>CM077653.1:6148683-6781183 GCA_039707465.1 Rhabdophis nuchalis
TGGACCATTTCTGGAGCCCATTTGCTATTTACACAATCTGTTCTTCTAGATTTCTGGGCATCCCAGCCTGGGAAAACCTGCTTCCGATGCTACTTATGTAATGCTCCTGCTTCTGGATCGAATCCCGCGAGTTTGAAACTTTTATCTGTGGCTCGGCAGACTCTTCTCTGAGTTAGCTGTTGAAGCCCAGCACGTCTGCCAGCGGACTCCGCCATGCCAGGACTTCGCAATCTCATCGAAACAGAGGGAAGTGGGGCTCTTCGGCTTTCTTCTTTACTTCTCCCGTTGGTGCCAGGTCTTGCCACCCGTGCCCAGCGTAGAAATCTTTTCTAGCTCAGGGGGGTCCAAATTATGACAGATGTACTTGTCTGCCCTGTCCACAACTGGAGAGAGGGAGAGAGAGAGAGATATTGGAAGATGGTAGTAAAAATAGCAGCCGAATGGCCGAACCGATGATGCAAGCCTGCATATTAAGATAACGGGGATGATGGCTAAGATTATTTGGCATTTCAGGAAAAAATAAATAAATGCAAGGATAAAGCTCACCAGCCACTTTCTCGGAGATAAATCAGCACAGGCAGGCCGTGGCATGTTCAGCATCCCTAAGGGAGCAAAGTCAATGGGAAGGATGACGGGGGAAGAACAAGAAGCAATGGGTGGAAACTATTCAAGGAGAGAAGCAACATAGAACTGAGGCAACTCAGTTCAGGGCAACTTTGTTGTTGAAACAAAAAGTAGAGAGCTTAGCATAATTAAAGACTGAGCAGAAAAAAAGGTGTTTGCTAAGGAACTGTGGAGTTGCTGAATCCACATGGGGCACAATTAACCGATAAGAGTAAACTAATTGTTATTCATATTAAATTAGAGCCCAGGTGATTTGGAAAAATCTATACACCCTCCCATATGGTGGGTGCTCTTGGCTTTGTTTTCGCTTTCCTTCGTTTGATTTTTCTCTCTCATTTTTTTTCCCCCGTGGCAGATTACAGCTCTTCCATCCTGTTCCAAAATTCAGGTCATAAAACTGGGCGCCTATGGGAAGACACCCTTTTTAATAATGGTGGTGTTGTTGTTTTTAAATCATAAAACAGTAAATGTAAGAGGAATTAATCTGTCATTATTGCATATAAGTTGTCTTATTATTAACTACTGGGAGTTATTGTGTTTTGTTATTAACTACTGGGGAAAGTTGCTTAGCAGGGGTCACCAACCTTTCGGACCTCCGGCACCGCTAAATTCATAATTTTAAATCCTGCAGACCGCTCATAGGATCTGCCGAAGGATCAGCTGGGGGAGCGTGGCTAGATGGTCATGTGACTGGGTGGGTGTGGTCAACTTGATGTCACTCACATCGAGGGGTGCCCCGATGACCTCTACTCATCCCTCACCTCCCAGCCCCTCCTCGCCTGCCCGCCCAGGCTCCTTAGGGTCCCAACAGGAAGCCGTTGCTGGAGCTAAGCAGCCCCCATGAGGAAGAGTTGGCAAAACAGCTCCGTTCAGATTGGATCTGACTGAGAAGGAGGCTGAATAGAAGCACCTCACTGAGGACTACGAGCGTAGGCCTTCCAAGCAGAGGGATGATCTGTGGGAGTGCAAGGCCAGGTGCCGGCACCTGGAGGCTCAGCGGACAGAGATGGTCAGGCAGTTCCAGGCCATGATGCAGTCCCACTGGAACGAGGCCCTCCAGCTCTTCGCCACCAGCGGCTCTTCCCTCCAGCCTTCGCCCAAAGCCCCCCACCAGGAGGCTGAAGCAGACCCCAAGTGGGAATTTCTGCCCCCCTTCGACCCACACAAAAAGACCCCGAAGGGGGAGACTCTCTGCAGCAACACAAGCGTTCATTGCACGTGTCCATCCCAGGGGCCGTAGTTTGAGGACCCCTGATTGAGTGCAATATAAAAAATGTGACACCTCCCGTTCCTTTTCTACCTGGGAGGGGTGGGCTGAAGATCAGAATTCGAACGGTATATATTCAAGAGCGAGATATAAAGGGTGGGAACAGTTAGAACAGATTAGTGAAGGTAAGGGAATAAGAAATGATACCAAATTATATTTTGGTTTGCGGAAACACCATCCCAAGGAAACATAAACTGAGATTTGGAAGAGACACCAACAACAACAGAAAAAGAGGAGGAGAGAGGAGGAGAGAAAGAAAGGAAGAGGAGGGAAAGAAGAAAGAGATAAGGTGAGGAGGGTGGAAGGGAGAGAAGGAGAGAGGATAGGAAGGGGAAGAGGAAGAGAGGAGTAGGAGAAAGGGAAGGGAAGAAGGAGGGGAAGGAGAGGTGGAAAGAAGGAAGGAGAGGAGGGTGGAAGGGAGAGAAGGAGAGAGGGTAGGAAGGGGAAGAGGAAGGGAGGATTAGGAGAAAGGGAAGGGAAGAAGGAGGGGAAGGAGAGGTGAAAAGAAGGAAGGAGAGAGGGTGGAAGGGAGAGAAGGAGAGAGGGTAGGAAGGGGAAGAGGAAGGGAGGATTAGGAGAAAGGTAAGGGAAGAAGGAGGGGAAGGAGAGGTGGAAAGAAGGAAGGAGAGGAGGGTGGAAGGGAGAGAAGGAGGGAAGGAGGGTAGGAAGGGGAAGAGGAAGAGAAGAGTAGGAGAAAGGTAAGGGAAGAAGGAGGGGAAGGAGAGGTGGAAAGAAGGGAGGAGAGGAGGGTGGAAGGGAGAGAAGGAGAGAAGGAGGGTAGGAAGGGGAAGAGGAAGGGAGGAGTAGGAGGAAGGGAAGGGAAGAAGGTAAAGGAAGGAGGGGAGGAAGGAAGGAAGTAGAGAAGGGCGGGAGGGAGAAAAGAAAGGGAAAACTAGGTGGTGTTACAACAGGTAGAAGGGATGGTAAACAAAGCAACCCAAACTGTTTATTATAACCCATTACATGGAATAGCAAATTTATAAGAATGGCAAATGTAAAGAAGAATAACAATTGGGTGAATGTATACTTCCAATGGTATGCAAGAGAATAAAAAATAAATTAAAAATGGGGGGGAAAAGAGAATTTGGATGGCTCTACTCCTATTCCAACTCTCCAGCCCTCCCCTAACATTAAACCCTGGTCTCCTCTCTGCAGCTAATTGACTCTTCCTGGACTTCTGAATGTCGAAGAATGTCGGCACGTTCGAAGGATTTAGTCCGTGATGAGAAGCAACAGTAAATAAACAGCCCAGTGTGGCACTGAGGGAAAAAAAAATGAAGAGCTTTGGGGAGTTGTTCCATTTAATCCTCGGTAGTTCTTCAGAGCATCTTGTTTAAAATATATATTTAGGCATTGGTGAACGGCCCTACTCAAGGCCGCTTTAAGCTGTGTTCAAAAGCCACAGCTACAATCGATGCAACAATCAATCGTGGCTGCAATCAATGGGAGGGCTCTGCTGGCAGTTATGCAGTGCCCTTAACACCCCTCGTCTGGGCTACTCTCGTGGGCTCTACATGGGGCCGCCCTTGAAGAGTATCCAGAAGGGGTTAGCATTAACATCAGTTAGAGCAGGGGTCACCAACCTTTCGGACCTCCGGGACCGCTAAATTCATAATTTTAAATCCTGCAGACCGCTCATAGGATCTGCCGAAGGATCAGCTGGGGGAGCGTGGCTAGATGGTCATGTGACTGAGTGGGTGTGGTCAACTTGATGTCACTCACATTAAGGGGTGCCCCGATGACCTCTACTCATCCCTCACCTCCCAGCCCCTCCTCGCCTGCCCGCCCAGGCTCCTTAGGGTCCCAACAGGAAGCCGTTGCTGGAGCTAAGCAGCCCCCATGAGGAAGAGTTGGCAAAACAGCTCAGTTCAGATTGAGAAGCACCTCATTGAGGACTACGAGCATAGGCTTTCCAAGCAGAGGGAAGCCACAGCTACAATCGATGCAACAATCAATCGTGGCTGCAATCAATGGGAGGGCTCTGCTGGCAGTTATGCAGTGCCCTTAACACCCCTCGTCTGGGCTACTCTCGTGGGCTCTACCTGGGGCCGCCCTTGAAGAGTATCCAGAAGCTGCCATGGGTGCAAAAGGTGGCACGGTGGTTGTGGGTGCCCCGAAAAGAGCACAAGCAACACCTACCGTATTTTTCGGACTATAAGACGCGCCGGTATGTAAGACGCACCACGATTTTGAAGAGGTAACTAAGGGGGGGGAAGGGTTTTGTCCTCCCCAGCCCCCAGGAGCACTCTGCAAGCTTCAGCAGGGCTGGGGGGGGGCATTTTTCACAAAAAATAAAAATGGGCCATTTTCCACAAAAAATAGAGGCGTTTTTGCCTTCCCTCAGCCCTGCTGAAGCCCGCAGTGTGTTGCTGGAGGCAAAAATACCTCAGTTTTTGCAAAAAAAATGGCTCCTTTTCCCCCATCTTTTGCAAAAATGGGATGTGGGGGTGGGACTTTGGGAGGCCCCAAATGGCTGTATTGGGTGTATATGACGCACCGACATTTCCATGCTCTTTTAGGAGGGAAAAAAGGTGCATCTTATACTCTGGAAAATACGGTATGCTACATGAGCTGCATTGGTTAGCCCTGTGCTTCCCGTTCCAATACAAGGTGCTGCTTGTAAGAGCATGGCATGATATAGAGTCAAGTCAATGGAGGGACCACCTCTTCCTGAGGACATCTACCTGTCCCATTAAGTCCAGCAGAAGAGGCATGTCGAGGGTCCTGTCTGACCTTCTAGAACAGGTGTGTCTTTTAATGAACCTCTGGAAACTCAGGAGATTGAGAACTATCTTGGATGCCTATGGAGATCCTCCGTCCTCCAGGTCATGGTGGTCCCAAAGGTGCTTTTTTTTTCAAGAGGCAACTGGTCTTTCTTGGTTTTTCTTTGAAGACATTTTGCTTCTCATCCAAGAAGCTTCTTCAGCTCTGGATGGAGGAGAATGGAAGGATTTATATCCCTTGCAGACAGCTGATTGGCATTCTTTTTAGGGAGTCTTTTAGAGGAGACCCCCAGGACACAGATAAACCTCCAAGTGGCCTCAACGACCCTCTAAAACAGTGGTAGACAACCTGGTCCCTACCGCCCACTAGTGGGCGTTCCAGCTTTCATGGTAGGCGGGAGGGGGGTTTTGTCCGATACTGAAGCACTTTCCTTTTTTAAATTTAATTGACTTCCCTACTTTATAAATCACCATGACTGTGGAACCAGTAGGCTGTTAGAAAATTTTTACTACTAACAGAGATACAAAAGTGGGCAATAGGTATAAAAAGGTGGACTACCCCTGCTCTAAAAGGATGCAAATGAGACCTAGAGGTGGAGCTCTCGCCCCCCCAATCAGGAGGTTGTGAGTTCAATCCTAGGTAGAGGCAGATGTAGGGTCTCCTGCTTGGGCAGGGGGTTGGACTAGATGACCTGCAAGGTCCCTTCCAGCTCTTGTTCATCTGTTAAATATAAATCCTTCCATTCCCCACCATCCAGTCGGAGCTGGAGAAGCTTCTTGGATGAGAAGCGCAACGTCTTCATAGAAAAACCAGAAAGTCCAACTGGAAAAAGGCACCCTTGGAGAGGAGAGGAGAAGGGAGGGAAGGCGAAGGAAAGAGACAGACTGTAATTCATCAAATTGAAAATGTGGTGTATTGTAAAGGAAAATGTAGAATAAAAACATTTTTTTTTTAAAAAAAAGAAAGGAATCCAGCAGAGCGAGGTCATAGGATCAACAAATCTAGGCAGACTGTTATGTCTCTCTGCCAAGATCCTCAATCTGCTTCACGAAAGAAGAAAACTTGGTAGAAACCGCATTGCAAATTTGAACACAGCATATCTATCCATTGAATGAATGAATGAATGAATGAATGAAATTTTATTTGTATACCGCTCCCCCTGATGAAGGGGAGGTGGTTAGGTAATAATAATAAATTTAATAAATGTAATTTGTAGACCGCTCCCTCTCCCCGAAGGGACTCGGGGCGGTGCACAGGGGATTATAAAACATACAAACATAAAACAATATAAATATCTAAAATCAGATTAAACTACTATAACCCTGCGCTAAAACCTAAAACACTAAAACACTAAAAAACCCTAAAAACTCAATTAAAGATTTAAATATACAGACTGGAGGTGTGAAAGATAGATTAGGCCAGGCCGGCCTGCTGGAAGAAATACGTTTTGAGCTTTCGGCGGAAGGAGCGTGTTGGATTAGACAAAGGATTCCGACTCAGGCATGGTCAAACAACAGGAACGTTTATTCACAACTATTTACAAAACACTAGGATCATTATTGGCAAGGTTTCCCTGTCTGACAGCTGCTTATATACAGCTTTAAGGCGGGGAACCTTTTAGCAGGCAAGCTGCAACATTGTATCTATTTTCTAGACAGAATCCGGCCAGCTGCGTCTTAGCCAATCAGACGCAGCTGCCGGCTCTGTTCCAGAATGCGGTGACTCAGAGTTTACCAGACTTGCTGGCTCGGTCGTAGACCTGAGGACTTAACAGTCCGGAGTTGTTCTGGGGTCGGGGGGTAGGTCGTTCCATAGGATAGGGCCTGCGACAGAGAAGGCCCTTCCCCTGGGTGTCTCCCGCTGGCATTGCCTAGTGGACGGCACCCGGAGAAGTCCCTCTCTGTGCGAGCGAATCGGTCGAAGGGATGTATGGGCCAGGATGCATTACAACCTGGATAATCCTTCTTCTTCTTCTTTTTCTCTTTCTAAAATAAGATTGGTTGCTTGGGTCCATCAACACGATTGCAGCTCAAAAATCTTTGAACGCGGCCTGGGGGAAAAAAGTAAAAACATTGATTCTGGCTAAACTACTTACTGCATTTATTATGCATGGAGGGATACCAACTCTGAGTTACCTTCATTCATTGGGGGCTCGTGATCTATGGCTACCTGAGCCAATTCTGGCAAACGTCGGCAAACAAGGAGTTTACTAAGTCAGCCGGAGTGATTCAGTAACCGCTGGATGCGCCATCCGTCGCCATCGCTCCTCTCCGATCACTACCTTGGCTAAAGGCCAAAGTGGAGATTGTTTGGGGACTAATGTCTCCCGGGGAGCAGTAAATCACACGCCTTTATAAAGTGTCCTCCGTAGGATTTTAATTCAGTGCCAGGCCCAACTCCCCAAAATAAACCCACAAGCCAAAGGGGGAAAAAAGGGAGGGGAAAAAAGAAAACAATACTCTATCTTAGTCTGTGGCGTGCTCTAGCAAAAATAAAATAAAAATAAAAATGTGTAACCTAGGGGTATGTCCTTTCCTGGACTTGCAGGGCTTCAGGCGTCTTATACCAATCAAGTGCCAAGCCGAGAGAGAATAATGAGATTGTTCACGCCGAAAAAATGGGAATGTCAGAAGGGAAAAAACGAAACGAAAGAAAACTAGCATCCTATCAAGCTAGAACACCTGTTTTGCATGGGGAAGTGGCTGCCATGAAGCTATTCCCAGGACCTCCAGCAAGGGATTGTTGTTGTTGTTAGTTGCGAAGTCGTGTCTGACCCATTGCGACCCCATGGGCAATGTTCCTCCAGGCCTTCCTGTCCTTTACCATCCTCTGGAGTCCATTGAAGGTCATGCCTACTGCTTCAGTGACTCCACCCAGCCACCTCATTCTCTATCCTCCCCTTCTTCTCTTGCCCTCCATCTTTCCCAGCATGAGGCTCTTCTCCAGGGAGTCCTTCCTTCTCATTCGGTGGCCAAAGTCTTTGAGTTTCCTCTTCAGGATCTGACCTTCTAAAAAGAAGTCAGGGTTGATCTCCTCTAGGACTGACCGGTTGGATGGCTTTGCAGTCCAAGGGCCTCGCAGGAGTCTTCTCCAGGACAAGAGTTCAAAGGCCTCCATTCTTTGGCGCTCAGCCTTTCTCATGGTCCAACTTTCACAGCCCTCCATGGCAACTGGGAAAACCAAAGCCTTGGCTATATGCACTTTTGTTGGCAGGGTGATGTCTCTGCTTTTTAGGATGCTGTCTAGGTTTGCCACATCTTTCCTCCCCAGGAGCAAGCATCTTTTAATTTCTTGGCTGCAGTCTCCATCTGCGGTGATCTTGGAGCCCAGGAAGATAAAATCTGTCACCACCTCCATTTCTTCCCCATTGCCAGGAATTGAGAGGGCTGGATGCCATGATCTTAGTTTTCTTAGTGTTGAGTTTCAAACAAGGGATTATCCTAGATTAAATGGTCCAAAGAATCACTATCTTTCTGATGGGTCCATTTCAGAGGTGGGTTTCAAAATTTTTTAGAACCTCTTCTGTAGGTGTGGCCTGCTTTGTGGGAGTGGCTTGCCAGCCATGTGACTGGGTGGGAGTGGCTTGTCAGTCATGTAACTGGGTAGGCGTGGCCAACTGGTAAAATATGATGAAACTCACTTAACAACGCTCTTGCTTAGCAGCCAAAATGTTGGCTCAGAAACTCTGGCATTTGAAGCACGAAATCTTAAAGCTGTCAAGTTACAAGACCCTTGCACCCCTAACCCTTTAGGAGAAAAAAAAACTCCAGGGGTGTTCAAACTTGACAGCTTTAAGAGTTGTGGACTTCAACTCCCAGAATTCCTCCTCTCGCTCTTCATCCTGATGATGGGCGGACGGGCGGTGGGGAGGGAACTGGAATTGTTTCTAAACAGCACTGTAGATTTGTGGAACCTCTTCTATAGGAGAGCTTAGAACTGGCAGGAACCCACCTCTGGTCCATTTGTCATGTATGGAGAGATGCATTTGTAGGAGAGTCCCATTCGCATCTCATCTTCTCCGTCCCTCTGTGCGCCAGATGAGGTCAACAGGTGTCCATAAAGAAAAAAAACCACCATTTTTATTTTATTTTTATTTATTTTATCAAATTTATACCCCGCCCTTCTCCTTGTTAGGACCCAGGGCGGCGCACAGGCATTATATAAAACCATAAATACAATATACATCAATTAAAAATATATTAAATTAATTAACCCGTGCTAAAACCCATTATTAAAACCGTAACCGAATTATAATTTATATATATTTTAATCCTTCTGGGAAAAGGAATTAATGGGGATGGAGCAATAAAGGGATGTGAGGGAGAAAAAGGAGATGTGGTGAATATCTATTTTCACTTTTTAGAGGCCTTCTGGGACATCTCTGAAGTCAAGAAGGTATCGGGTGGACATTCAAAAAAGCAAAAGAATTTTGCCAAGGTATACAGATGTGGTTGGAAGAAATGATTAGACAAAGGTTAGAATTTAAACCGGAGTTATTCTTATTAGGAATCATAACAGAAGATTATAGTAAAGGGTTAATATATTTAATATCCTATATATCATAATGACAGCGAGAATGGTATATGCCCAAAAATGGAAAAATGAAAATATACCTTTAGGCAGGAAACCCTACACCACTTCAGGCAAATGGTTATCCAACATTTTCTTAAATACTTCCAGTGTTGGAGCATTCACAACCTCTGGAGGCAAGGTGTTCCACTGGTTAATTGTTCTAACGGTCATGAAATTTCTCCTTAGTTCTAGGTGGCTTCTCTCCTTGATGATTGTTTCGTGTTCTGCCTTCTAGTGCTTTGGAAAATAGCTTGACTCCCTCTTCTTTGGGGCAACCCCTGAGATATTGGAAGACTGCTATCATGTCTCCACTGGTCATTCTTTTCATTAAACTAGACATACCCAGTTCCTGCAACTGTTCTTCATATGTTTTAGCCTTCAGTCCCCTCATCATCTGTGTTGCTCTTCTCTGCACTTTTTCTAGAGTCTCTGCATCTTCTTGGCATTGTGGTGACCAAAGCTGGATGCCGTATTCCGAGTGGGGCCTTCCCAAGGCCTTATAAAGTGGCATTAACCCTTCACGGGATCTTGAAACTTCTTCCCTAACTTGTGTTCCACTCTCACCACTTAGAAAGCTACTCTTCGGCTCCATCTTCTGGTTCCCAGATTCCATGTCCGGAAGGCAAAAGAGGGCGATTCTAAACCCAACCAATTATCCTCTTATCCATCACGAAGAGGAAGAAATCATCCTGGAAGAGCTGTCAGTTGTCACGACCTTGGGGATCAGCGTTAGGGAAAAAAGACCATCCTTTTCTTGAAAAGCGGAGTTTGTGGGGTGGGGGGGAGAAGAAATCCTAAATGGGGTATTATCTATGAACTCTGTGGCCTAGAGGTGGACCTCTCACCTCACAATCAGAGGTTTTGAGTTCAATCCTAGGTAGAGGCAGATGTAAGATCTCCCGCTTGGGCAGGGGTTTGGACTAGATGACGTGCAAGGTCCCTTCCAACTCTTGTTCATGCCCAGGGTTTCCCCCTTCCTCCCTTGCACCTAGTTGCTACTGCTCCCGAGCCCAGGGTTTCCCCCTTCCTCCCTTGCACCTAGTTGCCACTGCTCCTGAGTCTAGGGTTTACTCCTTCTTCCCTTGCGCCTAGTTGCCACTGCTCCTAAGCCCAGGGTTCCCCCTACCTTTCCTCCCTTGCGCCTAGTTGCCACTGTTCCTGAGTCCATGCTTTACCCCTTCCTCTCTCTTGCACCTAGTTGCCAACTGCTCCCCTTGTTCCTAGGGATGTCGGAGTTAGCATTCCCTACCGACTCCAGCAGCAATAAGGTCAGCGGGAGATGCTGTGACAAATCGGCCAGCAGAAACCAATTTGGCGAGGGGACCTGGGGGTGGGGGGTGGGGGAGAGGCTGGCGTGGCTTGCCTTCCCTTCGCGAGGAGAAAAGGGCCCCCCCTGCTTAAGAGCAATAAATTGGTACAGGCCATTATCAGCATCAGGAGCCCTCTGATTCTCCAAGGGGGTGGGGGCCAGGGCTTAAGGGGAGCGAAGCCCATCAGACACAAATGTGAATCTAGACTCAGCCTCTTTTTCTACCCCCCCCTCCACTCCCTGCTCCCTCCCACTGCCCTTTCCCTCCCCTTCCTCGTTCATTCTCTCCCTTCCTCTCCTCCTCAAGGCTCTCTTCCTCCTTCCTCCCTTCTTTCCTTTCTCTTGGAAGCCGCTCTTATTCTTTATTTATTTTTCCTCCCTCCCTCCCTCCCTTCCTTCTGAGGCAAAGCCAGCGCCAAGCCAGGGGTCTTTACCAGAAGACAGCGAAGCAGGCAGAGCAGAGGAACTGGTGGTGCTGTGCTATCTATAGAGGGAGAGAGAGAAATATATATATATATATATATTATTTTAATCCTCCTCCTGGTTATTGCTCGGAGGGGGAAGAGGGAAACGGAGGGGGAAGATCGCTTGGGATTTTGTTTTCTTCCTTCCCCCCCCCTCCGGAAAAAAAAATAAAAATAAAACCAACACCCCAACCACAGCCAACCCCCCCACCCTCCCCAAAAAAAAGGCAAGCAAGGAAGCAATGGGAAGCAGCAGCCGGGAAGGACCTCGTGCGAGGCGATGTTTTGAATTGTGCCTCTGTTCCCGAGGATTAAAGGATGAATAGGCACGGCTGCGATGAAGAGAGAAGGCGATTCAGGCTCCCCGAATAAGGTACCTCTCTCTTTCCCTCCTCTCCTCTCCTCTCCCGCACCCCAACCCCAACCCTCCCCTCCCTCCCCTCACCCTTATATCTTTTGCAGAAGTAGACACAGATCCTTTATGCGCTGGGCATCTGTCTCTAGGTTGGGGGGGAGAAGAGAGAGAGAGAGAGAAGGCAGGAGCTGAAAATAGGCTGGTCTTAGATTGAAAAGATGCCATTGGTACCCAGCGACCCAGGCTTTGGGGGAAGAGGGCAGGAGGTTTGAGGGTCTTGCTGTGGAGCTCCCTGAGCTATGGGGTTGCTCGAGACGGCGGGCGTGAAGCCAACGGGTAGCTTCATTGTTGAGTTAAGACCCCCTTCCCTTGCTGGGTGTCCCCTCCTTTGGAACCAGACCGAATATGTATTTCTCCCCTCCTCTTTTCTCCATCCTTTCTCTCTGCCTCGGACTTGAGTGTTCTTTCTCTTTGACCACATCGCGTTGCTGGTCTTCCTTCTCTCCCCACCCAGCCACCCCAAATGGTCTCGTGGTGGGCCACCGTTAGAGACGTGCACCACGGACAAAGCACTGCAGCCTTCTGGCACCCCAATCGCCCCCACCCCCGCCAAGCACCCGCGCGGCACGCAGGCAAAGACAGGTCAACGCAGGCATGGCATGCTGAACGGCAAGGGGGGGGGAAGGAACAGAGGATTTGGGTCCTTCTCCTCTCACCCCCTTGGTGGGTGAGGGGAAGGAAGGCTTCCTTCTGGCATTTCTTCTCGGTCTTGCCACCTTGTCTCTCACCCAACTCCTGGACCAATTGAAAGGGGGAAGCTAATCTCTTTAGGAAGGAGAGAATGGGAGGCAGAGAGAATTTTGATGGGGTGGGGAGGTATGGAATGAGACTTTCTCATGTTGCAAATCCTACTTTTGTGGCCGGGTCTCTATTAGAGGGTTGCTTTTTCTCCAGGAATCTGGGTCTTGGAAAGAACGGATAACTTGACCGGGAACGATGAATGGGGGGCATTGGATTCCGAGCCAGATTTGAAGGAATGAATGACCCAAGTCTCGTTTATTGATGAAGCTTCGGCCATCCAGGTCCAGTATGTCAGCCAATGTGTCTGAGGTCTCTCAAATCAGTGGAATAGCCAAGTTACTCTGTGTGTGTTGTTCCTGTGTTGGGGAAACTCAACCCCTTGACTTTTGGAGGAATAAAAGGTTTAATTTCTCAGCCCAGGAGAAGCTTGGGACTGTCACCTTGGGGGGGAACCAATCCCCAACGGACAGGATCCACCCCGCTAATGAAGCGAGAGGTCTTTGCCTCTGGATCCTATTTACTTGCACTTTCCTAAGCTGTCGATCAGGGGAAGATATCAAAACAGCTAAATCCAAGGCACTAATTGTGCTTTGGAGAGAACTTCCATCTCCTTTGGACGGTTTGGGGCGGAGAAATGCAGGGGAATTATACGTGGACATCTGGGCTGTGATGGAATTTGGTAGGATTATTAATTTTAGCACATGTGAGGGGCTGTTCGTGCCAAAGGATGGTAGTTCAAATCTTCGGCATTTTCAGAGGGAGCCTTAAAAAGGAAAGAAAGAAGAAAAAAAGGAAATTGATTGGAACAAGTAGAGAAGACCACCTTGAGTTAGATCACCTAGGTTCTCGTTTAATCCTTAATATTGTTTCCTTTCTTTGAAAGAATGAGTGGCTTCGGAGTGTTTTTTATTCTTAGAACAGAATCCATCCAATAAGTAACATCTTAACCGCGTTGCTCTTTAAAGATGGATAGCTATAAAACCAATAAACGTTATTATATTATATAGGACTGGCTTGTAGAAGAAGAGCAATAGGGAGCCCAAGGTATTCATTAGATGAAATCTTGGTCGCTCACAGTGAAGACAACGAAAAATGTGGATTTCTGGAAGCCAGAGAGGATGTACATAAATGAGCTGAAGATGGAGGTTCAGAGGCCATATAGGGTATCTGGAAATCTAAGCAACCAATCTTGCAAAAAATAATAATAATCAATTGGTCTTCCAAGACCCGGCCCCTAGTAGAAGCATCAACATCCCCCACTATATGAAAATATGGTGTATTTTCAAACATAAATGTAGGTTCTTAATTCTAGGTTCAATCAATGACACATCTGTATTTTGGGCTTCAGGATCACTGCTCAGGTTCAAAATCCCTGGAACAGACCAACTGAGTGGGACTTTGCTTGCCAAGATTTCACAACACAAGCAAAGGCAACAGTCTACGCAATCGTTCCCATGGGATTGTGTTGCATGCTTCTGGAGGGAGAGGGGACACACAGGATTTCTGAATTGGAAGGGGGGGGGATGCTTGAAAATGAGAGGAGAAGGATGAGGATGGGTGTGCTAGTGAAAACTCTCACCGTGGTTGCAAGCTTTGGCCCGCGGCCAAATTACAGCATCTCCTAAAATAGGAATTCTTCTAATTAAATCCTTCCAGCCTGTCCAGCATCATAACCAAGAAGTTTTCCAAAGATCTCAGATTTCTGATCCGGAGATTTCTGGGATGGGTCAATCAGTCTGTGATCTCGAGGCTACTAACTTTTGGGTTGGGACCTACCACCTTTTGTAAATGAAACCATTTGGGAACCAACACCAGCCTTGGTGCTTCAACTGTCTGTTGGGTATGGCTTAGCGTGACCAGATTTTGCTGATTGAACTTGGGAGATGGCAGTTTTGCCCTGCAAGATTAGTTCCTTCAGTTGAGTTGGAGTTTAGCTACCTTGATGTTCAAACTTCATGGTCTTTTGGCTATCTTGGATGACAATCTGATGGCTTTGGGATAGGGACCCCGCTAGAAGTCAACGTTAATATATGAGATTGCATAATACCATGTTTCCCTGAAAATAAGACAGGGTCTTATTTTCTTTTGACTCCTGAAATAAGCGTTTGGCCTTATTTTTGGGGAGGTCTTATTATTTTTGAGGTGCAGGAGGCGGTGAGTGTGGTCACCTCGTGGCTGCTGCTGTGTTGCAATATTTTCGGGGAGGGCTTATTTTCGGGGAGGGATTATTTTAGCAAATGCACTCAGAAGCCCGATGGGGTTATTATCCAGGGAGGTCTTATTTTCAGGGAAACTGCTTTGTTCTTTGCAATGGATCAGTCCCCCCAGCTGGACATCTATGATGGACATCTAGGGGGCGTGCATAAGCCCACCAGCAGGTCTACTGTCCCCATTCATTTGTATTCATTTCTTTCGTTCATGTCCATGTTTATATATATACCTGCTCTCTTGTGGATGCTTGACAAATGAATAAATACAAATACAAATGATCTGAAATTTACCCAGCTTTATATAAATTCGGCCACTTGACCTCCCCCTCCCCCTTCTCCGTAACAACTCTGAAGGGTCGTTGTGAACTGTTTGGGAAGGGAATCGCTGTCGTAAAATTCACCTTCTATCAATAAGACTTAAAAGGGACTGAGATTGTCATGAGATGTGGTAGAAAATCCAGCTGAAGAGGCCAGTTCCCATCTAGGGTGAACAGTATGGAGATTCTTGATCTCTCTTAAAAGGAAAAGGTGGAATTAACTTATCTTAGAGTGGCTTTGGATATTGCATAAGTCGCAAAAAAAAAAACCATTACCACACAAGGTTGCAGAATCTTACTCAGAAAATTCTCTAGAATTCTGAGGGAAAAATAATAGCTTTAGGCATAGGATTTAAAGACTTTTTTTTCACACTATAGGGAATTTTTGGTGGGGGGATGGAAGCAAATCTCTTTGTTTTTTGAAAATGAAAATAGATTTCAAACAATGGAGGGACTTAGAGGGTTTTCCTATTAATCTTCAGCAGCTAACATACAAAAAGACAACCAGTCTTTCTTCGGGTGGCAGCCCAAAAGAAAATTCTGGAAGGCTGAACCCGAAAGTGATCTCTCAGTCCTTGAACATTTCCCACAACCCTGTAAAGAAACGTGTTGATTTGTCGTTATTTAATGGTGCCTGCACAGCCACTGAGGTGGCTCAGTGGTTAAGGCGCTGAGCTTGTCGATCAGAACGGTTGGCAGTTCAGCGGTTCGAATCCCTAGCGCTGCATAATGGAGTGAGCTCCCGTGACTTGTCCCAGCTTCTGCCAACCTAGCAGTTCGAAAGCACATAAAAAATGCAAGTAGAAAAATAGAGACCGCCTTTGGTGGGAAGGGAACAGCGTTCCGTGCGCCTTTAGCGTTTAGTCATGCCGGCCACATGACTATGGAGACGTCTTCAGACAGCGCTGGCTCTTCAGCTTTGAAACGGAGATGAGCGCCGCCCCCTAGAGTCAGGAATGACTAGCACATATGTGCAAGGGGAACCTTTACCTTTAATGGTGCCTGCAAACCTAGCATCTCAGGTAACCATCTCTCTTTAGCGTAGCGCAAGCTCAGCCTTGTGGAAGAGTTGAGTGGTTGGTCAAGAGCTCAAGAAAATCTGCTTTCCATTCGAGGAACAAGGACTCTGGTCATCTGAAGTGTCCACAAGCAGTTAAACCTATAGAACCAATTTACCATTTCAATTCATGCAGAAGAAAAAAAACCTATTATTTTAACTACTGGGTGGTAATCGTAGTGAAGCCATCCAAGCAAACACGCAAGGTTATTGGGAAAGGGAGCTGACCCAAGCTTCACTTTTGTTGTGGTTGTTCAATCGCTAAGTCATGTCCAATTCTTCACAACCCTGTGGACTACCATAACTCATCATCCCCCATCCCCCACTGGCCCCCAGTTTGCCCAAATTCAGGTTCATTGCATTGATGACACTATCTAGCCATCTCCTCCTCTGCTGCCTCCTTCTCCTTTTACCTTCCATCTTTCCCAACAGCAGATGATAGATATAGATAGATAGATAGATAGATAGATAGATAGATAGATAGATAGATAGATAGATAGATAGATAGATAGATAGATAGATAGATAGATAGATATTTTTATTTAATTTAATTTATTTATTTAATTTAATTTGTAAAACCGCTCCCTCTCCCCACAGGGACTCGGGGCGGTGCACAGGGAAAATAAAACAATAAATATACAGCATTACATAAAAACGAATAGATAGATAGATAGATAGATAGATAGATAGATAGATAGATAGATAGATAATAAACGAATAGATAGATAGATAGATAGATAGATAGATAGATAGATAGATAGATAGATAGATAGATAGATAGATAGATAGATAGATAGATAATAAAAAGAGAGGGGGTAGGTAGGTAGGTAGAGAGGTAGGTAGAGAAAGATAGATAGATAGATAGATAGATAGATAGATAGATAGATAGATAGATGATAGATAGATAGATAGATAGATAGATAGATAGATAGATAGATAGATAGATAGATAGATAGATAGATAAATAGATAGATGATAAAAATATTGAGGTAGAGAAGTAAAGAAGGAGAGAAATAGAGAAATAGAGAGAGAAGATAAAAATAGAGAAAGAGAGAGGATAAATAGATAGATAGATAGATAGATAGATAGATAGATAGATAGATAGATAGATAGATAGATGATAGATAGATAGATAGATAGATAGATAGATAGATAGATAGATAGATAGATAGATAGATAGATAGATAGATAGATAGATGATAAAAATAGAGTAGAGAAGTAAAGGAGAGAAATAGAGAAATAGATAGAGAAGATAAAAATAGAGAAAGAGAGAGGATAGATAGATAGATAGATAGATAGATAGATAGATAGATAGATAGATAGAGAAAGAAAGAAAGAAAGAGAAAGAAAGAAAGAAAGAAAGAAAGAAAGAAAGAAAGAAAGATACCCAGACAGACACATACACAAAAACAAACAAACATTCCCCATAGTTGCTTCCAAGGTCACGTCCACTAGATCTATGCTCCAACCGTTTTCCAAAACTAATCTAGAGATTCCCAACCCAGATTAAGACAGAGATTCTCTCCTCCTCCCCTCTATTCTATGGTAGACGGCCTCTGCAATTAGCCTGGTTAACCAATCGATCTTCCCTAATTTATTCCCTCGCCTTTAAAATCTTTTAAACCAATCGGTACTCCTACCCAATTTAATATTGTTCAGGTCCAGCAGCATCGTGCCGACTTAAAGTGGGGGGGAAATCAACTCTGAGGAGAGGCCAACCTTCAGGAACTCCACCACGTGTACTGATTACAGATGTTTTCATCCAGAAAGTAGAAGAAAGGGGACCAGGATTTTGGAGTAGAGGGAAGAGTCGAGACTTCTGTCCTAGGGTCCTCTTCGCCTTTCTGTTCTGTCTTCAGTGATTGGTGACTTTCCACCCAGAAGCCTGGAATTGCTTCATCTCTGCCTTCAATTGAGTTTCAAGGAAATGAACCGTAACCTGGCGTTGAGCAGGAGAGCGATTAATTCTAAATGGATAAGAATCACATCTGTCTCCTTAAGCCAATAAGAAAGGGGTGAACAGTCTACCCTGGGAATCAGCTAAATATCGCCTTCTTTACACTGTAAATCGGGGCACACTGGCTGGCTGGGGAATTACAGATTACATATTAACAGAGTTGGAAGGGGCCTTATAGGTCATCCAGTCCAACCCCTCACCCAAGCAGGAGGCCCTACACCATTTCTGACAAATGGCAGTCCAGTCTCTTCTTGAAAGCCTCCAGGGATGAAGCTCCCACAACCTCCGAAGGCAACTTCTGTTCCATCGGTTGATTGCTCTCACTGTCAGAAAATGCCTCCTTATTTCCAGGTTGAATCTCTCCTTGGTCAGTTTCCATCCATGATTCCTTCTCTGGCCTTCAGGTCCTTTGGAAAATAGCTTGACCCCCTCTTCTCTGTGGCAACCCCTCAAATATTGGAAGACTGCTATCATGTCTCCCCTGGTCCTTCTCTTCACTAGACTAGCCATGCCCAGTTCCTGTATTCATTCCTCATATGTTTCAGCCTCCAGTCCCCTCATCATCCTAGTTGCTCTTCTCTGCACTTTTTCTAGAGTCTCAACATCTTTTTTATAGTGTGGTGACCAAAACTGGATGCAGTACTCTAGGTGTGGTCTTACTAAGGCTTTATTTATAGAGTGGTACTAGTACCTCACTTGATCTTGATTGCATCTCTCTGTTAATGCAATTTAGGATTGCACTGGTTGTTTTTTTATACCCTTTTGGCTCATATTTAGCTGATTGTCCACTAAGACTCCAAGATCCCTCTCATAGCTACTGCTATTAAATCTGGTTTAACGCAATTTGTATGTGTACTTTTGTTTTTTCTTACCTAAGTGTAGGACTTTACTTTTCTCTACCTTGAATTTCGTTTTGTAAGTTGGCGCCCAGGGTTTAAGTCTGTCAAGATCCATCTGGATCTTGAGCTTACCTTCTAGGACAGGGATGTCCAAACTTGGGAACCTTAAGACTTGTTGACTTCAATTCCCAGAATTCCCCAGCCAGCATAGCTGGCTGGGGAATTCTGGGAGTTGAAGTCCACAAGTCTTAACGTTCCCAAGTTTGGACATCCCTGTTCTAGGATGTTAGCTATTCCTGCCAGTTTAGTAGCTGAAGTTCACAAGTCATAAAATTGCCATGGTTAGACACCAGTGGTGGGTTTCTGCAGGCTTGCACCTACTCGCGAGAGCCGGTTGGTGAAATTTAGAGAACCGGTGAGTTCCACTGGCGTACCTGGAAGTAAATCTGGCCCACCGCTGCCAGTGACCCAACGGGAAGGAAAGGAAAGGAAAGGAAAGGAGGAAGGAAGGAAGGAAGAAAGAAAGAAAGAAAGAAAGAAAGAAAGAAAGAAAGAAAGAAAGAAAGAAAGAAAGAAAGAAAGAAAGAAAGAAAGAAAGAAAGAAAGAAAGAAAGAAAGAAAGAAAGAAAGAAAGAATTTATCATCACAATTGAGTCCAAAATTTTTGGTTGCTAAGCAAGAGCGTTGTTAAATGAGTTTCACCACATTTTAAAAGGTGGCCACTCCCACCCTGCCACATGACTGCCAAGCCACGCCCACAAAATAGGCCACACCTACAGAGTAGGTTCTAAAAAATTTGAAACCCACCACTGTTAAACACCCTTATTATCAATTAACGTTATCATGGTCATGGAGAAAGGTGCTTGCGGATGGAAAGTCTAACTTCACAATCCATGAAACGGGGTGAGATGGGTCCCTTTTTTTCTGGACTAGTCCATTTCAAACAACTTTGCTTCTTTGCATCTCTTACAAGTTTTTATATCAGACCCCCATAGGGGAGATTCCTCTCACCTTTTCAGCTTCTCTACCAGTACACCATTTCTGACAGATGGCAGTCCAATCTCTTCTTGAAAGCTTCCAGGGATGAAGCTCCCACAACTTCTGAAGGCAACTTTTGTTCCGTGGGTTGATGGTTCTCACGGTCAGAAAGTTCCTCCTTATTTCCAGGTTGAATCTCTCCTTGGTCAGTTTCCATCCATTATCCACTTGAGAGCGACCATGCCTGTACACTGATTATGTTGCCTAGTTTGGGTAATGAAACATCTGAAAGAAAACCACCAAGCCCAGAGAGCATCAAGGACCCCACAATGAGCATAAAGGAAAAGGTTCCCCTCAGACATATGTGCTAGTCGTTCCCGACTCTAGGAGGCGGTGCTCATCTCCATTTCAAAGCCAAAGAGCCAGCGCTGTCCGAAGACGTCTCCTTGGTCATGTGGCCGGCATGACTCAACACTGAAGGCGCAAGGAACACTGTTCCCTTCCCACCAAAGGTGCTTCCTATTTTTCTACTTGTATTTTTTTACCTGCTTTTGAACTACTAGGTTGGCAGAAGCTGGGACAAGTCATGGGAATTCACTCCGTTATGCGGTGCTAGGGATTTGAACCGCCGAACTGCCGACCTTTCTGATCAACAAGCTCAGCGTGTTAGCCACTGAGCCGCCACGTCCCTCTCTTCCAGGACAACATAGTTAATATTCTGCCTACACCTGCATTTGGAAAGAAGCCTACAAACGGAGAAGTTTTGTTGGCAACAGCCTGCATGCCGTTTCTCCCCCAATGGTCAATAATCCATCTAAATTTCCCAATTTTGCACACCGAAAGGAGGGAGTCAAATGTCTGTCAAATGTCCTCTTTGATTGTCAGATGCAAACACAGGTGACTCGAGCGTGGTTAGCCCAGGGACTGCCTTTCCTTAAAGCAAAAGCCAACATTTGTCATGGAACGAAAAGGATTCCAAAAAAACCCGCAAGCCGCAGCAGATGTTCGTGGAAAACTGGCAACCCTCCCAAATCTTCCTGAGCGATAGATTCTGATAATGCAATTTGCATGGGCTGTTGATATCTAATGACTGGGCACCTGGAGAAAGCTGGCATGGATTTTCCTGGATGTTTGGAACGAGGAGGACGGCATCGGGTCATCTCAGGTTAGCGAGAGAAAGGGATCTTGGAAAACAAAACAAAAAAATCCGAAGCAGCAGGCAACTGAAAATAGAATCTCACAACTTTGGACTTTGGTGCCAGCTGGGGTTGCATCATCAATCTTCCGGGAGATGCATGCAAAACTCATGTACTCCAACAATTGAGCTCCTGCAAAGCAAGGATGGAAACACGCAGGCCTTCTCTGGTTTTTGATGTGGTCCTCAGATCCTTCCTGAAAGCCGCTGCCACACTGTTGTATTTCAAAAGAGAGAAAGGCTGCATTGTGAAGAATCCAGGGAGTGATGCATTAAATCCATGCCCTTGGGTATGGTTACATCCAAAAGGGAATTAAACCAAATTCGGGTACATCCTCATCCTACCTGGTTTTGAAAACGGGGACCAGCTGCAGACCCCTCAAAAGTCAAGTACAATACAATAATACAATACAATAGCAGAGTTGGAAGGGACCTTGGAGGTCTTCTAGTCCAACCCCCTGCCTAGGCAGGAAACCCTATACCATTTCAGACAAATGGCTATCCAACATCGTCTTAAAGACTTGCAGTGTTGGGGCATTCACAACTTCTGGAGGCAACTTCTGTCCCACTGATTAATTGTCCTAACTGTCAGGAAATTTCTCCTCAGTTCTAAGTTGCTTCTCTCCTTGATTAGTTTCCACCCATTGCTTCTTGTTCTACCCTCAGGTGTCTTGGAGAATAGCTTGGCTCCCTCTTCTTTGTGGCAATCCCTGAGATATTGGAAGACTGCTATCATGTCACCCCTGGTCCTTCTTTTCATTACCTAGACATACCCAGTTCCTGCAACCGTTCTTCATATGTTTTAGTCTCTAGTTCCCTAATCCTCTTGGTTGCTCTTCTCTGCACTCTTTCTAGAGTCTCCACATCTTTTCTACATCATGGCGACCAAAACTGGATGCCGGATTCCAAGTATGGCCTTCCCAAGACCTTATAAAGTGGTATTAACACTTCAGGTGATCTCCACCCCTTTTGTTTATCTTGCTATTGGAATCCCTACTAAATACAATTAGACAAGAGAAAAGTATTAGAGGCCTACAAGTCAGAGGGGAAGAATATAAAATACAAGCATTTGCGGATGACCTGGTCTTCATAATAGAGGAACCTCTGACTTCAGGATCCAAACTAATCACAGCAATAGAAGAATATGGGGAAGTGGCCGGTTTAAAAATCAACAAACAAAAAACTAAAATATTAACCAAAAATATAACAGGGAAACAAAAGGAGCAAATACAAGAATTAATGGGAATTGAAATCGTTAAAAAGGTGAAATACCTGGGAATCTGGCTAACCAATAGATGTTCTGCAATTAAAGAGCTAAACTACAATAAACTAATAAGAGAAATGGCCGGGCAACTTGAAAATTGGAGTAAAATCCCAATATCTTTATTAGGAAGGATAGCGGCTATCAAGGCATATATTTTACCAAAATGGACATACTTATTTCAAACAGCACCTGTAAAACCAAACAAAGAATTCTTCCAAAAATTAGATCAGATCTCTCTTAAATTTGTCTGGCAGGGAAAAAAAGCACGTATTAAAAAAAAAATGCTCCAGGAACACAAATTGAAAGGAGGTCTGGGACTACCAAACTGGGAGCTCTATTATTATGCATCAACATTAACCTGGGTTAAAGATTGGGTCACTCTCTCAAGGAATCGAATATTGGCACTTGAAGGCCATGATTTGCCCCAGGGTTGGCATTCATATCTCTGGCCCAAAAATAACAAACATCCCAAACGTTTTATAAACCATCATACTAGGGCGACTCTTTTTATGTCATGGTTAAAAATCAAACAACTTTATAACCAAATTCCAAGATGGTTAGCACCAATTGAGGCAGTGACTTACCCAACAGTTCATAACTCAAAAAGAAACTTAACCTATGATGATGTGATAGACGAAATTGGCAATATTAGAACAAGGGCAGACTTAGAGCAAAGGGGGTGGAAAATAGACTGGTGGTCCTACACCCAAGCAATGTCTAAATTTAACAGGGATAAAAAACAATTTGGAATTTACCCATCAAAACAGGATACTGATAAGATTCTATGGGACTCACCGACTAAATTTATCTCCAAAGCATACAAATTACTTTTACAAGGTTACATCGGTGAGGAAATAGTCAAAGATGCTATGATTGCTTGGGGAAGAAACATAGGAAGGAATATTATACTGGATGAATGGCAAACAATTTGGAGCAAATCTATCAAAATGACCCTGGCCTCCTCATTTAAGGAGAACCTATACAAAATGCTGTACAGGTGGTATTTACCACCAGCCAGAATAAGCGCACATGTTCCCGAATACTTCTGATAGATGCTGGAAATGTAAAACGGCCAGGGGTACGTTCTTCCACCAATGGTGGACTTGTCCAAGAATCAATCAACTTTGGAAGAAGACGCAGACCTGGTTGTTGGAAATAGTAGGTATCAACTTTCCCCTCAAACCGGAATATTACCTAATTGGCATTAAACCAAACCAAATTGAGAACAGAGACTGGTACCTTTTCATACATATAACAACTGCAACAAGGATGGCCATTGCCCAACAATGGAAAGACTGTAACATACCAACGGACCAACTAATCATATCAAAATTTTTTAACTGTGCTGAATCAGATAGGCTAACATATGTTTTAAGGGACAAAGCAGAATCAACTTATGCTCAATCATGGGAAAGGTGGTACATATGGTACGATAAAAGAACAAAAGGATACCAAAGCAAACAACCAACTAACATAAACGTGAAATAAATACAAGGAACAAATGAGGCAATAGTGAACTTAAGACAACTGTAGAGACACATGTACAGACAGTTATATTAAAATATATATAACAATGGATAGAACAGACTGGGACATACAAAAACTTTTGAATTGGGGGAATAGCTATATCCCCGGTATGTCCAACCCCTTTTTCTCACTTTCCTATCTTCCCACTCTTCTTTTCCCTCTTTCTGCCCTAAAAATGTACGTTGTATACTTGTTAAATGTTATATTTTATATTTATACCAATAAAGACTATTTAAAAAACAACAACAACAACACTTCAGGTGATCTTGATTCTGTCCCTCTGCTGATGCAGCCTAGAACTGGGTTGGCTTTTTTGGCAGCTGCTGCCCATGGCTGGCTCCTATTTAAATGGTTGTCTACTAGGACTCCAGGATCCCTTTCACATTTACTACGATTGAGCAAGGTACCACTTATACTCTACCTGTACACTGCAAGTCTTCAAGAAGATGTTGGATAGCCATTTGTCTGAAACGGTATAGGGCTTCCTGCCTAGGCAGGGGGTTGGACTAGAAGACCTCCAAGGTCCCTCCCAACTCTGCTATTGTATTGTATGGTATTGCTTGCGCACGCTCTCTCGTGTGCGTGTGACACTTCTACGCATGCACAGAAGCATCCAGGTGGGTGGGTGGGCAGAGCCTCGCACCGCCACCACTACCGGTTCGGCTGAACAGGCCCAAACCGGGAGCAACTCACCTCTGGGTTCCACCCTCCGCAGGGGCCTCTCCATGGCAGAAATGAAGGAGAACGCCTGGGCACGCCGGTGAGAAACTGCGGAGATCGCAAATCTCCCCCATGCCCTGTTTTGGCCTCCAATGCCAACCCGGAAGCCAAAACAGGGGCTGTGGGGTGCAGGCGCATGCACAGGGGGCATTCACATCGCATTTGGGCTCTTGGGGCACACACACGTACATTCGTGCGCACACATGCTTTGGGCACTCAGCACCAAACAGGTTAGCCATCACTGGTGCAGTCTATAAGTTGTAAGTGCATTGTGTAGTACTTTAGGGCAGGGGTCTCCAACCTTTGCAACTTTAAGTCTGAAGGATTTCAGCTCCCAGACTTCTCCAGCCAGCAAAGCTGGCTGGAGAAGTCTGGGAGCTGAAGTCCTTCAGACTTAAAGTTGCAAAGGTTGGAGACCCCTGCTTTAGGGCACAATCAAGAGAGTCAAATAAAGCCCTCCGGTGGCATTGTTCCGATCTCATTTTGGGCTGCGGGTTGGTTTTAATTCTAAGTTTGTTTGGTTTTTTTCCCTGTCGTAAGAATCGAATGTGTAGAAACTGGGCTGTGATGGACTAACTTCATGCAAGAAAGGAGATGGTTAAATTAATATAGACGATGTTTTCCACCTGGAGTTGGAAATGCGACGTGCCCCCTGCCTCCAAAAAAGCTATGAGCCTGGTTTTCTTGTTCCACTGTACAATGCAGCTCACATTCGTGGTGTTTTACATCTATTGGTTTGGGGGGGCACCTTTGCTCTATTCGCGTCAGGTTGGTTCATTCCGAACTCAGCAACAAGGTGAATGTCTGGCCTGCAGCCATCTTTTCTTTTGGATCTTTGGCCTGCCGCACTTTCTATTATTCTGCTATGCCTTTTTCTATTGTGGGAAAATGGGCCTGGAGATTGTACGGAGTTAGATGATATGTAGCCATAACAAAATTCTTTCGAGAAAGCCAAGGTCATCCTTTGTCTTTGAACCCCTGCACCCAAACGGAATTGGGTGGGTGGAAACTGCCAGCATGGCAGTGGGAGATTGGACCATGGGGTGGACTGGTGGGTGTGGGGGGGCAAGATCTTGAACTTTCAACCGGGTGGGAAAAACCGGGAAGATTTCAGATTTGGGTTTTCCCCAGATGTGGCTCTCTTCATCAATTGGAACTTTGAGAAATCCTTTGCCTTGGACTCTGATTTACTTTTGGATGCTATTTGGAATCCTGACAGTGAAGCCTTTATGCTAGCTGCAGTTCGGCAGTTCAAATCTCACCAGGCTCAAGGTTGACTCAGCCTTCCATCCTTCCAAGGTGGGTAAAATGAAGGCCCAGATTATTGGGGGCAAATATGCTGACTCTGTAAACTGCTTAGAGTGGACTGTAAAACACTGTGAAGTGGTATATAAGTCTTAAGCGCTATTTCTAGTCCTTCCTTCCTCTCTCTTTCTCTCTCTCTCCCTTGCCTTCCTTCCTTCCTTCCTTCCTTCCTTCCCAACCTCCCTCCCTCTCTCCCAGTGGTTAGAATGCAGTATTACAAACTAATTCTGCTGACTGCCAGCGGTTCGATCCTGATTGGTTCAAGGTTGACTCAGCCTTCCATCCTTCCGAGGTGGATAAAATGAGGACCTCGATTGTTGGGGATAAGATGCTGACTTTATAAACCACTTAGAGAGGGCTGTAAAGCACTGTAAAGCAGTATATAAGTCTAAGTGCTAACACTATAGGTGTAGAAATTGAAGAAAGAGATAGCATAATTTCTGTAGAGTATGACCTTTTCTCATCTGCCTTCCATTCCTGAAGTGATAGCCAGTTTTGGAAAGCTGGTGGGCCCTCATTCCTCATTCTCCTGTCCTTACCATCCATCCATCTGCAGTACAGGCAGGAATTTCCAGACGTCATGAATAAAAGTCTCTTACGGGCGCATGATTAATTTAATAATTCATTTGATCTATCTGTGAGAGGATGAGCAATTCTGACTGGCTGTTGTTCGCCGTCCAGGTTGATAATCTCAGAAAGTTAAGTCTTTCTTCTCCTCCGCTTGTCAGGTGAAACAACTGGAATTTCAGTTGACGTGCCTGCCTGCAGTTGTCCATTTAATGATCCATGAAAACATACAGCAAAACACGAGAGTCTACGCTTGTAATTGAACGCAGGGCAACAAAACATCTTGTAAGCCACCCGCACAGTGCCACACATTTGTAATTCAAGGCCCGCTTGTGCAATTGGCACAACGACGTTTTCTGTTGATTGCAAAAGAAAAGGTGACAGCTCTGAGCTGGAAAGTTCAAATATTGCTTCTCCTACCAAAGCAATAAAATGTACCCAAACACAATATTAATTCCAAGATTTTTTTTCTCCTGCCTGATGGACATGAGTTGTTTCTTATTTGGAGAAACACTGAAAGGGTAATAGAGTACAATGCGGGAGAAGAGCAGAGGGGGCAGAGTTAAGTGACTCATCAGCCTAGAATTGCTGGGTTCCCGCAAACGATCGAAGCCCAACCTCTCTTGAATTCTGGTGCCAATTTAGTTCTGAATTTTAATGGGCTAGATTCTTGTGCATAAGCTTCAGCAGTTAGTCTTCTTAACTTCCATCTCCCACATCATCTCCTTTTAAAGACCACATAATCTGTGGTGAGGTTGAGTCTTGGGCAACTGAGTGAAGCTGAGTGTTTAGTGGCCGATGCCTTCCTGTCGCCAATGTGGAGGGTTTTTTTTCCAGCAGATATATTCTCAGTGTGCCCAGAGAAAGAAATATCTGCGTCTACCTAGGATCGAACTCAGAGCCTCCTGATTGTGAGGTGAAGGCTTCACTTCTAGGCCACCGCAACAATCAACTGCCGTCTCCCGCATGGTCCTGATTTTCTGCTATTGACACAACCCAATTCAAGCTTTGCTGCACCTTTAAGGTGCTTAAGGGTATCTTATGTGGTGGTGTAATGTCATGGCTTCTGGAAAAGACCTGGGGAGACCAGTGTGGAAATATATCTCAGCCCAGAGAAGAAAAAGGGGTCTGAGGAACATTTCAGAAGAGGTCCTAGTTGTTGTGGCAGCAGAGTTGGACAGTGAGGAGGTCGGGGAGGAACATGGGCCAGTCCTGGGGGTTGTGGAAAGCTTAGACGAGGGCTCTGCATCAGACAACAGTGAGGCAGAGGAACATCTGGAGCCTGTTCCCAGTGTGCACATGTGCAGAGCTGCCAGAAGACAAGAACAACTAAGAAGAAAGCAGGGTCGACTCAAGAGTAAAGCCACACCTTGGAGGAGATTGGCCCCTCCCAGAGGAAACAAAAGAGGAACGAAGGGGGAGTGGGCTTTTGCAGGAAGCAATTTGTTTATTTGGTTGGTTCAAGTGTGGAAAGTTCTGTTTTGTGATTATAAGAGACTCTGTGTCAAGTTTTGCTTTTCTCTGCATTTGGAAACCAGTTATCTGGCAGCTCTCCAAAAGAGATAAGGTCCATGTGGATAAACATTCCTCTGAAAGACTGTTTGCTAAGCCTTGCTGACTGTGAATGAAAGGAATTCACAATGCTGTAAATCAGGGGTCTCCAACCTTTGCTGGCTGGAGAATTCTGGGAGCTGAAGTCCTTCTGACTTAAAGTGGCAAAGGTTGGAGACCCCTGTTGTAAATAAAAGAGGGTTTGTCTGAACCAAGACTTTGCTTCTTGCTTTCTAAGAAAGCCTGGCTAAGATCACTATTTTTCCAGAGAATAAGCAGAGAAGCAGGGAGGAATACATGCAGGATTCTGTTAATGTAACCTTATAATATAAATACAGTTAGTATTCCTGTTGAGCCTCCTCTGTGGACTTACCTTGCAGGGATAAGAGGTGAAGAAGAGGACAATTTTTCATGTTTGGAAATAGTCTGACTAGATCAGAGTCTCCCAACCGTGTCCGCTTTAAGCTGTATGGACTTCAACTCCCAGAATTACCCAGCCAGCATGGGGAATTCTGGGAGTTGAAGTCCATAAGCTTAAAGTGGACACGGTTGAGAAACACTGTTATATCCTCTTTCCCTGAAAATAAGCCCTCCCCGGATAATAAGCCCAATCGGGCTTTTGAACGCATGCGCTGAAATAAGCCCTCCCCTGAAAATAAGCCCTCCCCAAAAATATTGCAACATAGCAGCAGCCATGAGGTGACCACCCTCACCGCCTCCTGCACCTCAAAAATAATAAGGCCTCCCCAAAATAAGGCCAAGCGCTTATTTTGAAAATTAAAAAAATAAGAAATTAAGACACTGTCTTATTTTGGGGGAAACACTGTAGATGGACATGTGGCTGGTCAGAATCAGAGCATTTTAATTTCATCTTTTAACAGGGAGGATTTGTAGTCTTGGCCTCTGGCAGTGTTAAAATAGAATTCGCAGCTTCAGGTTTTTTTTAATTGGGGAACTCTCTCCATTATAGGTCAAGCATCTTTGCAAGAGAAAGGTGGATTTGCAAAGGCTAAGCTCTCCGTTAAAATAGACACGTTTAACGCTCTCCGGCTTCTCTCTGGAAAACCGGATGTGGTCGCTACTCAGGCCCCAGGTGGCTTCGCCCAGGGCTGGGCTAAAAATATCAGGCTGATGTTGGAGCGTTGGAGCTGAAATTCTTGATGATTTCCTCGGTCGCCCTCTTTTTTCCGGCATAAGCTTTTCTCCAGCAAACCCTGGAGGAAAAGAGAAGCCCCCAGAAAGTGTAAGTGACACCGGGAGAGAAAGTGAGGTTGGCAGTCTCCTTCATAGGATGGAAGGAAGATTTTGCTCTAGGGCGCAAAATGGAGTTTTAGGAGCGTCTGTGATTTATTTTTTTTGTACCATCTTTGGCTCAAACCAGGGATCTTTACCGTAATGAAGGAGAGGAGCATTTTCCTCTGTTTTGATTTTTCAAAAACAACCACCCATGAAAGCTAAAATTATGGCTCACAGAGGCGAGTAGTAGAAACACACAATATGTATTTTGAGTATGTGAAGTTGAACATCGCCTTAGCGATAAGCATGTCTTTGCTGTTTTGTTTCTTCTTCTTCTTCTTCTTCTTCTTCTTCTTCTTCTTCTTCTTCTTCTTCTTCTTCTTCTTCTTCTTCTTCTTCTTCTTCTTCTTCTTCTTCTTCTCCTCCTCCTCCTCCTCCTCCTCCTCCTCCTCCTGCCTCCTTTTTTCACTCCTACCTCCAAAGAAGTCCTTGTCACATCATTTAAGCCCATTTCTGAGACAGAGATCCTAGAAGGGGAATGCTAGTTTCACAGCCTTGCAGCTCCTCCTCAGTAACCGGTGTGGGGGGAACCTGGGCTGAAATTCACAGTGGGGAATCCTGCTAATTTCCCTTCTTCCTTTCCATTTTGTATGGCACAGAGGTAAGCACATTTTTGTCACTGCAGTCAAATTTGTCTAGAGCATAAGGACAGATCCAGACAAATTCCGATTCTGAACCCAACAGGATTTGAACTCGGAGAGCTTTTCCTGAGTAACTCCATGGTTACCTGAGTAGCTCCATGGACAGATCCTCACATGACTGCATATTAAACATCAGCATGCCAGTTTTGATCACCACACTATAAAAAAGATGTTGAGACTCTAGAAAAAGTGCAGAGAAGAGCAACCAAGATGATTAGGGGACTGGAGGCTCAAACATACGATGAACGGTTGCAGGAACTGGACATGGCTGGTCTAGTGAAGAGAAGGACCAGGGGAGACGGGATAGCAGTCTTCCAATATATGAGGGGCTGCCACAGAGAGGAGGGGGTCAAGTTATTTTCCAAAGCACCCCAAGGCCAGACAAGGAATCATGGATGGAAACTGAACAAGGAGAGATTCAACCTGGAAATAAGGAGGAACTTTCAGACCATGAGAACAATCAATCCATGGAACAGAAGTTGCCTTCAGAAGTTGTGGGAGCTTCATCTCTTGAGGCTTTCAAGAAGAGACTGGACTGACACCTGTCAGAAATGTGTCAGGGTATCCTGCTTGGGGGGTGGGGGTGGACTAGATGACCTACAAAGTCCCTTCCAACACTTAATCTGTATCCCTTGCCTTTTCCAACCAACAGCTGTCCAGCTTCCCTGAAGTGCTTACACACAGCTGTATGACTATTGCTCTTTTGTGACCTCTGGTCTTTCTTCTTCATCTCCCAAAGTAAAAGAACATGAAGACCTGCAGCTAAGCCAAACCCAACCAAATCTAGGGCAGGATTTCATTTTTTTTTTGAGGGAGGGGGCCCCTGTGAGTAACCAGAGGAGGCTTCAATGCAAACTATTATTCAGGCACATTAACTAGATGATAAGGTTGAGATTTGCAAGGGTTGTTAATTCACATCCATCATCATAACGGAGCTGTAAAATGAGCCATTAATATTGGAACCTTGGTAAAGGGAATGTCACCAACTGATCAGCAAAAAGAATAGCAGGATTTTGGGATTCACCCAAAGGTGGGGGGGAAAGCCGCGATGGGGGTTTTTTGGTTTGTTTTTTTTACAATAACACCTTTTGCCAAGTTAAAGATTTACTGTAGAGATGGGACGTGCTAAACCTGGCTAAGAATAGCTTGAGCCAAGCTATCAATTAGTCTGTGCTTCAGTGCATTAGGCAAACGCTGAAAACAGACCCATCAATGATCCATCAAATCAATTGTGGGAAGACAGCCATAATGTATGAAGAAGGGCTGCAGGCGTTGGGTTTGGCTAGGCTAGAAAAAAGAAGGACCAGAGGCAGGGGACATGATAGCAGTCTTCTCATATTTGAGGGATTGCCCCAAAGAAGAGGTGGGGGGGGGGTCAAATTATTCTCCAAAGCACCAGAAGGCAGAGCAAGAAATAATGGATCAAGGAGAGAAGCAACCTGGAATGAAGGAGGGATTTCCTGAGTTAGAACAATTAACCAGTGGGACAACGTGCCTCCAGAAGTTGTGGGTGGAAAATCACTGGAAGTTTTAAAGACTGGCCAGCCATGTATTCAGAATGTATAGATTCTTCTTTTTGAGCAGGGGGTTGGACTAGAACAGGGGTCCCCAACCTTTTTTGCACCAGGGACCGGTTTCATTTTCAAGAAAATTCTGTGGACCGGCTGGCGTAGAGGAGGAGCGGGGGGGGGGATGACAGGTGCATGCGCACGCAGGGGAGAGGGGGAACAGGCAGCGCATGCGCACACGGGGGGAGTCGGCTCACTCGGCCCTCTAGGGCCTCCAACGGCGCGAACGGGCGCGCCTGTTCTATTCTATTCTATTCTATTCTATTCTATTCTATTCTATTCTACTCTACTCTACTCTACTCTACTCTACATTCCAATATCTATTCTATTCTACTCTACATTCCAATATCTATTCTATTCTATTCTACTCTACTCTACTCTACTCTACATTCCAATATCTATTCTATTCTACTCTACATTCCAATATCTATTCTATTCTATTCTATTCTATTCTAATCTACTCTACATTCCAATATCTATTCTATTCTATTCTATTCTATTCTACTCTACTCTACTCTACTCTACTCTACTCTACTCTAGCAGCACCAAAGTTATTTGGAAGCCCTTCTCACCTCCCAGTACCACAATCAACTTCATGTGCCTCTCTATCATAAATATGGATAAATCCATATTTTTACGTTCCTTCAGTTGCTTCTATTACAGCTTTACGTTGTTCCATTTCTGCAACTGTGGCAAACGTTCCTTTTAAAAATTCAAATGCAGACTCACAGGCATTTACACATTTTTTACAAGCAGGTTTTTACAACACAAAGCCCCTTTTAATGCCATTTCCCCCAAGTTATGTTTTTTTTATGTAACATTTCCCTAATGGATATATATTTTTCTACGCCCAATTTAATGGAAGAACTGCACTACAAAATTGAGAGAACTGTGAACCTCAGAATATTTATTTTATTTGTAAATTGTATTACCCTTTTTAAAAAAAAACGTTGAACTTGGGGATTGCAAAATAGATTAGCTTTCATTAACATGCAAAATGGATCCATTTTAATTCAGGAAGTGCTTGCTTTGCCTTGAAATTTCAAAACCTTTGGGCATTCACGATGGCTTGAACTGAGCATCTGATAAACCCACTCCTTTTGGGAGACTAATGATAATCCTTTATTCAAACTTGCCTCAAAATCCCCCAAGTCTGGTCTTTTATGATTCTTACATATTCTGGGAGTGAAGCTGAGAAAAATCTGTAGTGGAGGGCCTGGAAACACCATTTTCAGCCAAAGCAAAGAAATCTGTCAGGCATGAAAGATCAGGTTCAAATATGAAGGTCCAATTCAAGTGCTTTGTTGCTAAAGATTTAGGGATAGTTTAGAACAGATTAGAATACAATACAATACAATGAGGTAGGGTAGCGTAGGGTAGGGTAGGGTAGGGTCAGGTAGGGTAGGGTAGGGTTGGATGGGATGGGATAGAAAAGAGTAGAGTAGAGTAGATATTGGAATGTAGGATAGGATAGGATAGGATAGGATAGGATAAGATAGGATAGGATAGGATAGGATAGAATAGATATTGGAATGTAGAATAGAGTAGAATAGAATAGAATAGAATGGAATGGAATGGAATGGAATGATTAATTGTTCTGACTGTCAGGAAATTGCTCTTTAGTTCTAAGTTGCTTCTCTCCTTGGTTAGTTTCCACCCATTGCTTCTCCTCAGTTCTAGGTTGCTTCTCTCCTTGGTTAGTTTCCACCCATTGCTTCTCCTCAGTTCTAGGTTGCTTCTCTCCTTGGTTAGTTTCCACCCATTGCTTCTCCTCAGTTCTAGGTTGCTTCTCTCCTTGATTAGTTTCCACCCATTGCTTTCTGCCTTCAGGTTCTTCGGAGGATCTACTCAACTAACGGCTAGAGCTTGCCTGGCGTTAGAGACAAGCAAACAGAATTCAAAGGAGAATTCAAAGGAGGTTGGGCTTAGTTTGCTTATGGCTACGCAGGGATTCTAGGCTAATCCCTGTTTTAACCCCACCTCCAGGTTCTGTCCCTACAGACCTTTTTTCTACAAAATTTGGATTCAAACAAACATGCTTAACTAGGTCCGTTGCAAAACTGGAAGCTTCAGTCACTCAACATGCTCTGGCCAAGGTTAAGCTTGTTTAATTGTGTGTCTGCGTCAGAGGTGGGTTGCTGCTGGTTCAGCCGAAGCAGTAGTGGAATTCAAGCCTGGGTCGCAGAACCATCAGCAACCCAGGCCTGACACGCCCCCGAACTGCTTCCCTAGCTGCTGCTTGGGCGCCACCATTTTGAATTTTAGTACCTGCGCATGCACAGTTCACTATAAATTGTTCTGCTCATGCACAGTTCACTGTTTATTTTTTATTTTATTTTATTTTATTTATATAACCGCGCCTATCTCCCCAGGGGGACTCAAGGCGGTGCACAGGAAATTAAAACAGAAATACAAAAAACATAACAATAACAAGACTATAATAAATAGGACTACATACTAAAAGCATATTAAACTCATGGTGCCCTGTGCTAAAAAGATACCCTAAAACCTAACTGACCCATTAAAATCCAATTAAAACAATTTAAAACTCAGTCTACCAATGGTTACGGGGGACTAGGCCAGGCCGGCTAGATGGAAGAGATGTGTCTTCAGGTGTTTGCGGAAGGAGCGGAGGTCTGTGATGAACCTAAGTTCGCGGGGGTAGGTCGTTCCAGAGGGCTGGGCCCGCCACAGAGAAGGCCCTTCCCCTAGGAGTCGCCAGCCAGCATTGCCCGGCGGACGGCACCCGGAGAAGTCCCTCTCTATGGGAGCAAATCGGCCGAAGGGATGTATGAGGTAGGATACGGTCCTGCAAATAAATAAGCCCCCTGCCATGGAGCATTTTAAAGATGGTGATCAACACCTTGAAGCGCACCTGAAAAGCCACAGGCAGCCAGTGCAGCTCGCGCAGGAGAGGTGTTACGTGGGAATGCCGTGAGGCTCCCAGGATCCCCCGCGCGGCCGCATTCTGCACTAACTGTAGTCTTCGGGTGCACCTCAAGGGGAGCCCTAACTGTAAATTGTTCTGCACATGCACAGTTCACTGTAAATTGTTTTGCACATGCGCAGTTCACTGTAAATTGTTTTGCACATGCGCAGTTCACTGTAAATTGTTTTGCACATGCGCAGTTCACTTTCAATTGTTCTGTGCATGCCCACAGAACAATTTACATTGCCGAGTGCACGCACACGCAACGCATACCTGGAGCACAGGTTGCAAACCGGCAGTACCTCTGGCAGCAACCCAGCCCTGGTCTGCGTGTGTATAAACCCAACTTGTTAGGTTCTGATGGAATGTGTTTTACAAATTCACGGATTAATTCGGTACCCAGGTTTTAGTGCGCTTATAAACTCAGCCAACTGTATATTAGCTTAAAGAAGATCTGGATATTATTCATCTGTGATGGAAAGGCCCTTGATTTCTCCCCAAAGTCATAGGTTTCGTTTCTTGCCCCGTTGTTACATCCTTCCTCTGGCCTGAGCTGCCAGCCACCGAGCCTTGGCTCAGCCTGGGCTTGTTACAACATTCCCAAGCCTTCAACCCATTTAACCTCAACAATTTATCTTTTAATAACCCTGCCAACATTATTTCTCATCTCTGCTTTCGTGCACGGTGTTCTCAGCTCACACTTCGCTCATCAATCCCTTTCTTGTCTCACCACCTTATTCTCATGACAACACCATAATAGAAGGAGACACTCTGGGTGGCAATTATTTCACTGATGGTGGAGGCTGTGGAAGGAGCCTTGATGCGTGCAAAAGCTACAAAACATTTGGCAGACTTGGCTCCGTCCCAAGAGCCTGAATTCAGGAGGTGCTTGGTTTCCCCACTGAATCAGAATAGAATAGAATGGAATAGAATAGAATAGAATAGAATAGTTGTATGGGACCTTGGAGGTCTTCTAGTACAACCCCCTGCCAAGGCAGGAAACCCTACTTCACAAATGGTTATCCAACATCTTCTTAAAAACTTCCAACTGTTGGAGCATTCACAACTTCTTGTGGCAAGTTGTTCCACTGATTAATTGTTCTCACTGTCGGGAAATTTCTCCTTAGTTCTAAGTTGCTTCTCTTCCACCCATTGCTTCTTGTCCGGCCCTCAGGTGCCTTGGAGAATAGCTTGACTCCCTCTTCTTTGTGGCAACCCCTGAGATATTGGAAGACTGCTATCATGTCTCCCCTAGTCCTTCTGTTCATTAAACTAGACATACCCAGTTCCAGCAATCATTCTTTATATGTTTTAGCCTCCAGTCCCTTAATCCTCTTTGTTGCTGTTCTCTGCAGTCTTTCTAGAGTCTCCACATCCTTTTTACATCATGGCAACCCAAACTGGATGCCGGATTCCAAGTGTGGCCTTCCCAAGACCTTATAAAGTGGTATTAACACTTCATGTGATCTTGATTCTGTCCCTCTGTTGATGCAGCCTAGAACTGTGTTGGCTTTTTTGGCAGCTGCTGCACACGGCTGGCTCCTATTTAAATGGTTGCCCACTAGGACTCCAAGATGCCTTTCACAGTTGCTACTATTGAGCAAGGTACCATCTACGTATACTGTACCTGTGCATTTGTTTTTTCTTGCCTAAATGTGGAACCTTACTCGTTTCACCATTGAATTTCCTTTTGTTAGATGTTTGTCTGGTAGCTGAGGGAGTTTTCAAGAACTTCTTTTGGTTCCATCACCATCACGAAGTTACTTTTTTTTAAAGTGGGGGACTTCCAACTGATTTCAACCTTAAATCTCAGGAAGAGCTGAAAGCTTCTTGCAAACCAACTGCTCGCCAACTTTGCACCTCAGAAATTCTACACCCAGTTCAGGCTTCTCATCGGCTGCACTCAGGGTCTCCATTTTTTAAATAAAAAAATAGCACACTAGTTAAGACACAGTTGAGATGATGAATGGGCTGGAGACACGCAGATGTTCTGACCGAGGCTTTCCAAGAGCATGAAACAAACTCCTTGTCTTGGCAAAAAACCCTTTTCATAATTGACCGTGGATTCTGCTCCTTCACATCCAGCAAAGTCTTTCAAGGGAGGATTTACAGTCACAGACCTTCTCTGGCTTGGAGAGCTGCCAGGCCGAGATCTACAAAACTTGGCAAGGAGTCTCAGAGAGTCACGAACCAATCAAGCGAACTCATTGTCTCCTGTAAACTCCCCTTCTGCTCCTCTTTTATTTCCTCTGGGCGGGGCCATTCATCATCTGGCCTTACTCCCAAGATGACCCCTGTTCTTTAGCTGTTCCCTTCATCTGGCCACTCTGTGCATGTGCACCCTGGGAACAGGCTCCAGCTGTTCGTCTGCCTCACTGATGTTTGACTCTGAAGGCAGCTGATAACTGTCAGACGGCCCCGACCCCCTCTCTGCCTCTGACACAGAGCCCTCATCAGAGCCTTCCCCAGACTCCAGGACTGGCCCATCTTCCTCCCCAACCTCCTCACTGTCCGACTCTGCTGCCAGCTCTGCTGGCAGGCCACAGCAATGGACAAGACATCTCAAGTAGACGGAAGAGCAGGGAGGCAGGGATGGAAGAAAGATTGCAATTCCACTTAAAGCATTTGGCATGTCTGGCTTTAAAAGACCTGATATGTGTTCATTGGACTGTGAAATTAGTTAACTTTCTTCGGGTTATAGACTCCGTTGACAATTGTAAGGATAGTTCTACAGTTTACAGATAACGTGTGGCTGGGTAATTGAAGATCTGGAGCACTGGTGGGACAATAAGGAACACATGATCTAATCTTTGGAAAAGCACATCAGTGTTGTGGCATGCAGGTGGCCAGCGCAGCTGGCAGCAGAGACAGACGGTGAGGAGGTTGGGGAACATATCTGCTGAACCAAACACTGCATTGGTGACAGGGAGGGCATCCGGCCATTGAAACACTCTGCTAGCTCCATTCAGTTGCCCAGGCTCCACCTCACATGGGATTATGGGGTCATTAAACAAAGATGTTATAATGCTCTCTAAATGGGGCTCCCCTTGAGGTGCACTCGAAAGCTACAGCTAGTTCAGAATGAGGCCGCGCGGGCGACCATCTTCAAATCGCTCCATGGCTCGGGGCCTAGTTATATACGAGACCGCCTTCTGCCCCATACATCCCTTCATCTGGTCCGCTCCCACAGAGAGGGCCTTCTCCGGGTACCGTCGGCCGGGCAATGCCGGTTGGTGACACCCAGGGGAAGGGCCTTCTCTGTGGCAGGCCTGGCCGTCTGGAACGACCTACCCCCCGACCTTCGCACTACCTCGGACCTCCGCCTCTTCCGCCAACGTCTTAAGACGTACCTATTCCAACAAGCCGGCCTAGCGTAGCCCCCCCGTTTCTGACTCTATTTATACATTTTAATTTTTTAGGGTTTTAAAGGGTTTTTAGCATGGGTTTTAATTTAATTTAATATGTTTTTAATAGTATATATTGTTTTGTTATGGTTTTTAATAATGCCTGTGTGCCGCCCTGAGTCCTTACAAGGAGAAGGGCAGGGTATAAATTCTAAAATAAATAAAATAAAATAAATGACGTCATTCGTATTTCCACAAACCCATCCCTAAGGATCAGGAGACCTCAGGAGGAGAGAAGAAAAATCCAGGAAAGATTTCTGATTTTCATTTCACCGCAGGAAAATGGGCGCATTTGCAACTAAGAATAAATTCCTTTGGGGTTGTGATGTTTCTGAGGCAAGAAAAAATATATATTAAAGCACTTAATGCTCGCTGCGCAATTACTGGAAAGATGAAGGGGGTGGCAGGAATGGTGTTTATGTACCTGTCTGAAATAATGATGACTTGCTACTCCTTCAAAGAGTTGGTTAAGTGCAAAACAATATTTCATCTCTCTCTCCAGAGATGAGATAATGGAAGGAGGGTTGGGCTGGGCTGCCGAAGGTCAAGAAATCTGGGTAGCTTCCCAGGGTGGGAGTCGTAACACAGACATCTGTGACAGACGGCTCCCCTCGCCTGGATTTGAAAACTTTGACAGAAAAGTTGCTCAGCGTCGCTCTGGGTCATTGGTTCCGATGTGAAGCAATCACCCTTAGACTTGTATACCGTTCCACAGTGTTTTTACAGCCCTCTCTAAGCGGTTTACAGTGTCAGCATTTTGTCCCCAACAATCTGGGTCCTTATTTTACCCACCTTGGAAGGACGGAAGGCTGAGTCCACCTTGACCTGCTGAGAATGGAACTGCTGGCAATCGGCAGAAGTAGCCTGCAACTCTGCATTTTAGCCACTGTGCCACCATGGCAAGGCAGGCAGGCAGGCAGGAAGGAAGGAATGGCAGTGAAACTTAGACTTATATACTGCGTCACAGTGCTTTTACAGCCCTCTCTAATAAGTTTACAGAGTCAGCCTCTTTCCCCCAACAATCTGGGTCCTCATTTTACCCACCTCGGAAGGATGGAAGGCTGAGTCAACCTTGAGTCTGGTGAGATTTGAACTGCTGGCAGTTGGGCAGAATTAGCCTGCAAAACTGCATTCTAACCACTGTGCCACCACAGCTCTTATAAGGGCAAGGAACAGTCCTAAGTCACCTTTATCCGTGTCATTGTAGCAAGAGCGATAGCCCTTAGACTTATATACCTCTTCACAGTGCTTTCCAGTGGTTTACAGAGTCAGTATATTTCCCCCCAACAATCTGGGTCCTTATTTTACCAACCTCGGAAGGATGGAAGGCTGAGTCCAACCTTGAGCTGGTCAGAATTGAACTCCTGGCTGTGGGCAGAGTGTGACACCCCAGAAAGAGAGAGAGAAAAGAAGGAGGGAAGGAGGAACAGCCATGGCACTTAAACTTATATACCACTTCACTTCGTTTACGTAGGAACTCTGCATGAGTCCTTATCTCAGCTGGGACAGTTGCTCTCCAATCAGAATGGATCCAAACATTTTCAACACCCCCCCTTGATAATAAACGCATGTAGCCCCACACATCAGGAGTGGATGCCAAACCGACAGTCCTTCTCCTGCAGATTGTCTCTCTTGGGACACTTATGTAATGGCCCGTCTTCTTCGGGTGCCAGAACGGTAGTGACAGCTGTAATAATAGCAATAAAATTTGCCGGGTTGATTTGAGCTGCGCTGTAATTACTGCATGATTACCGTATTCTTACCGCAGCCAATACCAACAAAAACAACAACTACAACTCTTCACTGGCAGAGGGTTTGTCTTGTCCATACTCTGTGCCCTCTTCAGGCTCTTGCCTGCATCGGCGTTGAAGGCTTTCAGCTGTCAATGACGTCCATCAGAGACAGGTTCTGAATTGTGACTCACGGCTTCAGCACATACAAAGCAGATCGTTTATGAAAAAGATGTGGAGATTCTAGAAAGAGTGCAGAGAAGAGCAACCAAGAGGATGAGGGGACTGGAGACTAAAACATAGGAAGAACGGTTGCAAGAACTGAGCATGGCTAGTTTAAGGAAAAGAAGGACTAGGGTGAGACATGATAGCAGTCTTCCCATATCTCAGGGGCTGCCCCAAAGAAGAGGGAGTCAAGCTATTCTCCAAAGCACCTGAGGGCAGGACAAGAAGCAATGGGTGGAAACTAGTCAAGGAGAGAAGCAACTTAGAACTGAGGAGAAATTTCCTGACAGTGAGAACAATTAATCAGTGGAACAGTTTGCCTCCAAAAGTTGTGAATGCCTCACCACTGGAAGTCTTTAAGATGTTGGATAGCCATTTGTCTGAAATGGTATAGGGCAAAGCCAGTTATAGAATCATAGAATCATTAGGCTAGAAGGAACCTTGGAGGTCTTGAAGCAGGGGGTTGGACTAGATGACCTGCAAAGTCCCATCTAACTATGTGAATCTGTTAAAGAACCTTGGTCCAGGTCCTCTTTTAAAAAATTGAACGTTCCTTCCGTTTAACAAATCAAATGTAGAAATGAAGATATCTACTGCCTGTAGATTGCCATGCTCAGAGTGTTCCCAGTTGGGAAGTATTTGCTTTATGAATAAGCAATTTACCTTCATTGTTCATTATGTCAGAGTACAATTAACAACTAGAACTCTGCCATGTACTCAAATACTTGACAACCGATATTAATTTTGGTGGTTTCCAAAGTTACTCGGTGAAATCTGCAAAATTCCAATTAGAGGCCAGTTGTTCAACAACAGCAGAGAGCTTATCAAACGGAGGAAATTCACGTTTACGGTGACAATATAAACCAATTTGGAATCTGCTCAGTTGATTTCACAAAACCAACAGATTTTTTCTGTTCAAATTCTTTGAAAGGGACACGCGCTTACAAGGTTGGTTGGTTTGGTTCCCTTCGCACATACATGTTAGTATGAGTACTACGGGGCGGTGCTCATCTCCGTTTCTAAGCCGAAGAGCCAGTGCTGTTCGAAGATGGTCATGTGGGCAGCATGACTCAACACCGAAGGTGCATGGAACGCTGTTCCCTTCCCACCAAAGGTGGTTCCTATTTTTCTACTTGCAATTTGTACGTGCTTCTGAACTGCTGGGTTGGCAGAAGCTGGGACAAGTAATGGGAGCTCACTCTCTTATGCAGCGCTAGGGATTCGAACCGCCAAACTGCCGACCTTTCTGATCGACAAGCTCAGCGCCTTAGCCCCTGAGCCACTGCATCCCCATTACAAAGGAACAGTTCGATCTGATGCGTGTTAGAAGGAAGCGGAAGACGTTTGCTGGTCATTACGCTCCAAATAAGTGTATATAAAAATTAATTTAAAAATAGAGATGGCAAATCTCCAGTGGCTTCGTGGGGACATAAATCCCATCCGAGCTTTTTAATTAACTTCAGTGCAATTCAGGGCAAATGATAGGCCTGGGAAGCTCTGTGCTTTCAAAGACCACAAGAAGAAGCACATTTGTGTGTGTGTGTGTGTGTGGTGTGTGTGTGCACGCGCACTGCATTTGTGGAGAGAAGCTGTGCAACCTGGAAAAGACACAACTGTTTCTTAGCTACTGAGAGACCACATCCTTAAGTCCTCTTGAAGCAGTTGTGGGTTTCAAAAATTTTTAGAACCTCTTCTGTAGGTGTGGCCTGCTTTGTGGGAGTGGATTGCCAACCATGTGACTGGGTGGGAGTGGCTTGCCAGCCATGTGACCGGGTGGGAGTGGCTTGGCAGTCAAGTGACCGGGTGGGAGTGGCTTGTCAGTCAAGTGACCAGGTGCGAGTGGCCATGTGACCAGGTGGGAGTGGGTGGTCAGCCATGTGACCAGGTGGGAGTGGCTTACCAGCCATGTGACTGGGTGGGAGTGGCTTGGCAGTCATGTGACTGGGCGGGCATGGCCAACTTGTAAAATGTGGTGAAACTCACTTAACAACGCTCTTGCTTAGCAGCCAAAATGTTGGCTCAGGAACTCTGGCATTTGAAGCACGCAAGTCTTAAAGCTTTCCAGTTACAAGACCCTTGCGCCCCTAACCCTTTACGGAAAAAAACCCCATGGGTGTTCAAACTTGACAGCTTTAAGGCTTGTGGACTTCAACTCCCAGAATTCCTCCTCTCGCTCTTCATCTTGAGGATGGGCGGACGGGCGGGGGGAGGCAGCTGGAACCGGTTCTAAATGGCCCTGTAGATTTGTGGAACCTCTTCTATAGAAGAGCTTAGAACTGGCAGGAACCCAGCCCTGTCCTGAAGGTACCCATTTATCTACTTGCAGTGGCTGACTTTTGAATTGCTGGGTGAGCAGGAGCTGGAGCGGGTGATGGGAGCTCACCCTGTCCCGCCGCAGCAACCGGGTCTCAAACGTGAGCCTGCCAATCGTCCGCCCAGCGTCTTAACTCATGAGCCGCCTGCATTTCTCAAGGCGTTGATGGGAAAACTCCTGCCACATAAAGCAGTTATAAAAACGAAGGGCGGATGAAATGCCCTCCTCGCCATTCCTCAATCTTGTCCCCAAGAACAAAACCCAAACTCCATGTCATTTAGCTTCAGTTTCTCTCAGGGCGTCGGTGCCCTGATTTTGTGTGAAATGAAGCCTAATGGTTGAAGAAAGGTTAATCCCAGGCCTTCTTGGCTTTCTAAGCGACGCCTCAGCTGAGCACGTTGAGTGGACAGAACGAAGCGTCCAAAATTATCGCTGCCTTTCCTTCCTCCCCCTCCCCATCCCTCCCTCCGAGATATTCAAGGAAATGTCAAATCGCAGAATTAAAAAAGAACTTCTGCTTATTATTCCTGGCAGTTCTCTTTTTAGACTTTCAACGCGCCGTTCAGCTCCCTCGGCAATATTCTGGGAACATCGCCCTGCCTGATGTTATTTTTATTTACTTATTTATTTCTTTTCATTCCGGGGACTCTGACTTTGCGGGCTCCTCCGTTAAGGCTTAAGTCCCTGCAACTTCATTTCCTTTTCCAATTTTCCCAGCTCCCGGTTTCGCCCCGAGGAATCCTCATGCATTAAATCGGGGAGCCGCCCTATTAGAAATGCTGATTGCCACTTAGCGGGGAATGGCGTTCTGCCAGTTACTGGAATTGGCTGAAGGGTTTTTTTTAAGAATATATTCAGCGACGGTGTTTCTTCTTCAAAGAAAATAAAAACTCTGACAGGAGCAGGTACTGAAAAACCACCAGGAACATATAGTAATAAACCAAGGTTTTGCCAAGCCAAAATGCAAAGTTGCTGGCTCTTGGCTTGGTTTGTGACGGGAAGCTAATCATTTCCCTATATAAAGTATGGTTTGAGGCTTGGCGTTCGGTAGGAATCGGGACACTGTAATTAGCTCAACATGTCATGGCTGGTGAGGCCACACTTGGAATCCTGCATTCAGTTTTGGTCACCATGATGTAAAAAAATATGTGGAGACTCTAGAAAGAATGCAGAGAAAACAAAGAGGATTAGGGGACTGGAGGCCAAAACATGTCAAGAATGGTTGCAGGAACTGGGTACGTCTAGTTTAATGAAAAGAAGGACTAGTGGAGACATGATAGCAGCGTTCCAATATCTCAGGGCTTGCCACAAAGAAGAGGGAGTCAAGCTATTCTCCAAGGCACCTGAGGGTAGAACAAGAAGCAATGGGTGGAAACTAATCAAGGAGAGAAGCAACTTAGAACTAAGGAGAAACTTCCTGACAGTGAGAACAATTAATCAGTGGAACAGAAGTTGCCTCCAGAAGTTGTGAATGCCCCAACACTACAAGTCTTCAAGAAGATGTTGGATATCCATAATAATATAAATCATCCTCTTTTAATTAACCCATAATCCCCTGCGGGGTGGAGTCTGGGCAACTGAATGGAGCTGATAGTTTACTGGCCAGATGCTCTTCCTGTAGCCAATGCGGAGTTTTCTTCGGCAGATATACTCTCATTGTGCCCAGAGAGAGAAGTGATTGTGACTCCTTGATTGTGAGGCAAGAGCTCCACCTCTGGGCCGCCGCATGACTCCAAAAAGCAAAATATAAATAAAATCAATAAAATGCGGGTCGCTCTAGATGTCTTGTTATGAATCAGTTCCCATTGAGATAAACAGGGTATACATTCAGATTGGCATTTTGTCTTAGAGCAATGCACACATCCGCCCAATCATAGTTCATTCAATAAAGCTAAGCCTAAACAATGATTTTGGCAACCTCAAGCACTCGTCACCTCTCGACTCGACTACTGTAATGCTCTCTACATGGGGCTTCCCCTGAGGTGCACCCGAAAGCTGCAGCTAGTGCAGAATGCAGCCGCGCGGGTGATTACGGGAGCGCCTAGACACTCCCACATAACACCTAATCTGCGCGAGCTGCACTGGCTTCCTGTGGTCTTTCAGGTGCGCTTCAAGGTTTTAACGACCATCTTTAAAGCGCTCCATGGCTCGGGGCCTAGTTACATGCGAGACCGCCTCCTGCCCCATACATCCCTCAGACCGATACGCTCCCACAGAGAGGGCCTCCTCAGGGTGCCATCGGCTGGACAATGCCGATTGGCGACACCCAGGGGAAGAGCCTTCTCTGTGGCGGGTCCAGCCCTCTGGAATGACCTACCCCCTGAATTACGTACCATCTCCGACCTCCGCCTCTTCCGCAAGTGTCTGAAGACACATCTATTCCATCTAGCCGGCCTAGCGTAACCTCCATTACTGACTCCTAGATAGTTTTACATTTGGGATTTTTAATTTGGTTTTAGCACAGGATTTTAGTAGAATAAGTTTTTTAAAATTTTATTATGTTTAGTATGTATTTTAACATTCCTGTGCGCCGCCCTGGGTCCGCTTGGAGAAGGGCGGGGTATAAATATAATAATAAATAAATAAATAAAAATAAATAACCTTAAATACTGAAAGAGCCACAAAGGTCCTAAATAGAAGCCCTCCCCACCCCAATTCAATTCTGGAGCCGACCGGAAGTCCATTCCCCCATCATAGAGTCTCCTCCAAGCACAGCGTCCTTTTTCCTCTGCTGACCGGAAGTCTGGTTCCCCCAACATAGAGTCTCCTCCTAGCAGGGCATCCTTTTTCCTCTACCTGTCCTAACCGAAAGCCCTATCAATGGTGGCGCCAACCAGTGACAGGGAGCTGCAGCAGAGGGATGAACCAGCCACATGCGGCTCCAGAGCCACCGTTGCTGATCCCTGATTTAAGGTTGCAGGCAGAACAAGTCACTAAGTCAGGCAGCCAAATAGTTGCTTCAACCGTTCTTAGCTGCTTCCCCGAGTTTTAGGTAGGAAAATCTAGGCAAGCAAACGCAATCTCAGCTTGACACTCGCTCCTTGTTTTCGCATTAAGTAAACTTACATTTGTTATTACCTGGAGTTATTAATAAACATTTAAAAGATAAATTGTGCAGGTACCTTCTCTTCCCCCCCACCCCCAAGCGCATTTGTGCAGTTTCCATAATTAAAAATAAATCTTGACGGCTAGGAACAGCAATCTGTGTGCAGGAGAATGTGAAGGCGTTGAGGTGAGGCAATGAAACCTCTGGGGAGGCAGTAAGAAGGATTTTCCTTAGGAGAAAAATTCAGGGGCTGTGAGTTCTAATCCCGCTTTAGGTACGAAAGCCGTTTGCATGGCTTTGTGCCAATTACCAAGAAATGGTGAATTCCAGTCCTGCTTTTAAGCATGAAAACCAGGCAGGAGACTTTGAGGCAATAGCCAGGAGATTATGAGTTTTTAGCTGGTTCCGACCGGTTCTGGAGAACCGATAGCGGAAATTTTGAGTCGTTCGGAGTACCAGCAAATAGCATCTCTGGCTGGCCCCGCCCCCATCTAGTCCCTGCCGATGGGGATTTTGCAGTAACCTTCCCCTGGAGTGGGGAGGGAATGGAGATTTTATAGCATCCTTCCCCTGCCACGTCCACCAAGCCACACCACGCCCACCAAGCCACGCCCACCAAGCCACGCCCACAGAACCAGTAGTCAAATTTTTTGAATCCCACCACTGGGTGGAGGGCTTCCCACAGGTCATTGGGAGAGAATTTTGTAAAAAAATAAAACCAGAAGACCGTGGTCAGGATTGCAAAATGGACACCTAAAAAAAGAGGGAAGGATATGGGGTGTCATCTTTTTTTCCCCCCTGCCTCTGATGTTCTCCCTCCCTCCGACAGCCCTCTGAGGCGGAATTAAGTAGAAAGGATGGGGCCTGGAGTTGAACTGTATGATTTCTAGCTCTTTTAGCCATTCTTAGCATTTATAGGCAGGCTGCTGGAGGCTAAAACCCGTGGATAAGACTCTACATCCTAACCCACTATTTGTGATTTGTTTGGGCTTCGCAAATCGTCATGCGTTTTAAATCACGGTTCTCCGTTAGCACTTTTTTTTTTTATGAATCCAGCCAGTTATAGTTTATTCAATAACTCACGCTTATGGGAGCCATTTAGCAGAGGCTGGGAGGGAAATCCATACTTTTGAAGGGAACAAAGTCGAAATGGAGGAACGGTGGATCGCAGGTAGGAAACGGCCTTTGTGAATGGGGCTCCGGCCAAGGAATAAAATAGAAATCCAGGGTTCAGGGTCAAAACGTTCTAGCTTAGTTCTTTGCTTGTCCTGCTAGTTTTCTGCTGGCGGGGAATTGTGTGTACAAGACTGAACACAAGGCTGTCAGTTCTAATTCCGCCTTCGTTACAAACGTTGGTTGGGTAACTGTGGACTAATCACCAGGAGATGGTGAGTTCTAGTCCTGCTTTAGGCATGAAAGCTGGTTGGGTAACTTTGGCCCATCACCAGGAGACGGTGAGTTCTAGTCCTGCCTTAGGCATGAAAACTGGCTGGGTAACTTTGAGCCAGTCCTTGTCTCTCAGCCCCACCTACCTCACAGGGTTGTTGTTGTGGGGAAAATAGGAAAAGATATTACGTGTGTTTGCCACTCTGAGTTGCTTTAAAAGAAAATAAAGTTGGGGTATAAAATAACTAACTAACTAACCAGCCAACTAATTAACTCTCCTCCTGCATCGTCTTCAACCACTGCAGTCATCTAACATTTAATTTTGCTGGAAGGCAGAGCAAATGCTAGGAAGGAGAAGGGAGGAGGAGAGGAGAGGAGAGGAGAGGAGAGGAGAGGAGAGGAGAGGAGAGGAGAGGAGAGAATATCCCCTAAAGTTGGATTTGGAAGGAGGGAGGAGCATTCATTGACGAAGGAGTCCCAGAAGACCTGAAGGATGGTCTACAAGCATCCTTCCTATGGTTGGGTGAGAGCAGAATTCAGCCAGACAGAAAAAAATAATTACTAGGTGCTGGGAGGGGGGTAGAGTTGATTGGGTGTCTCCTCCCCCCCCCCCCCACTTTCTTCTCTATAATAACTGCACAGTAATTAGTTTCACAATTTTGCTGCTATACTTTATAATAGCCTCCATTAAAGTTATGGGTTTTTTTTTTAAGGCAATAATGGCTTACAGAGTAATTAATGAGAACTTTATTGCTACTTTTATTGGGTGGGGGGTTTGCCCGTTCTTCTCTCTCTATCTCTCTCTCTCTCTCTCTCTCTCTCTCTCTCTCTTTCTGTTTCTTTCTTTCTACCTCTCTGATTCTCTCTCCCTCTTTGCCTCTGTTTCTTTCTTTCACCCTCTCTGTTTCTCTCTCCCTCTTTCTCTCTGTTCTTGGATTTGAAGTCCGCCAGGCTTAAAGTTGCAAGGTTGGAGACCCCCACCCTAGTGGATACTTTTTCATTGTTTTTCATTGTTTACCCTTCTCACAGCAAAGGGCAACACCTGGGTTGATCTCAGAAGCTAGGCGGGCATAGACCTGGAACACCGGATTGATTGAATGATTGATCGATTATCCCACTTTGATCCGTTTTATAAATAACTCAAGGTGACACGTATACAGCCCACTCCTTCCTCCTCCTATTTTCCCCACAACAACCATCCTGTGTGGAAGAGAGAGGAGGGAGAGAGGGAGGGAGGGAGGGAGAAAGAGAGAGAGAGAGAGAGAGAGGGAGGGAGGGAGGGAGGGAGGGAGGGAGGGAGAGAGAGAGAGAGAGAGAGAGAGAGAGAGAGAGAGAGAGAGAGAGAGAGAGAGAGAGAGAGAGAGAGAGAGAGAGAGAGAGAGAGAGAGAGAGAGAGAGAGAGAGAGACTGGTCCAAAGTCCCTCAGCTGACTTTCATCGCTTGAGATGGCACTAGAACTCACAGTCTCCTGGCGATTCACCCCAAAATCACCCACCCAGCTTTCATGCTTGAAATGGGACTAGAACTCACAATCTCCTGGCAATTGAGACAATCACCCAGCCAGCTTTCATGCCTAAGGCACAGGACTAGAATCCCCAGTTTTCTGGTGATTGTCCGAAAGTAATTTTGTCAGCTTTCATGCCCAAGGTGTTGCAGAGTGTGCAAAGTGTGACTACTATTTTGAAACAACCCAGGAGCCAAATACAGGGCACAGAGGTTTTGTCCTATAAACAGTGGTTTATATACAAGACTTCTATATACAATATATACAAGTGTTAGGGCAAATAATAGGCAATCAATCAATCTTCAACTCTACATGGAGAACTACAGTGCAGATAGAAACACGAGGAGAGAGAGAGAGATGACCTTACATGGCCTTCCTTATATATACAGCTTCTTAAAGTGGCAGTGACCTTACTAGAGCTCACAGTGTCCTGGTTTCTAGGCTGGTGCCTTCCCCCTTAAGATTGGAAGACCGGTTAAAGAAAAAAGAATCCTGGAAGAACCACAGGAAACTATTTAGATATCATTGCCAGGAAAACCACATGGATGGCACCATGAATTAACTAGAAACGGAACTTGAATTTTCCATCCATTCTTGTTATTATTATTTTTCCACGGAAACCAAAGCCATCCCTGAAGTGGTTTCTTGGCCTCTGGACACTGTCACAGTGTCATCACACAGAGGCCTCACTCTCCCCTTGTGTGTGAATACAACAACAACAACAATTTATTATTACAGACTAGTGATCGCATGTGAACACACAAATAAACACACACCCACTTCCTCCAACCACCGTTGCCTGCCTTGTCGATTGCCTGTCGGATGTCTCTTTCTTGGTCACCCGTGATCCAGCCCAACTTCTCTCGCAGATCTGCAAATTATCCACTCTGGGCATTGCCACCAAAGTGATGTACGTCGCTTGCCAAGATAACGCCCTTGATAAAATACGGCCGGCTTCAATCTTGTCTGAGCTAAATCTTTGTGTCAGCTTAATGCACTCCCAGGCTTCAACTTCTTCTGGCAGGACAAGCATGGCGGAACGAGATGGCACGTAATCTGGAGACAGCCTAAGAACTCTTCCGGTGGAAATGTAACAGGGCAAGATGGCAGCTGCGTCACTGGCGGTGTTTATGAAGGGATTGGGCAGTCATTTGTCTGTAATAGTATCGGGCATTGGTCTGCAAAGTCGGTTCTTTTAAGACTGGTGGACTTCAACTCCCAGAATTCCCCAGCCAGCCATGCTGGCTGGGGAATTCTGGGAGTTGAAGTCCACCAGTCTTAAAAGAGCCGACTTTGTAGACCCCTGGTATAGGGCAAGGCAAGGGTGTCAATTTCATTGAGGGCTGTACCAGGGTTGGGTTTGACCTTGGGGGGGCGATGGGATGGGCATGGACAGAGCGGGCATGGCCAGCTTGACGTCACTCATGTCAGGGGCGCCTGTGGCAGCCCAAGCGCTCTGCCAGCGAAAATGGGCTCCCGAGCTCCGTTTTCAGCTGCAACGGCCTCCTGCAGCCATCCGGTAGCGAAAATGAAGCTCGGGAGGGCTACACGGAGCCCAGGGGTTGGTTCCAGCTTCTTTTACTCCGGTTCGTTGAGGGATGCACTTCAGTGGGGGGGGGGGCACTTGATGCGCTCTATGTGCACATGCATAGAAATAAAAAAGCCAAGAGGGCAGCACCTATGGTGCCACCAATAGAACCAGTTCTGGCGCATGTCCAGCTGAGTTACGACCTACTCGGCCAAGCCAGTCCGAACCGGCAGGAACCCACCGTGAGTCCGAACCAGTAGCAGCCCTCTCGAGGTCCATTTTTGCTGGCAGAAGAACCGTGGGCCAGTCCTTTGCTGTTTCCAGGGCAGCCCTGTAGGCCAGATCTAAGCACCTCATGGGCCGGATCCGGCTCGCGGGCCTTGAGTTTGACACCCCTGGTATAGAGTCTCATGCTTGAGCAGGGGGTTGCACTAGAAGACCTCCAGGGTCCCTTCCAACTCTGTTCTTCTGTTCTTCTTCTCTGCGGTACAAATGTAGAATGGACACTGGACGCCTCCATCCTTTAGTGTCTACTTCTTTTTTTTGCTTTGCTCTGCAGGCCTCCTTCCAGAAGGGACCCTGAAGACCTGGCCAGCGACGTCACCCAGAGGAGCATCTTCCCCTGCTGGGGACAGCCTGGCCTCCCCTTGGTGGCAGCCGCTGCCTCTGCAAACCTGCTTGTGCAATGGGTGGGTTGTGAGCGCTGGTAAGACTTGTGAGCCTCGCGGCCTTTGAACTGCCTTCCGATCCCTTCTTGCTTTGATCTCCATGTGGTCTCCTGTTCTGTCTCTGGGGTTTCTGCTGTCAGGTAATGAGGAGCTGTGGGTCCCATCAGCCTTGGAGATGCCGAAGCGACGAGACATCTTGGCGATTGTGCTGATTGTGCTTCCCTGGACGCTACTTATCACCGTCTGGCATCAGAGCGCCATTGCTCCCCTGCTCGCAGTGCATAAGGGTGAGGAGAAAGCCCAGGCCAGCTCTGACCATCACTGGCCTCATCATCCACAACCACCACCAACCATCACGACTCATCCTCAGCCTTCCCACCATTGTATTCATTTCACCACCCGGTCTCCCATCTGTTCCTTCCAAGATTCTGAACCCAAAACATCTTAGAGGTCTTGAACCTTGTTTCTGTTGTGGCCCGCCAGTGGCCAGTGGAGCTGGCAGCAGATTCGGAGGTTGGGGAAGAACATGGGCCAGTTCAGGAGTCTGGGGAAGGTTCTGATGAGGGCTCTGTGTCAGAGGCAGAGAGGGGGACAGGGCCATGTGCCAATTATCAGCTGCCTTCAGAATCAGACATCAGTGAGCCTGTTCCCAGTGTGTACATCCGCAGAGTTGCCAGAGGAAGGGAACAGCTAAAGAGCAGGGGTTGACTTGGGAGTACGGCCACAGCTGGAGAATGAATGGCCCTCCCAGAGGAAATAAAAGAGGAGCGAAAGGGGAGTGGAGTTTGCAGGAGACCATTAGTTCGCTTAATTGGTTCGTGACTCTCGGAGACTCTTTGTCAAGTTTTGCAGATCTCGACCTGGCAGCTCTCCAAGCCAGAGAAGGTCTGTGACTGTAAATTCTCCCTTGAAAGACTTTGCTGGATGTGAATGAGCAGAATTAACTATAAATTAATAAAAGGGTTTTTTGTCAGGACAAGGAGTTTGCTTCATGCTCTTGGGAAGTCTAGGTCAGAACTGTTTCTTATTTAGTTTACACATAGGAAAATCCACAGCCCGTAACTGAAGAGGACAGTTCAGTAGAAGCTCAGTAGAAGTTCAGCTATGGTTCTTCAGGAATTAAGCTGAATGGAAGGCCACCTCCCCATTCCATATCTCCTGGAAGGACAGAGATCAGCAGAGAAAGAACTCTCCCTTCTGGAATGGCCTTTCAAAATAAATGAATGATGATGATGATGATGATGATGATGATGATGATGATGATGATGATGATGATGATGATGATGATGATGATATGCTATTTCAGTTTGGAAGGTTTCTTATTTCCTTCATGACTTCTGAGATGATTTCTTGCCCAAAAGAAGAGGTACGACTTGATTAAAATATCCAGCTAGCTATCTGTAACTTATCTGAAAACCCATAAAATTATTGTGCTACCTATTTCTTTATTCGTTTTACAACACCTGACACATGTTCAAACATACAGCACCCCTTTCCCTAAAGATCCCAAGGTTATTATTTTCCCTAAATCAGCTTATTGGGGATCCAGTATTCTGTTTCCTATCATGGCCAAACTGGCAAGCTTTCGCATCCTTTAAGGCTCATGCCTTGATCCCCTTCTTATTATGTTGTATCCCTATAGGGTCCTCTTGCTTACAAGCTATGAATAGGCTGGGTTTACACATTGTGCTAAGCAGAATATGGCTTGTTTAGTGAGATGTGTGAATACAGCCAATCGTAGCTTATTCAACCCAGCACAGGCTCACTATGTCATGCATGACATTGGTCCAGCACGTATTCTTCACCACCACCTCTTCCCTCTCTACTATCTGATGAGCCAGGGTGGCGCAGTTGTTAGAGTGCAATACTGCAGCCTACTTCTGCTGACTGCCGGCTGTCTGCAGTTTAGCAGTTCGAATCTCACCAGGCTCAAGGTTGACTTCAGCCTTCCACCCTGCTTAGGTGGGTAAAATGAGGACCCAAATTGTTGGGGGCAAGAGGCTGACTCTGTAAACCAATTAGAGAGGGCTGGGAAGCAGTGTATATGTTTAATTGCTATTGCTATCAGGGCTAGAGTTTTCCATCCTGCCTACCATTGTTTTTCAAACTACAAAATAAATTTGGACCAACAAAATATAAAAACAATACCTTCTTTGCTCTTGTGCTTTAAGCTCTGAGTGTTAGAGATTCAGGACCTACTCAGTAATCTCTCTCTCTCTCTCTCTCTCTCTCTCTCTCTCTCTCTCTCTCTCTCTCTCTCTCTCTCTCTCTCTATCTATCTATCTACACACACACGTGTGTGTCTGTGTGTATGTGTGTGTGTTCCAGCATAACTCTGGAACACCTCAAGCAATTTCAACCAAACTTGGTACACAGATGATGTACCCTCTAGAGAAAAATACTGTGGGGGTAAGACACCGCTAAAACCCCTCAGGGTGTGTGTTCTGGTAAGATACAACCTGTTGTGCCTTAAAATGGCTTCTACTGTACTGCCGTGAAATGGCTTCTACTGTGCAGTGCAATTGAGTTGCCACAGTAACGGCTTCATAGTACTCCACAAGGGGGCTCCCTCTGATAAGGGGAAAAATCCAACATTAGAAATTACGTTTAGTCTGGACATTCTCCCGCTATAAATAAATATCTGGACAATGCTGGGTTATCGGCTAATCTTCCATAAAGGACAACAGGATTGACTTTGTTCTCCCAATTCCTCAGCCAACACCTTGAGGAATGAAGAAGGTAGCAGTTTATCCAAAAAAGCCTTAAATCCATACCTTACAGTATGGAAGAATTTGCACAGGACCTGGTGAAGCTTGGCCAATAAACCCCAAGGAAGCAATAATGTTTTAAGTGTAATATTGTTTTCCTGGAACCCCAAGGACCCATATCTTGGTCTTTCTTGATTACATTGAATCCAAAATTGGTAGGTTGACTGACGTTCAGATCAAAAGAGTCCCCTGAATCCTTTCATCATTTCTGTTACGTACGTGAGTAGGAATAAACGGATGGCCCATGTATGCTTTTTAAAACTCCTTTTGACCTTTCAAAAATTGAAGGGTCTTATTTATACAAGGGTCTTTTACCAGCAACCTTTTATTTGGGGTATGTCACACATTGGCTAATTCTTTGCAACCGCAAGGCTGTTCCAATGTGATCATTCTTTCATTTCTTCCTTGAAGAATTACAGATGGTGATGATATCAATAGTGTATCTATTAAACACAATATAAACACCAACAACAATGAAAAACTGCTGGTGGCCTTCTACTGCGGCACCATAGAGAGTATTTTAACTTACTGCGTCTGTGTATGGCACAGTGGCAGAGACGACAGCAGTCAGAAGGTCAATGTCATTGCCCAGAGGGTCATGGGTTGCCCTCTCTCCTCTATGGAAGAACTTTATAGCTCCCACTGCCTTAAGAAAGTTCAAAACATTCTTAAAGATCCATCTCATCTTGTGCACCTTTTTTTAAAAAAAAACTATTACCGTGTTTCCAGTAAAATAAGGCAGGGTCTTATTTTCTTTTGACCCCTGAAATAAGTGCTTGGCCTTATTTTCAGGGAGGTCTTATTATTTTTGAGATGCAGGAGGTGGCGAGCTCGTAGCTGCTGCTATGTTGCAATATTTTGGGGGAGGGTTTATGTTTGGGGGAGGGCTTATTTTAGTGCATGCACACAAAAGCTCGATTGGGCTTATTATCTGGGGCGGTCTTATTTTCAGGGAAACGGTACCATTTGCCAGACGGTACAGGATAATAAAAACAAAGACATATAGGGTGAAAAACAGCTTCTATCCCAGAGCAGTAACCATATTGGTATAGTGCAATATCGGGTTTTCAATTTCAATTATATAGAATGTACAGGATGTATGGTTGTGTTTTTATCTTTATAGTTGTGTTTTTCAGACTATAAGACACATCGGAGTGTAAGACGCACCAAGATTTTGAAGAAGCAAATTTTAAAAAAAGGTTTTGCACTCTGCAAACCTCCCAAAAATGTTTTTTGTCAAAAAAAAAAAAGGGCATGCATAGCCTTTAGGAGGCTTATAGAGTGCTCCTGGGGATGGGGATGGGAGGGGGCAGAAACGAGCAAAAATGGGTCATTCCTGCCCTCCCCAGCCCCCAGGAGCTCTCTGGAAGCCTTCTACAGGCTCTGCACAGCCATTTTTGCAAAGGAGATGTGGTTTCAGGAGGTCAAAAATGCTGTATTCAGTGTATAAGATGCATCCAGATTGTCACCCTCTTTTTTGAGGGAAAAGGGTGGGTCTTATACTCCGAAATATACAGTAGACTAAACTAAACTAAACTAAACTAAACTAAACTAAACTAAACTAAACTAAACTAAACTAAACTAAACTAAACTAAACTAAACTAAACTAAACTAAACTAAACACCATAAAGGTAAAGGCACATTTCCACACTTAGGACATTGCTGTCCATGGTCCTGAAGTCAAAATATCTAACTTTGCTGTCCGTGGTCCTGAAGTCAAACTCTCCAACCCTGGCATTAGAACGTTTCTATTTCCTTTCTCGAAGGCCTGTTGCAACCAGCTGCCTCTTTTTAGTCTTTTTAGAGAGAGAGAGAGAGAAGCACATTCCGTTTCCCAATCCATATCAGGTGGATGTCAATGCCAGCAGAAAACATCTCCACTCGCACCTGTTTCCTCAGCCTTCTTTATTTTCCATCCTTTCAGTTCCCCAGGCAGCCGGTTTGCAAATTGTTGGTTTCCTCTTGCAGTGGATGGGTAGATTATTTTTTTTATGCAGTTAGAGGATTAGGGGAATCAGCTGGCTGGGAGAGATGAGATGACTGCTTTGCTTCTGAACACAGTAGGAAAAATAGGCAACGTTCCTTTTGCTGGCGCAGGTCATGTCTTTGAGTCTATATAATACTTAGGGAGCACCACTGGGCTGTGTTTCTGATAGCTCTGGCTTATTCTCGTCTCCCTGAAGAATTGTGAGAAGTATAATAATAAGGGAGGCGCTCTTGAGCTGACCCTACATCACATTCTTGTCCAATGGCAGTCGCCACGATTTCCTGGTCGGAAAGACAAATACATTATTGTTTATTGTCTTGAGAAAAAGATGCCCAACTGATTTTGGTCCACCCATTGGCAAATATTTAAGAGCGGGCCGCAACAAAGACGAAGCAGAGAGAGATTTGCATTCAATTCATTAGCTTTAATTAGAATTGCGTTTGATTGCTAAAATACACTTAATATGATTATTCCCTGGCCGTGCATGACTTGCTGATGGAATTAACAAGTTTTCTACAATACTCTGACTCATAAACAAATCAGACTACATACATAAAACGGGATGAACCACCCCAAAATTAAATCTAATCAGCTTTAGTAATATTAGATGAATGAAGTCACTAAATCTATATAATATGGTGATGTTTGCTATGTGAATGCAATTCCCACAGATGCCGTCACCTCCTCATTCCATCATGCAAGTCCTTGACTTATGACCATGATTGCGCCTCAAATTTCTGTTGCTAAGGGAGACATTTGTGAAGTGAGTTTTGCCCCATTTTACGTCCTTTCTTGCCACAGTTGTTAAGCGAATGACTGCAGTTGTTAAGAAACATAGTTAAAGGAATCTGGCTTCCCCATTGACTTTGCTTGTCCGAAGGTCGCAAATGGATCAATCATCAGCTGATTGTTGTGCATGTATGCGTGCCAGAAACCAGAAAGACAAACTGTCAACTGGCAAAAACATCACCATGACTTTTTATTGAGTTGACATAAAGAAATGAGAATTCCAGGCATTTTTGTGGTCAGAGGGAAATCCCAAGCTGGCCTGTAATGTGCATGGATAGATTCAATTACTAATTGCTAATTGGCTAATGTGATTTATTACCAGGCAGAGGAGAGGGGGATACAGGGGTAAAGTTCAAACGCAAGGAAGTGAAAGCAGTTTTGGCTCCACCGGAGCTCAAGCCAGAATGTCGATCCTAATAAATGATGGGATTTGTTTTGAACTTTGTCTCGAGGCTCGTAAATTAATTAGGTTGACTTTTGAGAGCTTCACACAAACAGGCAAGGCAGTGTGTGCCAGGCAACATGGCTTCGCATGCCACTTTGGGCACGCATGCCAAAGTTCGCCATCACGGACCTAGGCAATACTGCCCATTTGCTACTCTTAGTTCAAGGCAAACAGTGCTTGCCTGCTTCTATTTCTTCATGAAAATAGAAGTAGGACCTTAGGGGTGTCAGCTGAAAAGAATGTTGGGCATGAAGTTGTTTTGCTCCTTTCAAAATGCAGCCTTTCAATCTGATGAAATATCTGGTGAAATCATTATATTTTGCAAACCCCCCCCCCCCCCACACACACACCAAAAGCTTGATTATTTTCTAATAGACTCAAAAAGATCTATTGCGGTGAATTTTTTTCCAAGGGTGGTGGGGGAAAGAGATGTGAGCCGGAGGACAACGCAGAGTGGAAGTATAATATGTACACTTATATAATCTGATGTAATCCCAGTCACGTTCAGGATTTCAAGTAAACAAGCTGGAGAATCAATAAAACGAATCAATGAAACAAAATAAGGGTAGAGCGATTTCACAAACTGCTTTCTCCTGAAATTACTTTGTCACTTTTACAGAACTGGGGTTGAATTACTCACACTGGCACAGTCCACACGTTCTAGTCTTATGTAGGAAAGCCGGCTGGGTGACTTTGACCCAACCACCAGGAAATTGGGAATTCTAGTCCCACTTTAGGCATGATGGGTGACTTTGAGCCAATCGCCAGGAGGCTGGGAATTCTAGTCCCACCTTAGGCATGAAAGTTGGCTGGGTGACTTTGACCCAATCACCAGGAAATTGGGAATTCTAGCCCCACTTTAGGCATGAAAGCTGGCTGGACGACTTTTACCCAATCACCAGGAGACTGGGAATTGTAGTCCTGCCTTAGGCATGAAAGCTGGCTGGGTGACTTTGATCCAATCACCAGGAGACTGGGAATTGTAGTCTTGCCTTAGGCATGAAAGCTGGCTGGGTGACTTTGGTCCAGTCTCTTACTTTCAGCCCAACTCATCTCACAGGGTTATTGCAAGGAAAATAGGAGGAGGGAAAAGTAGTAGATATGTTCCCTGCCTTGAATTATTTATTTAAAAAAATAATGGGAAAAATCACACACACACACACACACACACACACACACACACACAAAAGAGACCTCCAAAGACCGTGTTACTAAGGGAGGAAACACCACCTTATAGTTCTGGATAGTTACCCTATGCAGGAACAGCCAACCATTATCTCCATAATTCAATTTGGTGTCCTTCAAATGTTTTCAGCTTCAACTCAAACCAGCTTCAGTTTTCGAGGCCAACCGTTCCAAATTCAAAGCATTTGGAATTGCACCAAAGGTTCTCCCATCCTTGCAGTAACCATTTCCCCCCGATTCACGTGATTCCATTCAGCCTCACCGTTGTTTCCTCAGCCAGCCGACTTGATTATTATAGTTTTCTCCCACAACGTTATTATTATTTTTTGCTCCAAATACAAATGGATGGAGGATGAGAAGGAGGATGACAATTATTTACAGAGAACGCCTCAGCATCTACAGCTTTTGCCCCAAAGTTAGAAGGCAGATTGTCTCACCCCAAAGAACGGATAGTTGAGACGAGGAAACAAAGGAGAACCAAGTAGCTTCAGGATTAGAAGATGCTTTTGAGTCTTTATTATCAAAGGCAGAATTGAGAGTCACTTAGGACATAGGGGAAGACGGTGTGCAATCAAATATGATCTGTTCGCTTTCCATCCGGTTGGCCTGATAGCTTCTGCTCTTCTTGTTTTCTTTTCCTCCTTCCTGACCCCTGCCCAAAGGAGACGTTTATCTATTCGCTGCTTCAGCTCTTCTTCTCTTGTTCCTTCTCTACTCCAGAGGATGGTGGGGACCCCCGTCGTGACTTCTCTCAAGGCTCGGACTCTAAGGAGTATTGCTTATCTGATCGGGACATTGTGGAGGTTGTTAGGACAGAATACGTCTACACCCGCCCACCTCCTTGGTCGGACGCCTTGCCTACTATTCACGTGGTCACTCCTACTTACAGCCGGCCGGTCCAAAAGGCGGAGCTGACACGGTTGTCCAATACTTTTTTGCACGTTCCCAACTTGCACTGGATCTTGGTGGAGGACTCCCAACGTCGGACTGCTCTGGTCACTCGGCTTTTGCGAGACACCGGGCTGAACTACACCCACCTCAACGTGGAGACGCCACGCAATTACAAGCTGAGAGGGGACATGCGGGACCCCCGGATTCCTCGGGGAACCATGCAAAGGAACCTAGCCCTACGGTGGCTGAGGGAGACATTTAATAGAAACAACAGCCAACCAGGGGTTGTATATTTTGCGGATGACGATAACACCTATAGCCTGGAACTTTTTGAGGAGGTAAGATGCTCGCGGGCCACTCAGCCAACTGGGTTAAGTTGCTAGTGCTGGCCTGCAACGGATCATGTCCCTCTGTTAGGAGGCCTTGGTGGACCTTCTCCACCAACATGAGACGGTGCAGAAGAGATGGAAGGTAAGTAAATACATCACACTGAGTTCCGAGCCTTCAGCTTTGCATAGGTTGTTTGTACAGATCTTGACTTTAATCTACAGAAATCACCTTGTCTTTTCTTCCCTTCTGAAATTCTGAGGTTCTTCAAGTCCATGAGTTGCGGTGGTGCAGTGGTTAGAGTGCAGTAATACAGGATACTTCCGCTGCCTGCCGGCTGCCTGTAATTTGGCAGTTCAAATCTCACCAGGCTCAAGGTTGACTCAGCCTTCCATCCCTCTGAGGTGGGTAAAATGAGGACCCAGATTATTGGGGGCAAGAGGCTGACTCTGTAAACCGCTTAGAGAGGGCTGTGAAACACTGTGAAGCAGTATAAAGTCTAAGTGCTCTTGCTAAGTGCTAAAGAAGTACTAAGGATGTGCCAAGCACTAAAATAATAATAATAATAATCACCATTTAGTTGTCTCCAACAGTCGGATGGAATTCATTTTTGACGTGGTTTTTCCCCCTATAGATAATAATTTCATAACTGTCTATATTTACAACGCCTCATTACGTATGGTGCTTTCCCTATTATCGTCTCCTAATTGACAAACTGTTCCTATAAATTGTCCACGGATATATATATTTTTTAAAAAAATATTGCAAATCACCCTGCTTTTCTTCATTTAAAGGATTGAATTGTGAATTCCCCTGATGTAACTGGTGTTTTTTTTTTTAGAAAACATGCTACTGTCGCTACTGATGCAGAATTTCTAGGATGTATACATAGTCCTCGCTTAATGACAAATTGCTTAGCAAACATTCCTAGTTATGACGGACCTTGCTGGAACTACCCGGTTTTGAAGTTCTAGCAGCGGCTTACACACAAACACACATATAACACATATTGTAATCTTGACTTGATATCTTGTAATCCAGTTATCTATTAGGAGCTTCATGTCAGCACGTTCCCAAGTGAAGCCAGCTCTGACCCCACGTAATTTACAGTCCCAATCGTGACCCTGTTTCCCCTCCCTCCACCCAGGGTGTGTGTCATCAATCACATTCACCAACGGATTTCGCAGGTTGCAGAGATCACTCCCCTCCAGCTGTTGTAAGTAGCCCTGGGATACGGCCTTAAGAGAGATAAGTCTGGAGTGTGCATCTTTCTCTTGTGCTGTTTCATCTATTTCCCATCTTCCCCCTTTCCTATGGCAACTCAAGAGCAGGCCAAGGATGCTTTGCGAGTTGACAACCAGTTGCCAAGCCTCCAAATTTCAATTCTGTGACCATGGGGATGCTGCGACGGTCATAATGTAAACAATTTCCAAATCAGGTGCTGTGCAAGGAAAGACTTGGCACAGAGTTTCCGAGATTCACGGACAGATCTTCGCGCTCCTGAAACGAACAAACGAACAAACGAATTGTTTCCTGCAAAAGCCCCCTCCCCTTTCGCTCCTCTTTTATTTCCTATGGGAGGGCTCAATCACCATCCTCCTGTGACTTTCCTCCCAAGTCGACCCTGATTTCTCAGCTGTTCTTTTTCTTCTGGCAGCTCTGCGCATGCACGCACTGGGAACAGGCTCCAGCTGTTCCTCTGCTTCACTGCTCTCTAGCTCCGAAGGCAGCTGAGCCCTATAAGATGGCCTTGATCGCATCTCTGCCTCTGACACAGAGCCCTCCTCCGACCCAACCTCCAGGACTGGCCCATCTTCCTCCCCAACCTCCTCACTGCCAGCTCCACAGATCTTTGTGGCCACAACAATATTGAGGGTTGGGGAATTGAGCTTTTTTCCTGGCTGCCTGCAGAAACGAGCTTTCATCTTGGGGAAAGGATGTGAGATAAAAGCAGGGAGACAGGAATAGTAATAAAGGAATCTTTTATCGATACTCAGGATTCAAATTCTGTACGGCTTTAAAAATTGTCTAAATGTGAGTTTGTGTTTCTGGGTTGTTGGGTTTTTGTTTTTTTTACAGTCTTCAGGGAGGCCCATAAAGCGAATCCCACCCCCTCCCTCCCAATAACGGCTTATTTGCATATTCCTGCTATTAAAGAATACTAACTCTGATTCACGGCCAGCAGCGTACAGCGGTTTTTATAGACCAGGGCGCATGACGCATTCCTTCCCCTCGGGATTTGTATAAATTAAGTCATTTTCATCCACGCTTGTAAAGTTAATTAATTTAAATGCGGGCAAATGAAACGTTGCTTGTTGTCGAAGTGTGGGGAGTCCGGGCTGAATCTTTTCCTTTTATTTTTTTATTTATTTATTTATTTATTTATTCAAAAAAGATTTGCTCCCACCCCCACCCCCCCAAAAAGCAGTCTGAAAACGAGTTTTAAAAAAAAGAAGCTGAGAAGGAGACCAGTGTGAAACCGGCAAAGGTTGCGTTATCCGCTTAGGGAACTACAGTGCCAAGAGGTAGAAAAGATGTGGAGACTCTGGAAAGAGTGCAGAGAAGAGCAACCAAGATGATTAGGGAACTAAAACATATGAAGAACGGTTGCAGGAACTGGGTATGTCTAGTTTAATGAAAAGAAGGACCAGGGGAGACATGATAGCAGTCTTCCAATATCTCAGGGGCTGCTACAAAGAAGAGGGAGTCAAGCTATTCTCCAAAGCACCTGAGGGTAGAACAAGAAGCAATGGGTGGAAACTAATCAAGGAGAAAAGCAACTTAGAACTGAGGAGAAATTTCCTGAGTAGTTAGGACAATTAACCAGTGGAACAGAAGTTGCCTCCAGAAATTGTGAATGCCCCAACACTGCAAGTCTTCAAGAAAATGTTGGATAGCCATTTGTCTGAAATGGTATAGGGATTCCTGCCTAGGCAGGGAGTTGGACTAGATGACCTCCAAGGTCCCTTCCAACTCTACTATTGTATTGTATTGTAACTTAACATAATTAAATCTACATTTCTGTCTCCATGCAAATTTGCTCTAGCAGGCACGCTAACCTTACATACTCCCCAAAATATCAGCTTCCCAACAAGACCTTTAGAGCAGGGGTCTCCAACCTTTGCAACTTTAAGTCTGAAGGACTTCAGCTCCCAGAATTCTCCCAGAAGTCTGGGAGCTGAAGTCCTTCAGACTTAAAGTTGCAAAGGTTGGAGACCCCTGCTTTAGAGGACACTTGGATATCCATTAAGGTAAAGGTTCCCCTTGCAAATATGTGCTAGTCATTCCCGACTCTAGGGGGTGGTGCTCATCTCTGTTTCAAAGCTGAAGAGCCAGCCCTGTCCAAAGATGTCTCCGTGGTCATGTGGCTGGCATGACTCAACGCCGAAGGTGCACGGAACGCTGTTCCCTTCCGACCAAAGGTGGTCCCTATTTTTCTACTTGCATTTTATGTGCTTTCAAACCGCTAGGTTGGCAGAAGCTGGGACAAGTCACGGGAGCTCACTCCGTTATGCAATGCTAGGGATTCGAACCACTGAACTGCCGACCTTTCTGATCGACAAGCTCAGCGTCTGAGCCACCGAGCTGCTGCGTCCCAATTCAGAGAGCCATTAATGAAGGGCAAAATTTTGACTTACAGTTTGGATCTGGTTTTCCAGATTAACCATAATTTGATCAACAAATTACTGTTAGTCAAAAGGTATATTGATTTAAATAGTATTTGCCATACGCTCAGAAGGCTCTTGTGGTTATCATCCTGGTCATCATCCAATATCAAGGATGTTGTTGGTGGAAGCTGTCAGCTGAAAAGATGATTGTGTATCTACAATCCACTTTCAAACCTTTGGGGTTGACCTCAGTTCTTGCCTGCTAGAGAGATGAAAGAAGGCAGGTTCACTTGTCTCTATTTCTTCTTCCTTCCACCGTTGGGCTGCGTCAAGAGGTAGTGGCCCACAAACCAGGAGATGGTGAATTCTAGTCCTGTCTTAGGCAGAAAAGCCTCCTGGGTGACTGGGCCAATGAACAGGGTGAGTTCTAGTCCTGCCTTTGGCATGAAAACTGGCTGGGTGACTTTGGACCGATCACCAGGAGATGATGAGTTCTAGTCCTGCCTTAGGCATGAAAGCCAGCTGGGTGGCTTTGGACCGATCACCCGGAGACTGAGAGTTCTAGTCCTGCCTTAGGCATGAAAGTTGGCTGGGTGGCTTTGGACCGATCACCCGGAGACAGAGTTCTAGTCCTGCCTTAGGCATGAAAGGCGGCTGGGTGGCTTTGGGACAATCACCAGGAGAAGGTGAGTTCTAGTCCCACCTTAAGTATGAAAGCAGCCTGCCTATAGGGTGGTCTTATTTATCTGTGTCCTTCTGCCCACCCCTCCACCCCCGTGAGTAGAGAGTGCTCTTAGTAAGTGCTTTTATGCAAGAGGGCAAGTACTACAAGCTCGTTTGGTTTCCCTTGTAGTAATTAATAACGCTGCAAAGACAAAGGAAGAGGGAAGAGGAGCAGAGAAGATGCAGCACCAGAAAAAGCTTTTGTGGAGAAGGAGCAAACTGAAGAGCAAAGCTGTCTCTGAATGAGATTCTGAATGAGACGTTCTGTTGAAGGGGAGAAGTTGGGTCTAGCTGGATTCTATCCCTCTTCCACGCCCCAAAGCCTTTCTTTCTTTCTAGATTTTTAGGACTCAATTCTGAGCAGCTAGCTTTCTCTTTCTTTCTTTCTTTTTCTTTCTTTCTTTTTCTTTCTTCTTCCTTCCTTCCATTGTTTCCTTCCTTCTTTCTTTCTTTTTCTTTCTTTTTCTTTCTTTCCTTTCTTCTTCCTTTCCTTCCTTTCTTCTTCCTTTCCTTCCTTTCTTCTTTCCATTCTTCCTTCCTTCTCTTTCTTTCTTTCCTTCCTTCCCTCCCTCCCTCCCTCACAGTGGTGGTATCCTACTGGTTTAACAACCTCTTTGTTGCACGCATGTGTACAGTTTACAGGGAAATCACAGGGCCATTTCCAGACTTCCAAGAGGCCCATGTTTCACTACTTTGGGAGACCCGGTTGTGAACTTCCTGAGCAGTTTGGTGAACTGGTTGTTGGAAGAAATCATTAGGGCAGAGAACCGGTTGTTAAATTATTTCAATCCCACTAGTGATCTTCAGACACACCTTGTGAACCACTACGCAACTCTACTTCCAACTCCAAGATTCTGGGACAGTAAACTCAACTCAAGGGATGTGACTTTCCTTCTTACCCAAGTCATGTGCGAGCATCTAAGGTGGCTTCAGCCAGGTTTCAGTACCCTGGTGTCCAGCAAGCCCAACTATTGTGTTGTATGGGGATAATGGGACTTGGAACCCTCTTGAGAAAAATCACCTTGGAGAAGAGCTTGTGCTTAGTTGTCAGAAAGATCAGAGAGATTGAGATGTTTATCGATTGCCCAACCGTGGTCATAATGGCATCCTCTTCCAGCGAGCCAATCCAAGGGATGTTCGGTCAATGTTGTCAGAATATCCATGAACTGGAATAGGACACAGCAACAGATCAACCATTGGGGACTGGCTGGAATAGGATGTGGTAACAAGGTCACCCAATGTATAGGCATGGCAACTGGGTCAGCCAATGGGGACTACGTATTTGGTGACTGAGAGCCATGCCAGACGGCTTGGAGCCTGGGCGTGGCTTACCTATGTAGCTCTGAGTCTGTGCAAGAGAACTAATCTGGTCTGCCTCTCTGAGCTGAAACTGGTCTCCCCTTTCTACCACGTTGGAAGAATCTGCTGTTGGTATTGTACATTTACTCATGTTGTTATTATGTATATAAAGCCGTTAATGAATCCTGCTAAAGTACTTTCTGCATTTCTTTATTTTTTCCAACAAACTCTTAATTGTGTGGTTCGCCTCTCGTTTTCCAGATGCGGACCACCCGAAGGGTATCCGTCTGGCCGGTGGCCTTCGTGGGAGGCTTGCGGTACGAGTCGCCCAAAGTCAACGCTGCTGGGAAGGTGTATGGATGGAAAACCGTCTTTGACCCCCACCGGCCGTTTGCGATCGACATGGCAGGCTTCGCTGTCAACCTCAGGCTAATCCTTCAGCGACCTCAGGCTTACTTCAAACTGCGAGGGGTCAAGGGGGGCTATCAGGAGAGCAGCCTGCTCCGGGAGCTGGTGACCTTGAATGACCTCGAGCCCAAAGCTGCCAATTGCACTAAGGTACGGCTGCCGTTGACGTTCCAAGCGGAGGGATGGCTTAGACGGATGCTGGTTTCTCTGGAGAACATTCGCTGGAGAAACCATGAACATTCAGCCCAGGGGGTGGGATTCAGACGGTTCGCTCTGGTTTGCAGTTTGATTCTCACCAGGCTCAAGGTTGACTCAGCCTTCCATCCTTCCGAGGGGGGTAAAATGAGGACCCAGATTGTTGGGGGGCAAATATGCTGACTCTGTAAACTGCTTAGAGAGGGCTGGAAAGTGGTATATAAGTCTAAGTGCTATTGCTAAGTGCTAAAGAAGGAAGGGAGAAAGAGGAACAAAGGAGGGAGGGAGGGAGGGAGGGAGGGAGGGAAGGAAGGAAGGAAGGAAGGAAGGAAGGAAGGAAGGAAGGAAGGAAGGAAGGGTCATTGTGATGCACTGGTTAGAATGCAGTATTGCAGGCTAATTCTGCCCACAGCAGCAGTTCGATCCTGACTGGCTCAAGGTTGACTCAGCCTTCCATTCTTCTGAGGTGGGTAAATGAGGACCCAGATTGCTGGGGGCAAATATGCTGACTCTGTAAACCTCTTAAGAGAGAGCCGTAAAACCCTGTGGAGCGGTATATAAGTCTAAGTACTGTTCCTTTTTTCTTCCCTCCCTCCCTTCGCAAAAGCAATAGGACTTGGGCGTATATACCGCTTCATAGTGCTTTTACAGCCCTCGCTAAGCAATTTAGAGAGCCAGCATATTGCCCCCAACAATCTGGGTCCTCATTTTACCCCCTCCCCTAACCCTCACCCTTCCTCAGTAGTTAGAATGCAGTATTGCAGGCTAATTCTGCCCACAGCTAGGTTTTCGATCCTGACCAACTCAAGGCTGACTCAGCCTTCCATCCTTCCGAGGTGGGTAAAATGAGGACCCAGATTGTTGAGGGCAAATAGGCTGACTCTGTAAACCGCTTAGAGAGGGCTGTCAAGCACTGTGAAGCGTATACAAGTCTAAGTGCTATTGTTAGGGCTTTTCTTATTTTCAAGAGCCAAAGATACTCTCGGCTTCCGCGAACGGGGAGGGCAACTTCCGAAGCTTTTCTGCAGTTGGTATCTCGCTTCTCCATCAAGCGAAAGACGCCTGCCTGCCCTTCTGTAGCTGCCCGGGCGCCTATAATCCTCTTTATAGATTAACTCCTTGGGTTGCTACTTGGAACAGGAGAGGAGGGTGGGAACCGAATCTCAGATCCTGAAAATTGCGAAACAGTGGGACTCTGCTTGAGAGGCTTAATGAGCAGGAGAAGCCCAGCGCTGTTTTTTCATGCTTTGGAAACGGAACGGATTTCTTCCCGACGAGACAAACTCCACAACTGGGGTCTCTGGACATGAAGCGGGGTCTGGATAGCGTGCTGTTCGCTGCTATGGCAACCAGACCCATGGCAAGGCGAAGTTCGTCCATCGTGTTCGATGAGGACCTTGACATCTAACAGGTTGTGGGCTGCGCATGATGGGTCCGCAGGTGGCTGGTAAGGCCTCTACGTACACGGAATGTTGTGGTCACGTCGGGCAGACATGTGGGGTCACCATTGTGGCAGCATTTGCAGCTCTGGATTTGCGGAGTGCTTGCTTCTCTTGCGCTATGGCCAGGTCAGGAGTTTGGTGAAGGACTCCACCATCCATCCACCTGCCCAGCAACAATGACCAACGTTGAGGACTAGATGGGGGGAGGAGTGAAGTTCTGGGTTTCACAGAGGTTGGAAAAAGATTGTCCTGTCCGCTAAGGTCATTTGCTAGCTGGCAGCTGCTGTTCCTGCATGTCTATTCCAACTGCCTTGACTTTAAACCGCTCCATGGCTCGGGACCTAGCTACCTGCGGGATCGGATCCTGCCTCATACATCCTCACGGCCGATTCGCTCCCACAGAGAGGGACTTCTCCAGGTGCCGTCCACTAGACTTTGTCAGCGGGCGACGCCCAGGGTAAGGGCTCTCTCTGTGGCGGGCCCGGCCCTCTGGAACGACCTTCCCCCCGATATTAGAACGACCACAGACCTCCGCTCCTTCCGCCTGAAATTGAAGACTCATCTTTTCCGCCTGGCCGGCCTAGGGTAGTCTCTCTCTCTATGGGTTTTAATGTTTATTTATATTTAGTGGGGATTTTTAGTTAATGGGATTTTAGCACAGGAATTAGTTTAATCTGTTTTAAATTGTATGTATTTTGTATATTTATTGTTTTTATTCTCCCTGTGCACCGCCCCGAGTCCCTGTGGGGAGAGGGAGCGGTTAATAAATTCAACTTTATTTCAACTTATATAACCGAATTATAGAAATATATGGCTTTTGTGTGCAGTCCCCTCCCCCCACATCCCAAACTCACCTGCATTTGTCAATGTCCACCAAAGTCATTTATCAGATGCCACCGGGAGTGGGGTGGGGGGTGGGGGTGAGGTGGGAGAGAGATCTCAGCAGCCACTTTAATGCTTTTAACAGATTAACAGAGTTGGAAGGGATCTTGTAGGTCACCCAGTCCAACCCCTCGCCCAAGCAGGAGACTCTACACCAAGGGTGTCAAACTCCATTTCATTGAGGGCCGCGTCAGGGTTGTTTGACCTTGTGTGGGGGCTGGGGGGGCATGGTCAAGGTGGGTGTAGCCAGCTCGATGTCACTCATGTCAGAGGGCACCTGTGGTGGCCACGTGCCTCAGACTCTCCCTCAGGGTCTCAGACCCTCCTTTCCTTTCATTATAATCTTCCTTCCTTTCCATTTCCTTTCCTTCCCCTTTTCCTTCTTTTCCTTTTCCTTCCCTTCCTTTCTTTTCCTTCCTTTCCCTTCCCTTCCTTTTCCTTCCTTTCCTTACCATTCCTTCTCCTTCCTTTCCTTTTCCTTCCCTTCCTTTCTCCTTCCCTTCCTCCCCTTCCTTTCCTTCCCGTTCCTTCCCTTCCTTTTCTTCTTCTTCCTTCTTCTTCTTCCTTTCCCTCTTTCCCTTCCCTTCCTTCCTTCCCTTCCTTTCTCCTTCCCTTCCTCCCCTTCCTTTTCTTCCCGTTCCTTCCTTTTCTTCTTCTTCCTTCCCTTCTCATTCCCCTTTCTTCTTCCTTTCCCTCTTTCCTTCTTTTCCTTTCCCTTCCTTTCTCCTTCCCTTCCTTTTCCTTCCTTCCCTTCCTTTCTCCTTCCCTTCCTTTGCTTCCCTTCCTTTCCTTTTTCTTCCCTTCCTTTCTCCTTCCCTTCCTCCCCTTCCCGTTCCTTCCTTTTCTTCTTCTTCTTCCTTCTCTTCTCATTCCCTTCTTCTTCCTTTCCCTCTTTCCTTATTTTTCCTTCCTTGCCCTCTTCTCGTCTTCCCTTCTTTTCCTTTCTCTTTCCTCTTCCCCTTTCTCCTTTCCTGTCTCTTCTTCCATGCTCAAATGCAACAGGGGAAAACATTTCTTCTTTTCCTTTTGCTATTAGCTTGCTTCCTTAGCTCTCTGCCAGCAAAAACGGAGCCTCGAGGGGACGGTTTTCACTGCCAGAGGCACCCTGGACTGGTCCTTGGCTGCTTCCAGGGTTGGCCCACGGGCCAGATCTAAGTACCCCCTGGGCTGGATCTGCCCCGCGGGCCTTGTATTTGACACCCCTGCCCTACACCACCACAAATGGTAGCCCAGTCCCTTCTTGGAAGCTTCCAGACATTTTGATTCACCCCTCCCTCTTTTTTCTTTTTAAAAAAAATCGAGATCATTTTGTTTGCCGGGTCCCCTGATTTCGGTAGCCCGAAACAGATTTAGCAGCCCGTTGGAGAGCTGATAATTATCCTCCTCCTGTTTTAATAACGAAGGTAATGGTTTTGACGGTTCCTGTAATTGGAGAGGCAGCGTGCGATGCTGGAGAACCCGTAGGTTCGAGTGTAATTAAAAAAGCAGTAGGGACTAATCAGATCGGTGTGATCTGCCAAACCACTAGTGCTCCAGGTGTAAGAGATGTTGGCGGGGCGTTTGCGTGGTCCTTTTGTTTTCCTGGTCTTTTCGTCGCTGGGGCTGCCTGGCCGGCTGGGGCATTCTGGGAGTTGAAGTCCGCAAGTTACCAAGGTTGTAAGCAGACAGGAAGCTGAGAGAATCACGCTTAGGAGATGCACCGGCTTTGTGGGTTCACAGGTTACCAGTCATTTTATAGCCAACCCAGAGGTGGTACTCAGCAGGTTCTGACAGGTTCTGGAGAACCGGTAGCAGAAAGTTTGAGCAGTTCAGAGAACCGGTAAATACCACCTCTGGCTGGCCATGCCCTCATCTATTCTCTGTCTCTCGAGTCCCAGTGGATCGGGAGGGAATGGGAACAAATATTCTCTTCTCTCGGGATGAAAGCAAACCAGGAACGAGCAAGGAAGCACCGACATCACTGGGTTTGCAGAAAGAACTACCATCAGACCAACTAATTATCAACAAAATCTTCTGGTGTGCTGAATGCGACAGACTAACATATATTCTCAAAGACAGACAGGAAGCAATATTCTATCAAAGTTGGGAAAGATGGTATGACTAGATGGAGGTAAAGAGACTAAGGGATGAGAGATAGGGAAGGATATACAACATAGATATGTAGATAGTAAATAAAATGAATGTATCGAGCCATGGCAGCTATGGGGAATTGATAAATATAAGATATAGACAAATAGAAACAGCTGGAATATAGTAAGATGGTATACGATGTTACTTGGTAACTGTGTACATATAGGGGGTGGGTTACTCCCATTTGTATCTGTGTAGTTTTGCTTTGTCTTGTCAATGTCTTATTTATGTTCTTTTTTCTGTTATTAATTTATAATAAAAAAAAATTCAAAAAGGAAGAAGGAAGGAAGGAAGGAAAGAAAGGAAGGAAGGAAGGAAGGAAGGAAGGAAGGAAGGAAGGAAGGAAGAAGATAGGAAACCAAATGTAGCTAAGTGGTTTTTTTGGGAGATGTGAATGTGGTTTGGAAACCACGTTTGAAAGATGGCCGAATGGGCCTGAGGAAGCCACTGGGAAGATTTGCTAGTTCCCTGGCTACGGGAATATGTATTTGTCCCTTACTCTGGTAATTGTTGTGGCCCGCCAACAGAGTGGTTTACAGAGTCAGCCTGTTGCCTCCCCCCCCCCCCCCGAAACAATCTGACTCCTCATTTTACCGACCTCAGAAGGACGGAAGGTTGAGTCAACCTGGAGCCTGGTGAGATTCGAACTGCCGAACTGCAGCTAGCAGTCAGCTGAAGTAGCCTGCAGTGCTGCACTCTAACCACTCCGCCACCTCGGCTCTTACATAGCTAGCTACGCCCTTAGTTTAATAAGGCAACGTAGGTTGCATGCAAGAAGATCCATTTACTGACCTTCTCATCCCTCTTCTTTGATCCAGATTCTCGTCTGGCACACAAGGACCGAGAAACCCGTGTTGGTGAACGAGGGAAAGAAAGGCTTCACAGATCCCAACGTGGAAATCTGACATCGGGCGGCAAAGCCAGGAACGACGCGAGCAGGTACGGCCCTGTGGCATGGCTAGTGAATCACAGCGCTTGGCATGTTGGCATTTGGTACGATGGAGGCCCCTCTTCAAAGTGGTACGGAAGAGGGAGATTGGGAATGCGAGCCAAATTTGCGGGAGCTGCTCGAAACAGTAATCATCCATCTCTCTCTTACTTTTGAGCATGATGCTAACATGCGAAAGAGTCCAATTGGGAGGGAGAGGGATGCCATGTTTAGCTCTGTTCCAAGGCACCTGAAGGCCAGACAAGGAATCATGGATGGAGACTGACCAAGGAGAGATTCAAGCTAGAAATAAGGAGGAACTTTCTCCTCCTTTGGCCTTCAGAAGTTTTGGGAGCTTCGTCACTGGAAGCTTTCAAGAAGAAATTGGACTGCCATCTGTCAGAAATGGTGTAGGGTCTCCTGATTGGGTGGGGGTAGGTTGGACTAGATGACCTACAAGGTCTCTTCCAAATCTGAATCTATTTAAGATTATCAAAGACCTGGAGGCTAAAACATACAATGAACAGATGCAGGAACTGGGCATGGCTGGTCTAGTGAAGAGAAGGACCAGAGGAGACATGATAGCAGTCATCCAATATTTGAAGGGCTGCTCCAGAGAGGAAGGGGTCAATCTGTTTTCCAAAGCACCTGAAGTGATGCTTCAGGTCAAGGGATAATGGATGGAAACCGATCAATGAGAGATTCAACTTGGAAATAAGGAGAAATTTTCTGACAGCGAAGACAATCAACCCATGGAACAGAAGTTGCCTTCGGTAGTTGTGGGAACTTCATCACTGGAAGGTTTCAAGAAGAGACTGGACTGCCATCTGTTAGAAATGGTGTAGGGTCTCTTGCTTGGGTGGAGGGTTGGACTAGAGGACCTACAAGGTCCCTTCCAACTCTGTTAATCTAATCTAATGTCACATTAAGCCATGTCATATTAAGCATAAGGCAGGTGGGAACAATTTCCAGGGGCTGCCATGTGCTTCCTTTAACAAGCAGCACTGGCTGGAGACAAGAGTCAGATTACAGAATAACAGAGTTGGAAGGGACCCTGGAGGTCTTCTAGTCCAACCCTCTGCTCAGGCAGGAAACTCTACACCACTTCAGACAAAGGGATAGCTAACATCTTCTTGAAAACTGCCAATGATGGAGCACCCACAACCTCGGAGGGAAAGTTGTTTCACTGGTTAATGGTTCTGTCTGGAAATTTCTTTCTTAGTTCTAGATTGCTTCTCTCAAATCAAATCAAACCTTTATTGTCAATGCACAGCATGTGTGCAATGAAATTTAACGAAATCTCCTTGATTAGTTTTCATCCCGTTTCTCGTCCTGTCTTCAGGTGCTTTGGTGAGTGGCTTGACACCCTCCCCCCTCTTCCCTTATGGCAGGCAAGAAATTAAATGTAAATCAGGGTTTGCTTTGGGAACGGAAGTAAGAATTCTACGGCTGAACTGCAGCTGAAGTGTGACACTAAAGCCCATTTCTCTCTCCCTCCCTATTTGCAGTTTATTCTTACTCCAGGCACCAAACACCCCCAATTCCAGACGCGAACTAAAACCTTGGTCAACCAGAGGAATACCACCAAGTCGAGTTGCTCCATAAACCAGAGACCAGCTTCGGTTCTGGAGCACAGGAAGACAAAACAATAAGATCAATGAATTAATAAATCAGTATTTAAAAAACAACAGCAGCTTGCTTGTGCCTGACCTCCTGGAAACGATCCAATAAAATAAAATGAAACAGCAGCAGCTTAAGGAGCCATAGGGATGGAGATGCGGGATTCTCCCAGGGCCATTGGTGAAACGTGAGCAATGCAAAATATATATATATATATATATCAACAAGAGGGCAAAAGTGTCCGTTTTATTGATTGGTTGGATTCGTCAATCATCTGCCATAGATAGCAGATCAGGAGAATTAGAGGGGAAATGGATAGGTGCTATAAACACCCTAGGGCTGACTGTCTGAAGCATGCTGGCTGGGGAATTCTGGGGATTGAAGTCCACTTTTCTAGAAAAAGGTGTCCAGCCTAATGTTTCTCAACTTTTAAGATACAGTAGGTGGAGTTGAGGTGCCAGAATTCTGGGAGTGGAAGTCCATGCAGCTCAAAATTGCCAAGGTTCAGAAACTGTGCCCTGCCTAGACTGAATCGTCTTCTTTTAAACGAGCCCATAATCCCTCGCGAGGTAGAGTCTGGGCCATTGGATGGAGCTGAGTGTTTACTGGCCAGATGCCTTTCCTGTCACCGATGCAGAGTTTTATTCAGCAGATATATTCTCATTGTGCCCAGAGAAATATCTGCCTCTACCTAGGATCGAACTCACAGACTCCTTGATTGAGGTGAGAGCTCCATCTCTAGGCCACAGTGCCCTAGATTGAATAAGATGTCAAAATTCATTCTCTTATTGATAGATTATCTATCTATCTATCTATCTATCTATCTATCTATCTATCTATCTATCTATCTATCTATCTATCTATCTATCTATCTATCTATCTATCTATCTATCTATCTATCTAATCTACCTACCTACCTACCTATCTATCTATCTATCTGAAGCAGTGTTTCTCAACCTTGGCGACTTTTAAGTCCTGTGGACTTCAACTCCCAGAATCCCCCAGCCAGCATAGCTGGCTGGGGAATTCTGGGAGTTGAGGTCCACAGGACCTAAAGTCACCAAGGTTGAGAAACACTGGTCTAAAGGGAAGCAGTATGCTCCCTCCCATATTTGGGCATACCAGGTGCCTTGACAAAACATCTAATCATCCCCCTGGCTCAGTTGATAAAGAGAAGAGAACTTGTGGCTTAGAGGTTATTATAACTGCCTAACATGTAAAAGTAGCCCAAGTTTAAATCCCAGTGAGGGTATGGCTAGCTGAAGAGAGCTAAATAGCATGAAATAGATCTACACTAGTCTCCCTTCATTTATTTATCAGGAAAAAATGTTTTATATATACTTGTGTCACAACACCCTGTTAGGGCCCCAATTAAGGGAGGAAGCATACTGCTCTCCTTTTCTGCCTTTCGGCTCATCACCAGAGACCATCTAGACAGAAAGTCATGAGTTCCGTTGTTTAATTTTTTTATATGTGTGTTACGTTTCTGAACTGATCAATAAATAAGTCAGGGAGACTAGTATACTGTATATGTATATATAATATACTGTATGGGATGACGTTAAATCTCCTCCCTTAAAGGGGCCCTGAACAGGAGCTGTGAAAATATTCTCTCAATATACTGTATATGTATATATAATCCTCCTCCTCCTCCTGTATCCCAGGAATATACGTTTAAAAGTATACCAGCTTATATTCGAAAAGCGGGCTTGAAATTTAAGAGATTGCCCCCCCCCCCAGCTTATTCTGACCGAGGGGCAAAAGTGATGCATAGAAAAGAGGGTTGGAGGGAACTGCAGAACAGGATTATTATTATTATTATTATTATTATTATTATTATTATTATTATTATTATTATTTTGATTTGTATACTGCCCTCTCTCCCGTAGGGACTCAGGGCGGTGCACAGGAATAATAAAGGATAAAATGCATATAAATACAGTCAATAGATAAATTTAAAATTAAATTAAATAAATCTAACCTGTGTTAAAATAATAAGAAACCCTATTAAAATGATAGTAAATGCCAGGCCGGCCGCATGAAAAAAGTAAAAGTAAACACACCCTGGCCTATTCACAAGGTCTATTTTTCCGGGTGCACGTTGAAATTATGTGGATATGAAGACTTTGGGTGGTGGGGTTTGCATAATGAGGGGCACACATGAGCTGGCTGGCAAGAATGGCGGTAACTACCTTTGGATTTTATTCGGCTCTGGAATGATGGTCAGAACTACAGCGGCACAAAAAAAAAAAAAAAGGAATTAAATCAAATGATGTGTTTTCCAAAAGAAGCGAGAAATCCCTCTTGCAGATTCTGATCTCTTGCTGAACAAGATCGTCTTAAAAGAGGCCTCTTGATACAGGTGGTCCTCGACTTATGACCACCCCTGAGCCCAACATTTCTGTCGCTAAGCGAGGCAGTTGTTCAGTGAATTTTGCCTCGTTTTTAGGACCTTTCTTACCCCGGCTATTAAGGGAATCGTTGCAGTCGATAAACGTTCATAAGCCGGTCGTTAAGTGAACCCGGCTTCCCCACTCATCTTGCTTGCCAGATGAATGCGTCATAAATGCGAGTTCAGTTGCCAACGGGCGTGAATTTGGACCCCGTGGCTGTGGGGAATGCGGCAAAGGTGGCATGAAAAACGGTCGTAAGTCCCTTTTTTCATTGCCGCTGTTAACTGCGAACGGTCACTAAATGAACTTTGATAAGTCAAGGACTCCCTGTACTGGATCCTGATTTTTCTATTTTATTTTCTTGGTCTTCATCTCAATCACCGACATGCTGATAGTTGGCTTGCCCTTAAGCATACCGTATTTTTCAGACTATAAGGCGCACCGGTATATAAGATGCACCAAGATGTCGAAGAGGTAAGGAAGGGGGAAAAAAAGGTTTTGGCCTTCCCTCAGCCCCCCAGCAATCCTCTGCAGGCTTCAGCAGGGCTGGGGGGGGGGGAGGTAAAAACACCCCCATTTCTGCCTTGCCCCAGCCCTGCTGAAGCCTGCAGAGGGCTGCTGTGGGCTGAGGGAAGGCGAGAAAGTCTCTGTTTTTGCAAAAAAGGGCCCATTTTTCTCAAAAGATGGGATGCAGGGCTTCAGGAGGCTAAAAATGGCTGTATTCGGTGTATAATAATAATAATAATTAATAATAATAATAATAATTTATTAGATTTATAAACCGCCCCCTCTCCCTGAACGTGCGTCTTATACTCTGAAAAATACGGTATATACATTTAAAAATGCAAAGCACCATTGTTATCTTCGGGCTGAAAGGAAAGTCATGTAAAATTTGCACAGCAAAAAAAAAAAAGAAAATCAAATAGGCTTATTTATTTTTGTTTAATCTTTAAGCCAGGGGTCTCAAACTCGCGGCCCGCACGACGGTATCTTGTGGCCCCCACCGTGATATGAAAGTATAATATTAGGGCGGCCCGCAGGGGGAAGTGAATTCCTTACGCGGCCCAGCCTCACCCAGACTCTGCCTCCAGCGGCCCCCAGGTAAATTGAGTTTGAGACCCCTGCTTTAAGCTGAGCGGCTAAGATGGCGTAAGGCGGTATGGCGCCTCAAATCACGACACTCTCGCGATAACGAGAAAACGACCGGGGTGCCGCTAAATAATAAGAGACACATTTCCTTTATTTTTTCCTCCCTTCATTTATTACAAATATCTAGCAAAACCAGTCACGGGGGGTGGGTGGGGGGAACCCCCTCCCCCCAAACCAACAAGGCCTTTAATACGACTTTATGGGGAAAAAATGCAAAACCTCGGTTACTGTCGGTAGAGGGTGTGTGTGGGGGGGGGGGAGAACAGCATTTGAGTCCAATTCACATCTAACGACACGGAATTAAAATCCGCGGGCTTTCCAAACCAAAACCATCAGCCCAAACTTTGGATAAAAGGGGAAACGAGAGGCGATGCTTTCTTTTCTTTTAAAAAAAGAGAAAATTCAGTTTTCTCAGCGAAGGAACATCTTTCCGAGCGCCGTTCTTTCTGCTGGTGCGTGAGTGAATGAGTTTTTCCTTCATCCTTTTCTCTCTCTCTCTCTCTCTCTCTCTCCATTTTATAACTATAACTCTGCCAGGCTGCAGCAAATCGCAGACCAAAAAAGGAGAAAATTGCAATGATTCATCCCAATTTGCCTCCCGTTTTTCTTGCAAAGGACCACGTGGTGGATGGCAGGCGGCCGGGGTGTGTGTGTGGATATGTTCCAGAGGTAGCCTAATCTTTGCCATCAGGGTGCTGGTGAATTGCAGAGCGCAGAACAGGTGGAAGGGGTACTGCTTCTGTTTGTCTTCTGTTTTTTTTTACAGCTGTACTTTTCTTACGTTTTCCATTTAACTGTGGTTAATTTCATAAAGAGAAGGAAAGATGGCTTCGAACAGCCAGAAAATACCCAAAAGTCACCTGGGCCTTGCAATGGCTAGAGAAAGGATGCCCAATCTTGGCAACGTTAAGACCTGTGGACTTCAACTCCCAGAATTCCCCAGCCAGCCAGCATGGCTGGCTGGCTGGGGAATTCTGGGAGTTGAAGTCCACGAGTCTTGGAAGTCACCAAGGTTGGGCACTCCTGTCTCCGATCCCTTAACCTGCAAAGGGGAGGGCCAGGATCACAACTCAACAGCCTGGTGACAATCAACTTGAACAATTGCCGGAAAACCATGCGCCAAATTTATTCGGGGATGTGGGCACATGTCTGGATGGGGGGGCCTGCAACACAAAACGGCGGGCTGGCAAGAGGACGACCCTAGGCACCGAGTGTGCCCACGGTTATTACAACACGTGGCTCCGACAGGGAAGCTGAGGTCTCGGTTAATGACGGAAGGAGGGAGAGGCAGCAGGATAGAAAGATCGGACCTTTATGGCTTAAAGTGGCTTTTTCAAACCAGTTTAGGGATACAAGATCCATCATCCACTACCATAGGTGGTGCCTGAAAGAACGGGAGGGAATCATAGTAGGGGAATGTAGCCATGTTGCCTTTTCTCTCTTTCTCTCTATTTTTTAAAGCACAAAAACGATCATTTTTTTAAAAAAAAACCAGATCCAATTCCTTCTTTGACTAATTATTCAGAAATGCCCTGAAAAGAGTCCGTACAGGCTGACTCTCCAATCCTTCAGACCCTCCCTCCCTCAGGAGACGAGATCGAGTCTCGACGCAAACCGTCAAAATCCGAGGAGTATCTCCAAAAACGGAGCTGTGTTCGGGATCGGGACTTTGGATGCCCCTTTAGGAGATCCGGTCCAGAAAGCTAAAACGGCTGCGGATATATCGAGAGTTGCCGAGTCCCATTTGGCTGAGGGAGGGGCGCCTGTGGTGAACAACGGCCAAAGCACGCTGCACAATATCGCAACCTAGCCGGCGGGGGGATGGTGTGTGATCTTTTTGCCGGACGTCTCTGTTTTCTGAAACGGCCCCGTTTTCGGCTGGAGGGGGGCTGGGGGAGGAGCCTCTCTACACGTGGGGGGGGGCCCTTAGGTTGGCGCTTCCTCCTGGCTCAAGAGGGCGGTGCGAGAGTTCAGCAGCGGGTGAGTACGTGTGAAGTCTTGGTGCAAAGGTACATCCCCATGCCGCCCACCCATCCACTCTTTGGTCGAGATGCGGAGAGTTGCGAGGGGTGTGGCAAGGCGCTTGAGACGTCACAGGCGCTCTGTGTAGCTTGCAGGAAGCCCCATTCCCGCCCACCCACCCCCCAAAAATCTATTAACAGGTTCACCGAAATGCAATTCCCGCTGGCTTTGCGTGGAAGTCCCCATCGACGGCTGGCATTTTGCACGCTTGAAACGTAGCGTTTGCTTCCTCTAAGATCCGGCTGGGAACGAACAAACGAAAAGCTGCTTAAAACATAAACGATTCCTTCGCAGCCTGCCTAAAGGCCCAACTCGGGTGCCTGAAACTGGCAGCTTCGAGGGTCTGAAAATGACCCAACGTGGACGATGCAAAAATGTTCCTTTGGCAGCTGCTGCCGATCGGCTGTTTCAATTCATCGGATCTCGAACGTCGGTTCCTTTCTGAACAGGTCCTTGGCTTCTAGTGTTACACGTCACGAGAACTTGTAGTAAAGTTTGAGTTTCCTTTTTGGGGTTGTTTTTTTTAAGGAGAACGTTCCTAACTATCTGGGTATCTTTCTTTCTTCAAGTAGACTTAGTAAAACCTCCTCACCGGGCGGGCCTTCCTCGGCCAAATTCCACCCATAACTAGAAAATATAAGAGTACCAGGGGGGGAGGGGGCATGGTTTTCACAACGGGAGGGAGGGAAGGAGGCCTGCAGGCCAGCCTCTCTTACCTCCCGCCGTCCGTTAGGAAGCGTAACCTTAACCAGGACTACCGGTAGAGGGTGGGGCAAGCGGGAAGAGGCTCAGGTCACGTACTGAACCCTCCCCAAGAATGCCAGGTCGGTGGAATGGATGATGCGGCCGCCAAGACGCTCCTCAAATATAACGATCTGGAGAAGGAAGCAGAAGAGGAGGAAGAGGAGGGAGAACCTGGCTCAGAGAAAAAGCTCAGCTGCTTCTCCTTCGGATAAGTCTGCCCATATCCCGTTTTCCCGTTTTCCCCACGACAATCAACCCTGCGAGGTGGGCTATGCTGGCTCGAAATCACCCAGCCGGCTTTCATGCCTAAGGCAGGACTAGAACTCCCAATCTCCTGGTGATTGGCTTGAATTCATCCAGCCGGCTTTCATGCCTAAGGAGGGGCTAGAACTCCCAATCTCCTGGTGATTGGACCAAAGTCACCCAGCAATCTTTCATACCTAAGGTGGAACTAAAACTCCCAGTCTCCTGGTGAGTGATTCAAAGCCACCCAGCCGGCTTTCATGCCTAAGGTAGGAATAGAACTCCCAGTCTCCTGGTTATTGCCTCAAAGTCACCCAGCCGGCTTTCATATCTAAGGCAAGACTATAACTCCCAGTCTCCTGGTGATTGGCTCAAAGTCAGCCAGCCGGCTTTCAGACTTAAGGTGGAACTAAAACTCCCAGTCTCCTGGTGATTGGCCCAAAGTCACCCAGCCAGCTTTCATATCTAAGGCAAGACTATAACTCCCAGTCTCCTGGTGATTGGCCCAAAGTCACCCAGCCAGCTTTCATACTTAAGGTGGAACTAAAACTCCCAGTGTCCTGGTGAAAGTCACCCAGCTGGCTTTCATGTCTAAGGTGGGACTAGAACTCCCAGGGTCCTGGATTATAACCTGGTACCTTTGCCACTACACCAAACTCTGTCCTGAGTCTATAGACAGAGGTGAAAAGAAAGAGAACAAGATTCAAATCAAGCAACTCACTTCGTTGTATCCTTGTTGCAGCCAGGTGCCCGGGAGGTAGAGGGTTTCCTGAGGACCGATTTTCCAGTAGCGACCGAGGTTCTGCCCATTGACAAAGACGACTCCCTTTTCCCAGCCCTGCAAAGACAGAAAAAGGGATCCACTAGAGATGGATCGAGATATTAGCATCCTCGGATGGACCGGGTGCCCTTGACAAGGTGACAAGGGTCACCTCAATAATGAAATGCTCTGAGAGTCACACCCAACAGGCCGCGCTTAAGAAACTGCTGCAGTGTTTGCTAGAAGCGCTGCACGTATTTTTCTAGCTCGTGCTGCAAACGCTAAGAATTTTTTTTTTTAAAAGACAAATGCATATTCATCATTACAAATTACGTATTCTGAGCAAAAGCTCACCTTTTCAGACCATTGTCAACACATTATATCTAACAAAACAGCAGGTCAATGCCAACTGAGTGGAAAGAATACTAACTGAAAATATACAATTGGCTGCCCAATTGTTTCCTTTCCCTTCCAGTGCCTTACTGATCTATACATACAATAGCAGAGTTGGAAGGGACCTTGGAGGTCTTCTAGTCCAACCCCCTGCGTGGGCAGGAACCTTATACCATTTCAGACAAATGGCTGTCTAACATCTTCTTAAAGACTTCCAGGGTTGGGGCATTCACAACTTCTGGAGGCAACTTCTGTTCCAGAGGTTAATTGTTCTGACTGTCAGGAAATTTCTCCTTAGTTCTAAGTTGCTTCTCTCCTTGATTAGTTTCCACCCATTGCTTCTTGTCCTGCCCTGAGGCTGACCGAGCCCTGACTGAGCCCTGACCGAGGCTTCCCGAGAGCCTGAAGCAAACTCCTGGTCCCGACAAAAAAAAACCTTTTATTAATTTGCTGTGAATTCTGCTCATTCACATCCACCAAAAACTTTCAAAGGAGGATTTACAGTCACAGACCTTAGCTGGCTTGGAGAGCGGCCAGGTTGAGATCTGCAGAACTTGGCAAGGAGCCTCAGAGAGTCACAGGCCAATGAAGTGAACTAATTGTCTCCTGCAAACTCCACTCCCCTTTTGCTCCTCTTTTATTTCCTCTGGGATGTCCACCTGTGGCCTTACTCCCAAGTCGACCCCCGTTCTTTAGCTGTTCCCTTTGTCAGGCCACTCTGTGCATGCGCACACTGGGAACAGGCTCCAGCTGTTTGTCTGCCTCACTGATGTTTTGACTCCAAAGGCAGCTGATAACTGTCGGATGGCCCTGGCCCCCTCTCTGCCTCTGACCCAGAGCCCTCCTCAGAGCCTTCCCCAGACTCCAGGACTGGCCCAAGTTCCTCCCCAACCTCCTCACTGTCCGACTCTGCTGTCCGCTGTCGGGCCACAACACTTACCACCACAAAATGCCGATAGGCCACCACTGAGGCACAATGAAGGCCATTTCCTCTAGGGAGCAGATCTCAGGCAAATCCAAACCAAATTGGGCTGATCTACATTTACCCGTCAACATCTCTTCTTATAGCTCTGGTAAACCCGTCAACAACTTACCTCCAGCTTCAGGAAGGTGTCCTGGGGCAGATACTGTACTTGGAGAGTCCCTCGGAAGAAGGCCGGGCCCATCGCGCTGTCAGGGATGGCACTCCAAGGAGAGGCTCCACGCAGGCTAGGGGAGAAAGGAAAGGCTGTTCCTTCAAAGGGATCAGGAGGAGCAGGAGGAGGACTGTGGGGTCCTTAGTGCTCTCTGAGCATGCTTGTTTTCTTGCAGGCATTTCATTACCCAAACTAGGCAACGTCATCAGTCCTATAAGGGTGTCAGGTTTGCAGGAAAGAGGAGGTGGTGGTGGTGGTGGTAGAGGAGGAGAAGGAAGAGGAGGAGGACAAGAACTGTGGGGTCCTTGGGGCTCTCTGATGTTGGCTGTTGACTAGCAGGTGTTTCATCACCCAACTAGATTAATATCATCAGCCCTCTAAGGAAGTAGGGTAGAAAGGAAGGAAGGGAGGGAGGGAGGGAGGGGGGAGGAAGGGGGGGGGGAGAGAGAGAGAGAGAAAGAAAGAAAGAAAGAAAGAAAGAAAGAAAGAAAGAAAGAAAGAAAGAAAGAAAGAAAGAAAGAAAGAAAGAAAGAAAGAAAGGAGGAAGACTGTGGGGTCCTTGGGGCTCTCTGATGTTGGCTGTTGACTAGCAGATGTTTTATCACCCAACTAGATTAATATCATCAGTCCTATAAGTAATTAGGGAAGGAAGGCAGGAAGGCAGGAAGGCAGGATGGAAGGAAGGAAAGAAAGAAGGAAGGAAGGAAGAATGGAAGGAAGGAAAGAAAGAAAGAAAGAAAGAAAGAAAGAAAGAAAGAAAGAAAGAAAGAAAGAAAGAAAGAAAGAAAGAAAGAAAGAAAGACTCATGGAATGTCTGCAAGTAAACTCAGCTCACAGAGCAACAAAGACCCCTCCCAGAACATCTCAGAAACCTCCACTCATGTAGCCAGCGACCCGTAGAGAGGAGGGGCTCCTCCTCCTAAGAAGGCACCTTCAAGGTGAGTTGAGGCAGCCATCTGGCAGGTGCAGTTTGGATCCCTGCGCTAAGCAGGCGGCTGGGCTTCATGGCCGCCCCACGGCGCCTTCTCCCTTTGGCTGTGGCGGTGGAGTTTTCCGATGCGGGGAACTGCGCCTGCATCTGTTGCTGATCTGCAAATTGGGGGTTCGGAGCATCCTCCCCACCAACAGCAGATTTCAACCGTTTTGGAAACAGGAAGAGGGGAGTGGGGGGGAGGAGGGACTGGCAACAAAGCCTGGCAAATGGGTCTGTAACCTTCCTGAGGATTGTAACGCGATTATTTTGAAAGGAAAGGGAGCAAAGAGAAGAGCCGTTTGTCAAAAGCTGGCATTTATTGGGATTTCTGCCGACGGTGGGAGTTGGAATGGATGGCCTCAAGGGTGCCTCCCGGCGATTACCGCTTTGAAGAGCCGTGGAAGTGGTTGTTCTCCAGCCCAGAGGCCTCTAAGACTACTAGGACTCTCGGACTGGGGCTTTCCCTTCCCTCCTCCACCAGCCTCCCTCCTTCCCTCCTTCGAAGTGCCCCCTGCCCTTGTTTAGAAGGGCCAGAATTCAGAACAGGAAGAATGGGAATTACTGCCGCTTGTAGTGTAACCAGCAAACAATAATGACCGATGAAGGAGAAGATTTGTAGCTCAGGGATGACATGAGGGGTCCTTGGTGCTCTCTGATCTTGATGGCTTTCTTGCAAACATCTCACCACCCAACTAGGTAATGCCGTCAGTGCTAGAATGGAGGAGGAGGAGGAGGAGGAGGAGGAGGAGGAGGAGGAGGAGGAGGAGGAGGAGGAGGAGGACCCAAAGTCACCCACCCTTAGGAGGAACTAGAACTCACCATCTCCTGGTGACTGGCCCAAAGGAGTCAGCTCGAGGAACTAGAACTCATCATCTCCTGGTGACTGACTCAAAGTCACCCACCCTAAGGAGGAACTAGAACTCACCATCTCCTGGTGACTGACTCAAAGTCACCCACCCTAAGGAGGAACTAGAACTCACCATCTCCTGGTGACTGACCCAAAGTCACCCACTCTAAGGAGGAACTAGAACTCACCATCTCCTGGTGACTGGCCCAAAGGAGTCACCTTGAGGAACTAGAACTCACCATCTCCTGGTGACTGGCCCAAAGGAGTCAGCTCGAGGAACTAGAACTCACCATCTCCTGGTGACTGGCCCAAAGTCACCCACCCTAAGGAAGAACTAGAACTCACCTTCTCCTGGTGACTGAGTCATCCAGCTGGTTTTTTTAATGCCTAGGCTGGGACTAGAACTCACTGCCTCCTGCTTCCTAGCCGGACGGTTCTAGTTTTATCTATCAAACCATCATCAGTCCTGGCGGTTCCAGGCGGCCCGGGAGTGAGAAAATTGCATTGAAAAATGGGCCTGGCTAAGGAGGGCCGGCGCACGGCCCTGCGGGTTTGAGAGCCACCGGCCCAATTCTTTGCCAGAGGCCAGATTGCTGGCAGGTGGAGCTGCTAACGAGGGTTTGGAGCCTGGCCAAGCACAATCCCAGTAAACAAAGGAGAAGAAGGGACACAAATCACTTGAACAGGACAGGGAAAGGGGAGGAGGAGTGGGGAAGGGGCTGCTCTTGCCGAGATTCCGCGGAGCAAACCTTTCCATGAAGCTGGGTTTCATTTCAAGGCTGTAAATCTTGAAGTTTCTCAAGGAGGTTTTGTTGAAAACAATGTCGCCAATTAAGCCTGCAAGAGAGAGGAAAGTAAACGCCGAGCGGGGAGCAAGGACGAGGCGGATGAATCACCTTTCAAAGGATGGGGGGGGGGGAGGAGGGGGCCCTGGCCGTCTTCCAAGAGACGCAGCCGCTCCCGCCACCCCCCGCGCGACTCTGGATCGGAGCAGAGCTGGAAAGGGGCCTTTTGGAGGTCTTCTAGACTTCAACCCACTGCGGGAGACCCTATACCAGGGATGGGGAAACCTTTTTCGGCTCGGGCGCCCAAAGCATGCGCTGGACACCCCCGTAATTTAATGCCTCCATCCTGCACATGTGATCAAGACCACCACCTCTTTGCTGTCCTGCGCATGCGCGCACGACTTTCTTGGAGCCTGGGAAGGGCGAAAAGGGCCTCCACACACACACACCCCGGAGGTCGGAAACAGCCCATTTTTCTACTTCCAGTAGGCCTGTTTTCAATACAATAGCACAGTTGGAAGGGACCTTGGAGGTCATCTAGTCCAACTCCCTGCCTCGGCAGGAAGCCCTATACCATTTCAGACAAATGGCTATCCAACATCTTCTTGAAGACTTCCAGGGTTGGGGCATTCACAACTTCTGGAGGCAAGCTGTTCCACTGGTTAATTGTTCTAACTGTCAGGAAATTAGTTCTAAGTTGCTTCTCTCCTTGATTAGTTTCCACTCATTGCTTCTTCTCCTGCCCTCAGGTGCTTTGGAGAATAGATTGACTCCCTCTTCTTTGGGGCAACCCCTGAGATATTGGAGATTTTCGGTCCGGTTTCGAGCAGCCTGGGGAGGGCGAGAACCAGCGCAACACGCCAACCGGAAGTTCAGGAACGGATTTCCGGGTTGCCTGTTGGGCCATTTTTCTCCCTCCCCTGAAGCTTCCGGAGGGTGAAAAATGGCCGGAAATCAGTTGGCCAGAGGCATGCATGCACGCTGGAGCTGACAGGGCGACGCCTCACGTGCCCCTCAGAAATGGCTCCACGTGCTACCTTTGGCACGCGTGCCCTGTACCGTTTCAGACAGGTGGCTATCCAGTCTCTTCTTGAAAACCTCCACTGATGAAGCACCCACAATGTCCAGTGGCAAGCTGTTCCACTGGTTAATTGTCCTCCCTGTTAGGAAGTTTATCCTTAATTCCGGGTTGCTTCTCTCCTGGATTAATTTCCATCCATCGTTTCTCGTCCTGCCCTCTGGTGCTTTGGAGAATAAGTTGACACCCTTCCAATTTGTGGCAGCCCCTCAAACAGCAGTAGCACCTATGCTTCAGTGCTTCTCTAGGCTTTTTCAAGAGGCAACTTTCTGGTTTTTCTTTGAAGAGGTTTCGCTTCTCATCCAAGAAGCTTCTTCAGTTCTGACTGGATGGTGGAGAATGGAAGGATTTATACTCCTTGCAGGCAGCTGGTCCTTTGTGTTGAGAATATCTCCTTTAGGAGACAGAGAGTTGTGCAACAAAATTTGCAGCAAGAGAAACGTTGCTAGAAGACACACTAATAGAGTCTTAGAGACTGATAGTAACAACAAGTATCTTTACTTGTGATGGAAAAGTAAACTACTGCTTCACAAGCAGTGATGGTCAGTCCTTAATCAAATGCAGTCTTTAACTCAAAAACAGTTAGCTTACAGTTGCAATCCACGATCCTTCCTTGTTCTGTTGACCTAATCCGACACCACATTATCTCCAGTTCAAAGTCAGCAAAGTCAGCCAGCCAAAGTCAGTCAGCCAACAGTGCCCCTCTTATCACTGAGTTAATTACAGCAGCCAATTATATTCCACTGTAGCACTTAAAGTAACAGAGACCATTTGTAATCATGGCTTATATATATATATATTGCCAACCCAACACTAGGATTATAGTCCTAACACTTTGCATCCTTTCAGAGGGTTGTTGAAGCCACCTTGGACGTCTATCAAAGAAAACATCTATGACAAAATCGAACAGCCCCCTCTCAGCAGAGGGGGAGGGATATGACATCATCTACCTCCAGTTTACAACACAGTCTTTTCACCAGTTCCAAGAAGGCTCCACACCCATTTGCACCATTCAGGTGACCCTGAGGACACAAATAAACCCCCAGATGGCCTTAACGACTCCCTACAAAGAAGGCAAAGGACCAGCTGTCTGCAAGGAGGATAAACCCTTCCATTCCCCACCGTCCCGTCAGAACTGAAGAAGCTTCTTGGATGAGAAGCGAAACGTCTTCAAAGAAAAACCAGTTGCCTCTTGAAAAAGCACCTTTCTGGGTACAGAGCTTCAATCTTGTTGCTTTAAAGCAGGGAGCGTACAACCCAGGCAAAACTTTCTTTTAATTACAATTAAAGTCACAAGAACAGGAAACAGCGGGACTTGCCTTTCCGCTGGTTGTTCAGATTAAGCCCGTAGTTGACTCTCCCGGAGTTCTCAACCAAGATTTGCAGCTGTCTATATCCCTGCAAAGAATAAGGAAGGGAAAAAAAACAGATAGTCCTTGATTTATGACCACAATGGAGCCAAAAAATGTATGTCGTTAAGTGAGAAATTCTAATTAAGTGAGAAATTTTGCTGAGTGAGTCTTGGCCCCATTTTACATTTTTTCTTGCCACTTTTGTGAAGCGAATCCCTGCATTTGTTAAATCAGTAAGACCGTTGTTCATTGAATCCAGCTTCCCCATGGACCCGTGCTTGTCAGAAAGTCGCAGAAGGGGATCGCGGGACTCTGGGACCTTGCAACCGTCATCAATGTGAATCAGCTGTCAAGCATTCTACATATGATTCACGTATAAATGATCAGGCTGCATCAGTGTGAAAAACGGTCGCAAGTCCCTCTTTTCTGTGCCGTTGTAACTTGGAACGGTCCCTAAGCGATGTCAACTCCTAAAGTTGCCATAGTGAGAAAAGAGAGGAGGGGGCGCATCCCACACCTACTTTCGGCTAAAGTCGGATCTCAGATTAGTGTAGCGGGCTTGGGAGGGGTGCACTTCATTGGGGAATGTGATTTATGACACAGACTAAGAGGAGGAACAGGGGTAAAGTTCAGCTATACCTCAAACGAGGCTCAGATCTTAGTGCGAAAAGGCCATGCCAAATGGTGCTTCTAATAAATGACTAGTTTCGCATTGAAACTTGGCTCGACACTCAGGTATCAATTCGGGCATTTTTAGGAAACCTGACAAGTGAATTGTTGTAAGCCGAGGACTACCTGCACCTGAATCTTTGAAAGAAAAGGAAGCAGGAATGCAGGCAGAAATCTGGGTACGTAAAGAACATCTGGCATTCCAGCTGATTTTTTCTGGCTGCTCACCTGTCGGTTAGGAATGGACAGTTCCTGCACATTGTAATCAAGCTGACCGATGTATCGAGTATTAATAAACACCTGCAGGAAAAGGAAAAAAGGCAAGGTGTTTTCATTTTCTTTTTAATGTTCACAAAAGTCAGGAGATGACAGGAGGATTTAGAATTGAATTGAATTGAATTGAATTTATTGGACTTCTAGACCGCCCCCTCTCCCCGGAGGGACTCGGGGCGGTGTACAGGTAAAAATTAAAACCATTACAATAAATAATACATATAACTAAAATCGAATTAAATAAACCCCTGTACAAATTTATAAAAATTAAAAACTTAACCCTAAAACCAAATCAGAAAATTAAAAAATGCAGACTGAGGTGGGAAAGCTGGAATTAGGCCAGACCGGCCAGATGAAACAAGTGGGTTTTGAGTTTCTGGCGGAAGGAGCGGAGATCCGTAGTCGTTCTAATGTCAGGGGGAAGGTCATTCCAGAGGGACGGGCCCGCCACAGAGAAGGCCCTTCCCCTGGGCGTCGCCCGCTAGCACAGCCTGGTGGACGGCACCCGGAGAAGTCCCTCTCTGTGTGAGCGAATCGGCCGAAGGGATGTATGGGGCAGGATACGATCCCGCAAATAACTAGGTCCTGTGCCATGGAGCGCTTTGAAGATGATAATCAACACCTTGAAACGCACCCGAAAAGCCACAGGCAGCCAGTGCAGCCCGCGCAGGAGAGGTGTTACGTGGGAGTATCTAGAGACTCCCGAAACTGCCCGCGCGGCCGCATTCTGAACCAACTGCAGCCTTCGGGTGCATCTCAAGGGGAGCCCCATGTAGAGAGTGTTGCAGTAGTCTAGACGGGACGTCACAAGCGCATGAGTGACTGTGCGAAGGGCGTCCCGGTCCAATAGGGGACGCAATTGGTGCACCAGGCGAACCTGGTGAAACGCCCCCCTTGCCACGGCTGTCAAATGGTCATCCATTGACAGCCGGGCATCTAGAAGGACGCCCAAATTGCGTACCCGATCCACGGGGGCCAGATGTTTGCCCCCAATGGCCAGTGATGGAATCAACTGGTTGAACCGGGGCGCCGGTAGCCACAGCCACTCAATAATAATAATAATAATAATAATAATTTAATTTCTAGACCGCTCCCTCTCCCCAAGGGGACTCGGAGCGGTGCACAAGGAAGTTAAAACAGTAAATACACATGAGAATACAAACAATTAAATAAAAACAAATTAAACAGTAAACCCTGCGCTAAAATTCCCCAATACCAATTCACTAAAATCCTATAACCCTATAATACTATAGTAGAGAGGCTACCCTAGGCCGGCCAAGCAGAAAAAGTGCGTTTTCAATTTCAGACGGAAGGAACGGAGGTCCGTGGTTGTTCTAATATCGGGGGGGGGGGGGGGAGGTCGTTCCAGAGGGCAGGGCCCGCCACAGAGAGAGCCCTTCCCCTGGGCGTCGCCCGCTGACAGAGTCTAGTGGACGGCACCCGGAGAAGTCCCTCTCTGTGGGAGCGAATCGGCCGTGAGGAAGTATGGGGCAGGATCCGATCCCGCAGATAGCTAGGTCCCGAGCCATGGAGCGCTTTAAAGATGATAACTAGCACCTTGGACGGGTTGAGCTTGAGTCTGTTACTTCCCATCCAGATCCGTACGGCTTCCAGACACCGGGACATCATTTCGACGGCATCGTTGGGGTGGTTTGGGGTAGAGATGTACAGCTGGGTGTCATCCGCGTACAGATGGTAATCTACCCCAAACCCACGTATGATCTCGCCCAGCGGCTTCATATATGCATTGAACAGGAGGGGCAAGAGGACCGACCCTTGTGGCACCCCACAAGTGAGCGGCCTCGAGGTCGACCTCTGCCCCCCTGCCAACACAAATTGCGCTCGACCAGAGAGGTAGGAGGAGAACCACCGCAAAACGGTGTCCCTCACCCCCAACCCCTCCAGTCGATGCAATAGGATACCATGGTCGATGGTATCAAAAGCCGCCGAGAGGTCTAATAGGACCAGGATGGAGGAACAACCCCCATCTCTGGCCCTCCAGAGATCATCCACCAACGCGACCAATGCCGTCTCCGTGCTGTGACCGGGCCGGAAGCCGGACTGGCGCGGGTCCAGATAATCAATTTCCTCCAAGTGGCGTGGAAACTGTTGTGCCACCCACTCTCAACAACCTTCGCCAGAAAGCAAAGGTTGGAGACGGGACGATAGTTGACTAATAAAGCTGGGTCCAGAGAGGGCTTCTTCAGGAGGGGTCTCACCATCGCCTCTTTAAGGGAGGCAGGCAAGAAATTCTTGCTAAGACCAGCGTTGACAACCTCCTGGAGCCAGCCTCGTGTAACCTCTCAGGATGCCAGTACAAGCCAGGAGGGACACGGGTCCAGTAAACATGTGGTAGCTCGCAGTCGCCTACGCAACCTGTCCATATCGTCGGAAGTAACAGAGTCAAACTCCTCCCAGAATGGAACCTCAAGACCCGCCTCCGACATCCCCTCCGGATCACTAGTGGGGACCATCTTGCTTCGAATCTGAGCGATTTTGTCCTGCAGATACTCCCCAAATTCCTCTGCTCTACCCTGCAAAGGGGCTTCCCGCGGCCTCTGTTGAAAGAGGGAGCGGGTTACCCCAAACAGGGGTAACCGAGGAGACCAGGAGTCCTTGGTGAGAATTCCAGCTGTGAGAATCTGATCCAAGCATCCGATGTAGCCGTGTGATAATGAGAATCATTGAAACAGATTATAGAAACGAACGGAATGAGGGGAAATTAATTAAAGAAACTTAGATTATTCAGCCTCAGTAAGTTACAATTAGCAGGTTAGGGCCATCCAGTTGTTCCACAAAAAAGACAAAATCTGCTTTTAATGGCATTCGGTGGCCAGTGGCTAAGAGGCTGAGCTTGTCAATCAGAAAAGTCAGCAGTTCAGTGGTTTGAATCCCTAGCGCGGCGTAAACAGAGTGAGCTCCCGTGACTTGTCCCAGCTTCTGCCAACCTAGCAGTTCGAAAGCACGTAAAAAAAATGCAAGTAGAAAAATAGGGACCACCTTTGGTGGGTAGGGAACAGTGTTCCGTGCACCTTCGGCATTTAATCATGCCGGCCACAGGAGCTCGGAGACAACTTCGGACAGCACTGGCACTTCGGCTTTGAAACCGAGATGAGCACCGCCTCCTAGAGTCGGGAACGACTAGCACATATGTGCGAGGGGAACCGTTACCTTTACCTAAATTTAAAACGAAGGAGAAATTTCCTGACAGTGAGAACAATTAATCAGTGGAACAGAAATTGCCTCCAGAAGTTGTGAATGCCCCAACCCTGGAAGTCTTTAAGAAGATGTTGGATAGCCATTTGTCTGGAGGGGTGTAAGGTTTCCTGTCTAGGCAGGGGGTTGGACTAGAAGACCTCCAAGGTCCCTTCCAACTCTGCTATTGTATTATTGTATTATTGAATCTGGCTTACCCCTGGCTTGCAAAAAGAGAATCGTGTGACTCCAGAACACTGCGACCATCGTAAATATGAATCAATTGCCAAGCGCCTAAATTTTGATACCGTGATCACGGGGATGCTGCATGCTTTTTTCAGCGCCATTGTAACTTGGAATGATCACTAAATGAGCTGCCGTAAGTCGAGGACTACCTGTTTTGGGGCCAAATGACCCAAATAACTTGGGAATTGTGGCAAGTGAAGATTATTACCTCCCAGAAGAAGGGAGCAATCTCGCACATCCATCCTCACCTGTGCTCGGTCCCGGATGTAATCACGTGAATTGAGGGTCCCTCCGCCAAGGATGACCGTCTCGTAGAGGGTGTAGCCGAACGCCTGTCCGTTGCCATTGTTGATTGGCAGGTTCTCCATGTTAATGGGGTATTCCGACTTCACAATCTACAGGAAAGAAATCAGAGCAGGATGCTAACAGCGACTGCTAAGAAATAATGTGGGTTTTTCCCCCCACCCCTTTTACTTTACTTTTATTTGTTTTCTATACCGCCCTTCTCCCTTTCGGGGCTCAGGGCGGTGTAAAAATGATGATACAGAGTTTAAAAACAGTATTAAAAAGAAATATTAACTAATTGGCCGATATTTAAAAATCCCAAACTAAAATCACTATTAAAAAAATCCCTTTAAAATTAGGATAGCCCGGCAGTGCAAAATAAGTGCGTCTTCAGGGCCCGACGGAAGAGATGTAGGTCCGAGATTGTCCTTAGTCCAGGGGGTAGGTCATTTCAGAGGGCGGGAGCTGCCACACAGAAGGCTCTCCCCCTGGGGGTCGCCAGCCGACATTGTTTAGACGACGGCACCCTGAGGAGGCGCTCTCTGTGGGAGCGGACTGGTCGGTGGGAGGTATTTGGTAGCAGGAGGCGGTCTTGCAGGTAACCAGGTCCCTTTTCCTCAACGGCTTCATGAAACAGACACGGCTCCGTAATAAGCTAACCCCTTGGTGATAATAAGGAGAGAGGAAAAAATAGGTGTAGATTTTCTTCGAGGGTCCTTGGTTGCTTTTTTTGAACTTGGTTGTTTTCCGGTAGACGTTTCATTCGCCAAGCTAGGTAATAACATCAGTGCTAGAAGGGAGTGGAATTTGCATCTCTATTTGCATACAAGTCCCTTCTAGCGCTGATGAAGTTACCTAGTTTGGGTAATGAAACGTGCCCAAGGAAATGGCTATGGAGATTCTCCGTCATCCAGGTCACGGTTGTGCGAAAGGAGCTCCCCCCCCCCCCCAAGAGGCAACTGGACTTTCTGCTTTTTCTTTGGAAGACATTTTGCTTCTCATCCAAGGAGCTTCTTCAGCTCTGACCGGATGGAGGAGAATGGAAGGATTTAGATTCCTTGCAGACAGCTGGTCATTTGCATCCTTTTAGAGGGTCGTTGAGGCCACCTGGAGGTTTATCTGGGTCCTCGGGGTCACCTGAGTGGTGCAAATGGGGGTGTTAACTCTATGGTGGGGGGAACGGGACTTCTGGTCAGCAGAGGAAAAAGGACACCGTGCTAGGAGGAGACTCTATGGTGGGGGAACGGGACTTCTGGTCAGCAGAGGAAAAAGGACGCCGTGCTAGGAGGAGACTCTATGGTGTGGGAACGGGACTTCTGGTCAGCAGAGGAAAAAGGACGCCGTGCTAGGAGGAGACTCTATGGTGGGGGAACGGGACTTCTGGTCAGCAGAGGAAAAAGGACGCCGTGCTAGGAGGAAACTCTATGGTGGGGGAACGGGACTTCTGGTCAGCAGAGGAAAAAGGACGCCGTGCTAGGAGGAGACTCTATGGTGGGGGAACGGGACTTCTGGTCAGCAGAGGAAAAAGGACGCCGTGCTAGGAGGAGACTCTATGGTGGGGGAACGGGACTTCTGGTCAGCAGAGGAAAAAGGACGCCGTGCTAGGAGGAGACTCTATGGTGGGGGAACGGGACTTCTGGTCAGCAGAGGAAAAAGGACGCCGTGCTAGGAGGAGACTCTATGGTGGGGGAACGGGACTTCTAGTCAGCAGAGGAAAAAGGACGCCGTGCTAGGAGGAGACTCTATGGTGGGGGAACTGGACTTCCAGTCAGCTCCAGAATTGAATGGGGTGGGGGTGGGGTGTTTCCGGTTAGGACCTTTGTGGCTATTTTAGTGTTTAAGGCCGCTGACCCCTGATTGAAACCCAACAAAGATCCAATCGTATTAAAGACCTGGCTTACTTACTTACTTTACTTTACTTTAATTCGACTTATTAACCGCCCCCTCTCCCCGAAGGGACTCGGGGCGGTGCACAGGAAATATAAAAACACAATATATCACAATAAATACATAAATATTTAAAACTATATTAAACTAACACCCTGTGCTAAGATATCCCCGTTAAAATTACCGTAAAACCCAATATAAAATTTCTCTACTAACTAAGGCTAATGTCTGGCTTCCTGCTTACAACCAGAACATGACTTAATCCCTTGTCACTTGGAAATCTGTGATCGGTTCAGATAGGCAAGCATTATAGGCACCAAGCAAAGCGTCAAATGCTTGCTTGCAGGGAACTATATTTTATTTTTTTCTTATGAAACCTTCAGCTGAGAGGCAAAGTTTGGTTTGTGGCACATTGAATGTTGCAGAATTCAGACAACCAGGCTAAGTCCACGTCCCCCCAAAATGCCACACAAAATCATCTCTCATGGATGCAGGATTGTCCTTCTGCTTGCTCCATAAAGAGAGATTCAAACTATTTGGGAGTCGAACTATTCTCCAAAGCACCTGAGGGTAGAACAAGCAATGGGTGGAAACTAATCAAGGAGAGAAGCCACTTAGAACTAAGGAGAGATTTCCTGACAGTGAGAACAATTAATCAATGGAACCGAAATTGTCTCCAGAAGTTGTGAATGCCCCAACACTGGAAGTCTTCAAGAAGATGTTGGATAGCCATTTGTCTGAAATGGTATAGGGCTTCCTGCCTAGGCAGGGAGTTGGACTAGATGACCTCCAAGGTCCCTTCCAACTCTGCTATTGTAAAAAAGATTAAATTACAGACCTGAATGAGAGGAACGGGGACTCATTCAGATACGCATATTTAAACTTTAAGCAACTTAAGATCCACAACTTAAGATCTGTTGCGTATCAATACGACGGTTCCGTTTTAAGTGTGCATCTTATCCCCATCCATCTCGCACCAGCGATGTCCAAACACTTGAGATTTATTCCAAGTTCTTTAAAGGGTGGTTTTGTTTCCATTCCCATCACCTGCCCAATCTGAGCCACATTCCCCCCCCCCGGGGGGGGAGGACTTACCTCCATTCCCGACAACAGCTCCCACAGTGAGATGTACTGCTGCATCAGGATGGCCCCGTAGGATGCTTTGTGGGAAATTATCGGAGGCGGAGGGAGAGGCGTCTCTGGGGGGGAGGAAGAGAAAGAACCTGGTTGAATTCAAGCACTGGATCGGTGGGAGAAATTACTCAATTTCCCAAATTTGGGGGGGGGGGGCTTGAGAAGAGCTTAGTTAGTCCTTGACTTACAAACACACCTGAGCCCAAAATGTATCTTGCTAAGATCGATGGCAGGGTTCCCACCAATGCCCTAATTAAATCATGAGCCCCACCAATGCCCTAATTAAATCATGAGCCTCGAGCCAAGCTTCAAAAGAATTCCAGTTACCGTATTTTACGGAGTATAAGATGCATCTTTTTTTCCTTAAAAAAGAGGCTGGAAATCTGGGTGCGTCTTATACACTGAATACAGCATTTGTGGCCTCCCGAAACCCCGCCCCTTCACCAAAACGGCTGTGCATAGCTTGTAGGAGGCTTTCAGAGACCTAGTTAAGCCCTAAATGGAGGAAATGTTAGGGCTCTTGGCTAAACTGGTGAATGAGAAAGAAAACAGAAAACTACACCCTGGAGGGAAGCAATGAAACACTGCGCTATTGTACTACGGAGAAGATTCGGGAATTGATTCATGTCATCCAGAATGGAGACAGCACTGGAAAAAGCCTCTTCCTACGGTCGAAGAAAAGGCTTCCAGACAAAGTGAGACTGGGGTGGGTGGGAGATGTCTACTACCCAGGGATGAGTTCTAGAAAGAAAAGATGGAGGGAGGGAGGGAGGAAAAAAGGAAGATCTACAAATGTTTCTCTCCTTCCCTCCCTCCCTATTCCTTCCTTCCTTTCCTCCTTCTTCTCTATTCCTTCCTCCCTATTCCTTCCTTCCTTTCCTTCTTCTTCTCTATTCCTTCCTTCCTTTCCTTTTTCTCTATTCCTTCCTCCTTATTCCTCCCTCCCTCCCTATTTCTTCCTTCCTTCCTCATTATTCCTTCCTCCCTCCCTATTCCTTCTTTCCTTTCCTCCTTCTTCTCTATTCCTTCCTTCCTCCCTCCCTATTCCTTCCTTCCTTTCCTCCTTCTTCTCTATTCCTCCCTCCCTATTCCTTCCTTCCTTTCCTCCTTCCTCCCTATTCCTGCCTTCCTTTCCTTTTTCTCTATTCCTTCCTCTCTATTCCTTCCTCCCTCCCTATTTCTTCCTTCCTTTCCTCCTTCTTCTCTATTACTTCCTCCCTATTCCCTTCCTCCCAATTTCTTCCTTCCTTCCTCCCTATTCCTTCCTTTCTTGTCTATTCCTCCCTCCCTCTCTCCTTGTTCCTTCCTTCCTCCCTCCCTCCCGCCTCTGTCCTCCCCCTTCTCCTCTTTCCAATCAGCCTTCGCTTTAAGCCCACCCATGTTGTTATACAAGGACTCCCCCTTCCTTACAGCCTTGGAACGGACAGTCTCAGAATAAATCTCCTCTCTCCCCTTTCCCCCCTCTCCACAAAGCAGCCCCTGGCTGATCAACTGAATGAAGCTACACCAGAAGCAGCCGGGGGTCCCACACGCCCAGCGGGGTGGGCCAGTTTTCAAGCTGGGCGCCTCTGGCCCCCACCGGCCTCCCGAGGAGAGAGAGAGAGAGAGACGCTGCTCCTTCATTCACGCAATTACCTATCATGCTGGAAAAAAGCTTGCGCAGTTTGAAGTACTTGGCGGTGTAATCTCCAGCCTCCGTCAGCACAGCATCATAATCTGGAAAAAAAAACCAAAACTAGAGCAAAGAGGGGAACAAAAATCTTAGTTTACCTTAACTTATAGGTGCATGACATGGAAATCCCAAGAATGTAACACAAGCACACACATACACGCACGCTGGATTCACACAACGCTCATAATCAGATTAGGAACAATCCCAGTGTTCACTTCCTCACAATAGACTACGGTTGGATAGCACTGCTCACTAACCCTGATGATGTTACCTAGTCTGGTAATGAGACGCCTGCAAGAAAACAGCCAAGCTCGCAGAGTAGCACAGACCCCGCGTTTCAACCCCGAACTACAAATATTCTCCTTTATGGGCAAACCTGGATAGTTTTAATCCAGGTTTAATCTTTGGGGGTTTCAAGTTCATTTGATCAGTTGATCAGTTCAGCGTGAATTACGAGACTCTTAAGAAAAAGGATCCATTTATTGCAGTAACCAAATAAAAGATGATATAAGAAGCCAGCCTCAACTTAAGATAACATGTTAAATCCTAAACCTGGTTAACAAAACACAACCTTTCTTTTCCCCAAATAGCCTTTGCTTGCACAATTGAAGCCTTGTGGACTTCAACTCCCAGAATTCATCAGCTGGCAAGTCTGGAAACCTCTGTATTGTGGCATATTGGGATAGTGTAAACTTGCAAATAACAACTATCCTAATCCTAATAAAAGGGACATAGTGGCTCAGAGTCTAAGACGCTGAGCTTGTCGATCAGAAAGGTCGGCAGTTCGGCGGTTCGAATCCCTAACACCGCGTAACAGAGTGAGCTGCCGTGACTTGTCCCAGCTTCTGCCAACCTAGCAGTTCAAAAGCACGTAAAAAGTGCAAGTAGAAAAATAGGAACCACCTTTGGTGGGAAGGGAACAGCGTTCTGTGCGCCTTTGGCGTTGAGTCATGCCGGCCACATGACCCCGGAGACGTCTTCGGACAGTGTTGGCTTTTACCCTCTGGAAACAAATACTGTGGGGGTAAGGCACCCCTAACGCCCCTCGGGGTGCGTGTTCTGTTAAGATGCAGCCTGTTGTGCCTTAAAATGGCTTCTACTGTACTGCCGTAAAATGGCTCCTGCTGTGCAGGGCAGTGGAGTTGCCATGGTGACGGCTCCATAAGTACTCCACAAGGACTTCTTCTGGTAAGGGGCAAAATCCAACATTGGAAATTTCGTTTGGTCTGGACATTTCCCCCTTATAAATAAATATCCAGGCAACACCGGGTTATCGGCACTAATTATACCTAAGAAAACTATAAAAATAAAACAAAAACACACATCCTTCGCATTCTATGCCACTGAATTGAAAAAAAAACACCACCTTGTTATTGCACTAATATTGCACTATAGAGTAGAATTCTATAGAGTTGACTTTTTATATATATAAATTGTAATTTGCAGGGTTTTAAATGGGTTTTTAGCACGGGTTTAATAATTTAATATGTTTTTAATGATGTATATTGTTGTTATTTGTTATGGTTTTAATAATGCCTGTGCGCCGGCCTGGGTCCTAACAAGGAGAAGGGCGGGGTATAAATCCGAAATAAATAAATAAAAAATAAAATGTAGTTGGGAACTAGCCGGCTTCTCCCGAGCATTCAGGGAACCTTACCGTAGCTGGTGATGGTGGCCTTGTAGTCATTAAAATGCAGAGCGCCGTTCATGAATCCAAAATTGGTCCCTCCGTGGAACATGTACAGATTGATGGAGGCTCCTTGCCGAAGGACGTCCTCAACTCTTTCCAGCATCTCTGCAGAGAGAAACAAAACTTCCAGCCTAGCACGGCGGGTGCAGGACCTTATAAGAGCCGAGGTGACGCAGTGGTTAGAGTGCAGTACTGCAGGCTACTTCGGCCGACTCCCGGCTGCAGTTCGATCCTGGCTGGCTCAAGGTGGACTCAGCCTTCCGTCCTTTTGAGGTGGGTAAAATGAGGAGCCAGCTTGTAGCATGTTCCTGGGGGCTGGGGGGGGGGGGGAACAGCCCTTTTTTTTGCCCTCGCCAGCCCTCAGGAGCACTTTGCAAGCCCACCAAACCCTCTGCCCATCAATTTTTGCAAAGGGGGCAGTGTTTCGGGAAGCCAAAAATGCTGTATTCAGTATATAAGAAGCACCTAGATTTTCACCCTCTTTTTTGGGGGGAAAAGGTGCTTCTTATACATCGAAAAATACGGTAGTCTCATTGGGCCCAGAGAGAGAGAGAGAGAAGTATCTGCCTCTACCTAGGATCGAACTCATAACCTCCTGATTCTGAGGCCAGAGCTCCACCTCTAGGCCTCTCTGGGGTTTAGCTCTACTACAAAAAAGCTGGCCGTCAATCACGTGACCCTGGATTGGCAATCACGTGACCCTGGGTTACCACAACTGCCGCAAATACACGCAGGCAGACAAATGGCCGGATTTTGATCAGGTAATTATGGGGAATTCTGCAACGGTCATAAGCGCGAGGACCGGTTGTGAGTGACTTTTCTTTCACTGCCCATTGTAACTCAGAATGGGCACTAAATGAATGGGGATAAGTCGAGGGCTTTTTGCATGAGCCAACGTGAGCTTTGATAACACAAAGCCATTCCAGGAGACCTACATCTGGTTTTGCTATTGCCTGGACCAGAGGTTCCCAAACTTGGCCACTTGAAGACTTGTGGACTTCAACTCCCAGAATTCTCCAGCCAGTTGAAGTCCACAAGTCTTCAAGTGGCCAAGTTTGGGAACGTCTGGTCTAGAGCAAGGATTAGAAAGAACTAAGAGTACTTTTACTGGTTATGAAAAGATAGCAGCGAGGTAAAGCAAGGCCTGAGACCCAAGCACGCAAAATCATACATATCAATATATGTCCAACCCGCTTTCCCCAACAACGCCCATCCCATTGTCCAATGCGCAATCCCCTTAGGCGTCATGGGGGTTGCATCTCCAGGAGCATCATCAGGATGGCATGCAAGACCACTGGCCTTGGCGACCGCACGGCCCCAGCCAGCGGTATGCGAAGTAGATGGTGAGAACTTACTCCCTTCTCCAAATCTCCCTCCTGCACCATACAGTCCCCTTCCCAATTACCAAAGGCCCCCCACCTTCACCGTTTCAATGGCAGCCAAAGCAAGCAGCGAAGCGGAGGCTGACAGGGGGTTTGGGAACCCGGGCGGAGAAGGACCTGCGCCAGCGGACAACTTACCATCTGCGTCGAAGACGTTGTGGGTTCCTCCCCAGCTGTCAAACCAACCGGTCCAGTACTCCATCACCATCATTGGCATGTCGTGCTGAAAGAAAGGGCAAACACACCAGGCGAATGCATGCATGGCCTTGTGTGAAGTTGATGAAGACGTGTTCACTCGGCAATCACTTAACTCTGAACGCAGAAATGGTTGGGACTAGAACTCCCAGTCTCCTGGTGATTGGCCCAAAGTCACCCAGCCGGCTTTCATGCTTAAGGTGGGACTAGAACTCCCAGTCTCCTGGTGATTGGCCCAAAATCACCTGACCAGTTTTCGTGCCTAAGGCAAGACTAGAACTCACGGCCTCCTGGTGATTGGCCCAAAGTCACCCAGCCGGCTTTCATGCTTAAGGTGGGACTAGAACTCCCAGTCTCCTGGTGATTGGCCCAAAGTCACCTGGCCAGTTTTCGTGCCTAAGGCAAGACTAGAACTCACGGCCTCCTGGTGATTGGCCCAAAGTCACCCAGCCGGCTTTCATGCTTAAGGTGGGACTAGAACTCCCAGTCTCCTGGTGATTGGCCCAAAATCACGTGGCCAGTTTTCGTGCCTAAGGCAAGACTAGAACTCCCAGTCTCCTGGTAATTGGCCCAAAATCACCTGGCCAGTTTTCGTGCCTAAGGCAAGACTAGAACTTGCGGCCTCCTGGTGATTGGCCCAAAGTCACCTAGCTGGCATTAATGCTCAAGACAGAACTAGAACTCACTGTCTCCTGGTGATTGGTCCAAAGTCACCCAGAAGACTTTCATGCTTACAGTAAGGTGGGACTAGAATTCCCAGTCTCCTGGTGATTGGCCCAAAATCACCTAGCCAGTTTTCATGCCTAAGGCAAGACTAGAACTCACGGTCTCCTGGTGATTGGCCCAAAGTCACCTAGCCGGCATTAATGCTTAAGACAGAACTAGAACTCCCCATCTCCTGGTGATTGCCCAAGGCCACCCAGCTGACTTTGATGTTTAAGGCGGGACTGGAGTTCCCAGTCTCCTGGTGATTGGCCCAAAATCACCTAACCAGTTTGCATGCCTAAGGCAAAACTAGAACTCACGGTCTCCTGGTGATTGGCCCAAAGTCACCTAGCTGGCATTAATGCTTAAGACAGAACTAGAAGTCACGGTCTCCTGGTGATTGGTCTAAAGTCACCCAGTCAACTTTCATGTTTAAGGTGGGACTAGAATTCCCAGTCTCTGACGATTGGCCCAAAATCACTCAACCAGCTTTCATGCCTAAGGCAGGACTAAAATTCAGTCTCCGGGACCGCCATACCATTGTGATACATTAAGTCCTCCTTGATTTTTCATTTTCCCCCACCCCTCTCTCTTCTTTCCCGTCTCTTTTGCCTTGAAAAAGGAAATCAAATTCCTTTAGAATTCGCGCCTACAGGCCAAGAACTATCCAGCGTTACTGAGATATAAGCCATTTTCCAAGACCTCCTGGGTGAGGACCAGAGAATGAATGCCTCTCTTTAAACAATAACAGGAACACCGAGCGCGAGGGGAGGATTCAATGGAAACGGAAATGACTTTTGTTATCTTCTTCACGTCCAGATCCTGCACCCACCGAGGAATCAATGAACTTCTCAGTGGGTTATTTACCGATTGTTGACAAGAAGGATAAAGACAATCTTCCTCCAGCACATCAAGTAAACACATTTCCCCCAAAGGCAGCTGTGTCTGGGTACACATTCTTCGGGGCTCAGTTGAGCAGCGACCAATTATGGGTCTCTAATGACCGTTTTGGGCTGCAGAAAATGAACCCCAAGGAACCAGGGGAAGAGTTTACATTTGGAAAGCAATCGATCTATCTATTGTCTTCTTCTTCTTCTTCTTCTTCTTCTTCTTCTTCTTCTTCTTCTTCTTCTTCTTCTTCTTCTTCTTCTTCTTCTCCTCCTCTTCTTCCTCCTGCTCCTCTTCTTCATCTCCTCCTCCTCTTCCTTCCACTTCCCACTCCTCCTCTTCTTCTCCCTCCCTCCTCCTTCCTCTTCTTCTCCTTCCTTCCTTCCTATCTACCTACCTATCTATACACACACACACACACACCCCTCGAGCAATTTCAACAAACTTTTTTTTCTCTGGAAAAAAAAATACTTAGACAGCCCTAACACCCCTCGGGATGTGTGTTCTGTTAAGATACAGCCTGTCGTGCCTTAAAATGGCTTCTACTGTACTCCCGCAAAATGGCTTCTACTGTGCAGCACAGTGGAGTTACCATGGCAATGGCTTCACAGTACTCCACAAGGGGGCTCCCTCTTGTAAAGGGGAAAATCCAACATTAGAAATTACGTTTCGTCTGGACATTTCCCCCCTATAAATAAATACTTGGGTTATCGGCTGGTGAGAAATACAGTTTCCAGGAATTGAAAACATCGGCCTTTTCTGCACATGGCGCAATCCAAGCTCTCCGATCATAAAACACACCACAAGAGCATGAGAAGGTGAGGTCTCCCCTCGGGAAGCGTCTTCCTTACCTGCAGTTTGCTGAGGGAGGACAGGAGTCCCGGCTCCATCTTCTGAAAGTTGATCGTGGCCAAAACTGTTGAGAAAGAGGGAAAACGGGCAGAACAAGGAAAGATTTCAACCAGGCCGCAACAGCAGGGAATCCGAAGGGAATCACCTGGGACCAGAATTTCGGTGGCTAAGTAAGGAAACTGTTAATTGTACAACTTTGTTTTGCTGTGATTCTTAAGGGGAAGAGAAGGACCAGGGGAGACAGGATAGCAGTCTTCCAATATTTATTTAATAAAAGTTTTTATTTTTTATTTTTATAAAAAATAGCAGTTTAGTTTTTTCCAAAACTCAAGGCAGCATAAGATCTGGGGTGCAAAACTGGTCTGCAATTTGACAGTTAGTTGGTCAGGCAGAGGGAGAGAGAGAGGGACAGAGAAAGAATGAGTGAGAGAGAGAGAGGGGGACAGAGAAAGAATGAGTGAGAGGGAGAGAGAGACAGAGGGAGAGATAGAGAAAGAATGAGTGAGAGACAGAGGGAAAGTGACAGAGAAAGAATGAGTGAGAGGGAGAGAGAGAAAGAGAGAGAGGCAGAGTGACAGAGAAAGAATGAGTGAGAGGGAGAGAGAGAAAGAGAGAGGGAGAGACAGAGAAAGAATGAGTGAGAGACAGAGGGAAAGTGACAGAGAAAGAATGAGTGAGAGGGAGAGAGAGAAAGAGAGAGAGGCAGAGTGACAGAGAAAGAATGAGTGAGAGGGAGAGAGAGAAAGAGAGAGGGAGAGACAGAGAAAGAATGAGTGAGAGACAGAGGGAAAGTGACAGAGAAAGAATGAGTGAGAGGGAGAGAGAGAAAGAAAGAAAGAGGGAGAGACAGAGAAAGAATGAGTGAGAGACAGAGGGAAAGTGACAGAGAAAGAATGAGTGAGAGGGAGAGAGAGAAAGAAAGAGGGAGAGACAGAGAAAGAATGAGTGAGAGACAGAGGGAAAGTGACAGAGAAAGAATGAGTGAGAGGGAGAGAGAGAAAGAGAGAGAGGCAGAGTGACAGAGAAAGAATGAGTGAGAGGGAGAGAGAGAAAGAGAGAGGGAGAGACAGAGAAAGAATGAGTGAGAGACAGAGGGAAAGTGACAGAGAAAGAATGAGTGAGAGGGAGAGAGAGAAAGAAAGAAAGAGGGAGAGACAGAGAAAGAATGAGTGAGAGACAGAGGGAAAGTGACAGAGAAAGAATGAGTGAGAGGGAGAGAGAGAAAGAGAGAGAGGCAGAGTGACAGAGAAAGAATGAGTGAGAGGGAGAGAGAGAAAGAGAGAGGGAGAGACAGAGAAAGAATGAGTGAGAGACAGAGGGAAAGTGACAGAGAAAGAATGAGTGAGAGGGAGAGAGAGAAAGAAAGAGGGAGAGACAGAGAAAGAATGAGTGAGAGACAGAGGGAAAGTGACAGAGAAAGAATGAGTGAGAGGGAGAGAGAGAAAGAGAGAGAGGCAGAGTGACAGAGAAAGAATGAGTGAGAGGGAGAGAGAGAAAGAGAGAGGGAGAGACAGAGAAAGAATGAGTGAGAGACAGAGGGAAAGTGACAGAGAAAGAATGAGTGAGAGGGAGAGAGAGAAAGAGAGACAGAGGGAGAGACAGAGAAAGAGTGAGGGAGAAAGAGAGACAGAGAAAGAGTGAGGGAGAGAAAGAATGAGAGAGAGAGAGAGAGAGAGAGAGTGAATGAGAGAGAGAAAGACAGAGACAGAGAAAGAGGGAGTGAGAGTGGAAGAGAGAGAGAGAGAGAGAGAGAGAGAGAGAGAGAGAGAGAGAGAGAGAGAGAGAGAGAACTGCACCTAAACCATCCAGGATGGCATTTTCTCTCGCAGGGGGAAGAAAACACTTCCTTCCTTCTCCTTTTTTCCCCCAGCCTGCCTTCTAATGCACACTTTGTGTATTCTCACAGCCGAGGAGGTTGTCACCGTGGCATCACTCAGGGCCCTCGTTATTCCGCATTCCTGATTAACGAGACATGTTGACTCTAATGAGCAGATTGTTGTGACATCTGAAGCAGGGGCTGGGATCCAGGCGCACGAGAGCCTGCAGGGACGCACGACTTCTAGCCAGAGGATGAGCGAGCGAGCAAGGAAGCGCTCACAGGCAGCCGAGCCATTTGTGCAAAAACACAGAACCACCAGGCTCAAAGCTCTCTTCCCCCCTCTCCCCTCGCCATTATCCCTGGCACTAGAAGGGAGAGAGCGACGCCACGTGGACGAAGAAGGGAACGGCTGCCACTTACGAGGAGGAGAAAGATTTGACCGGGGTGGGACAGCAGCCCAAATGGGCAGCCTGCTGGACAGTCCTCTGGCCTTAAAACAGTCTTGTTTTTAAGCCGTTTGTGTGTGGTTACCGCAACGTACCTCTTTACTGTCCGGTGAATTACACTACTCCGCATTTATTTATTTTATTTTATTAAATTTATAAACCGTGCCACTCTCCCCAAAGGGACTCGGGACGGTGCACAGGAAATTAAAATGGAAATATAAAAACGTAGCAATAGATAAATACTAAAAACCGATTAAATACTAATAACCCTGTGCTAAAAATCCTAAAACTCTTACCCCTTAAAAACCAAATTAAAACAATTTAGGCTTCAGTCTGCAAAGCTTGATGGTGTGGATTAGGCCAGGCCGGCAAGATGGAAGAAGTACGTCTTCTAGTTTTGGCGGAAGGAGCGGAAGTCCGTGCTAACACTGGTTAAGGGACCAGAGTTGTAACACTGGTTCTGAACCCAGAGTTAGCTTCAAAAGGGCAAAGGCCAAAGGGAAGCGGCCATGTGGGCACTGCGGGCACTTGGTTCTGCTTCAAAGCCTGCAAGGAGAATCTCCACGTTAAGGTTTGAGAAAACGACACGGTTCGAATTAAGCCCGTGATGGCGAACCTGTGGCACGCCTGACCAAAGCGGCACACGGAGCCATGTCGCCTGGCATACGTGGCGTTGCCCGTTCCTCTTCCTGATTTCTGGCACGCATGCGTGCACGACAATCAGTTGAACGTGCAGCAGTGCCGGAAATTGGAAGAGCTGGTCTCCTCTTTTCCGCCGAGAGCATGGACGTTGGCCAGTAGATCGTCGCACTCACATGCGCACCAGTAACCTGAATATTAGGTGGCCGGCGCCAGAGGTGAGTTGCTACCGGCATTACTGCTGGTTTGGTGCAAAAATATGACTGCACATTTACATCAAAAAAGGTCTGTGTGTGCGCAGAACATTAGAAAAGGGGTGGAAATGACATTTTTGCAACGGAGATTGTTCTGCGCATCCGCAGAACCCAAAATCAAGAAGCCAACCATAGAACCAATTCGGGTGTGTGGACAGATGAGTTACTACCTACTCGGCCGAACCAGTTCAAACCAGTAGGAACTTACCTCTGGCCGACGCGCATGCACAGACCGGAAGCCCGCAGTTAATTTTCCGTCCCATGCATGCCCCTTAGGCCAGGGGTCTCCAACCTTTACAACTTTAAGTGTGAAGGACTTCAGCTCCCAGAATTCCTTCAGACTTAAAGTTGCAAAGGTTGGAGACCCCTGCCTTAGGCAGCTCCTCTTCCAGGTTGGGCGCCAGACGAGCAACCAAAAAGGTTCACCATCAACCCAGGTGGGGTTTATTTATAGACTCACAAGAGTTGGGAGGGACCTTAGAGATCTTCCAGTCCAATTCCTTTGCTCAAGCAAGAGACTTTATACCTCTCTGGACAGGTGGCTGCCCAGTCTCTTCTTCAAAGCCTCCAGCCGTGGAGCACCCACAACATCAGGAGGGAAGCCACCCCACGGGCTAATTGTTCTCACCGTCAGGAAATTTCTCCATAGTTCTCGATTGGCGCTCTCTTTGCTAAGTCTCCATCCGTTACTTCTTGTCCTGCCCTCAAGGGCTTTGGAGACTCCATTGACCCTCTCCTCTCTGGGACAGGCCCTCCAATATTGGAAGACAAGCTCTGAAGTCATGCCTAGTCCTTCTCTTCATTAGATTACCTAGTTTGCATTCATTCATTCATTCTTTCATTCATTCATTCTGGCCTCTGGTTTGCCCATCTCTCTGTTAATCTGCAGAGAAGGGCAAACTGTTAATTTTGAGCCAGAGCGTTACGATCCGTCATCGTGAAGTTCATCTTATCATTTTGATTAGGTTTAGCAAAGTTTTTCTGCATATCTGATTGGGTGACTTGCCTGGGGCATACTAATGGGATGAAAATAAGTTTTAATAAATTAGCAGGCAAAGACTCTCTCTCTCTCTCTCTCTCTCTCTCTCTCTCTCTCTCTCTCTGTCTCACACACACACACACACAGAAAAACATAGAGGCACAAACGCACACATTCTGGAAGCCGACCATATAAGTTAGGCACTCATCCTTCGCATGCAGGACGCATAAAATAAGGAAAATTGGACGCAACAGTGGGGTGTCAGAAGCCACGGCCGGCAGCAGACAAGTCTAGCAATTTTAAGCATTATATACACCCAAATTCTTTCTCATTAGCCTCACAAATCTGCCCTACTACCAGAAGGATTAGAGGCTTTATCGGCAAGGCAAAATGGGTGGAAAAACGAAGTTATTTAAATTCTAAGCAATGAACCGTATTTTTAATCAATTGGCGGTAACTCTCTTTGTTTCCCAGTATTGCTGAAGCTTTGCTAGATGAATGGTTACAAATCCAGCATTACCTGGGCCCCCTCAGCTTTAAACCGAGGAGTGGTTCCCAACGTGGGGATGCTTAGGTGGGGCATGAAGGGACGTGGTGGCTCAGTGGCTAAAATGCTGAACTTGCCGATCAGAAAAGTCAGCAGTTCGAATCCCTATCATCACGTAATGGAGTGAGCTCCCGTTACTTGTCCCAGCTTCTGCCAACCTAGCAGTTGGAGAGCAGGTAAAAAATGCAAGTGGAAAAATAGGGACCACCTTTGGTGGGAAGGGAACAGCGTTCCGTGCACATTCGGCATTTAGTCATGCCACCCACATGACCACGGAGACGTCTTCGGACAGCGCTGGCTCTTCGGCTTTGAAACGGAGATGAGCAGTGCCCCCTAGAGTCGGGAACGACTAGCACATCTGGGCAAGGGGAACCTTTACAATAATACAATACAATACAATAGCAGAGTTGGAAGGGACCTTGTAGGTCTTCTAGTCCAACCCCCTGCGTGGGCAGGAACCTTATACCATTTAAGACAAATGGCTATCTAACATCTTTTTAAAGACTTCCAGGGTTGGGGCATTCACAACTTCTGGAGGCAAGCTATTCCAGAGGTTAATTGTTCTAACTGTCAGGAAACTTCTCCTTAGTTCTAAGTTGCTTCTCTCCTTGATTAGTTTCCACCCATTGCTTCTTGTCCTGCCCCCAGGTGCCTTGGAGAATAGTTTGACTCCCTCTTCTTTGTGGCACCCTCTGAGATATCGGAACACTGCTATCATGTCTCCCCTGGTCCTTCTCTTCATCAAACTAGACATACCCAGCTCCTGCAACTATTCTTCATATGTTTTAGTCTCCAGTCCCCTAATCATCCAGTCCCCTAATCATTACCTTTACCTTAAGCATGGTAAAGGTAATAGAGGAATGATTTTAAAAGCTTTCTACACCCTATACAAATACTTTACAGTGCTGCTTGTTACTCACACGCGTTTAAACAAAAAACATCACATTGTCCTTTTGTAGAGTTGTAGAGCAGGGGTCCCCAACCTTTGCAACTTTAAGTCTGAAGGACTTCAGCTCCCAGACTTCTCCAGCCAGCAAAGCTGGCTGGAGAATTCTGGGAGCTGAAGTCCTTCAGACTTAAAGTTGCAAAGGTTGGGGACCCTGTTGTAGAGGAGAGGTGTACAGTGGCACGTTTAAAAAAAAAAAAACCTCAGTCACAACTTTGCTCCCGAATCGCACAACTGACCTCCTTCTACGATGCCGGCTTTCAGACCATCTTTATTATCCGAGGTCACCAATAGCTCCACCACCTTCCTGCTCAACAGGGCCTGCGAGAAAAGAAGGACGGCCATGCTGAAGTTCTAGGAGAAGCCAGGATGAAGGAACAAACCACGGTTTGAAGGGAGCTAACTCTTTCCGGGACCGATGTCATTCTGACCCAGAGGTCCCAAAGGTGCATCTCCAAAAGACAAAAGTGGACTTTCTTGTGTGTGTGTGTGTGTGTGTGTGTGTGTGTGTGTGTGTGTGTGTGTGGTTTTTTTTCTGTGAAAACTTTTCGTTTCTTATCCAAGAAGCTTCTTCGGTACTAACTGATGTTAAGCCAAGAAAAAGTCCAGTTGCCTTTTGGGCTTTGGGCCAACCCCTCTCTCTGAATCAAACCTACCTCACCAGATTGTTGTAACGAGGAAAATAAAATTTAAAAAAAGGGTGCATTAGATAAATTCACTGCCTTGAATAACGTATAAATGCTGTGACCCGCCAGCTGCCAGCGGAGTTGGGGAGAAACATGGGCCAGTACTGGGGGCTGAGGGAAGCTCAGACGAGGGCTCTGCATCAGGGGCAGAGAAGTAGATAGCAGTGAGGCAGAAGAACAGCTGGAGCCTGTTCCCAGTGTGTGCATGCGCAGAGCTGCCAGAAGAAAAGAACAGCTAAGAAATCAGGGTCAACTTGGGAGTAAAGACACAGGTGGACGGTGAATGGCCCCTCCTACAGGACATAAAAGAGGAGCGAAAGGGGAGGGGGCTTTTGCAGGAAACAATTTGTCCGTTCATTCATTTCAGGAGTGTGAAGATCTGCCCGTGAATCTCAGAGACTCTGTGCCCAGTCTTTCCTTGCACAGCACCTCCTTTGGACAATATCGACATGGCAGCTTTCCAAGCTAGATAAGCTCTGTAGTCCTAAATATTCCTTTGAAAGACTGTCTGCCAGGCCTTTGCTGAATCTGAATGAGAGGAATCCACATTCGTTTAATAAAAAGGGTTTTGCCAGGACCAGGACTCTGCCTCGGGCTTTTTAGGGAATCCTGGGTCAGAACACCAGGTAACCCTGGTACCAGCAAGCATTGCCACCAGGTAAGGGATGGAGCGCAGCTCCAGGAGGATTTGCCAAGCTAAAACTGATAATCCCCCAGCACCTGCCTGCCCAGGACGCAGGTGGGAACTTGCCAAGTTCTCTTTGCTAGGTGAGATGACAGCAGGAGACCTTAATCAAATTAGCCGTCCTTCTGCCTTAGCCCCAGATTACTGGGGTTTTGCAAGGTAGCTTCGGACTGCTTTGCAAAAATAATCTACGGCAAAGGAGGCTCCACGTCTTATAATAATAATAATAATAATAATAATAAATCATCATCATCATCATCATCATCATCTTTATTGTCATTGTAAAAATTACAATGAAATTGGTTTTAACTTCACTGATGCAAAATTATAACAGAAACAAAAAAGAGAGAAAAGAAAAAAGAAAAAACTAGCATGTGCATGGAGTGATTGCGGTTGAATTTAAAAGTCTCACAGCCCATGGATAGAAGCTACCTTTAAACCTGTTCGTTTGGCTGGCTATACTTTGATATCTTCTGCCTGATGGTAGAAGGGCAAAGAGATACCAACCAGGGTGTGAATCATCTTTGAGAATCTCCCTTGCTCTGCTAAAGCAGCGAGATCTGGCGATGTTATCCAGCGATGTCAGAGGGCAACCGATGGTTTCTTGTGCTACGGGGCCAAAGGTTCGTTTTGCGATTAACGAACTATTTGCTTTGGTAGAGCAGGAACATCTCTCTGCTTTTGCAAGAAAGCTCAGGAATCTCTTTCACAAGAGGAATCCCAAATGAAGTGGCCCTGATGGATGGCTGTTTAACCCTCGCATGTCTTAACAGAATAACAGAGTTGGAAGGGACCTTGGAGGTCTTCTAGTCCAACCCCCCGCTTAGGCAGAAAACCCTACACCACTTCAGACAATTGGCTGTCCAGTCTCTTCTTAAAAACATCCAGTGTTGGACCATTCACAACTTCTGGAGGCAGGCAGTTCCACTGGTTAATTGTTCTCACTGCCAGGAAATTTCTCCTCAGTTCTAAGTTGCTTCTCTCCTTGATTAGCTTCCACCCATAGCTTCTTGTTCTGCCCTCAGGTGCTTTGGAGAATAGCTTGACTCCCTCTTCTTTGGGGCAACCCCTGAGATATCGGAAGGCTGCTATCCTGTCTCCCCTGGTCCTTCTTTCTATTAAACTAGACATATCCAGTTCCTGCAAACGTTCTTCGTAGCCTCCAGTCCCCTAATCCTCTTTGTTGCTCTTCTCTGCACTTTTGCTAGAGCCTCCACATCCTTTTTACATCTTCTAAGAACTGGCTCTGTTGCTCTTAGGAGCTTTAGAGATGGGCAGCCAATACATTTAAAAAATAGTAAAATAAAATGGATAAAATAAAATCATCTCATTATTTAACCAGTAGCTCCGCCCTCCCCCAGTAACTTCCTGGATGAGAAGTTTCGCTTCTCATCCAGGAAACTTCTTCAGTCAGAGCCGAAGAAGCTTCCTGGATGAGAAGCGAAACCTCTTCAAAGAACCCCCCCCCCCCCGAAAGTCCAGTTGCCTCTTGAAAAAAGCACCTTTGGGACAATCTTGACCTGGGTGATGGACAATCTCCCTAGACATTGTTCCTGTCGATTATCAAAAGTTGCGGGACAGTGGGATGGGCGGTGTATAAATCTAAGGAATTAATAAATATGACTCCATCTCCTGTCCCATGAGATCAATCAGATGAAATCTTGGCTGTATCAACAACTCTTGTGTGTGTTTGTGTGTGCTTGTTTTGCTTTTATGCAGCCTTCAGCATTTCATTTTCAGTTCAAAAGAGGTGGAGGAATCGTTTTACCTGCTTTATGTAGGCCATGTAATTTTGGTCCTGGGCATAGGAGCCGTATTCGTTCTCCACCTGCACGGCTATAATTGGCCCTCCGTTCTTGTACTGGGAAGAGAAGCAGGAGAACATCAGCAAATGGGGCGCAGTTGGAGGATCTGATTACTGGATTTGGGATAAGATTTATGGAGGTGGACTCCACACAGTTTCTGCCTTGCCTCTCCAAACTCGGTCTGGAGTTCTATTTTAAAAGAGAAACCAAAGGTCCCTTCTGGGTCAAGAACACTTTCAGGAGGCAGAGATGGAGTAAATCACAAAGCGCCTGCTGTAGCCTCTCCTTACCACCAATAAGAAAGAAAGAAAGAAAGAAAGAAAGAAAGAAAGAAAGAAAGAAAGAAAGAAAGAAAGAAAGAAAGAAAGAAAGAAAGAAAGAAAGAAGAAGGAATAGAAAGAAGGAAGAAAAGAGGGGGAAAGGAAGAAGGAAGGAAGGAATGGTAGGAGAAAGGAAAAGAAGGAAGGAAGGAAGGAAGGAAGAGGGAGAGAGGGAAGAAAGAAGAAGGAAGGAAGGGTAGGAGAAAAGAAAAAAGGAAGCAAGCAAGCAAGCAAGCAAGCAAGCAAGCAAGCAAGAGGGAGAGAGGGAAGAAAGAAGAAGGAAAGAAGGAAGAAAAGAGGGGAAAAGGAGGAAGGAAGGGTAGGAGAAAGGGAAAAAAGGAAGCAAGCAAGCAAGAAAGAAAGAGGGAGAGAGGGAAAGAGGGAAGAATGAAGAATGAAAGGAAAGAAGGAAGAAAAGAGGGAAAAAGAAGAAGGAAGGAAGGGTAGGAGAAAGGAAAAAATGGAAGGAAGGAAGGAAGGAAGGAAGGAAGGAAGGAAGGAAGGAAGGAAGGAAGATGCTTACAATAGGATACATTTGAACGTTTAATAGCATCCCAGGAAGGTTTAGAAAATTAATCTGGGGTAGCATCTACCTGGTTTTTAATTCTGGTGAGATAAAGATCGAGTTATTTAAAGAAAAGGAAAAAAAAGGGGGGAAAAAGAAACCCCAGGAATAAGTAAATAAAGGATGTGCTTTTATTCACCTGAAGATGGACCACCTGGGGTATTAGGTTGTCAAAGTAAGAATCTACAGCCTCGGTGAAACCCTTGTAGGTTGTCCTCAGTTGCATTTCAGGATCCTGAAGCAACCAGCTAGGAAGGAAGACGATCGGATCATCAATTAAGATAGGAGAAGATGAAATAAAAAAGGAATCGAGAATGCTGAAAGTTTTTGCTTCCCCCCCTCCTTAATATTGGACTGGACATTCAGCTTGGTTTTAAATCATTTTTAAATGCTTGAAGAAATTCTTTAAAATATCCATACACACACATCCGCACACACATCCACATCTTAGGAAAAGGGTATAGAAAAAAGCTTATGCTGCACAGTTAGGTAGCTAGGAAGGAAGGAAGGGGCAAGCAAAGGGGGGGAGAGAGAAAAATGGAGAGGGAGAGAGGGAGAGAGAGAGAGAGAAAGAAGATGGAAGGAAGGAAGGAGAAGAGAGAGGGAAAGAAAAATGACAGAAAGAAGCAAAGGAGAGCTAGAGAGAGAGAGAAATGAAAGAGAGAGAGAGAGAGAAGCAAAGGGAAGAGAGGAGGAAGAAAAAATGACAGAAAGAAGCAAAGGGGAACTAAAGAGAAAGAAAAATAGAGAGAGAGAAGAGAGAGAGAGAGAGAGAGAGAGAGAGAGAGAGAGAGAGAGAGAGAGAGAAAGAAAGAAAGGGAAAAGAGGGAAAGAAAAAATGACAGAAAGAAGCAAAGGGGAACTAGAGAGAAAGAAAAATGAAAGAGAGAGAAAGAAAAGAAGAAAGAAAGAAAGAAAGAAAGAAAGAAAGAAAGAAAGAAAGAAAGAAAGAAAGAAAGAAAGAAATGGGAGCGAGGGAGGAATCTTGGACACTTTTAACAGGCGCAATATAATATTTTTTCTACCCACTTTATCTATGCATTTTCTAAACCTTTTCTAATGCAACACACTTTTGTGTGGCATTTTTCCTAGAGAAATGACACTTTTTCTTCATATCTATACACATTTCATGATTTTTTGAACCTAAAAAACATGAAGATGTTTTGCATAAGACTGCATCGGCCTTGAATACGAGTTCAAATCAGGGAAGTTTGTCCCTAGAATGCCAATGTTGGGTTCTTGTTGCTTTTTTGCCCTTTCTAAACTTGCCTCAAATTGCAGGTTTAAACATCTGAAAACATTTATAAAAATGCAACGGCGTGGAATTGGAGGAAACCAACTCAAAGTCAGCTCTCTTGCAAAGAAGAAGAGGGGGAAGGTTAAGAGAGAGAGGCAGAAAGTCTCTTGGAGCCAAGATTCTCTGGAGACCCTCGATCGCTGGTGGCAAAGACAAGTGGAAATAAAATAAAAAATAAGCGTCGGTGGCCCCCTTGGGGACCCGGTAACTAGGAAGGATTTTCAGAGATGACGTCGGACGCATCCAGAGTATTGCTTTAGGGCCTGACATCCAGAGATTATCCCCAGAGGGAAGAAATAAAACCAAGTGAAGGGAAATAAAAAAAAAAGGAACCCAGCCGAGGAAGTCAGACATTCGCTCCAGTAACTAGAAAGGAAGATGGAGGCCATCTGAAGAACCAGCCAAAAATGCAGGCCAAATCAGGTTAAATTCCCAGTCTAACCAAGGGCAGCTTCTGTGGAATTTTGCACAGGGCAAGAAGCTGGGGTGAAATCCCAGCAGGTTCTGACACGTTCCGGAGAAATGCTAGCGGAAATTTTGAGTAGTTCGGAGAACCAGCAAATGCCACCTCTGGCTGGCCCCAGAGTAGAGTGGGAATGGGGATTTTGCAGTATCCTTCCCCTGGAGTGGGAGTGGAATGGGGATTTTGCAGTATCCTTCACCTGGAGTGGAGAGGGAATGGGGATTTTGCAGTATCCTTCCCATAGAGTGGAGAGGGAATGGGAATTTTGCAGTATCCTTCCCATAGAGTGGAGAGGGAATGGAGATTTTGCAGTATCCTTCCCCTGGAGTGGGGATGGAATGGGGATTTTGCAGTATCCTTCCCCTGGAGTGGAGAGGGAATGGGGATTTTGCAGTATCCTTTTCCTGGAGTGAGGAGGGAATGGGGATTTTGCAGTATCCTTCCCCTGGAGTAGGGAGGAAATGGGGATTTTGCAGTATCCTTCCCCTGGAGTAGGGAGGGAATGGGGATTTTGCAGTATCCTTTTCCTATCATGCCCACCAAGCCACGCCCACCAAACCACACCCACAGAACCGGTAGTAAAAACAATTGAATTTCCCCACTGGCAAGAAGTCATCTGTAGATAGACAATCAGAGTCAAAGACCAAAACTCTCTCATTTCAGGCAGAGAAGTGATGCCTTCTGCGGAATTGAGTCCTTTGTCTATCACATTTGGAATGAACCAAGATAACAACGTTCACACACACACCAGAGATGTCACAGCATGGCAACTTGGAAGACTTGTGGACTTCAACTCCCAGAATTCCCCAGCCAGCCATGACCGAAAGGACTGGACTAAATTCAGAAGGCTTCTCCTATTTATTGTCACTTTGAATCTACACTGATCGGCATACATTAAAATGAAATCTCGTTGCATGCAGCTCTCAAAGGATCACCATTTCCAATATAAACGACACAAACATGACTAACTAAATAAATGGCCCGATGCTCTTCCTGTCGCCATGGCGGAGTTTTGTTCGGCAGATACATTCTCAGTGCGCCCAGAGAGAGGGAAATATCTGCCTCTACCTAGGATCGAACGCACAGCCTCCTGATTGTGAGACGAAAGCTCTGCCTCTAGGCCACCAAAACACTCCCCCACAGTTCTACCCTGAGCCACAAATATTCTACTTGACCCCTCTGGTCTGAAAGGACAGCCATAAATCAAGATACGTAGGTGCGGGCGCTACTTTCCGTGCCGAGAATGAACCAGCATGGCCTACTTATGGATCCCCAAATCGTTCTCTTGAAAAATGTTGCCCACTGTTTTTATGTGAAATCAGCGTGGTGGGAGGGAGGGAGCGAGGGGAAGGAAGGCAGAAAATGCTTTCATGCTGAATAATTGAAATGCAGAAGGAACAAATGGTGCTTTTATTCTGGGTGGCAAGGAGAACGCTCTGGCATCGGGCAAGTTCTCCACCCCCGCCACCCAGCATAAGCTGGCCTATTGTTCCCTTTCCCCCCTCGTCCTTCTCCGTCTACGTAGCTTTGATGACAGGGCTCCTCATTCCTGAGATAGCTTGTCCTTCTCCATTCGTCAGGCCATCCTCTCCACCCACCACCCCTCCTTCCTGCCCCCCCCCCCCTTCTGCTTTGAAGCCTCTGAGCTGCGGGGTCAAAATATCGCTTGTCCACGGCTCCAAAGCATGTGGAGAGAGAGAGGGGATTTCAACTTTGCACTTTCTGCAACAGTCTAAACTGAGAAATGGGGACGTTAGAATAGAATAACAAGAGTTGGAAGGGACCTTGGAGGTCTTCTAGTCCAACCGCCTGCCTAGGCAGGAAACCCTATACCGCTTCAGACAAATGGCTATCCAACATCTTCTTAAAGACTTCCAGTGTTGGAGCATTCACAACTTCTGGAGGCAAGCTGTTTCAGAGGTTAATTGTTCTCACTGTCAGGAAATTTCACCTTATTTCTAGGTTGCTTCTCTCCTTGATTAGTTTCCACCCATTGCTTCTTGTCCTGCCCCCAGGTGCCTTGGAGAATAGTTTGACTCCCTCTTCTTTGTGGCAACCCCTGAGATATCGGAAGACTGCTATCATGTCTCCCCTGGTCCTTCTTTTCATTAAACTAGACCTACCCAGTTCACTTGGTGCTGAAAAGGTTCGCCATCCCTGATATAGGCTTAGTGTGGCTACTGGCGACCCCAAAGTTGTTTTTTGTCTGAAAGACACCTGGAGTTTCTCATTTTTTTTCCCTTGGAAAACATTTCCTTTCTCATTCAAGAAGCTTCTTCAGTTCTAGGATGGGGAGTGAAACCTTTTCCAAGAAAAACAAAACAAAACCCAGAAAGTCCATTTTGGCCTTTTAGAAAAAGTACTTTGGGGACAACCATGACCTGAAGAATTGAGACTCTCCATAGATCAGGGATGTCCAAACTTGGGAACTTGAAGACTTGTGGACTTCAACTCCCAGAATTCTGGTAGTTGAATTCCACAAGTCTTCAAGTTCCCAAGTTTGGACATCCCTGCTTTATGGAGATTCTCAGTCATCCAGGTCCTGGTTGAACCAAAGGTGTCTTTTTTTTTCAAGAGACAATTGGACTTTTTGATATTTCTTTGAAGACATTTCCCTTCTCATCCAAGAAGCTTCTTCAGCTCTGACTGGAAGGTGGAGGAATGGAAGGATTGATACTCCTTGCAGACAGCTGTGCATCCTTTGAGAGGGTCGTTGAGGCCACCTGGAGGTTTATCTGTGTCAACAGAGAGGAAGGGCGATACAATACCCTCTGTCTCCAGTTTACAACACAGTCCTTCCAACAGTTCCAAGAAGGCCCCACACCTATTTGCCCCACTCAGGTGACCCTGGGGATACGGATAAATCTCCTGGCGGCCTCAACGACTCCCTAAAAGAATGCAAATGACCAGATAGCTGTCTGCAAGGAGTATAAATCCTTCCCTTCCCCACCATCCAGTCAGAACTGAAGAAGCTTCTTGGATGGGAAGTGAACCTTCTTCAAGGAAAAAAAACAAGAAAGCCCAGTTGACTCTTGAAAAAAGCACCTTTGGGAGAAGGCCTACCTTCCGACCTACCCCCGCACCATCACCGACCTCCGCCTCTTCCGCCAGTGCTTAAAAACACACTTATTTCATCAAGCCGGCCTAACATAGCCTCCGCTGTGACTAATTTTAGATAGTTTTTAAATGGGGGATTTTAAATTGGTTTTAGCACAGGTTTCGTTATTTAATAGATTTTAAATTATATGTTTTTGTACTATTTTGTATGTTGTTTTTAAATTCCTGTGCACCGCCCTGGGTCCTTTTGGAGAAGGGCGGGATATAAATTGAATAAAATAAAATAAAATAAAAATAAAGGAAGAGGTTGACATCGCAATACAGACTTTTAATTTGCAGGAAAACTTCCTTTTGCCCTTTCTGTTTCCTATTTAAACAGGCTTCTCCAGTTTAGGAGCTGCGGCTTAGACTTTGAAGCTGCAACATCTAGAACAGGGGTAGTCCACCTTTTTATACCTACCGCCCACTTTTGTACCTCTGTTAGCAGTAACATTTTCTAACCACCCACCGGTTCCACAGTAATGGCGATTTATAAAGTAGGGAAGTAACTTTACAAAATGTATAAAGCAGAGTTCCAGCAAGTTAAAGCGGGTGATACAAATAGTATATTTTCAGAAATTTAAATTGTCACGGGGAATTTTACGAAAACCTAATGAAAATGTTTTTAAATAATGCTATGAATTTTTTTTAAAAAGCCGATTAAATTTGAAAAAAAGGGAAAGTCCCTACCGCCCACCATGAAAGCTGGAACAACCACTAGTGGGCAGTAGGGACCACGTTCACTACCACTGGACTAGAATGTCAGGGAAGGGGAAAAGGTGAGGAAATATTGCCCTGAACTAAAAGAAATATCAATTGGAGGGACGAACACGCCAAGCAGAAAGCTTGCTGCTAACAGGAAACCAAATCAGTTCTATGCAGACCGGATAGATTTCATTTTGGAAGGAAGAGCCTATTATGTAGAATGTTTAAAATAAAACAATATGTGATAAACAAGGTTCACTGCAAAGGAATGACCGCCGAGTTTGTCTGGATTACTAGTTCTATTTGGCTATAGCAGTAGCAGTAGCACTTAGACTTATATACCGCTTCATAGTGCTTTATAGCCCTTTCTGAGCGGTTTACAGAGTCAGCCTATTTGCCCCCAACAATGTGGGTCCTTCTTTTACCCACTTCGGAAGGATGGAAGGCTGAGTCAACCTTGAGTCGGTCAATATTGAACTCCTGGCTCTGGGCAGAGTTATCCTGCAATATTGTATTCTAACCACTGGAAAGGGAAGGGAAGGGAAGGGAAGGGAGGGAGGGAGGGAGGGAGGGAGGGAGGAAGGAAGGAAGGAAGGAAGGAAGGAAGGAAGGAAGGAAGGAAAATAGCAATAGACATATACTACTATTTATATGTTTGAATCTCCGCTTTTTAACTTCCTGTGCACCGCCCTGAATCCCTTCGGGGAGATAGGCACGGTATAAAAATTAAATAAATATATACTACTTCATAGTGCTTTTACAGCCCTCTCTAAGCAGTTTACAGAGTCTGCATTTTACCCCACAACTATCTGGGTCCTCATTTTACCGACCTTGGAAAGATGTAAGGCTGAGTCAACCTTGAGCCAGTTAGGATTGAACTTCTGGCTGTGGGCAGAATTAGCCGGCAATACTGCCTTCGAATCACTGCGCCACCATGGGAATAGGATTAGCAATTGGAATAGCACTTAAGATTTATGTACCGCTTCACAGTGCTTTTACAGCCCTCTCTGAGCAGTTTACAGAGTCAGCCTCTTGCCCCCTAAACAAGTTTGGTGTCCTCATTTTACCCACCTTGGAAGGATGGAAGGCTGAGTCAACCTGGAGCCCGGTGAGATTCGAACCGCCAAACTGCAGTCAGCCAGCAGTCAGCAGAAGTAGCCCGCAGTACTGCACTCTAACCACTGCGCCACCTCAGCTCTTATCTATGCTCTAATGATCAGATTTCTTTTTTAAAAAATTAGATCTATGAATGTTGAAGACACAGTTAAGGAGTAACATTTTACACAGAAGTCAAAATCGTTCAGACTTACCTGGGCAGGCCTCCGAGGTCCCACTCTGAGCATATATATGGTCCGGGACGCAATATCACCCATAGTCCTACTTCTTCCGCCATCTTAAGGAAAGCCCTACAGAAGCAAAGGAGAAATGGCAGAAGCACTTCAAGAGCAGAGCGGAGTCAAATTTAGCAAAGGACGCTCAAAATAGCAACAGCAGTAGCACTTAAAACTTATATGCTGCTTCCCAGTTCTTCATATCCCACTCTATGTGATTTACAGAGTCGACATAATTGCCCCCAATAATCTGGGTCCTCATTTTACCCACCTCGGAAGGACGGAAGGCTGAGTCAACCTGGGGCTGGTCAGGATCGAACGCCTGGCCATCGACAGAATTAATCTGCAATACTGCATTCTAAACACTGCACCACCGTAGCTCAAAAACTAACTTTATCTAAAAATCTAATTATAGGGATTATTAAAAGGGACTCGTGAAATTTTCCTGCCAACTAAATTCTGCTGGTGGTTTTATATAGTTTGCAAAAGTTATAGCTATTAAGGATCAAATGTAATTATTTCTCTCTCTCCTTCTCATCTCTCTCACTTTCTCTCATCTCTTTCTCTCTCTCCTCTCTTTCTCTCATCTTTCTCTTATCTCTTTTTTTCTTATCTCTCTCTCGTATCCCTCTTTCCCATCTCTTTCTCTTATCTTTCTCTCATATCTCTCATCTTTCTGTCATCTCTCTCATCTCTCTTTATCTCTCATTTCTTTTTCTTTCTTTCTTTCTTCTTTTTCTTTCTTTCTTCTTTCTTTCTTTCTTTCTTTCTTTCTTTCTTTCTTTCTTTCTTTCTTTCTTTCTTTCTTTTCTTTTTCTTTCTTTCTCTCTCTTTCTCTCATCTCCCCCACTCCCAGATCTTATACTGACAGTCATGCAGAGATTCTATTGAAATTCTACTTTTATTTATACGTCTCAAATCTGCGTACATAATGCCCAATCGTTTTTATCACAATCAACAGCACGAGAACCTCCCGCATTTCTGATTTCCAGCTCAAACTATCTTTCCACTTTTTACTTCTAAATCCATCCCTCTGTTTCCTAGTACTGCATAAGAAGAGAAATTCAGCCTATATAAATTAGGTATCAGATGAAAACGGATTTTTAGATCACTAGATGTGTTTCGTAAAGAAAAGGAAAACCGCCTGATACGTACTGCAGATCCAAGTTTCCGCTGAAATCAAAATTCCCTCTGACGGCCTCATGAAGGTTCCACGGGACATACCTGGAACATGCATTGAATCAATATCTCCTAAGTAAAGGCATGTCACCAATTTGATTTTACAACTTCTGCAGCACACCTTAACCAAATGGCCATGGCCGTTAGGTGAATGTCATAGTTGTTACGGGAACCAATGGTTCGACATGGGTGTGGATTAAACCGGAATTAAATGCTAGGATTTATTAGCTAGCACAGGGGTCAGCAATCCACAGCTCTGGAGCCGCATGTGGCTTTTTTACCCCTCTGCTGCAGCTCCCTGTCGCTCAAAATATACGTCACAAGTGCCGGTATGCAACACCGGCCAGCACGAGATTTATTGAGCTTTTCGACCCCTTGTCGGCCAACCAGGGATAAATCCAAGAAAAGTTTCAGAAGAAAACAGAATGTTTAATTCAATTACATATCCTAGTTCTGGGGCCGCTCAGGAAATAGTCAGGCAGGAGAAGGGTTTTGTGGCTCCCGGTGTTTTCTGTGGGAAACAGGTCCAAATGGCTCTTTGAGAGTTTAAGGTTGCCGACGCCAGAGCTAATAGGATGCAGCCAACAGCCATTAAGGCAGCCTAGGTGCTAAGCGCCCCATGACTGTGGGGTTCCCCCAAGCATGGAAACTACTGAATCTGGGTTGTAAGTAACCACCAGGTGTGTGCATCTGAACTTTGAATGGCTAATAAGTTATAGGTTGTAAGTCAAGGACTACGTGCATTCCAGTGAAATCAGTAATTACATTGAGACAAAGCTGAGTGTTGTGGCCCGCCAGAGTCAGACAGTGAGGAGGTTGGGGAGGAACATGGGCCAGTCCTGGGGGCTCAGGAAAGGTCAGACGAGGGCTCTGCGTCGGAGGCAGAGAGGGGGTTGGACAGCAGTGAGGCAGAGGAACAGCTGGAGCCTGTTCCCAGTGTGCGCATGCGCAGAGCTGCCAGAAGACAAGAACAACTAAGAAAGCTGGGTCGACTTGGGAGTAAAGCCACACCTTGGAGGTGATTGGCCCCTCCCAGAGGAAACAAAAGAGGAGCAAAAGGGGAGGGGGCTTTTGCAGGAAACAATGCATTCCTTCGGTCGGCTCAAGTGTGTGACTTTAAGAGACTTTGTGCCAGGTTTTGCCTTGCCCTGCGTTTGGAAACTAGTTATCTGGCAGCGCTCCAACCGAGATAAGGTGCGTGTGGATTAACCTTCCTCTGAAAGGCTGTTTGCTAAGCCTTGCTGACTGTGAATGAAAGGAACCGACAGTCGTGTAAATAAAAGGGGTTTTGCAGGGACCAAAGACTCTGCTTCTTGCTTTCTAAGGAAGCCTGGGTCAGAACTTACGTCGTGAGGGTGTTCAGGCCGCAGGCCTTCATCTTGACCAAGCGGTCCCTCCAATATTCCCGAGGGATGCGGAAATAGTGCATTGAGCCGCCAAGGATGCGAAAGGGCTTCTCCTCCAGCAGGAACTGCGAGTGCTTCGCCTGCAAGCCCAGCACTCGACCCCAGAACCGCATGGGAATTATGTTCGTCAAGTTGAACCTGAACAGGGAAGAAAGCAAAAGATGAGAGTAGCAGAGGCAGTTAGAGAGCCGCTGTAATCTAGTGGTTAAGGCGCCAGCCCAGAAAGTGGGAGACTGTGAGCTCTAGTCCTGCGATAGGCATGAAAGCCAGCTTGTTGATTTTGGGTAATCACCCAAAACCAGCTTTCATGCCTACAGGAGGACTACAACTCCTAGTCCCCTGGTGATTGGCCAAAGGACACCCAGCGGGCTTTCATGCCCAAGGTGTGACTAGAACTCCCAATCTCCTGTTAATTGGCCAAAGGACACCCAGTCAGATTCATTCCCAAGGAATCACTAGAACTCCCAATCTCCTGATAATTGGCCAAAGGACACCCAGTCAGATTCATGCCCAAGGAATCACTAGAACTCCCAATCTCCTGATGATTGGCCAAAGGACACCCAGTCAGATTCATTCCCAAGGAATCACTAGAACTCCCAATCTCCTGATAATTGGCCAAAGGACACCCAGTCAGATTCATGCCCAAGGAATCACTAGAACTCCCAATCTCCTGATAATTGGCCAAAGGACACCCAGTCAGATTCATGCCCAAGGAATCACTAGAACTCCCAATCTCCTGATGATTGGCCAAAGGACACCCAGTCAGATTCATGCCCAAGGAATCACTAGAACTCCCAATCTCCTGATGATTGGCCAAAGGACACGTAGTCGGATTCATGCCCAAGGTGTGACTATAACTCACAGTCACCTAGTGATTGGGCCAAAGTCACCCAGCCAGCCAGCTTACATGCCTCTTCTCTCCTGTATTTAACTCATGTCATGGGCTCTTGCTATAACCTCTCTCTTTCTGCCTCTCTTTGCCCTTCCCCGAGGTCATCCTTCCGAAGAATCTTTCCATTTCTCTTCAGCATTCAGGATTTACCTTGGGAAATTCTCCTTCAATTCCTCAATTTGCGGTGGCCTGGATCTTGGGGTTGGGGGGGCAGGGGCGGGGAGAAGGAAAAAGAAATCACAGCTTTCAGGAGGAAACTCTCAGCCCAGGCTCGAAAACTCCAAAGGGAACTAGAAAGAGAGCCGAAAACGGGAAGCTGCAAAATGACGGGGTCTCTGCAGGGGTGCAAAAGCAGACCCTGTTTTCAGACACAAATATCTAAAACGTTCCCAACAATTTGCAGCGGGTATTCTGGCAGCACCAAGCTGCATTGTCAAACCAAAAGCAGCTATTCTGCCATGCTCTGTTTCCTTAAGCAACAACACATTTTGCTTTCCCTCCTCCACCCCCAATGTTTCACGACACAAAACCAGCAAACCAGGAAAAAAAGAATATGATATCTGCCTATTTACAATAACTGCAAAAAATGGCCATAATCCAGCGGACTTTACCCAGACTGTCCATTCCTCTTTGTGCGTTTTTTGTGTTCTTCAAACCGCTCGTCTTCAACTTATTATCTGAAAATCACTGTAGAAACTCTAGGAACTGGGAATGCTAGTTTGTTCGTGCATCGGTGTGATGGAGACAGGTGTTAGCAGGGGTCTGAGGCCATTTTATAAGCTGGTGAACACAATACTCGCCAGAACTGTTAAACACAAGTTGAACTGTTCCCTGTTCTTAATTTTGCAAAGCTTCTTCTCCGGTAACATTGTACTGCAAACTAGGACACACAAAACCTTTGCCAGACCAATCCTCGAATACAGCTCATCTGCCTGGAATCCGCACTGTATATCGGACATTAATGCAATCGAGCGAGTCCAGAGGTATTTCACGAGAAGACTCCTCCACTCCTCTGCTGGCAATAGAATCCCTTATGCCACCAGGCTCGAAATTTTGGGCTTAAAGACAATCTGGAACTACGACACCTATGTTCTGGCTGAATTATAGTACACAAAATTATCTGTTACAACGTCCTACCTGTCAACAACTACTTCAGCTTCAACCACAATGATACACGGGCAAATAATAGATGCAAACTCAAGGTTAAACCGCTCCAAACTCGATTGCAGAAAATATGACTTCAGCAACAGAGTGGTCAACGCCTGGAATGCTCTACCTGACCCTGTTGTTACATCCTCAAGCCCTCATAGCTTCAACCTTCAACTGTCTTGCATGGACCTCACCCCATTCCTAAGAGGTCCGTAAAGGGGGCGTGCATAAGCACACCAACATGCCTACCGTCCCTGTCCTACTGACCCCATTCATTTGTACTCATTTCCTTTGTCCATTTCCATGTTTATACTTACGCCTGTTATCTTTGTACATGTTTGACAAACTAACTAACTAACTAACTAACTAACTAACTAACTAACTAACTAACTAACTAACTAACTAACTAAATAAATAAATAAAAGATATTTCTGCAATTAATGTCTTATTCCTCTACTTGAGGAACAGCTGTCCAGGGAAAAACAACGGGCAAAATTGCTCATGAGAAAGAAGTGAAAAACAAGGTGACTTAAAAAAAAAAAGAGGAATCTCATGGGTTGCCAGAATTGACAGACGAAGGGAACAGCTAAAGAACAGGGGTCGACTTGGGAGTAAGGCCACAAGTGGATGATGAATGGACCCTCCCAGAGGAAATAAAAGAGGAGCAAAGGGGGAGTGGAGTTTGCAGGAGACCATTAGTTTGTTTCATTGGTTCGTGACTCTCCAAGATTCCTTGCCAAGTTTTGCAGATATCGGCCTGGCAGCTCTCCAAGCCAGATAAGGTCTGTGACTGTAAATCCTCCCAAGCCAGATAAGGTCTGTGACCGTAAATCCTCCCAAGCCAGATAAGGTCTGTGACCGTAAATCCTCCCAAGCCAGATAAGGTCTGTGACTGTAAATCCTCCCTTGAAAGAATTTGCTGGATGGGAACGAGCAGAATCCACAGTCAATTAATAAAAGGGGTTTTTGCTTCAGGCTCTTGGGAAGCCTCGGTCAGAACAGCCCCAAGGTGACCTGGGCGCCTTGTAAGCCCAACACAGAACTGATTTACAACATCAGCAATGTGTCTTCCTTTGCCCGGGACTTTTTATGATAGGCAAGGAATGGCTCTCTTGTTTGCCCCGCTTATTTGAAGTCTCTAAATCATAGCCAGCTTGACGTGGCATTGCCACCCTTTCTGTATTTGATGATCTGCCAGGGAAATTCTTCCCTAGGGACCAACCGGTTCAGCAAGGGGGGAGGGGGGCACAGAGACATACGCGCAATTGTCTCCTCCAGGTGCCCCAGTGTTCCCAATTTCAGCCTTTCCAATGTGCATGCTCCCACCGCCAGCACAAATATGTCAATTGGTAGGCTTTATTCCACACACACACTCCTCCTCTCTCCAGTCATCTTTGATCTTCCTCTAAATTCAATTTGCATCGTTTGCTCGGCTTAATCTAATGAGAACATCTATTTTTTCCCCTTTTTTTCTCAGAAGTAGTAACCCAGCTCACGAACCAAGTGTATGAAAGAAAGAATATATATATATTCTGAAGAAGGCTAATAAGCTGAAGAAGGCTAATAAGCCTGAAATGGATCCATCCTGGTCTCTTTATTTTCAGCCCTTAAAAATCTAACATACATACATACACACATACATACATGCATACGTATATACCTAACACACATATAAAATAAATCACACAACGGAACTCATGACTTTCTGTCTAGATGGTCTCTGGTGATGAGCCGAAAGGCAGAAAAGGAAAGCAGTGTGCTTCCTCCCTTAATTGGGGCTTAACAGGGTGTTGTGACACAAATATATACATATATACATATATATAAACATATATTTACATATATATACTCGAAATAGATCTATACTAGTCTCCCTGACTTATTTATTGATCAGCTCAAAAATGTACACATACATACATACATACATACATACATACACACATATATATCAATGCAATGCAATGCAATGCAAAGCAAAGCAATACAATACAATACAATACAGTAGCAGAGTTGGAAGGGACCTTGGAGGTCTTCTAGTCCAACCCCCTACTTAGGCAGGAAGCCCTATACCGTTTCAGACAAATGGCTATCCAACCTCTTTATTTATTTATTTATTTATTTTATTTTATTAAATTTATACCCCGCCCTTCTCCAAACGGACCCAGGGCGGCGCACAGGGATGTTAAAACACATATAAAACATATACAATTTTAAAAAACGTATTCTAATAGACCCTGCGCTAAAAACCGAATTTAAAAAACCCAAATTTAAAACTATCTAAGAGTCAGTAATGGGGGTTATGCTAGGCCGGCTAGATGGAATAGGTGTGTCTTCAGACACTTGCGGAAGAGGCGGAGGTCAGAGATGGTGCGGAGTTCAGGGGGTAGGTCGTTCCAAAGGGAAGGGCCCGCCACAGAGAAGGCTCTTCCCCTGGGTGTCGCCAGAGGCCCTCTCTGTGGGAACGTATCGGTCTGAGGGATGTATGGGGCAGGAGGCGGTCTCGCATATAACTAGGCCCCGAGCCATGGAGCGCTTTAAAGATGGTCGTTAAAACCTTGAAGCGCACCCGAAAGACCACAGGGAGCCAGTGCAGCTCGCGCAGGATAGGTGTTATGTGGGAGTGTCTAGGCGCTCCCGTAATCACCCGCGCGGCTGCGTTCTGGGCTAGCTGCAGCTTTCGGGTGCACCTCAAGTGGAGCCCCATGTAGAGAGCATTACAGTAGTCAAGTCGAGAGGTGACGAGTGCTTGAGTGACTGTGCGTAAGGCACCTCTTCTTAAAAACTTCCAGTATTGGGGCATCCACAACTTCTGGAGGCAAGGTGTTCCACTGATTAATTGTTCTCACTGCCAGGGAATTTCTCCTCAGTTCTAAGTTGCTTCTCTCCTTGATTAGTTTCCCCCCATTGCTTCTTGTCCTGCCCCCAGGTGCTTTGGAGAATAGTTTGACTCCCTCTTCTTTGGGGCAGCCCCTCAGATATCAGAACACTGCTATCATGCCTCCCCTAGTCCTTCTTTTCATAAGACATGCCCAGTTCCTGCAACCGTTCTTCATATGTTTGAGCCTCCAGTCCCCTAATCCTCTTTGTTGCTCTTCTCTGCACTCTTTCTAGAGTCTCCACATCTTTTCTACATCGTGGCGACCAAAACTGGATGCCGTATTCCAAGTGTGGCCTTAGCAAGGCCTTATAAAGTGGTATTAACCCTTCACATGAATATACATCATGTCCTTAAAAATATACTATAAATCGCCAACGTTCATGAGGCTTTAGTTTGGGGTGTGTTTTTTCTTTTCTTTATACATTAACGAATATTGCCCGGTTGTGTACATAAATTGTAGCCAAACCAAACAGAAGGACGTCATTTGTGTACAGTTGTTTGAACTTCCATCCTGGGAAAAAATGTTCGTCTGCTTTAACCAGTCGCGGATTAGTGTTGAATCTGCAATTGGGAAAGCACCTCTTCCGAATCAAATTCTAAGCATTATACAGATGGTTCCCTTAGTGACAGTTTGAAGTTACAACGGCATTGAAAATAATGACTCTGCGACTGTTTTGGGCACACTTATAGGACCGCTGCAGCATCCTCACGCTCCGGTGAGTTACTTATTTATTTATTTATTTTATTTTATTACATTTATATCCCGCCCTTCTCCGCAAAGGACCCGGATGCTTGGCAACCGACTCACAGGTCAAGTCCATGTGGGGGGCGGGGGGGGAGTCAGATTTGCTTAACAACCGCGTGCCTGATTTTAACAACTGCAGTGGTAACTCAAAACCTTCAAAACCTTCTCAAAGATCCATCTCATCGTGGGCACCCTTTTTTTTTTTTGAACTATTACCATCTGGCGGACGGTACAGGACCATAAAAACAAGGACAAATAAACGGGTGGAAAAACAACTTCTATCCCAGAGGGGTAACTATATTGAATTCTTCGGTATAGTACACTATTAATGCAGAATCAGGGGTTTTCAACTTAGTTGTATAGAGGGCGAAGGATGTGCGTTTGTGCTTGTTTTTAGAGTTTTCTTTTGTATAATGTGGGAATCTCATGATAGCAGTGTTCCGATATCTCAGGGGCTGCCACAAAGAAGAGGGAGTCAAACTATTCTCCAAGGCACCTGGGGGCAGGACAAGAAGCAATGGGTGGAAACTAATCAAGGAGAGAAGCAACTTAGAACTAAGGAGAAATTTCCTGACAGTTAGAACAATTAACCTCTGGAACAGCTTGCCTCCAGAAGTTGTGAATACCCCAACCCTGGAAGTCTTTAAAAAGATGTTAGATAGCCATTTGTCTGAAATGGTATAAGGTTCCTGTCCACGCAGGGGGTTGGACTAGAAGACCTACAAGGTCCCTTCCAACTCTGCTATTGTATTGTATTATAACGCGATGGGCTTGTCGATTAGAATGGTCGGCACTTTGGCTGTTCGAATCCCTAGCGCCAGGGAGCGAGCTCCTGTTACTTGTCCCAGCTTCTGCCAACCTAGCGGTTCGAAAACATGTAAAAATGCAAGTAGAAAAATAGGGACCAGCTTTGGTGGGAAGGGAACAGGGTTCCTTGCGCCTTCAGCATTGAGTCATGCCGGCCACATGACTATAGAGACGTCTTTGGACAGCGCTGGCTCTTCGGCTTTGAAACGGGGATGAGCACCGCCCCCTAGAGTCAGGAACGAGTAGCGCATATGTGTGAGGGGAACCTTTACCTTTACTTTTTATGTATAAAGTACACTGAGGATGGTATTTAATTTCATTGTACGAGGTGCAATGACAATAAAGCAAACTAAACTAAAGTCATAAAATTCACTTTAAAAAAGTCTCACTTTGCCACAGAAATTTTGGGCCCAATGTGGGTCGTAAGTCGGCGACTACCTGTAATCTACTGCTTTGGAGAAGTCACTCCTTCCAAGGGCTAAATGTGACCTTAATTTTTTAATTCAGCCCTAGAGGAGCTTAACTCAATATACCTTCCAATGATAGGGCTTCTAAAAACTCTTTGCTCCACTAACCTGCAGATTTACTTGTTATCCAGCTTTAACAGAGGGAGGCAGCTAAGTAGCAGGGTCATGACTTTAGAAGGGCCTTCCTCCTAAGAAGAGGATAAACCAGCCAGCAGAAACACAGGGAGGTTGGAAGGCAACCGCAGGAATGCAGAAAGAATCTTAAAAGTGCTTTCTCACACCTGCAGGACTTAAATCATCCTGATTCACCCCCAATTTCCTTTGCAAAGGTAATTGCACACACCCGTTTGCAGAAATTATGTTCCTCCAAAGTCCGTACCGAGCAAAAGACTTTGGGAGATGGAGGTGTCCTATTTTGCATATGGTGGAGGGGGTCTCCTAAGGCAGGGGTCAGCAACCCACGGTTCTGGAGCCGCATGCGGCCCTTTCAATCCTCCGCTGCGGCTCCCGGTCGCTCAAAGTATGTGTCACAACCGCCAATGTGCGACACCCGTCGGCACGCAATTTATTGAGTATTTTATCTGTTTTGTATTTGTTTTTTGTATTTTTTTCTTGGGTTTTTTTTTCTTTGTTCCTCTTTTACTTGTGTTTTTTAAACTTGAAAATGCTCAATAAAAAACTATTTTTTTAAAAAAGAAAGAAGTTAACTAGGGGTGAAACTAATTTGACAACAAATTAAGAATAACTTCTACTAGGAAGATGGCTCTTGATTTAATGATGGATGACCTGTTTTTGTCTCCCTCTATTTGGCCAGAGAAGGAAGTAATTAAAGCACCATTTAAAATACATACATCTGCTGTTCAGCTCTGCAAAAAAAATTGCATTCGATCTTATAGAGCTTGAAGAAAATCATCAGAAAGGCAGCCTTCAAAATTAATCTTTTGATAACTTGCAAGCCGAGAGATAGGCTCAATCACTTTTTCCTTCCTTGGTCAAAGCAAATCAATTTTTATTTCAGCCACAGATCATCCTAAAGGGGTAGGATACGGCCCTTAAAAGGAAGCCCGCATAAGGGCAATAAAAACTGTGAATTTAAATGAGTTATTTTTTTAAAAAAAGAGCTACAAGGTATAAAAGATGCACAAATTGAATAGATGGAACAAAAGATTTAACAAGTGGAGAAAGGAGCATAAAAAGTTAGCAAGCGGGAAAACTGTCTGCATTAAGTTTCGGAGCGCCGCAATGCAACGAACCAGGCGCACAAGGAAATCTAGTTTAGACGGTCCAGCCCCAAAGTCTAAGCCAGAAGCCACCCGGTGATGAATTGATGAATCTGGTAATATTATATGTGGCAGCAGGGGTGGGATATGAAATCAACCGGATGGTGTAAAATTACCGTGTGTATTTCTGTAGTAGTGGTAAGATGAGACCGACATGAATGTTGCTACAGTACAAACATCAGATAAGAACATGTGTTCTGATTCACCAATGCCTTTCCTTTACCAGTAGAAAACTACCAGGGGGTTAATTCCCAGGTGACTGATGCTTCCCTTCTTTTGCAAGCAATATGAGATATTTTTTAAAAGATTTCTCAGCAAAGTGCATGAAATCTATCTATATAAATAAAAATGTAACAAGAGTTTGTTCAAAACCGTTAATCTCAGACAGTACTGCACCGATCGCTTCCAAATTTTCACACGTTCTTTTGAAACACAGCACCAATGATATATATATATAGATTGTGTAGATGTCACACCTGTGCCAGGTACACGCAACGGAAATGTAAAAAAATTGTAAAAAAGGTAGGTAGATGGATACAGAGAGAGCAGGGGGCCACAGGTATTATGCCATCCTTTATGACAAAATGCTCTGTCCATAAGACTCAAGGTAGGTAGGTAGGCAGCTATAGGGATAGAGAGAGGGAGGGAGAAATGCAGTAGGTAGGTAGGCAGGTAGGTAGGTAGGGGGAGAGAGGGAGAAATACAGTAGGTAGGGAGGTAGAGCGATAGAGAGAGGGAGAAATACAGTAGGAAGGTAGGCAGGTAGGTAGGTAGGTAGAGGGATAGAGAGAGGGAGAAATACAGTAGGTAGGTTGGGAGGTAGAGGGTTAGAGAGGGAGAGGGAGAAATACAGTAGGTAGATAGGTAGGTAAATAGAGGGATAGAGAGAGAGAAATACAGTAGGTAGGTAGGTAGGTAGGTGGGTAGGTAGGTAGAGGGATAGAGAGAGGGAGAAATACAGTAGGTAGGTAGGGGGATAGAGAGAGGGAGGGAGAAATACAGTAGGTAGCTAGGTAGGCAAGTAGAGGGATAGAGAGAGGGAGAAATACAGTAGGTGGGTAGGTAGGTAAGTAGAGGGATAGAGAGAGAGAAATACAGTAGGTAGGTAGGTAAGTAGAGGGATAGAGAGAGGGAGAAATATAGTAGGTAGCTAGGTAGGTAAGTAGAGGGATAGAGAGAGAGAAATACAGTAGGTAGGTGGGTAGGTAGGTAGGTGGATAGAGAGAGGGAGAAATACAGTAGGTAGCTAGGTAGGTAAGTAGAGGGATAGAGGGGGAGAAATACAGTAGCTAGGTAGGTAGGGGATTATACGGTGGTTGTGTGTACATGTTTGTGTGTGCAGGTGTAGATCTACACATAGATTGGTTGGCCATTTAACCAGACTGGGCCACAGCAACGCGTGGCCAGGAACGGCTAGTTATTTATAAAACAACACTGGGTTTATCTGAGGAAACAGCTGATGAGGTGGGGCAGTGCTGCCCATCCAACAGAAGGCCATGAAAAGGGATACAGCAACCTTAGCCAGGCATTCTTGGTCAGTCCGACCTACCTCACATGGTTGTTGTGAGGAAAAAGAGATGGCAAGCACATGTTAGGTTTGCTGCCTTGAGTTAAAATGAAAGGCTAGTTTGTTGATAATCCTAGCTTAGAAACCAGGAGGCTGAGAGTTGTAGTTCTGCTTCAGGCATGAAAGCCGGCTGGGTGATTTGGGGCCAATCATTCGTTCTCCGCCTGACAGGGTTGTTGTGTGGGGAAAATAGGAGGAAGTATTAAGTATTATTACTGTATTTATTCCTATTTATTGATTTTAATTTCCTGTGCACCGCCCTGAGTCCATCTCGATGGAGAAGGAGTGGTTATACAAATTGAAATAAATAAATAAATAAATAAATAATAAATAAGAATGTTTTCTGCCTTGAGCTACTTATAAAATAATAAAGGAAGGATAAAAATCTGATGATAGATAGATAGTTGATAGATAGATAGATGATAGATAGAATGCAAATGTATTTTATTATTATTATTATTATTCTTTCTTAAACAGGCAGGATATTCACTAAGTTGTCTAATTTTCCAATAATGCAACCATTGCCTTTAAAGCATAGCTGTGCACCTTGGAGCATGCGTTTGTGTGTGTCTGTGTGAAATTTCCTTTGCAACGGAAATTGCACAAACACATTTGCAGAAATTATGTTCCTGCAAAGTCTGGACCGAGCAAAAAGCTGTATATGGGGTGAGGGTGTCTCCTAAGGCAGGGGGCGGCAACCCACGGCTCTGGAGACGCATGTGGCTCTTTCCTCCCTCTGCTGCGGTTCCCTGTCGCTCATAATATGTGTCACAACCACCCATGTGCGACACTCGGCGCTACGCAATTTATTGAGATTTTTTGACCCGTTAGGTTTTGTGGCTCCCGGTGTTTTCGGTCCAAAGGGCTCTTTTGAATGTTTACGGTTGCTGACCTCTGTCCTAAGGGGATTACCGATTAACAGAGTCGGAAGGGACCTTGTAGGTCATCTAGTCCAACCCCCCCACCCAAGCAGGAGAACCTGGGCTGCGACGGGATGGGCTGCGACGGGATGCAGTGGGATGGGGAGAGGACAGGTGGCCTTTAACACCACCCCCTCCTTTGTTATCTTCTAGCCCCTGGCTGTGGATGATGGGCCTGGTGGAGCAAGGGGCGGCTGGGGATGATGGGGGTGGGGAGAAACAGCAGCCTTAAGAGCAGCTGCAGGGAGGGAGGGAAGGAAGGTAGGTCGCCTCCGTCCGGGGATGATGGGTAGGGGAACCCCTGGGAAGATGGGCTGGGTAGTGGCCTGGGGAGGGGAGGAGGAGGGGTGGTGGTCCCTCCGAGGGGGGCGGGGCCAGGGGGCGGGGCCTAGAAGCCACGCCCCCTCCTCCCTCCCTCCCTCTCCGTCTGCCTCACCTGCGGATGGCGACGGCGGCTAGCAGCAGCACGAAGAGGCCCGCCAGCAGCCGGCGACGGCGGCGCCCCGCGCAGCTCCACATGGCCGACGACCTCGGTCCAGCCCCGGCCCGCGTCCAGCCCCGCTCCGGCCACTCCGGCTCCCACGCACGGGCGCCCCGTTAACGGGCGGAGGCGCCTCCCATTGGAGGAGGGCGGGCCAGGCGCCGCCGCGCCATTGGCCGAGGGCGCGGGGAGGCGGGCGCCCGGGCGCGCGAGGCCGCAAGCGGGCCCCCGCGCCCATTGGACGGCGCGCCCGTCGCTCCTCCGCCCCGCCCACCGCCGGCTCACCTGTGGCCCGGTGGAGCGCGCTCTGTACATGGCCAGGAACCCTCTTGCCCCTCCCACCCCCGCTGACGGTCTCTGGTCGGTCTGGCTGATAACATGGAAAAAAAAACACCCTTTCCCATTGTAACCCCCCAAATTCACACAGAATTCCCCCCCAGGAAAAAAAACACCACCACCAAAGGAGGCGAACCTGTAGGAAGCGTAACGTGTGAACGCGGCCAAGAAGCGTGTCCCGCCCAGACACGTGTTGGAGCTGGGCTGTTAATGTCCTGCTCTTGAAGATGTGGAAAAGAAGGGGTGAAAATTACAAAATAAATGGCTTCCCGTTTTCATTAAAGCTGTGACCCTTGCACCTAATACTTCTTATCTCCCTCATAATAATAATCTTTATTGTCATTGTAATAAAATTACAATTAAATTGTATATCTATCATCTATAGAAAGATGATAGAAATCATCTATCATAGATCCAATCCCTCTCCAAAGCACCTGAGGGCAGAACAAGAAGCAATGGGTGGAAACTAATCAAGGAGAGAAGCAACTCAGAACTGAGAAGAAATTTCCTGACAGTGAGAACAATTAACCAGTGGAACAGCTTGCCTCCAGAAGTTGTGAATGCCCCAACACTACAAGCCTTCAAGAAGATGTTGGATAGCCATTTGTCTGAAAATGGAATAGGGTTTCCTGCCTAGGCAGGGGGTTGGACTAGACGACCTCCAAGGTCCCTTCCAACTCTGCTAGTGTATTGTAAGGTACCTGGTTGATACCTTGGACACTGGCAGCAACCCCTATCAACCATTGGCACCTGTCAATGGTATTTGTGTCACATTTTTAAATGTTCAGTTGACTGAGTTTCATACTTAATGAATAAAAGAGTTGATGATAATTCTGACTTTACAAAAAACCACCCTACTTGGAACAGTTTCTATCCTCCGACGTTACCTTAACGGTTCCTAGGTCTTTGGTTAGGACTTGAGCTGTTGAGCTACCAACCAGCCCCAAAGGCTGTGAATCTCACCAAAGATTACCTAATAATAATAATAATAATTTTAAGAAGATACTTGGTTGATACCTTGGACGCTGGCAGCAACCCCTATCAACCATTAGCACCCATCAATGGTATTTGTGTCACATTTTTAAATGTTCAGTTGACTGAGCTTCATGTTTAATGAATAATAATAATAAAAAAATGGGACTTTCAAATACAGACAGATCGCCATATGGAACACAACACACCAGATACAACAGTGGTTGAAAACCGAAGCGTACAATTTATTGGTATCACTGTACCAGGTGACGTCAGATTCGAGGAAAGAGAATTGGGAAAAAACCCATGAAATATCGCGACCTGGCCATCAAAACTATGCGATTAGGGATGAAACATGTGACAGTGACACCCATTGTCATCGGGGCACTTGGTGTCAAGTCCCAAGAATTTTACAAAACACGTAAAGAAATTGCAGCTTCCTGCAATAACACCAGCAGAACTGCAAAAAAACTGCGCTACTCGGAATATCGTACATCTTAAGAAGGTACCTGGTTGATACCTTGGACGCTGGGAGCAACTCATTTCCACCATCAGCGCCAGCCGGTATAATTTGTGATGCATCTTTGAATGTTCAATTGACCGAGTTTCATGTTTAATGAATAAAAAGTTTATAATTTAATAAATAATGGCGGATTAAAAAGCCAGCTCCCTCTTTTACAAGCCTCAAGAAGGTGAGATAAAATCTTCTCCCCAAAGTCGAAAACAAGCAGATCCGTAAGACAAGAAATCACAAGGCATTTATTGATTCCAATGTTCAGAAGGAAATAATCTCCGGTTTGCAGTTCACTCTGGGGGAGATTTGTTCTAGCTTGTACAGATTTTAATCTTATATTTTCAATTGTGCGTGGTACACAGTTCGTCTTGTTTTAATTGCGATGCTTCTGATGCAAGCAAAGAAACAAGTTCATTGTTGGCTTGTTCTATGGTCTAACACAGTGGCAAAAACGTTCTCTTATTTTTTTCTTCGAAGACGTTTTACTTCTCATCCAAGAAGCTTCTTCAGCTCTGACAGGATAGTGGAGAAATGGAAGGATTTATATTCCATGCAGACAGCTGGTTATTTGCATCCTTTTTGATGAGCACGAAAGAGAGATGGATTTCCAGAGGGGGAAAAATGCAGACTACAGGAACCATTAGTACTACTTAGGTGACCCTGAGGGCACAGATAAACCTCCAAGTGGCATCAACGACCCTCTAAAACAGGGGTCTGCAACCTGCAGCTCTCGAGCCACGTGGCTCTTTCATCCCTCTGCTGCGGCTCCCTATCGCTCAAAGTATGTGCCAAAACTGCCAATGCGCAATACCCGCTGGCATGCAATTTATTGAGGTTTTCAACCCATCTTTTTTTCCTCCTGGAGTTGAAAATATTTTTGTTGCATGCAAAAATAAAAGAAAATGTTTTCTCTGTAGCAGTTCATTGATTTCATAAATGCAACACACTATAGGTTTTTTTTAATACCTAGCAGAAAGGTAAAAAATAATAATATATGCAGCGCTATCTTCACTTTAGATGTCAAAAGGTTTTGTGGTTCCCGGTGTTTTCTTTTCTGTGGGAGACGGGTCCAAATGGCTCTAAAAGGATGCAAACGACCAGCTGTCTGCAAGGAGTATAAATCCTTCTATTCCCTTCCATCCAGTCAGAGCTGAAGATGCTTCTTGGATGAGAAAGCACAATGCCTTCAAAGAAGAAAAAAGAAGACAGTCCAGTTGCCTCCAGAAAATGCACCTTTGGGACAACCCTGACCTGGATGAACGAGAATCTCCAGACGAGGGTAAAAAGTTAGGGGAAAAAAAATCAGGTTCCTACCATTACGATTACCGAGAGAATGGCAAGACTTTCTCTCTGTGTTAAAGATTGAGAATATATATATATATATATTTGTCTCCTTTGGCAAACAACTCCCCCTTTTTCTGCAGAGAAATATGTTTCAATAAAAACATGAACGGGTTTCCCAGCCTAAGCTAAACCCAAAATGGATCCCATTCTTCCCAGGAGATGCTGCAGGGATGCGGGAACCCATGGCGATGGAAGGCTTGCTGCCGAACTCCCACACGGAGGAATTTCAGCCAGCCGTGGGGAGCAGATGTTCAGCATTGGTACTTGGTGGACAAAAGGATCCATTGAGACCAGCCCGCCTTTGTCGTGCCTTCCCAGCTCTACCAGGCGGTGCCTGTCGCAAAATCTGGAGTTTAGGTCAGGGAGACGGCTGAGAAAGACACACTGCCTTCTCCTCTTCCCCCCAAAGCAGCTCGTAGCACACTGAGGCCGATGGCCAGCTCCGACGCTCACTCCTGTAAAAGAGTCCTGGCTATGATCATCTTCATGATTTCATTGGTCCCTGCAGTCCACAAAAAGAAAAAAACAATAGATGCGTGTGTTAGTTTGCAAACTGCAGAATGGCCTTGGTGCAGAAGAGGTGTGGTGGCCCGCCAGTGGAGCAGGAAGCAGATTCAGACAGTGAGGAGGTTGGGGAGGGACATGGGCCAGTCCTGGAGTCAGGGGAAGGTTCAGATGAGGGCTCTGTGTTGAAGGCAGAGAGGGGGGGGGGGGGGGTCAAAGCCATATGCCAGTTATCAGCTGCCTTTAAAGTCAGACATCAGTGAGGCAGAAGAACAGCTGGAGCCTGTTCCCAGCATGCACAGAGTTGCCAGAGGAAAGGAACAGTTAAAGAACAGGGGTCGACTTGGGAGTAAGGCCACAGGTGGACGGTGAATAGCCCCTCCCAGAGGAAATAAAAGAGGAGCGAAAGGGGAGTGGAGTTTGCAGGAGACCATGAGTTCATTGCTTCGTGACTCTCCGAGACTCCTTGCCAAGTTTTGCAAATATCGGCCTGGCAACTCTCCAAGCCAGATAAGGTCTGTGACCGTAAATCCTCCCAAGCCAGATAAGGTCTGTGACTGCAAATTCTCCCTTGAAAGACTTTGCTAGATGGGAATGAGCAGAATCCACAGTCAATTAATAAAAGGGGTTTTTGTCGGGACAAAGACTTTGCTTCAGGCTCTTGGGAAGCCTCGGTCAGAGCAGTCCCAAGGTCACCTGGGCCACACATGGACTGTGAATGGCCCCTCCCCTAGGGAATGAAAGAGGAGCGAGAGGGGAGTGGAGTTTGCAGGAGGCAATTAGTTCATTCCTGCGTTCTTGCCAATTATTGCAGCATCTGAAAGATATCGGCCTGGCCACTCTCCAAGCCTGATCAAGGTTGGGAGTTGTGAACTATCTTGAAAGACTCTGGGAGAGGAAAGACTTTGCTGGAGAGGAAATCACTGTAAATTAAATAAAAGGGGTTTATCAGGACAAGGATTTGGCTTTCTGCTGCTGGGGAAGCCACAGTCAGAATGAGGAAATACTCAAGACAAACTCTATACAATAGCAGAGTATATATGACTCAGGTTGAATTTGACTGGACTCGGTACATATCAAGATGCCAACAGCGGGCAAGAGTGGCTGAGGTTGTGTCAATCCAACCCACAGTACCTCTGTGTGTGTGTGTGAACATCAAGGGACAAAGCTCCTAGGAACTGCCCGACAACCCACCTTCCAAAATCTGGTGCACCCTGATGTCTCGTACAAACTGTTGCACAGCGTAATCCTTCAGGTAGCCGTAGCCGCCATGCATCTGCAGGGCTTGATTGCAGATCTACGAGGAAGAGGAGAAAACTCAGGAGCGAGGCAAACCCTGGCCTTTCCAAGAAGAGCACGCCAGGGTCTAGAAACTTGGGAGGGGGAAAAACACGCTGAGACTCTCAAAGTCGACAATGAAGCTGTGCGAATAGACACGTAACTTGACTTACTTGCCCCATACATCCCTTCGTCCGATCCGCTCCCACAGAGAGGGCCTTCTCTGGGTGCCGTTGGCGGGGCAATGCCGGTTGGCGACACCCAGGGGAAGGGCCTTCTCTGTGGCGGGCCCGGCCCTCTGGAACGACCTACCCCCCGACCTTCGCACTATCTCGGACCTCCGCCTCTTCCGCCAACGTCTTAAGACGTATTTATTTCAACAAGCCGGCCTAGGATAGCCCCCCGTTTCTGACTTTTTAAAAATAAATTATAATTTGGGAAGGTTTTTAACATGGGTTTTAGCACGGGTTAACTAATTTAATATATTTTAAATTGATATTTATTGTATTTTTGTGGTTTTAATAATGCCTGTGCGCCGCCCTGGGTCCTAACAAGGAGAAGGGCGGGGTATAAATTTAATAAAATAAATAAATAAATAAATAAACTTAACACACCTGGCGATAGAATTTCCATTGCTAAGCACAGAGGTGGTGAAGCATGTCGCACCCAATTTACGGCCCTTTGTTGGGGGGCCGTGGTTCTTAAGCCAAACACTGTGGTCGTTAAGTGAATCTGGGTCACTGAGCAAATGGGTTGCAAGTGGATAATTAATTTCGGAAACTCTGCAATGCACGCAAACTGTTTGATGTTGTTTTAACTGTGTATCTGTAGCACAATCTATAGCACGAGACAATCTTTTTTCAGATTCACCCACCCACCCCCAGAAATGGGGATCAGATACCTGTCCAGATGTTCCTGAATCCTATTCTGGATGGACACTCTGTCAAGGACCTTGGCGTACTCATCTAAGTGCCAGAGCTGACTGTAACAACATTGCCAAAAAGGCATTAAGTGTCGTTAACCCAATCCTGTGCAGCTTTTTCTCTGGTAACACTATAGTGCTAACCAGAGCCTACAAAACCTTTGCTAGACCAATTCTCAAACACACCTCATCCGTGTTCAATCGAGCGAGTCCAGAGACACTTCATGAGAAGAGTCCTCCACTCCTCTGCTCGCAACACAATCCTTTATGCCAGGGGTCTCCAACCTTTGCAACTTGAAGTCTGAAGGACTTCAGCTCCCAGACTTCTCCAGCCAGCTTTGCTGGCTGGAGAAGTCTGGGAGCTGAAGTCCTTCAGACTTAAAGTTGCAAAGGTTGGAGATCCCTGCCTTATGCCACCAGGCTTGAAATTTTGGGCTTAGACCAGTGGTGAATTTCAATTTTTTTGACTACCGGTTCTGTGGCCGTGGCTTGGTAGGCGTGGTATGGCTTGGTGGGCGTGGCAGGGGAAGGATACTGCAAAATCTCCATTCCCACCCCACTGTGGGGCCAGCCAGAGGTGGCATTTGCCGGTTGTCTGACCTACTCAAATTTTCCACTAGAGGTTCTCCAGAACTTGTCAGAAACCTGCTGGATTTCAGCCTTGGCTTAGACAACAAAGAACTACGCTGCCTTCGGTCTGACCTAAGCGTAGTACATAAAACGATCTACTACAATGTCCTACCTGTCAATGACTACCTCAGCTTCAACCCACGACAAAACACAAGCACACAATAGATGCAAACTTAAGGTAAACCCCACCAAACTCGATTGCAGAAAATACGACTTCAGCAACAGAGTGGTCAATGCTTGGAAAGCTCTACCCGACTCTGTGGTTTCTTCCCCAAAGCCCCAAAATGTAACCTTAGATTGTCCACTGTGGACCTCACCCCATTGCTAAGAGGTCTTTAAGGGGGCGTGCATAAGCGCACCAACATGCCTACCATCCTACGGTCCCCGTTTATTCGTATCCGTTTCATGTATTCATAATCTTGTATGCACTTAATATCTAGTATCTTATACAAGATTGACAAAACAAATGAATAAATATTTTTTTTTAGGAATTCTGAATTGGGAATTGTAGTTTACAACATCCAGCCGCCACTGGCTTGAGTGTGTGCATTTCTCAATGAAAGAGCAAGACTGCCCTCTGGTGGTTGAACGAAGAACTTTGTAGTATAATGGAGAATCCCACAGGGCTGGGAAGGGACCTCAGAGGACTTCTAGTCCAACCCTCTGCACAAGCCAGGAAACCTAAGTGCTAGTGCTATTTTTCTTCCTTTCCTTTCCTGTCCTGTCGTCCTGTGGTTAGAGTGCAATATTGCAAGCTAACTCTGCCCACAGCCAGCAGCTCGATCCTGACCAGCTCAAGGATAACTCAGCCTTCCATCCTTCCGAGGTCAGTAAAATGAGAACCCAGATTATTAAGGGGCAAGATGCTGCCTTTATAAACCGCTTAGAGAGGGATGTAAAGCTCTGTGAAGTGGTATATAAGTCTAAGTACTGTTGCTACCCACCTTGGAAGGATGGAAGGCTGAGTCAACCTTGAGCCGGTCAGGATCGAACTCCTGGCAGTCAGCAGAATTAGCCTGCAATACTGTATTCTAACCACTGGGAAGGAAGGAAGGAAGGAAGGAAGGAAGGAAGGAGAGAGAGGGAGGTCGGCAGAGGGAGGGATGCTATTGCTATCTTCCTTCCTTCCTTCCTTCCTTCCTTCCTTCCTTCCTTCCTTCCTTCCTTCCTTCCTTCCTTCCCTCCCAGTGGTTAGAATACAGTATTGCAGGCTAATTCTGCCGACTATCAGCAGTTCGATCCTGACCGGCTCAAGGTTGACTCAGCCTTCCATCCTTCCAAGGTGGGTAAAATGAGGACCCAGATCATTGGGGGCAATAGGCTAACTCTGTAAAAGCACTGTGAAGTGGCCTATAAGACTAAGCGCTATTACTACGTTCTATTCTACGCCCCTCCACAGAGGGTTTTCACTTACCGCAAAGCACTCGTCGGTGGCAAAGAGCTTGGCCATGGAGCACAGAGCCACAGCGTCATTCCGCTGCTCCTGCAGAGCTCGGGCGGCGTTGCGCACCATCAGACGAGCTGCCACCAACCGGGTCGCCATCTGAGCCAGCTGGAACTGGAGATACTGACAAGGAGAAAGAGGAAGCCGTTAAACCTTCACCCGTCCCACGAAATCGTGATTCAGTGATAGTTGGTTGAGCTGGCTGGGCTCTCCCATCCTCTTAAGAGCCTCAGTGGCGCAGTGGTCAAAATCTAGTACTGCAGGCTACTTCTGCTGCCTGCCGGCTGCCGGCAATTTCACACTTCAAATCTCACCAGGCTCACTTAAACATAAATAACATTTATTTTTGCCCTATATTTATTATCCCCTGCTAAATAATATCACTTAATAGTTTTAAAAATTAGTCATTATTCCACCATAACTTCAATGTCCCAAATGGGTAGGGTTCCTAATAATGCCAATTATTAACAATATTTCATCAATCCCGGGAATATATTTCCAACTCCCCATAATTTCTATTCCTTACTATTTTAAATTCACAATATACTTTAACACATTTTTAATGTTATTAATACGCCAGTTGCGCCCCTTACTGGACCGGGGAGCCCTTCGCACAGTCACTCAAGCACTTGTGACGTCCCGGCTGGATTACTGTAACGCTCTCTACATGGGGCTTCCCTTGAGGTGCACTCGAAAGCTACAGTTAGTACAGAATGCGGCCGCGCGGGTGATTATGGGTGGCCCAAGGCAAACCCACATAACACCTCTCCTGCGCGAGCTGCACTGGCTGCCTGTGGCCTTTCGAGTGCGCTTCAAGGTACTGATGACCATCTTTAAATCGCTCCATGGCTCGGGGCCTAGCTATATACAAGACCGCCTCCTGCCCCATACATCCCTTCGTCCGATCCGCTCCCACAGAGAGGGTCTTCTTCGGGTGCCGTCGGCTGGGCAATGCCAGTTGGCGACACCCAGAGGAAGGGCCTTCTCTGTGGCGGGCCCGGCCCTCTGGAACGACCTACCCCCCGACCTTCGCACAATCTTGGACCTCCGCCTCTTCCGCCAACGTCTTAAGACGTACTTATTCCAACAAGCCGGCCTAGGATAGCCCCCCGTTTCTGACTTTTTAAGGAAATTTGTAATTTGGTAGGGTTTTTAATATTGGGTTTTTAGCACGGGTTAATGAATTTAATTACATTTTAATTGATATTTATTGTATTTTGTGTTTTTGAGATGCCTGTGCGCCGCCCTGGGTCCTAACAAGGAGAAGGGCGGGGTATAAATTTAATAAAATAAAAAAATAAAAAAATACAATTACATTATCTAATCCAAAAATCCCATCTACTAATCTTTACTTATTGGGGTTATAACAAATGTATCTTGTCTATTAATGTATATACTACTATTTTATCTGTATATATATCTTCCCCTTCATATAGCACCAGCCAGCTGCTCTCTTCCAGATTCTGGCGCTCTGCTGTATGCACTCTCTTGCGCACGCTCCTCTTTCAGCACTCGGTGCCAAAAAGGTTAACCATCCCTGCTGTAGATCAAAAGTGTTCAACTTCGGGCAACTTTAAAAACCTGTGGACTTCAATTCTCAGAATCCCCCAGGCGGACATTTAAGGATCCCAGAGAAACGCACCTGATTGGTGGCCAAGAGTTCCCCGAATTGTCTGCGGACATTAAGATGCTCTCGAGCCAGGAGAACCGATGCGTGGGCGGCCCCCAAGGAGCAGGACGCTGGAGAAGAAAGCAAAGAGAGCCTCTGAAAACCCCAGATTCCATCCGACGCTGGTCGATGCCCCATAATATTTTCCTTCTTCTCCTTGTGCCCTATCCGTCATTGGACGCTGGCGAGCATGTTGGCGGTCCTATTTCCCTTACCGATATTAATTCTCCCTCCGTTGAGGCCCTGCATGGCGATGTTGAAGCCGTGGCCTTCCTCTCCCAGGCGGTTGGCCACCGGAACGGCGCAGTCTTCGAAGATGACAGCCCGGGTCGGTTGCGAATTCCAACCCACCTGCAGGAAAACAGGCACCCTTCTTTGATGCTCCAGGCAGCCCCACCCAACCAGGGACACAATGGAGACAACCCTACCCAGCTCTTACTTTCTTCTCCTTTTTGCCAAAACTCAAGCCGGGAGTTCCTTTCTCCAGCACCAGGCAGGAGATGCCCTTCGGACCTTCTCCGCCCGTGCGGCACATCACCACGTAGAGGTCGGCGTCGCCACCACCGCTGATGAAAGCCTGGGAGAAGAGAAGCAGAAGTTAATAGGTCAGCAGAGTTGGGAGGGACCTTGTAGGTCATCTAGTCCAACCCCCTGATAAAGCAGGAGACCCAAGACCATTCCAGACAAATGGTTGTCCAGTCTCTTCTTAAAAACCTCCAGAGAAGGAAGGAAGGAAGGAAGGAAGGAAGGAAGGAAGGAAGGAAGGAAGGAAGGAAGGAAGGAAGGATAACCAAGTTGGAAGGAACCTTGGAGATCATCTAGTCCAAACCCCTTTTCAAGCAGAAGACCCTACACCTTTTCTGACAGATGGCACTCCAGCCTGTTCTTGAAAGCCTCCAGGGATGAAGCTCCCACAGCTTCCAAAGTCAACTTCTGTTCCATGGGTTGATTGTTCTCACTGCCAGAAAGTTCCCCCTTATTTCCAGGTTGAATCTCTCCTTGTTCAGCTTCCATCCATGATTCCTTGTCTGGCCTTCAGGTGCTTTGGAAAATAGCTTGACCCCCTCCTCTCTGTGGCAGCTCCTCAAATATTGGAAGACTGCTATCATGTCTCCCTTGGTCCGTCTCTTCCCTAGACCAGCCATGCCTGGTTCCTGCAACCGTTCATCCTAGGTTTTAAACTCCATGTTGTGTCAACATGGATCCTTTAATAAGTGGGAACTTTGAGGAATCTCACTTGCCTCCGTCTCTGATTTTATTTCGGATGCTATTTGCAACCCTTCACTTAATCCTCCAGGGAAAGATTGAAGGCAAAGGAGGTCCAGGCAGAAGAAGAACATCATGGCTTCAAAAGTCTAAGGGACTGGTTTGGATAAAACTCCACCGAATTTTTTGGGCGGATGTTGATGAAAACAGGATCACCAACGCCCGGTGATGGACATGGCACAAGAAGAAGAGAGGGAAAGGGTTACCTTGGAGCCATTGAGAATATACACGTCTCCGCGTTTCTTGGCCGAAGTTAGCAAGGAGGCTGCATCACTTCCGCTTCCTGATGAGAAAGTGATAATTCAGAACATTTCCATTAGAAAACTCCTGCTCCGCTTCGCCTTTTTCCCTCTCATCACCCATCGATTCGAAGCTCCTGCAGGAGAGCCTCCCTCCTCCTCAGTTCTAGGGGTCCCCAACCTTTTGGACCTTCGGGACCACTAAGTTCATAATTTTACATCCCGCAGACCACTAATATCATCTGCCTAGTGACTGGCTGGGTGGGGGTGGCTAGGTGGTCATGTGACTGGGTGGGTGTGGCTAACTCGACGTCACTCACATCAAGGGGCGCCTCGCTGGCCTCTACTCACCCCTCCCCACCCAGCCCCTCCTCGCCCCACCCAGGCTCCTTAGGGCCCCAACAGGAAGCAGTTGCTGGAGCTAAGCAGTCCCATGAGAAAGAGTTGGCTCTGGCCGAGAAGGAAGCTCAGCAGAAGTGCCTCACTGAGGACTACGAGCATGGGCTTTCCAAGCAAAAGGAAGACCTGCGGGAGTGCAAGGCCAGGTGCCGGCACCTGGAGACTCAGCGGGCTGAGATGGTCAGGCAGTTCCAGGCCAGGATGCAGTCCCACTGCAACTGCGGGATCGCATCCTGCCCCATACATCCCTTCGACCGATTCGCTCCCACAGAGCGGGACTTCTCCGGGTGCCGTCCACTAGGCTATGCCAGCGGGTGACGCTCAGGGGAAGGGCCTTCTCTGTGGTGGGCCCGACACTCTGGAACAACCTTCCCCCCAAACTTAGAACAACTACGGACCTCCGCTCCTTCCGTCAAAAACTAAAAACTCACTTCTTCTGCCTGGCCGGCTTGGCTTAATCGACCCACTTACCTCAAGCTGAATACTCAAATTGTTTTATTAGGGATTTTTAGGGGTATTAGTTTTTAGATAGTTGGGGATTTTAGCGCAGGGTCTAGGTTTAATTCATTTTTAAATTTGTATGATAATGTCTGTCGGTTTTAATATATGTGTATTTTTAATTCCCTGTGCACCGCCTCGAGTCCCTTCGGGGAGAGAGAGCGGTTTACGAATTAAATTATTATTATTATTATTAACGAGGCCCTCTGGCTCTTCGTCACCAGCGGCCCTTCCCTCCAGCCTTCGCCCAAAGCCCCCCACCAGGAGGCTGAAGCAGACCCCAAGTGGGAATTCCTGCCCCCCTTCGACCCACAGAAAAAGACCCCAAAGGTGGAGACCCTCTGCAGCAACACAAGCATTCATTGCACGTGTCCATCCCAGGGGCCATAGTTTGAGGAGCCGATTGAGTGCAATATAAAAAATGCAAATAGTTTTCCTGCGGACCACCGACATTTTCTCGCGGAACCCCCCGTTGGTGACTGCTGTTAAGTTCCATCATCTTCATCACCCTCCATCTAAAAGGGGAAGGGTCACCTCTGGATTCAAACCCAGATCTTTACGACCGGACCCTAACAATCCCGGCGTGGATCCACAGCATTGTTACAACATTGGCCGCACTGGTTTTTCCAGAGCCCGGAAGGGACACGTGGTTATCTCACCTGGCTCTGTCAGGCAGTAAGAGGCAAGTTTTTCCATGCTGCAGAGGGAAGGGCAGAATTTCAGCCTCTGGTCCTCGTTCCCAAAGGTGTCGATCATCCAGGCACACATGCTGCAGCCGAGGGGGAGAAAAGGAGCCATCAATTACAGAGCCAGTTAGGGGTTAAGGCATCAGGTGGAAACCTGGAGACGGTGAGTTCTAGTCTCACTTTAGGCATGAAAGCCGGCTGGGTGATTTTGGGCCAATCACCAGGAGACTGGGAGTTCTAGTTTCACCTTAGGCATGAAAACCAGCTAGATGACTTTGGGCCAATCACCAGGAGACTGGGCGTTCTAGTTTCACGTTAGGCATGAAAGCTGGTTGGGTGATTTTGGGCCAATCACCAGGAGACTGGGAGTTCTAGTTTCACCTTAGGCATGAAAACCAGATAGATGACTTTGGGCCAATCACCAGGAGACTGGGAGTTCTAGTTTCACCTTAGGCATGAAAGCTGGCTAGGTGATTTTGGGCCCACCACCAGGAGACTGGGAGTTCTAGTTTCACCTTAGGCATGAAATCTGGTTGGGTGACTTTGGGCCATTCACCAGGAGACTGGGAGTTCTAGTTTCACCTTAGTCATGAAAGCTGGCTGGGTGATTTTGGGCCAACCACCAGGAGCCTGGGAGTTCTAGTTTCACCTTAGGCATGAAATCTGGTTGGGTGGCTTTGGGCCAATCACCAGGAGACTGGGAGTTCTAGTTTCACCTTAGGCATGAAAGCTGGCTAGGTGATTTTGGGCCCACCACCAGGAGACTGGGAGTTCTAGTTTCACCTTAGGCATGAAATCTCGTTGGGTGACTTTGGGCCAACCACCAGGAGACTGGGAGTTCTAGTTTCACCTTAGGCATGAAAGCTGGCTAGGTGATTTTGGGCCAACCACCAGGAGACTGGGAGTTCTAGTTTCACCTTAGGCATGAAATCTGGTTGGGTGATTTTGGGCCCACCACCAGGAGACTGGGAGTTCTAGTTTCACCTTAGGCATGAAATCTGGTTGGGTGACTTTGGGCCAACCACCAGGAGATTGGGAGTTCTAGTTTCACCTTAGGCATGAAAGCTGGCTAGGTGACTTTGGGCCAACCACCAGGAGGCTGGGAGTTCTAGTTTCACCTTAGGCATGAAAGCTGGCTAGGTGATTTTGGGCCAACCACCAGGAGACTGGGAGTTCTAGTTTCACCTTAGGCATGAAAGCTGGCTAGGTGACTTTGGGCCAATCACGAGGGGATGGTGACTTCTAGTTTCACCTTAGGGATGGGAACCGACTGGGTAACTTTGGGCCAATCCCTCTCTCTGAATCCAACCTAGCTCACCAGATTGTTGTAACGAGGAAAATAGGATAAAAAAGACACATTAGATAAATTCACTGCCTTGAATAACTTATGGATGTTGTGCCCCTCCGGCGGTCAGCAGAGCTGGCAGCAGAGTCGGACCGTGAGGAGGTTGGGGAGGAACATGGGCCAGTCTTGGGGGCTGAGGAAAGCTCAGATGAGGGCTCTGCGTCGGAGGCAGAGAGGGAGCAGTGAGGCAGAGGAACAACTGGAGCCTGTTCCCAGTGTGCGCATGCCCAGAGCTGCCAGAAGACAAGAACAACTAAGAAAGCAGAGTCGACATAGGAGTAAAGCCACACCTTGGAAGTGATTGGCCCCTCCCATAGGAAACAAAAGAGGAACAAATGGGGAGGAGGTTTTTGCAGGAAACAATTCATTCCTTCGGTCATTTCAAGAGTGGAAAGTTCTGTTTGTGGCTATAAGAGACTCTGTGCCAAGTTTTCCTCGCCCTGCGTTTGGAAACTAGTTATCTGGCAGCTCTCCAAGCGAGATAAGGTTCGTGTGGATAAACCTTCCTCTGAAAGGCTGTCTGCTAAGCTTTGCTGACTGAATGAAAGTAACTCACAGTCGTGCAAATAACATAGGTTTCACTGGGACCAAGACTCTCCTTCTTGCTTTCTAAGGGTCAGAACCATAAAGTCATAAAGGCAGGCTAAAAAAAATAAATAAAATAAAAGCAGATTATAAATGTGTATAATCCCCCTCCAGATCTTCAACTGGACAATCTCCGGATGCTGCACCCACCCAGAAGGCCCCATTGTGGAGGAAGGGGGAACCCATAGCAGAAACTCACTTGTGGATGCTGATGTAAGCTGTGGTGCTGACGCAGCCGGTCGACAGAGCCTCGAAGATGACGGAAGTGTCGAGCCGAGAGAGCCCAGAGCCCCCCACGTCTGGCTTCACGTAGATGCCCCCAAAGCCAAGCTGAGCCGCTTTCCGGAGAGTTTCCACTGGGAATATTTCCTGTCCGTAACGAAAAAGACGAGAGGGAAATGGAATCCGTTCCACTTGCAAGGCCTTTATCGGGTTCCCATCGCTTTTGCAACTTCGTGCCTGCTGCTTAAAAGCATCAGGGAACAAATATTTGAATTGAAATCGTGAATTGTTATTGGAAGCGTTTTCTGACGGTTTTCATCCCAGGGAAGGGAAGGCCTCTATTAAAAACAAAAGGCTTCCTGGCATGGCAGGAAATATGTAAATAAGAGCAATATTTGGAGCCTAAAGCAATTTCTCCCTTTCCATTTTCTTTCAGGTCCTTTTTTTAAAAAACAACAACACATTTTTATTTATTTATTTTCCATTTAAAAAAAATATAAACATTTCATCTGTCCTTAAGCAGTGTGTCATCTGGGTACAAATATTTCTGTGCAACATCCTTCTGCAAATTATATACATTGAACAATTATAGCATATGTAACTCTTCATTTCTTTCATAACATCTTCTCATAAAAATACAATAATAACATTAAACATGATTATTCAAAATCATACTCATGTTGCCATTTTATTCTTATCTCTATGTTAATGTATTTTCTATTCTTCTTGTTCTCTTCTTCCTTTTTTTCCAATTATTTCCAATTCCTTTTTTATACTCAAGGATTTTATATTTTTATACTCAAGGATTATACTCCAATCCTTGGTAAAATGCTTGCCATATCATATAATGATCAGTTTGCTCTTTCTCCTTATTTGCTAGTGTTAGTCCATTCATTCCTGCACATTCTAATATTCTTTCTAATATTTTCCTATTCCTAATTTCCTAATTCTATTCATTAGGAATCTCTTCATTTTTCCAATATTGTGCAACTACAAGTCTAGCTGCAGTTAATACATGAATAATTAAATGTATATTTTCTTTATTATAAGTTTCAGGCAAGATCCCCAACAAAAATATTTCTGGTTTAAACTCAATACGTTGTTTTATCATCTTTCCCAACCATATCTTTCTTTCCATCCAATACTTCTTTGTTTCGCCATATGTCCACCACATATGATAGTAAGATCCAAGTATTTGGTGGCACTTCCAACATTTAGCTGATTTTTATTTAAACATCTTTGCCAACCTCACTGGTGGAAGATGCCATCTATAAAACATCATCTATAAATTCTCTTTATCTTTAATTTACTATTCCTGTCTCCCAGTTTCTGCCATTTATCTAGTTCAATCGTATACGATACGATAGAACGACTATTTTTCAGGTCCTTAGTGCCGCATTAGCCCAGGTTTTTTTGCTCACTTTAAGCTGGGAAGATTTCAACTCCCAGAATCCCCCAGCTAGCAAGGGAATTCTGGGAATTGAAGTCCATCCATCTTAGCATCCAAGGTTGAGAAACACTGCATAAGCCTTGCGAGAAAGAACATTTATTGACTGGGCTTATGATTACTTACACCAGTCTTGTTTAACTAGGTTTGCGAAAACTATTGTGATCTAGCTGACCTCGACTGCTCTCGACCAAAATAAGCATGGACGGACCACAGAAAGGAGACCACTAAGAAATCCCCAAACTGTAGAATACGGTGGCCCATCAGAAACATTCCCTAACGCAGCAGAAATCATTTTTTTCCCAAGAAAGGAACATGGTTGTTTGTATCCTTACAACCTGTAGGGCATTTTTCCTTCACTTATGAATCCTATTCTCTCCAGGCAAGCCATTGGTAGTATCAGCAGACCCTAAGGAGACCATTAGATTAGATTAACACAGTTGGAAGGGACCTTGTAGGTCATCTAGTCCAACCCCCAGCCAAAGCAGGAGGCCCTACACCATTTCTGACTGATGGCAGTCCAGTCTCTTCTTGAAAGCCTCCAGTGATGAAGCTCCCACAACTTCTGAAGGCAACTTCTGTTCCCTTGGTGGATTGTTCTCACTGTCAGAAAGTTCCTCCTTATTTCCAGGTTGAATCTCTCCTTGGTCAGTTTCCATCCATTGTTCCTTATCTGGCTTTCGGGGGCTTTGGGAAATAGCTCTCTGTGGCAGCCCCTCAAATATTGGAAGACTGCTATCATGTCTCCCCCGGTCCTTTATTTCACTAGACTAGCCATGCCCAGTTCCTGCAACCGTTCATCGTATATTTTAGCCTCCAGTCCCCTAATCCTCTTTGTTGTTCTTCTCTGCACTCTTTCTAGAGTCTCAACATCTTTTTTATAGTGTAGACCAGATAGCTGTTCTGGACAGGCAGCAATTCTCCAAGATTTATTTAAAATCTAATTTTCAGTTCTGGCTGCTTGTTAACCCCAGAAAGCTAGCTGAGGATTATTTTCATACAAAGCAAAGTGTAAAGGTAAAGGTTTCCCTGCACATAGTCGTTCCCGACTCTAGGGGGCGGTGTTCATCTCCATTTCAAAGCAGAAGAGCCAGCCCTGTCCGAAGATGTCTCCGTGGTCATGAGGCCGGCAGGACTCAACGCCAAAGGTGCACGGAACGCAGTTCCCTTCCCACCAAAGGTGGTCCTTATTTTACTACTTGCATTATTTACGTGCTTTCGAACTGCTAGGCTGGCAGAAGCTGGGGCAAGTCACGGGAGCTCACTCTGTTTCGCGGCGCTAGGGATTCGAACCGCCCAACTGCCGACCTTTCTGATCGACAAGCTCAGCCTCTTAGCCACTGAGTCCAAGCAAAGTGTGCTAATATTCAAACGCATCTCAAAGTGTTCCTTTTTATTTTTTTAACAAACTGGCTCAAGTGAAGGAATCATTCTTGTTATTTAGGTTGCCATATAATCAGCTGGAGCCATTCAGGCTGCAGAAGACAGACCCCAATACATTGGCCCTGCCAATACTCTGGAACGACCTACCCCCCGAACTTCGCACTATCACGGACCTTCCCCTCTTTCGCCGTTCACTTAAAACATATTTTTTTCAACAAGCTGGTCTCGCGTAATAGTTTAGACTATTGTAATATAGCTTCTGCCAAACACGCAAATGATGTTAGATTTTTTTAGGGGGTATTTTTAGCACAGGCTGTGATTTAATTCTTTTTATCTCTTTATTGTATTTATTGTATTTTATTATTGTTTGTTTTAAATTCCTGTGCACCGCCCTGGGTCCACTTCGGTGGAGAAGGCGCGGTATATAAATTGAAATAAATTAAATTAGTTAGTTATATAGTGGGAATTTTAGCTTAGATTGGGTATTTTAGCACAGGTACTATTTAATTTGTTTTTAAGATGTTTTGATTGTATATTTATGGTTTTAGTTTCCCTGTGCACCGCTCCGAGTCCCTACGGGGAGAGGAGCGGTCAAGAAATTAAACTATTATTATTATTATTATTATTATTATTATTATTATTATTATTATTATTATTATTAAATTAAATTAAATTAAACAATGGCTCTGCACTGGAGGCTGCCCTACCTGGCACGTACAACATGGCCAGCAGGCCACTGAAACATAACAAAGGAATTCCTCATTAGGATAATTAGCTCTGATCACGCACTGACCATGCAGATAACCCAGAGAATGGAAACAGGCTGATGGGCAGAAGGGATCGGGCACAAGCAGAGCAAGAATTGGATTCAGCCAACAAGAAAATGTATGTGTATTTCCTTGTTCCTTGGATGCATAATAAAAGAGAGCTTTGGATTCGCATCTGGGCTCTCACCCCGCGAAATTTGAATCTGCTGCCTTCTTTCGTGAGGAGTCACACTCAAGAAAAGAATTTCTGGCTGGTTAATCGTTAACCTTGGCCGAGAGCGCCGGAGACTGGAGTGATGCAATCAATCGCCTGGCCTGATTTCCTAAGGAGAAGAAAGAAAGAAAGAAAAAAAGAAAAACACCACCAGCCAGCGTCTCACCTTTTCGTCCCACTCAGCCATGTGTGGCGCCATCTCCTTGGCAGCAAAGTCGAAAGCCACTTTTTGGAACTCCTGTTGCTCTTCCGTCAGGCCCACAGCCGCTGTGGAGGCCAGCAGAGAATCAAAAGGCGAAAAAGCAGGGAGGGAAATTTGGGGAGGAGGGAGGAAAAGCAAAAGCCCAGCTCTGAGAATGGAGGAAACCGTCTCGGATGAGAAGCAAAATGTATTCAAAGAAAGCGCCAAGAGAATCCGAAGGGGCTTTTGGAAGACAAAAGGCCTTTGGGGCAACCAAAGTCTTGGATGGTTGAGAATCTCCATAGAGACCCCCAAACGCTCTTTTGGTCTTTCATCCCCACCCGTCCCTCCCTCCCTCCCTCCCTCCCGCTCGCTTATCAAGAGACATTTAGGGCTCAGTTGTGGTCATAACTCAAAGACTACCTGTAGTTAAGGTTTGCAGACGTTTCATGACCCAACTAGCTAATATCATTACCTTTCCTTCCTCCTCCTTTCCCTCCTTCCTTCCTTCCTCATGTGCTATCCCTCCCTCCCTCCTTCTTTTCTAATAATCCATTGGTCCCTTCCTTCTCTTTTTCATACTCTATTCCTTCCTCCATCCCGTCCTTCCTCCTTCCTTTCTCCTGCCCTATTCCTTTCTTCCTCCCTCTTTCCTTTTCTCCTGCTCTATTCCCTCTTCCTTCCTTCCCTCCCTCCCTGCTCTATTCCTTCCTTCCTCATGCTTTATTCCTTCCTCCATTCTTTCCTTCCTCCTTCCTTCCTCATGCTTTATTCCTTCCTCCATTCTTTCCTTCCTCCTTCCTTCTTCATGCTTTATTCCTTCCTCCATTCTTTCCTTCCTCCTTCCTTTCTCATGCTCTATTGCTTCCTTCCCTCCATCCTTTCTTCCTCCTGCTCTACTCCTTCCTTCCTTCCCCCCTCTCCCCCTCCTTCCTTCCTCATGTGCTATTCCTTTCTCCAACCGTCCTTCCTCCTTCCTTCCTCATGTTTTATTGCTTCCTTCCTTCCCTCCCTCCCTTCTCACGCTCTATTCCTTCATTCCTCCATCCTTTCTTCCTGCTGCTCTAGCCCTTCCTCTTCCTTGCTTCCTTCCCTCTCTCCATGCTCTATTCTTTCATTCATCCCTCCTTTCTTCCTCCTACTATTCCTTCATCTTCCTTCCTTTCTTTTTTCTTTCTTCCTTCCTTCTTTCCCAACATCCCTCCACCAAGGGCCAGTTACTCTGAGCTTCTTTCTCACCCTTCTCCCTTTTTAAAGAGCAGGCAAACTTTTGTCCAAGTTGCCCCTTAACATTTCGCCCCAACCTTCCCCCAATCCAGTCTTTGGTCCCTTTACAAATTCAACCCGGCTTTGGGGGCCAGATCTGGAGGTCCCTCCTGCACCAGGACAACCTTCCCACGTTGTGCCGAAATTCAACAGGTGAAGCAGCCTTCCCGTCCCCAAGAGAAGCAAGACTGCCCCCTCCTGGCTACCTTTTCCCAGAGGTTTGAAGCGGGCAAGAACCGCCTGAAAGAACCACCGGGGATCTCTTCCTACTAAGGCTGCCCGCCATCCCTGGGCTAACAGCTGTCACGCCTTGGGTGCCCTCCCCAGCCGGGCACATGCAGAATAACCAAGTGGGAAGGGACCTTAAAGGTCATCTAGTCCAGCCCAAGCAGGAGACCCTACACCCAAGAGCGCCTTCCTCCCAGCCCAACGACCGACCCTTCCCCAACCTGACCCTTCCCCCTCTGGGTTACCAATGCCATTGGGCCAGTCTGGGGATGATGGGGACTGTAGTCCAACTCCATCAAGGGGGCTTCGGGTTAGAGGAAAGGCTGCAGCGGGGCACACTCCTGGCCAGGCGAAAGCACGACCTGTTGGATGTCCGCCTGCAGAGCTAAGCAAGCCAACTTTGCAATAGTTTTGCAATGAGCAAGGCAGGTGGAGGGAGGGGGTCCTTTCTGCTCTCTCCCTCCCCAATTCACTCCATCTTCTCTCCCCGCCTCCCCGGAGGCTTACGGTCTATGCAGGAGGCGATCCCTCTGCGCCCCCAGGCTCGCTTCGGGGCAGCAGAGCCGCCCAGCCGGATCCCCAGCCTCAAGCAACCCCTCCAAGCCATTGCAAAGCGGCTCCGCCAGTCCTCTACGGCTGCGGCTAAGGGCGGCCGCAGGGCCTTGTGGGAGTCGTAGTCCCCGCCCCTCCAGCCGCCTCTCCGGCCTCTCCAGCGGACGACTACCAATCCCGAAAGCGCTGGCGGCGGAGCGGCTGGGCTTTCTGGGATGGGCGTCTCCGGCTCGGGGCTTTCGGATTGGTTGGAGGGAAGGAGGCTGGTCTTAAAGGCACAGCGGCGCTTTTGCAAGGAAAGGACTCTTGGGCAAGGACTCTTCCAGCTGGGGACGGAGAGCCGAGCAGGTCGTAGTTGCATTTCCCGCTTCTCCCGGGCGATTGTTTCTGCAGCCTTCGCTTACACGGGAAGCCTCTTCTCAAAGGAAGGCAGCTTTGCCCTCCCTCCTTCCCCTTCTCCTCCTCTTCCTCCTCTCCCTTCCTTCCTCTTCTTCCTTCCTTCCATCCCACCCATCCCTCAATCCCTCCATTCCATCCATTCATCCAATCCATCCCTCCCTCCCTCCCTCCCATCCATCCATCCATCCATCCATCCCATCCATCCATCCATCCCATCCAATCCATCCATCCATCCATCCATCCACCCACCCACCCAATCCATCCATCCATCCATCCAATCCATCCCTCCCTTCCTCCCTCCCTCCCACCCACCCACCCACCCATCCATCCATCCATCTATCCATCCAATCCATCCTTCTCTCCCTCCCTCCCACCCACCCACCCACTCCATCCCTCCCATCCATCCATCCATCCATCCATCCATCCACCCATCCCATCCAATCTATCCCTACCTCCCAACCATCCAATCCATCCATCCCTCCCTCCCACCCACCCACCCATCCATCCCATCCATCCATCCATCCATCCATCCATCCAATCCATCCCATCCCATCCCATCCATCCATCCATCCATTCATCCAATCCAATCCATCCCATCCCATCCCATCCATCCATCTATGGCAACAGTTAACCAATGTGGAACGACTTGCCTCCAGAAGTTGTGGGTGCCCCATCACTGGAGGTTTTTAAGAAGATACAGATTGACAGAGTTGGAAGGCACCTTGCAGGTCATCGAGTCCAATCCCACTGCCCAAGCAGGAGACCCTACATCTGCCTCTACCTAGGATCAAACTCACAACCTCCTGATTAGGAGGAGACAGCTCCACCTCCAGGCCATGGCAGATGCCCAAGAAGAGACTGGACAGCTACTTGTCTGGAATGGGACAGGGCTTCTTACTTGAGCAGTGGGTTGGACTAGAAGACCTTCAAGGTCCTTTCCAACTCTGTTGTCCTTCTTTCCTTTCCTTCTTTCCTTCCTTCCTCCCTCCCACCTATGAGAACAATTGAAAGAAGTGGAACAACTTGTTTTGTTAAGGGTGCCCCATCACTGGAGGTTTTTAAGAAGAGACTGGACAGCCTTTTGTCCTGAATAGTATTTAGGGCCTCTTTGCTGGAGCAGGAGGTTGAACTAGAAGACCTCCAAGATCTCTTCCAACTGCTATCCCTCCCTCCCTCCCTCCATCCCTCCCATCCATCCATCCATCCATCCATCCATGGTAAACTATGTTTTCAGTGCAGTCATCTTTATGCAATGTTATTAAAAGTTATGCACAATTTTTTTTAAAGTAATCTTTATTAGTGTATATATAAAAAATTAAACATTTAACAGGTATAAGGTAGGGGTATTGGAGAGGACGTACAAGGATATATCTACTCCCCTGATTTAAGAAGTATATTTGTCCCAGTTTAACATCAGTTGTTATTTGTATTCGTATTTGGATACTTACATTTGAGTCTATAACATTGTCTTAAATATAGTATTGTCTTATAACTCCTTATATCTATTTCGCTGTTATTCTATCTAGTTAGTTTCTTTGTTATCCGTCATTCTCTTACCATACCATCTGTACCATTTCTCCCAGGATTGGGCATAGATTGAGGTTGACTTGTCCTTTAAGATATATAAAAGTTATGCACAATATTTTGAACGTTTAAATATTGAAGAGAAAAAGGGAAAGGTGAAAATTCTATCACTATTCCTTGCCATTTAGTATGTCAGTATTACAAGCATAAGAACGTTTGACTTTTTGTCCAAAATATAACGTAAAAGAGAATCGCTGCAATCCGTTTGAACTGTTCGTTATACAATGAAACTTGACCTAATTGTTTCATATTAAGTTTCTCCATTGTATTGTTATTTTTTATAACATCTTCCTGGACTCCGCATTTCTAATCTGAGGGTCTCCTACATCCAGGCAGATCTGTCTCCCTAGTCATGAGGAGTAGCAACATGAAAAGGAAGCGAAACCTGGACTTTCACTAGAAATCAAACGGGCTGCTCGGAGACCCGCACTGGGTGTTTATTTATTTATTCAAAACCTCTTTATAACCACCCATCTTTCACCCAACTGGGCAGCTGCCAATCAGAGAAGGTTTCCACTGGTTCACGGGTGAAATCTTTTTTTTTTACAGGTGCCCAATCTACTCCTTGGCAGCAAAAGGATGCCTCCCCGTAGCAAGAAAAGAGGCCGGCCAGCTTCGACGGGTCAGTGGATATTTCCCCTTGATGTACATTCTCTATGTTTCCTTTTTAAAGGATAGGCTTCTCCTTCAACCATGCCTATATTCCAGTTCTCAGTAAGATGTAGCACGGTTTTTCTAATGTTTCTATGCAGAAGACGGGTAGTTGATCCTCTGTTGCTGCTGCTGCTGCGTCTTCCTCCTCTTCCTCTTCCTCCCCTCTTCTTCTCCTCCTTCTCCTTCTCCCCCTTCTCCTCCTCCTTCCTTGCTTCATTTAAGATCCATGTTCCCCGACTTAATTAAAAACTACTCAAAGGTGCTGTCTTCCGTCTAAAATTAAAAACATATCTTTTCTGCTTGGCCGGCCTAGGGTAGTCTCTCTCTATGGGATTTTAGTTGTTTAGGGGGAATTTTAGTCTAAAATGGGTATTTTAGCACAGGTATGGTTTAATTTGTTTTTAAGATGTTGTATATTGATTGTATATTTATGGTTTTTTAGTCTCCCTGTGCACCGCTCCGAGTCCCTACGGGGAGAGGGAGCGGTCAAGAAATTAAAAATTATTATTATTATTATTTCAGGAGGCAACTGGATTTCCTTGTTTTTTTCTTTGGAAGACATTTTGCTTCTCATCCAAGGAGCTTCTTCAGCTCTGACTGGATGGAGGAGAACGGAAGGATTTAGATTCCCTGCAGACAGCCGGTCCTTTGCATCCTTTTAGAGGGTCCTTGAGGCCACCTGGAGGTTTATCTGGGTCCTCGGGGTCACCTGAGTGGTGCAAATGGTTCCTGTAGTCTGCCATTTTTGCTCCTGGTTCCTACTACACTACTACTACTCAGGTGACCCTGAAGACACAGATAAACCTCCAAGTGCTTCAACGACCCTTTAAAAAGGATGCAAATGGCCAGCTCTCTGCCAGGAGTATAAATCCTTCCATTCCTCACCATCCAGTCAGAGCTGAAGAAGCTTCTTGGATGAGAAGCAAAACTTCTTCAAAAGAAAAAAAAAGCAAGAAAGTCCAGTTGCCTCCTGAAAAAAAAGCACCTTTGGAATAAGAAGAATCTCTACAAAATCCACTCAGCATCCCGTGTTCTGGTTTTGTCGCCTTAAGCTACCAAGCAGGCCAAAATGGCTAAAACGGAGGGGCAGAAGACGGAGGGATCCAAACTGCCCAGTTCTGGGTTGACAAAGTCTGGGACAAGTTCGAAAGAAGATGCTGGAACTGAGGAGAAAAGCAAGGCAGGTTATTCTCACTGGCTTATGAAGTCCGAGCCGGAGAGCAGGTTTCAAAAGGGAGTCGATATGAAGGTGAGCAGGTTATGTTTACCTTTCAATTCCATGAGTTGGTAGAGACGGAGGCTTGAAACAATAGAAGTAAAACAGAAGCTAAAACAGTCCCTTAAATCAGCAGAATACATTATTATTCCGTGGTTCATCTTTGGTGAGATTCACAGCCTTTGGGGCTGGTTGGTCGCTCAACAGCTCGAGTCTAATCAAGGACCTAGGAACTGTTAGGGTAACGTCAGAGGATAGAAGCTGTTCCAAGTAGGGTGGTTTTTTGTAGAATCAGAATGTTCAAGTCCGGTAAATTTAGAATTTCTACATAGTGAGGTAGCCCTCTAGGTATTGTTCCAAGGCCTCCAATTATTATTATTATTATTAGAACTACCACGGACCTCCGTTCCTTCCGTCTGAAATTGAAAACGCACTTTTTCTGCCTGGCCGGCCTAGGGTAGCCTCTTACCATAGTATTATAGTGTTTAGGGTTTTAGTGATTGGTTTTGGAGCATTTTAGCGCAGGGTCTTATTGTTTAATGTGTTTTTTAACTGTTTTGTATATCTATGTATATTTATTGTTTTAATTTCCCTGTGCACCGCTCCGAGTCCCCTTGGGGAGAGGGAGCGGTCTAGAAATTAAATATTATATTATTATTATTATTATTATTATTATTATTATTATTATTATTATTATTATTATTATTATTATTATTATTCTGTGGTTAATCTTTGGTGAGATTCACAGCCTTTGGGGCTGGTTGGTCGCTCAACAGCTCGAGTCCTAACCAAGGACATAGGAAATGTTAGGGTAACATCGGAGGATAGAAGCTGTTCCAAGTAGGGTGGTTTTTTTGTAGTGTCAGAATGTTCAATTCCGGTAAATTTAGAATTCCCAAACAGTGAGGTAGCCCTTTAGGTATTGCTCCAAGGGCTCCAATTACAATTGGGACAACACGCAATTTCTTTTTCCACAGTCGCTCAACTTCAATTTGCAAGTCCTGATATTTTGTGATTTTTTTCTTGCTGCTTATTTTCAATTCGTGCATCACCAGGTATTGCAATGTCAATGAACCATACAAAAACAGTCCCTTAAATCAGCAGAATACATCATCATCATCATCATCATCATCATTATTATTTATTTTATTTATTATACACATTCCTCCCTTCGACCTGTCCGCTCCCACAGAGTGGGCCTTCTCAGGGTGCCGTCAGCCGGTCAATGCCGGCTGGCGACTCCCAGGGGACGAGCCTTCTCTGTGGCGGGTCCGACACTCTGGAACGACCTGCCCCCCGATATCCGTACCATCACGGACCTACGACTCTTCCGTCGGATGTTAAAAGCACATTTTTTCCATCTAGCCGGCCTGACATAAGACTAGGGAATAATTTTAAATTTGATATTTATTGGTTTTAATTCTATTTATCCAAATTTTAGCACAGATTGAATTAATTTAATTATTTTTTATACTTTGTATATTGTTGGGTTTTTATCTTCTGTGCACCGCCCTGAGTCCCTTTTAGGTGAAATAGGGCGGTATATAAATCGAAATAATAAATAAATTTATTTTATTAAATTTATATCCCGCCCTTCTCCCACAAAAGGACCCAGGACGGCGCACAGGAAAATTAAAAACCAATACATATATACAAGTACACCATTACTAAAACCCTTATTAAACTTAAGTTACCCTGTGCTAAAAACATTTTAAAAATCCTCTAATTAAAATTTACAGCTAATGAAAAGTCCATAACGGGTGGTTATGCTAGGCCAGCTTGTTGAAATAAATGTGTTTTGAGACGCTGGCGGAAAAGGCGGAGGTCCGTGGTACTGCGGAGTTCGGGGGCAGGTCGTTCCAGAGGGTAGGGCCCGCCACAGAATATTATTATTCCGCAGAATACATTCTTATTTACAAGTGATTTATGTTACACAGACAGTCGTCTGAGACATTTCTAGATACCTCGCTTATTCATTTATATTTTACTGTTTATTCTCCCTTGTCTTCTTTTTTTTTTTTTAGTTCGATAAAACTGTTCAATTTAAAATATTTAAATGTTTTATGGAAGAAAATAGCGGGGCTTTGAGTAATGCGATGTTTGCGGTTTCGTTCACCAGTTTGGCATTGACGACTTGAAAGCTCAGCCTAACGAAACGGCTTGCTGGGATGGAATCAGGAATTATCAGGTAAAACGGGGGTGGAATATATATATATATATGTGACCGTTTTTGTTCAACTTATAAAAGGGGAAACCAGCGCTAAGGTTTAAGACAGTGGTGGGTTCCGGACCCAGTCGCAACCGGTATGATGCGTACGGGGCCGGGCGTCCTAGTTGGGCGCATGCACTGTGTACGCCACCGCCCTGCGACCCCCAGCTGCTCAGAGGAGGTCGTGGAGGTGCCTCACGCTATGCGTGCATGCGCAATTATAGAATATACAATATACAATAGCAGAGTTGGAAGGGACCTTGTAGGTCTTCTAGTCCAACCCCCTGCGTGGGCAGGAGCCTTATACCATTTCAGACAAATGGCTATCTAACATCTTCTTAAAGACTTCCAGGGTTGGGGCATTCACAACTTCTGGAGGCAAGCTGTTCCAGAGGTTAATTGTTCTGTCAGGAAATTTCTCCTTAGTTCTAAGTTGCTTCTCTCCTTGATTAGTTTCCACCCGTTGCTTCTTGTCCTGCCCCCAGGTGCCTTGGAGAATAGTTTGACTCCCTCTTCTTTGTGGCACCCTCTGAGATATCGGAACACTGCTATCATGTCTCCCCTGGTCCTTCTCTTCATCAAACTAGACATACCCAGCTCCTGCAGCCGTTCTTCGTATGTTTTAGTCTCCAGTTCCCTAATCATCTTGGTTGCTCTTCTCTGCACTCTTTCCAGAGTCTCCACGTCTTTTCTACATCGTGGCGACCAAAACTGTATGCAGTATTCCAAGTGTGGCCTTATCAAGGCACTATACAGTGGCATTAACACTTCCCGTGATCTAGATTCTATCCCTCTGTTTATGCAGCCTAGAACTGTGTTGGCTTTTTTGGCAGCTGCTGCACACTGCTGGCCCACTTACTTCAAAAACAGCTATGGAATGCGGGAGAGCAGGTGGGCCAAACACACCACCATACCGTTACGGTGGCCGCTGCTCCTGGCTACTACTGGTTATGGCCGTACCAGGGCGTGCCACCCAGAACCCACCACTGGTTTCATATCTTTGAGATGCTCCCGTTCGTTGTTGTTTTTTTTCTTTTCCCCTGGGAAAAATACAGTGAGAAGAGAGGTAATCCACAATTTACAGCCGTTGTTTTTTTTTTAAAGGACCTTTAGAAGTTACAGCAGCAGTGAAAAAAATGATTTACAACCAGTCCTTAGACCAGTTGCAGCATCCATAGTAACAAGAATAACATTTGGGTGCTTGGCGAAGTGTATGACATGTAAATACAATTTGGGGCTGTCCCAGCTGGCTCTTGATAAGCAAAATATTGGGGAAAGACAGATCCGCTTAACAACAGTGTGACTTAGTGACCGCAGCAAAAAAGGGCGTGGCTCAGTTAACAACTGCCTTTCTTAGCAATAGAGGTTCAACCCCCAACTGTGCTCATCAATTGAGGGTTACCTATAAGTAAAATATCTTGAGCATCCAGCTTTGGTCACCACACTATAAAAAGAGGTTGAGACTCTAGAAAGAGTGCAGAGAAGAGCAACCAGGATGATGAGGGGACTGGAGGCTAAAACATATGAAGAATAGTTGCAGGAACTGGGCCTGGCTAGTCTAGGGAAGAGGAGGACCAAGGGAGAGATGATAGCAGTCTTCTAATATTTGAGGGGCTGCCACAGAGAAGAGGGGGTCAACCTGTTCTCCAAAGCACCTGAAGGCCAGACAAGGGATAATGGATGGAAACTGAACAAGGAGAGATTCAACCTGGAAATAAGGAGGAACTTTCTGACAGAGAACAATCAACCAAGGGAACAGAGGTTGCCTTCAGAAGTTATGGGAGTTTCATCCCTGGAAGCTTGCCAGAAGAGACTGGACTGCCATTTGTCGGAAATGGTGTGGGGTCCCTTGCTTGGGCAGAGAGGGGTCGGGCTAGATGACTTACAAGGTCCCTTCTAACTCTATTTAATATGATTTTTCTTTAACGTCTAAAACTGGAACAATATAGATTGCCGTGGGGCTTGTATAAAAGTGTGAGAGCTGCGGCTTGTTTCCTGCACACACAAACGCTGGGAATGCACTCTTCTCCCTTGGCAGGCACGGAATTTCCTGCGGGAGATGAAAGTTGGAGAAGACGCTTTCTTCTACCACAGCAATTGCAAGGAACCTGGGATTGCAGGTATCATCAAGGTGAGTGCAGAGTTTGAAAGGCGTGCGCAATTCTGGGACAGCACCACAATTCAATTTGTTTTACTACCGGTTCTGTGGGCAGGGCCAGGGGAAGGATACTGCAAAATCTCCATTCCCGCCTCACTCTGGGGCCAGCCAGCATTTGCCGGGTCTCCGAACGACTCAAAATTTTCCGCTACCGGTTCTCCAGAACCTGTCAGGACCTGCTGGATTTCACCCCTGTGTTTTTGTCCGTGTGGCTGTAATAACTGAGCTCTCCTCTCCCCTTTCCTTCCCTAGATTGTTAAAGAGGCTTACCCTGATCACACCCAGTTTGAAAAAGGGAACCCGCATTACGATGCTTCCAGCACAAAGGAAGATCCCAAATGGTCCATGGTAAGATGGATTTCGCCTTGTGCTTTGCTAAGGTCCTTTAAACAGGGGTCTCCAACCTTTGCAACTTTAAGTCTGAAGGACTTCAGCTCCCAGAATTCTCCAGCCAGCAAAGCTGTCAGTGTCAGGGCCTGGGCCAGGGGTCTCCAACCTTTGCAACTTTAAGTCTGAAGGACTTCAGCTCCCAGAATTCTCCAGCCAGCAAAGCTGTCAGTGTCAGGGCCTGGGCCAGGGGTCTCCAACCTTTGCAACTTTAAGTCTGAAGGACTTCAGCTCCCAGAATTCTCCAGCCAGCAAAGCTGTCAGTGTCAGGGCCTGGGCCAGGGGTCTCCAACCTTTGCAACTTTAAGTCTGAAGGACTTCAGCTCCCAGAATTCTCCAGCCAGCAAAGCTGTCAGTGTCAGGGCCTGGGCCAGGGGTCTCCAACCTTTGCAACTTTAAGTCTGAAGGACTTCAGCTCCCAGACTTCTCCAGCCAGCAAAGCTTGCAGCAAAGCTGGCTGGAGAATTCTGGGAGCTGAAGTCCTTCAGACTTAAAGTTGCAAAGGTTGGAGACCCCTGCTTTAACAGATTAACAGAGTTGGTGGGGACCTTATAACGTCCCTGATGGCGAACCTATGGCACGCAGAGCCATATTTGCTGGCATGCTAGCAGTCAGCTTCGACATGCATGCGCATGCCGGTCAGCTGATTTTCGGCCTTTCGGAGGGCTGAGGGAGGCCGTTTTCACCCTCCCTGGGCTTCAGGAAAGCCTCCAGAGGTGGGGGAGGGCAAAAAAGAGGCCCAACGGGCCAACCGGAAGTTCGGAAGCGATGCGTTTCCGGCTTCCGGAGGGGGCCCAGGGAGGCCGTTTTCACCCACCCCAGGCTTCAGGAAAGCCTCTGTAGCTGGGGAGGGGTCATGCATGCATGCATGGGGGTGTCGCGCATGCATCGGCAGGTGGGTGGGGAGAATTGAATTGGTGTGGGCACGCCATAAGGAAAAGATTCGCCATCCCTGTTATAGGTCATCTTGTCCAACCCCCTGCTCAAGCAGGAGAGCCTACACTATTACTGACAGATGGGTAGTCCAGTCTCTTCTTGAAAGCTTCCAGTGAGGAAGCTCCCACCACTTCTGAAGGCAACTTCTGTTCCATGGGTGGATTGTTTTCACGGTCAGAAAATGTCTCCTTATTTCCAGGTTGAATCTCTCCTTGGTCAGTTTCCATCCATGATTCCTTGTTTGGCCTTCGGGTGCTTTGGAAAATAGCTTGACCCCTTCCTCTCTGTGGCAGCCCCTCAAATATTGGATCATGCCTATGATCATACTATCATGTCACCCCTGGTCCTTCTCTTCACTAGACTAGCCAAGCCCAGTTCCTGCAACCATTCTTCATGTGTTTGAGCCTCCAGTCCCCTCATCTTCTTGGTTGCTCTTCTCTGCACTCTTTCTAGAGTCTCAACATCTTTTTTTATAGTGTGGTGACCAAAACTGGATGCAGTACTCTAGTTGTGATCTTACTAAGGCTTTGTAGAGTGGTATTAGGAACTCCCTTGATCTTGATTGTTTCTGACAAATGGTGTCAGGCAGTCCTATTCCTTTTAGGATCTTTGGCCTGCCACACACACACACACACACACACACACACACACACACACACACACACTCTTTCTCTACTACGCTGCTCCATTAGTGGGGTAACTGGGAGGGGGAATAGGAAGGAGTAGAATGTGTTGTCAAAATAAAACATTCCTTTCTAGAAGCCCAAGGTCATCCTTTCATCTCCCAGAATTCCACAACGAACCACATCCCTTGCCGAGAATTCTGGGCGTTGGGGGTCCACTCAATTAGCCAAGTTTGGAAAACACGGATCTAGATGAACATAGTGTCAGGCCTGTAGCTTTCTTTTGGGTCTTTGGCCTGCCACACTTTCTATTATTCTACAATGCCTTTTCTATTGTGGGGAAATGGGAGGCGGAATTGGGCGGAGTGAGATGCCATGTAGCCATAACAAAATTCCTTTCTAGAAAGCCAAGGTCATCCTTTTGTTTCTGCACTTCTGCACCTGACCGGAACTGGATGGGTGAAAGCTGCCAGCATGGCAGTGGGAGATTGGACCATGGGGTGGACTTGTGGGTGTGGGGGGCCAAGATCTTGAACTTTCAACTTGATGGGGAAAACCGGGAAGTTTTCAGATTCGGGTTTCCCACAGATTGTACCAACATGTCTCTCTTATTAAATTGGAACTTTTGAGGAAAGCTCTGCCTTGGACTCTGATTTAATTCTGGATGATATTTTGAACGCTAACAGGCGGTCCTAATTTCTTCTTGAAAGCCTCCAGTAATGAAGCTGCCACCCCTTTTTGCCTTTGTAGGTCGATGTCCAGTTTGTGCGAATGACCCAGCGGTTCATCCCTCTAGCTGAGCTCAAAGCCCACCGTCAAGCCCACCAGAAGTCAGGAGGCCCCTTGAAAGAGATGGCTCTCTTCACAAGACCGAGGTTGTCCGTCCAACCCGTCACTGATGGTAAGGCTTTGAGAGAATCCGACCTCCCATTGCCCACTCTTATGGACTTCTTACCTGGGACTCTGGTGTGGTCCCAGAGCTGGCAGCAGATTCGGACAGCAAGGGGGTTGGGGAGGAACATGGGCCAGTCCTGGAGTCTGGGGAAGGCTCTGAGGAGGGCTCTGTGTCAGAAGCAGAGATGGGGCCAGGGCTTCAGAGTCATCAGCCAGTTATCAGCTGGCTTCAGAGTCATCAGTGGGGCAGATGAACAGCTGGAGCCTGTTCCCAGTGTGCGCATGCGCAGAGTTGCCAAATGAAGGGAAGAGCTAAAGAACAGGGCTCAACTTGTGAGGAAGGGCCCCTCCCAGAGGGAATAAAAGAGGAGCGAAAGGGGAGTGGAGTTTGCAGGAGACAATTACTTCTCTTAATTGGTTCGTGACTCTCCGAGACTCCTTGCCAGGTTTTGCAGATCTCGGCCTCCAAGCCAGAGAAGGTCTGTGACTGTAAATCCTCCCTTGAAAGACTTTGCTGGATGTGAATGAGCAGAATTCACAGTCAATTAATAAAAGGTTTTTTTTTTGTTGGGACAAAGAGTCTACTTCACTCTTGGGAAGCCTCAGTCCGAACGCTCTTTCCACTTCCCCCTTAACGCATGTCTTGCATTTAAACCAGTTACATCAGAACTGCCTGGATTGCTGTTGCTAAGGGATGAGGTCACGTGACGTTGTGCTTTATAACCCTCGCCTTGCTCAATGACGGCAGTCTGGACCTCAATTGTCATCGTTAAGTCGAGGACTATCTGTGAGGTTATGTCGGGGGTTAAGAAAAGGTAAACAGAGCAGGGCACCTTAACTGAATGACTTTTCTCTTCTTTCTTTTCTAGAGGAATTTGAATTCATTTTGAGCCTTGAAAAAGAGACAAGAAAGACTCCCGAGAACTGATTTTAAAACCATTTCCTTCCAAAGCCAACGGACAGCAAAGCGCATGAGAGTTTACCGTTGAATTTGTTCTAGTTCCTGTGTTGATTGTGGTGCAACCTTTTCTAAATAAATATGAGGGTTTTTTTTTTTACTGATGATTTATTTTAAATTTTCGAGGGAGAGAAAACGATGTTTTTCAGGGCTCGAATTAGCTTGCACTTAAAGAGGCCGCTGTAATAATTAGCTCGTTTGCATTTGCTAAAATCAAAAGGCCGTAATTATCTGACTTCCCACTACCGCAGGTTTTCCAATGAAACTCTGTGAGGTTATGTGCAAAAAAATCCCAAACGCACATAGAAATAGAAAAATGCCCATAGTGCACACCACCTGTATGCAAATATACACATCAGTGTGGAAACACAAACCAATTCCAAGGCGGAATAAAGCCATTATAAAATGATGCAGCACCAGGAATACACATCTGGAAAACCAACAAGAATAGATTTGTGGATCTTGTGCGATTCTATCTTGTCTTTAAAATGCAAACGCTGCCTATTGCTTTAACAAGGCAAGGTGGTTGTCAATACTCATGGTAAGCAATCTTAGAGAATTGTCTGAGTATAAGCATAAGAACATAAGAATAGCCTTGCTGGAACAGGCCACAGCCCATCTGGTCCAGCATTCTGTCTCCCACAGTGGCTCTCCATTTGCTTCAGGGTCTTCCCAAGCAGATGCCTTCACCCGCTTATGATTCCCTGCAAATGGCATTGAGAGACATCCTGCCTATCTCTCCAACCCGGAGGGTGTCCTTAGGCATCCATGATAGCCATTGATACCCTTGTTCTCCATGAACTCCTCTCATCCTTTCTTAAAGGTGTTGAGGCTGACAGCTGTCACTACTTCTTCTGGCAGGGAGTTCCATAGACCAGTGATCCTCTGGGTAAAAAAGTACTTCCTCTTATTTGAGGTCTAGTTATCAAGTTTCATGGAGTGCCCCCTAGCCTCTCGTTCTTCCAATAAAACTTTGTAGTGAGGCCAGTTTGCTCTAGTGGCTAGAAACTGGGAGACGGTGAGTTCTAGTCCTGCCTTAGGTATGAAAGCCGGCTGGGTGACTTTGAGCCAATCAGTTAAGTATATTTATTGTCATTGTATTTGTTTACAATGAAATCACTAGATGGTGAGTTATAGTTCCACCACAAGCATGGAAGTTGATTTTGGACTGGCCTGCCCACCCTTCCCTTCACAGAAGTCTCCACGCGATGCCAGGTAAGTTCAGGGCTTTTGCAGAAGCTCGGGATGGGGGTTAGGGCAGGGGAGGCCTCTGGAGCCTGGGGAGGGCGAAAAACTGGACTACCGGAAGTTAGGAAACGGGCTGTGATAGCGCGCACATTTTTGGCACCCGAGGGAAACAAAGGTTCACCGTCACTGTTCTAGAGTGATAAATTTTGTACATCTCGTTTCACTTTTCTTCTTTATAACTTCTATTCTAAGAGCAAATCCTTCATAGATGTTATTGCATTACATTCTTGATTAAATGATCTTTCCATTGATATATAATTTTATGGTGCTACTTCAAAAAAAAAAAGTGGGGTCATTAGCTAGTTTTAGAAAATACACTTTTCCCAAACTTTCCACTATTTGGGTCACTCCTGTACACCTCCATTTCCCGGGTTCCAGAGGACCAATCTAGCAGCTGAATTTCACAATCAAAAGCTTTCCAGCTTTCTCTCCTAAGGCTGGAGAAGTAAAGGAAGAGCAGATTTATTCTCTCGGCAGCTTCAAAATAATATTTATCTCAGAGGCAGTGTGTCACAGAGAATACAAGTACACAGTACGAATGGTTCTTTCAAAAGTCCAGCGTAGCTTTATCGCGCCCTGCTTCAAGGTTGTCATCGGCTGTTTTGCAAAACCTTTTAAAAATTACATTTTGCAAGCGGAGCTCTCTGCAGCCCTAATAAATGAGCTGGGAGCAAAGTGGATTATTTAAGGTGTAATAAGGTGTTCCTTTTTGACAGCAGGCGGTTTTCTTTTGAGCCCACAAAGAACTCATTGACAAGTCTCCAAGGGGGGAGGTTCTCTGAGAAAAATGATGGGATGGTTTTGGCATCCTCCTGGCTTGGCCAACGATGCTGCAACTGAATAAGGAACTCAAGGAAGAATGAGGAAAGTTGCAAGCTGTCCATAAAGTTCTCCAGAACATTGGTGGTACCACTCACAAAACCGTCCATTTCCATCCGTCTTCTTGAGGAAACATTAGAAGGTTGTGAAGTATCCTCAGAAGCAACTTGTATACGGGTAGCCCTCCACTTACGACAATCTAGTTTAGTGACCATTCGAAGTTAACAATGAAAAGTGATTTATGACTGTTTTTCACACCACTATTGTAGTAGCATCCTCATGGTCCCAGGACCAAAATCCAGATAATTGGCCACCGACTTATGACGATTGCAGTGGGATCCCCTTTGGGGACTTTCTGACCAGCTAAATCAACGGGGAAGCCAGATTCACTTAACATTGTCACTAACTGAACAATGGCAGCGATTCGTTTTAACAACGGTGGCAAAAAAAGTCGTGAAACAGGACAAAAGTCACTTTAACTCTTGCTTAGCCACCGAAGTTTTGAGCTCCATTGTCGTCACACATGGGGGCCAGAACAAAGACTGGCGGGACCAGGATAAATATATATATATACACATTATTTTTAAATAGAATAAAATTAAATTATATAGTTAGTAAGTTCGTTCCTCAAATAATTGATCCTCTTCCCTCTTCTTGCCACCTCAGTCGAGTGACAACTTTTGAAAGCATTCTGCATTCCCAAAGTTTCAGCTAGTCCATACTTTGAAGAAGTCTAAACCGTGGTTTTAAGTTTATTTTAATTAAGGTCCATCTGCTTTAACCATGCTTAAGGTAAAGGTTCCCCTTGCACATAGGTGCTAGTTATTTCTGATTCTAGGGGGCGGTGCTCATCTCCGTCTCAAAGCCGAAGAGCCAGCACTGTCCGAAGACATCTCTGTGGTCATGTGGCCGACAGGACTCAACGCTAAAGGTGCACGGAATGCTGTTCCCTTCCCACCAATGGTGGTCCCTATTTTTCTACTTGCATTTTTTACGTGCTTTCGAACTGCTAGGTTGGCAGAAGCTGAGACAAGTCATGGGAGCTCACTCTGTTATGCGGTGATAGGGATTCGAACCGCCAAACTGCCGACCTTTCTGATCGACAAGCTGTGTCTTAGCTACTAAGTCACCTCAACCCTTGCCTAACCATGCTTAGTATCCTCTATTAGCCATGGTCAACATAGTTAGGCTATAAAGGTTCAATTCACATCTAATGCTAATTCATTAACTAAGATTTTACAAGGCACCAGAGCCAGTTTTGCGCCTTGCTCAGTCATATTGCGATTGGCTTGATGTCGTCTCATTGCGAAAGACAGACCCTGTGATTTAAACATGGTTTAGTCCAGAGGTTCCCAAACCTGGCAACTTTTAAGACTTGTGGACTTCAACTCCCAGAATTCTCGAGTTGAAGTCCACAAATCTTAAAGTTGCCAAGTTTGGGAACCTCTGGTTTAGTCTCTTTTCTCTGGGTCAACAAACCACCTTTAAACCAAACTGGCTTATAACAATAACGCCTACTGAATGAAGTCAAACCCTTTTGGGCCATCTCTTTCTCTTTTGAATATAAAAATAAGCAGTTTCAATCATTCTGAAAATGTTCCGAGTTCAAAATAGTGTCCTATACCCAGAAGTTGCAAACAGCTTCGAGGTACTTTCCCACATTGGTGTCCCAGAGCACTCCAAATTTCTCAAGTTTCTGCCCAACGGAGTCATTTTTCCGGCCAAGAGGAACGAACCCCACTTAGACACCCCTGGAAATTTTCCATGGGGAAATGGCTACTTCTGAAATCTGAACAGGGTGCGACCCGCAAACTTTAGATGCCGACATCCATGAGGACTAGAAACCTGGCTTTATTGAAAAACAAAAAGTGAGACTGTTGGCATCTTTCCATGTTGTCCGCAGACACTTCTGTGAAGGGTGATCCAGGAATAAAACTGGTCCAGAATTCTTAAAGCCGTTAGCTACTTACCTTTCAGTTATTTATTCGATTTCTATTCAGATCGGTATACTACAAGAAGTTTATAAATAGTATGGCGAGTAGAACCGTAATTTCTACGTCTTTGCTACAGGAAGAGGTTCACAATTCTAATTCTCACCCCGTATGGGAGAATCAGGCAACTATTTTAGACACAATTATTAAAAAACAAAAGGCAATTGAGACGCCAAGTCAATTTATCAGCAGCCTTAACCCCACTGGTTCATTTTGTCTTCTTTCCCCAAATTGGTGGGGAAAAAAACCTTTGCTGCTGAACTCTGGTGATGCAAACACCAGGAATTGAAGCCTCCCAAAAGTCTCCAGACAACCCACCCCGGTTTAAGAGTAAAATAAAATAAAAAAAGAATAAAATTAAAATACAAGGGAAACCCTAAAAGTGCTGAAGTCCAAAAATGGACCGAGACAGTATTGACCATGCTGCTAAATGAAAGTGAACATGGAGTTGATTTCACAAGCACTCTTGAGAACATTAAAAAAAAACAACAACCATGGTTTCAATCCATCTTTTAGGCCAGAAAGTGCTTACTTTATCACACAACGGAGCCAGGGAATAAGAATCAGACAAGGCTGGCCACAACTGTCCTTAATTTGTCTGAAATGGCATCGGGTTTCCTGCCTGAGCAGGGGGTTGGACTAGAAGACCTCCAAAGTTCCTTTCCAACTCTGTTATTATTAATTCATTTTGAAGGGAGGGGAGAAAAAAAGCCAAGAAAATTCAGCTTGCGCTCTACCGGGGTTTGGCAAACTTAAACACTCAAAGAGCCACAAAAGTCCTAACCGGAAGCCCCACCCCCGGTTCAATTCTGGAGCTGATTGGAAGACTGGTTCCCCCCCACCAGAGTCTCCTCCTAATACAGCATCCTTTTTCCTCTGCTGACCAGAAGTCCGGCTCCCAAACCATAGTCTCCTCCTAGCGCGGCATCCTTTTTCCTCTACCTGTCCTAACCAGAAGCCCTATCAACTGTGGTGCCGATCGGCGACAGGGAGCCGCAGCAGAGGGATGAAAGAGCCGCATGCGGCTCCAGAGCCGCAGGTTGCTGACCCCTGCACCATACTAAGATGCCCTCGGCTCATTCCGTACCCTGACCCCTTCAGGTAGAGTTGAAAATTTGCTTTCTCTGCATGGAAAGCTGGAAGATCTCGTCGGCAGGCTATGGAGCGTCCATCTTTCTAGCCTTGAACGAGCTCAGAAAGCAAAGTAGGAAGCAGAAGGAGAGCGATCACCAGTGTGCGGCAACATGGCTAAGTTAGGTGGCTGGTGGCTCATGGTTCACGTATTTGTGTCCGTGATTGGCTCTTCTGGCTTGCTTTGCTCCAAAAGGTTTTCTGCACAAGAACAGCTGGATGGTCCCAACAGAGACACACTGCCCCAGCGGGAAGCAAATCCAGAGCAGTGTAGCAGGCAGAGATGTAACGGAGAAACTCCCGAGAGGAAGGTAGGTGATTCTTCCATTTTCTCACCACACACAAGCTCAGACTTCACAAATCCCAAGAGTGAGAAACAACAACATTTTTGGGAATCTGGGGAAAGGAAGTAAATCGAGCGTATAATATTGGCGGGTAACGGTGGCTCTTTTTTCTGACTTGTGGACTTCCACTCCCAGAATTCCACGCTGGCTGGCTCAGGAATTCTGGGAGTTGAAGTCCCCAAGTCATAAAATCGGCCATTGTTCCCCCCTCCCCAACACTCCTCTGGCTTGAAAGGATAATTTTTGACAAGAAGCCAGGATGGTGTGTTTTTAAGTCATCACCATTTAAGCAAAACTCTTTTGGGGTTTCCTGATTTGGTTTTTCCCTCCTGCGGCAAAAAAAAACACCAGCCTGGGGGAAGCTGCTTGGAAGAACTGTTTTCACCCCATACTGCTCACAAACCGGAAAACGTTAAGATAGACACTTGCCGGGTTGTGTGTTAGAATGAACGACAAGAAAAACTGCTCCCTACTGTCTCTCTAGAGTGCTTCAGCCGTCGCCATCTTCCTTTTCCGACGTAGTGGGCTGTCCATCCCGATGCTCAATTGTTTTTCCCATTTAGGAGGTGCTTTCGGAACAGGGGGACTCATGCAGAAACGTAGCGCTCATCCTCTCTAAAGGCAAGTCCTTCTTTTCCAGGGATAAAACTTACAGCGCTAGAAATCCTTAGGAGCAAAGCGGTGTTTTTTTAAAACCCTCTTCCCATGTGCAAAGAAACTTCTCGGCGTCCGGTACAGGCCGCCATGACGTCGGGCCCGATGTGCAAAGGCCAGGCATTATGAAAGCGGCTTCATTTGGGTGACGACGTTACGAACGGGGGCGGCTTTTGTATGCACAGACACACAAACACACACCCCTGGGATTGCCTGCGCCTCTCAGCCATGCAACGTCTGGGGAACGTTTATGGCTCAGGGTATGTTCACAGGTGATTGTTACATACGTGGTTGGACCTCTCTGGCCGCAGTCGTGTTCCAACAGAGAGAAAAATGGGACCCTCTTAAAAACCAAAATATTCTTCCAGTCTTCTTCTAGCACAAGGTCCAAAACTCCCATCTGTCCTCGCCCCTTTATCTTATCCACAAACGTAAAGAGAAATGGCTGTATTCCCTCTTCTTTTTTGTTGTTGTTGCGCCAACCCCTTTCCCCGATCCTGTTAAGCTGCTAGTCCTCAAGATAAAAGACGAAACACACACACACGCACAAAGACAGACAGACAACCTGACAAGATAATTTTGCGTTTGCAAGTTTCTGGCGAAAGGAAGGGCCGTTCTCGGTGCTCCGCCCTCCGTCCACGGTTCCTTCGCGGCCCCTCACTGCCGCCCGTTGTTCTCTGAAGCCTGGCTGGGGGTCCTGCTCTCCGTCTGGGACGAGGTGCCTTCGAAACGCTGGGCGGCGATGGCGGCCTGGTGGGACATGCTTTTCCTTACGATGTCCCCTTTGCGCCACAACACCACCTCCTGCAGCAAAGGAGAAGAAGACAGGAGAACCTCAAGCGCGCTGCGCCAAGCTAATCAAGAAGAGGACACTTAGGGGGTCCATCAGATGCTCAGGACTACACCACCCATCGTTCTGGACCCCGCCTGTTCTGAAAAAGCAATGTGCACCAGAGGCCTTCTCTGCATTAAACAGGGATACGCTAGAGCAGTGGTAGTCAACCTGGTCCCTACCACCCACTAGTGGGCGTTCCAGCTTTCATGGTGGGCGGTAGGGGCTTTGTCCGATACTGAAGCACTTTCCCTTTTTTAGAATTTAATTGACTTCCCTACTTTATAAATCACCATTACTGTGGAACCGGTGGGCAGTTAGACAATTTTACTACTAACAGAGATACAAAAGTGGGCGGTAGGTATAAAAAGGTTGACTACCCCTGAGCTAGAGAGTACCGTATTTTTCGGAGTATAAGACGCTCCGGAGTACAAGATTGCACATTAGTTTTTGGGGAGGAAAATAAGAAAAACAAATATTCTGCCTGTGCCTACCAGCATCATCGGTATTCATCTGGCTAAAGGTAAAGGTTCCCCTCGCACATATGTGCTAGTCGTTCCTGACTCTAGGGGGCGGTGCTTGTCCCCGTTCCTGATGTGTGCAGGCGCAGAGCTGCCAGGAAGAGGGAACAAATAAGGAACAAGGGCCGACTCGGGAGTAAAACCACAGGTGGACGGTGAATGGACCCTCCCATAGGGAATAAAAGAGGAGCAAAAGGGGAGTGGACTTTGCAGGAGACAATTAGTTCAATTCATTCGGGTGAAGATCTCTTCCTGACTTCTTGCCAAGGAATTGCTGCTACAGGGTGGCGTTCGGAAGATATCGGCCTGGCAGCTCTCCAAGCCTGATCAACGTCTGTAATTGTGAAATCTCATGAAAGTCTGTTGGATGGGACTTTGCTGGAGAGGAATTCCCTCTAAATAAAAGAGGTTTTATCGGAACAAGGAGTCGGCTTCGTGCTTTTGGGAAACCTAAGTCAGAACACCTCCCGCCTCAGGATTTTACTCCCAAATCCCGACAGATAATTCGGTTTTCTCACCTGCTGTTTGAAATAACGCCGTTCCTCCTCATCAATTAGCACCAGATTGAGGTAATAGCGCACCGAGAACTTCTTATTGATGTCCCTCATGGTGGGAGTCAGTTCATAACCAGCCAGGAAGAGCCGAATTGGGATGGACTCTCCTGTAAAGGAAGGGAGAGGGCAGTTAGCCAACCGAGTATTATTATGGTGCTTTTATCCTTCTTTTATATATTTGAGGGGTCCTTGGTACTCTCTGCGTTTTGTAGTTTTCTTGCAGACATCTCATTATCCAACTAGGTAACAACATCAGTTCTAGGAGGGAGTGGCAATGTGCTGTCTGTTTATAAACCCCACTCCCTCCTAGCACTGGTGATGTTACTTAGTTTGGTAATGAAACAGCTGTAACAAAACAACCAAGCTCAGAGAGCACCAAGGACTTTGCAATCCTGAGCTACAAATATTCTACAAATACACACACACACAGAGGGAGAGAGAATGCTCCTCACAGAGGCACGCAAAGCCAATTATTTTAATTATTTAATTTTCGCATTTATTATTACTGCTTTATTTATTGGTTTCAAAAGCATTGTATTATTCGATGTTGCTACTTTATTTTTATTGGCTTCATTTTGATTTTTTATTATTTATTTTTTTAACATGCAACTTTGCTGAGGGATTTTGACTGTAATAGTGGAATATCAAAATAGGTTTTCAAATATATATATTTATTTTATTTATGCATCACTCTGCCTTGGCTCTTGTATTGACTTTATATTTTACCGATGTAGGTGATATTCTATAATAATATGCATTTTTTAATATTTAATTAAGGCTGATGTAATCAGGGAAAGCCAGTTAGCTCAAGGCATAGCAATGCTTGCCTAATATGCTGGAAAGTGCCGGTTCAAATCCCAGTAGAAGAAGTATGGCCAGCTGAAGAAGGCTAAAAAGCCTGAAATAGATCTATCCTGGTCTCTTAATTATTAAATCAGCCCTTAAAAATCTAACATACATACATACATACATACATACATACATACATACATACGTTTTCTGAGGTTTTCGCGGGTGTTTGTATGTAGGTCTTTGGTTGTTCGGGTTTTTTTGCTTGCTCCTGGAAGCACCAAGCCGAAAGCACCAGCCTGAAGATGATGAATGAGACTTCATCGAAACATTGTGAAGATACTTCCAATTCTACGCGGGAGAAAACCCAAACAACCAAAGACATACATACATACATACATACATACAAATATATATATGTCCAGGCGGTGCACATACCTACCGTATTCTTCAGAGTATAAGACGCTCCGAAGTATAAGACACACCTAGCTTTTGGGGAGGAAAACAAGGGGGTAAAAAATCTGCTTCTGCCTCCCAGCAATTTGCCTCCTTGCAGCAAGCAGCAAAGAGCCTGTTTCAGTTTCAGCACAGCAGCTGATTGTCAGTTGGATCCGCCTCCCCACAATCAGCTGTTTCAGGCTACATGGATTTCCATAGCCTATTGCTGCCTGTGTGCCTCATTTTCAGCCTCCACATGCTCTGTTTTCGGCTTCTCCGCACCCTGTTTTCCACCCATTCCGGGCAGCAGGAATCGTAATGGGTAGAAAATGAGGCACGCAGAGGCGGCAATAGCAATCCCTGCATTCTGAAACAGCTGATGGACGGGAGGCCAATTCAACCGACAATCAGCTGTTTGTGCTAATCAGGCTGTTCTGAAGCTGAAATTGAAACAGGTTGTTTGCTGCGAGACAAATTGCTGGGAGGCAGAGGGCAAAGGTTGGGGGCAGGTAGGCGGGGGTGGCTATATTCGGTGTATAAGACACATCCAGATTTTCACCCTCTTTTTGGGGGAGGGAGAGTTTGTCATACTCTAAAAAATACAGTAATATCCCTACCTCCTATAATTCTGGCGTACGCCACGAAGAGGACATTAGATGGAAAGTGGGGTTGGCTTTCACTGTCCTCACCACTAGTCGCACAGCCCTTAAAAGGCCCCCCATGTTCCACCTGACCTCTCACAGGGGCTCCGTCCATGATCTCGTATTTGGCAATGGTGTCGTTTTCATGGTAGACGTTGGGCCCCGTGCCAGTGGTTTCCCTCTTGATGATGTCAATCTCCATGTGTTTGATCTTGATCCGGACGAGAAGGAAGTAGATCTTCCCCACAATCACGTCTTTTAAGTGGTACCTGAAAGGCACGGTAGATCAAGAGGGAACAAGGTCGGTGGATCAGAATAACTTTTTCTCTTCACAGATCTCATTTTAATCTCTAGCTCTGGAGCTGCTTCCTCCTTTCCTGAAGGGACTCAAAAGTTGGAAGTTCTCTTCCAAGTTTTCTCCATCACAACACCTGTGAAAGGTGTTGAGGATATCTCCGTTAGGAGACCGAACGTGTGTAGCAGTCACAGACACTGAAGGTAAAATAAGTAGACTTTTACTTGCGTTGGAAAAACAAAGTAAGAGAAACTTCTTCACAAACAAGTGATAAGTAGTCCTGAATTATTGACACAGTCTATTACTGAAACTTTGGCTTACAGTTGCTCAACTCACGATTCTCCACGCTGATCAATAACTGACATACATAGCAGCCATCATCCAAGGATCAGCCTCTAACAGTGATTCTGGCTCCCTCCTATGGCTGATTGAGGAAACAGCAGCCAATCACATCTCACTGTAGCAGTTAAAGTTACAGATACAATATTCCAATCATGGCTTATATATATTGCCAACCCAACACTAGGATTATATTCCTAACAAAAGGGACACTTAAAAGGAACAGGAATGAGTGGATTCAGGAAAACACCTGAATCCTATTGTTGTAATTTCTTGTCCTTAATCCCAAGGCACCCACAAGAGACGTTTGTGGAAAAAACAAGCATATAAAGGATGAGGCAAATAAAACAATGACTTCTTCATTGATTGTTCACAATGGGTAGTCTACTCTCCTTGATTAGTTTCCCCCCATTGCTTCTTGTTCTGCCCTCAGGTGCTTTGGAGAATAGCTTGACTCCCTCTTCTTTGGGGCAGCCCCTGAGATATTGGAAGGCTGCTATCATGTCTCCCCTGGTCCTTCTTTTCATTGAACTAGACATACCCAGTTCCTGCAACTGTTCTTCATATGTTCCTTGGCTGCATCACCCACCGCAAAACTCTAGGAGAGTGCACCACAAACCAACTTACTTGGATTTATTGTACTCAAACTCAATGTGGAGGCAATCTTCAATCCCCACCTCCATCTTAATGGAGGAGTTGAGCTCCGGATACGTGCTAAGGGTGTGTACCACAATGTCCATCTCTTTCACCACGTCATTCAATCTCCGGCTCACGGTAGCCCGGAGGAAGTACCTGCGAAAGGGGAAAAGGTGGATTAAGATGCTTGTAACCAGGTTTATCTCTTGGGGGGGGGGGAAAGAACAGAGAAACCCACTTGTGGGAATGGAACTCACCTCAGTTTCACGTTCTGCCCAGTGTAGGATTCGTACGGTTTCTCCACATGAGTGAATTCAAAGTCGAAAGTTTGTGATTGGGTGAATTCACCAGGACGAGCCAAATCTTTTACCAGAGACACAAATTCATGATGATTCCCTCGGTCGTAGTATAACTCTAGGAAAGGTATACTCTCGATTAAAAAGGATACTTCCATGTTAAACAAAATTAAAACGGCAACATCAATAGCACTTAAGCCTTATATACCACTTCACAATGCTTTTCCAGGCCTCTCTAAGCAGTTTACAGAGTCAGCCTCTTGCCCCCAATTGGGTCCTCATTTTACCCACCTCGGAAGGACAGAAGGCTGAGTCAACCTTGAGCCAGTCAGGATCGAACTCCTGGCAGTGAGCAGTTATGCCTGTAATACTGCATTCTAAGCACTGTGCCACCACGATCCTTCCTTCCTTCTTTAGCACATTATCAATAGCACTTAGAATCATATTCCACCCCACAATGCTTTATAGCCCTTTCTGAGTGGTTTACAGCAGGGGTCCCCAACCTTTGCAACTTTAAGTCTGAAGGACTTCAGCTCCCAGAATTCTCCAGCCAGCTTCTCCAGCTTTGCTGGCTGGAGAAGTCTGGGAGCTGAAGTCTTTCAGACTTAAAGTTGCAAAGGTTGGGGACCCCTGGTTTACAGAGTCAGCATATTTGCCTCCCAACAATCTGGGACCTCATTTTACCCACCTCGGAAGGATGGAAGGCTGAATCAACCTTGAGCCGGTCAGGATTGAACTCCTGGCAGTGGGCAGAGTTATGCCTGCAATGCTGCATTCTAACCACTGCGCTACCATAGCTCTGATGCCACCCTGATATCATCGTGCGTGACCCCATTGAGAAACAATGTGGGGTAGGGGGAAAAAACCACAAGAATATTTTTGAGAAAACTTTCCACTAAGTTATTCGGTTGCCCTGATGTTTCTTCCCTCTAGGTTTAGTTTTAGGTAACGAACACCAAATCAGTTACTAGTGCAAGAAGAAAAACTACAAATTAGGTCAGGCAAATGGATGCAGTTCTGAGCTATTATATAGAAATAACCTACTAGCCACCAGAAAAGAAAAGCAGGCATTTTGATTTAAGGCGTCGCCAAAGGATTTCTCTGAGAATCCCATGGGCCGCGTGAATAATTGAACGAAACTCAAAGGCAACTGAGCGGCTGTATATTAAATTACGCAGCATTTTAATAAAGAAAGCTTTACTTTTGTAAAAGATTGCTTTCCTGTTTAAATCAAGCCTGGTGCAGTTCATTGATCGGAGCAGCTCAAGAGTTGTTAGTTACTGTTTTTGTTTTTAAAAAAGAATTACTATTGTTCCATCTATCTCGATCAACTCACTTTTGAAGCTTATATCAGAATGGTTTCCTATCACCTTTCTTTATTAACTAGGACCGAGAGGATTTGAATCCTGAACTTTGAAAACACATGCTCTGTTCTTCAGTGATGACACCCCTCCATTCCTCATTGGCAACTTTATGTTCTGACCGAGGCTTCAAAAGAGCATGAAGCAAATTCCTTGTCTCAACAAAAAACCCTTTTATGAATTGACTGAATTCTGCTCATTCACATCCAGCAAAGTCTTTCAAGAGAGGATTTAAAGTCACAGACCTTAGCTGGCTTGGAGAGCTGCCAGGCCGATATCTGCAAAACTTGGCAAGGAGTCTCGGAGAGTCACGAACCAATGAAGCGAACTAATTGTCTCCTGCAAACTCCACTCCCCCTTCGCTCCTCTTTTATTTCCTCTGGGAGGGGCCATTCATCGTCCACCTTACTCCCCAAGTCGACCCCTGCTCTTTAGCTGTTCCCTTCCTCTGGCCACTCTGCGCATGCACACCCTGGGAACAGGCTCCAGCTGTTCATCTGCCTCCCTGATGTCTGACTCTGAAGGCAGCTGAGAACTGTCAGAGGGCCCTGGTCCCCTCTCTGCCTCCAACGCAGAGTCCTCCTCAGAGCCTTCCCTGGACTCCAGGACTGGTCCATGTTCCTCCCCAACCTTCTCACTGTCTGAATCTGCTGCCAGCTCCATTGGTTGCTGGCGAGCCACAACACTTTAAGCCTTATGGACTTCAACTCCCAGGATTCCTCAGCCAGATGGCTGGGGAATTCTGGGAGTCGAAGTCCAGAAGGCTTAAAGTTGCCAGGTTTACAGACCCTCTGATCTAAGCCATTGGCAGTTATTTACTGTTGCCCAGTTAAAATGCTGCGATATTCTATCAGGGAAGAGTGAAAAAGAATCAAACAAGGATTCTGGTGCATTCACGTTCCCCCTGATTAAAACAACAACAACAAAGAAAATTTACTGGGGAAAAAGTTCAGTAAATTTGCACTCAGGGTATGCGTAACATTCAAAATTGCAAGTTGACATTTTCAACATAATTCAGACTCTCAGATCTAAAAAATTTTTTTAAAGATATATGTGGCACAAACTGGTGAGCTTCAAAAATGAATACAGGATATTATCATTCCACGAAATATAAAATAAAAGCTCACCCCAGTGTTATTTATTTATTTTTCACACGTTTGAACCATCCGTCTCCTTTACAGAGGAGTTTAGAAAGTTTATGTTCTTATTTAAATTTAAGTCTAAAATTAACCCAACTGGGGGGGGAAACGGTGGTTTAGCCCAGGGGTCTGCAAAGTCGGCTCTTTTAAGACTGGTGTACTTCAACTCCCAGAGTTCCCCAGCCAGCTGGCTGGGGAATTCTGGGAGTTGAAGTCCACCAGTCTTAAAAGAGCCGACTTTGCAGACCCCTGGTTTAGCCTAAAGCAGGGATGTCCAAACTTGGGAACTTTAAGACTTGTGGACTTAAACTCCCAGAATTCCCCAGCCAGCAGCTGGCTGGGGAATTCTGGGAGTTGAAGTCCACAAGTCTTAAAGTTCCCAAGTTTGGACATCCCTGGCCTAAAGTGTTATCTCCAAAACCAATATCCATTGTGAAATGACATTTAAGATAACCACGAATCATCCTGCAGTTAAATCTCAAACAAAATTCAATTACAGAAGAGCCAGCGCTGTCCGAAGATGTCTCCGAGGTCATGCGGCCGGCATGATTCAACACTGAAGGTGCATGGAACGCTGTTTCCTTCCCACCAAAGGTGGTTCCTATTTTTCTACTTGCATTTTTACATGCTTTCGAACTGCTAGGTTGGCAGAAGCTGGGACAAGCTCACTCCATTATACGGCGCTAGGGATTCGAACCGCCGACCTTTCTGATTGACAAGCTCAGCATCTTAGTCACTGAGCCCCCCCGCATCCCAGAATACAGCCACCTGTATGGTGAGGGACGAATGCAACTAGGATTCATTCCCTTCCTGCTGTCAGGTCAACTAGCCAGGATGGGGCAAAGGGAACCAGGATTCTTTCCCTTCCCACCATCACGCCAACTAGCCAGGATTTAACCCCCACCTTACCAATTTGCCCAATGAATTCCACCTTGATGCCCTGGTGCTCCAGGCGTTTGTTGGGGTGCTTGAGGGTGAGGATGACCCTCCCGGACACGGTCTCGCCGTCATAAAAAAGGAAATATTTCTCTTTCTTGCCATCTTCCGTCTTGTGTTCCGCCCGGCGCCTGCTCTCGGCGTCGCTCAGGACCAGTTCCAATTCGGCGCTTTGTCCAAAGCCGAAGAAGCTCATCTCGGAGGCTGGGGAGGGAGGGGGGCACCACCCCCCTGCTTCCAAGAAGCTCCAACAGGACCCTGGCCCAGGCCAGGGAAAGCGGGGAGGGGGGGGGGCTGCCTTAGAGATGCCCAAGGAACTCGCCTCCCAATCAGGAGGTTGGGAGTTCAATCCGAGGTAGAGGCAGATGTTGGGGTCTCCGGCTTGGGCAAGGGGGTTGGACTAGATGACCTGCAAGGGTCCCTTCCAACTCTTGTTTAATCTGTTAAGGAGCAACCTGGCCTTTGCTGGACCACCAAGGCCAGAGATGGGGATGCTGAGCCAAGGGGACGCAGGATGGGGGGATGCAGGTGACGAAGGTTTTACCACCGGGAAAGGCTCAGGGCCAGAAGGGAGAGGCATGCAAAGAAGAAGCAGGAGACCCGGGCTTCCCTCCCCTCCTTTTTTTTTTTTTTTTGCACGCCTTCCAAAGACGTTGCGGGAAGGGGGATGCTTTGCACGGAAACGGGGAAACGGGGGTTGTTGCACGGGGGCGTTGCTGCTCCTTGCAAAGAAAAGGCCGCAAAGCAGCGGGCTCCGAAAGGCAAGGCGGCGCCTCGTCCCCAGCAGCCCGGCCGGCTTCCTTCCAAGCGGTGACGGCAGCCCGTCGCTGCGGCAGCCTCCGTCCGCCGCCGCCGCCTCCTCCTCCCGCTTCCTCCGCCGCCGCCGGCTTTGCAAAGGCTTTGCAAGAGAGCTGGCGACCTGGACTTAGGGATCGGGCACCGCGCATGCGCCAGTCCCGGGGAAGGTGGGAGGGGGGAAAAAGGGAAAGCGGGAGGGGGCTCTTCCGAGGAGCGGCTCGGCACGGCGCATGCGGGCTTCCCCCCCTCGGGGCTCGCCCGCCCGGGAACGCCCCTTCTTGGCCGTCTTTCTCGGCGCGCAGGCGCGCGGCGCGCGAGGCGGACGTCCCGGCGTCCCCAGGCCGGCGGGGATTGGCTGGCGGGCGGCGAGCGCGGCGATTGGTCGGTTCGAAGGTCTGCGGCGGCGGTGGATGGAGCCGAGCGCGATGGCGGCGAGGGAGCGCTTGGAGGGCGCGCTGGATCGCTGGGGGCTCCGGGACGTCGACCGAGGTGAGCTTTTTTGGGGGGGGGGAGGGTGCGGAAGGGGAGAATTCGAGCTTCTGGGGTGGGGGACGTGGGGAAAAAATCTCACTTCCAATGATTGGCAGGGGGTGGGACATTGCTCTTCCATGGATGGGGGACCACCAGGCGATCACTGGGGCGGGAATTGGCCCCGAGATGGGAGACCACAAGGAGAGAGTGTAGCCTGTATTGTCATTGTACAAAATAAATACAACGAAGTTGGTTAATTGAGATCGCAGGGTGGGAAGGAGCCTGCCGGAGGACCCTTCAAGGACCTCCAAGGACCCTTCCAACTCTGCTATTATATTGTATTGTAATCAGGGGGTATTTCTTCAGTGTTGTTGTATGAAAAGATATACTTACTTAAATATTTACAAAATGTGAAGGGGTGTACTGACTTCTAGGATGTTATATCTATCTGTCTGTGTCTATCTATGTTGATCTATGTCTATTTCTTTCTATCTATCTATCTATCTATCTATCTATCTATCATCTATATATTGATCTCTGTCTATATCTACATTGATATCTATCTATCCATCCATCCATCCATCTATCTGTCCTTCTTGTGCCAAATCCGCCATTGGACATTGGCGATCGTGTTGACAATCTTATTTTTATCAACAGCCGCAGGGAAAAGTGCTGTTGAGTTTTGTCCAAACCAGTCCCTTAGATTTTGAAGCCATGTTTACCAATTTACCAATTTCATTGTAATTTTTACAATGACAATAAAGATTATTATTATTATTATGTACACACATGTACACAAGAGTTAGTCTTACTGAACGAAGCATGAATTATGAGGTTCTCTGAAATTACCAATTATTTTTTTATGCCTAGAGCAAAAAGCATGACAGATTTGGCAAAATTTAAATTCTGTTTGGGGTTCTTTTAAATCCTCATGACTAACCCACACCTTAACATGATGGAGAAAGCTAAGTTACAATTATTGCCTCCTGAATCCATTTCATGCAATATTCTGCTTGGTTGATTGGATTGCCTCTTGAAAGAGGAGGATTATTTCTCTTGGTGCTAGCAATTTATAACTGGAGACCTGTTTCAATATTTACCCTGGAATTGCAAAAGCGGCTATACGATCATTAGTTTTAATAAGACATTCTAATGTATGCTCCAGCCTTTTTTCTTCTTGCAATTCCATAGACATTTAAAAAGATAATGACATAGAGAAGGGTGGTAATTTCCACCACCCCTTGAATTGCTACTGAGTCACAAATTTAATCTCACTTAGAGGAGAGGGGATTGTTGTGTGTGTGTGTGTGTGTGTGTGTGTGTGTATATATATACACACACACACACACACACATATATCTACATATATCTACAAGCTATATATATATAGCTTTGTTTTGTTTTGTTTTTAAAAAACAAGAGTTACTGTGTATTATTTTAAAAATGTATCACAAAGCAGATTATATCATAGCTACCAAAGCAAAATGCAAGCAGCAAAAGTAAAAAAGAATATGTAAACAATTAAGTCTTCTTTAGACATCATGGGCCAAATGTGTTGGAAGGGAGGAAGGCTCAGCTGTAGGGTTGTATCTTGAGTTCAAAAAAAGGAAGGGTAGAGATTATTTTATTTTTCTTTTGTTTTGTATTCTATTCTGTTCTACTCTGGTCCAGGCCACTCCATTCCATTCATTGTCCTATTCTATTCAATTCCATTCCTTGTCCTGTCCTGTCCAGTTCTGTTCTATTCTATTCCACTCCACTCCATTCCACCTTTTCATTCTTTCCTCTATTCCATTCCATTCCATTCCATTTGGCTCCACTTATTATCCTATCCTACCCTATCTTAATTCTATCCTATCCTATTCTTGTACCTTGGCAGTCTTTTCATTTTATGATCCTTGGAAGCTTACCTGCTTGCTTTATTTTAAATATTAGCACATTTCTTCCTTCCAGCCTGGGTTGACGCTGTATGGGAGCTGGACTTCACCGAGACGGAGCCTTTGGATTCCCGGACCGAGGGCTTGATAACCGATGACGGCGTGGAGGCTTTTGTTCGACTTTACAAGGCGCTCTTTCCATTTAGTGCAGACGACCACGAGACCACGGAAGTAAGGAACTTATTATCCAGGGAGGTCTTATTTTCAGGGAAATGAGATAAAGGTTCCATCTTTCCTTAAGCGGTGTGCCATCTGAATACAAACACTTCTCTGCAACACACTTCCCCAGGTTATAATAAATTGAACAATTAAACATTGTAAAGCTCTTCATTTCCTTCTTAAGATGTCTTCTAATAAAAATACAATAATAACATTAAACGTAATTATTCTCATCATGTTGATACTAACAATGATCATTTTATTATTTATTTCTATCTTAATGTATTTTCTCTTCTTCTTTTTGCCTTTTATTTTTAATTTCCTTTTTTATTCTCTAACCGTTGATAAAACACTTCCCATATCATGTAATCATCACTTTGCTCTTCTTGATTGCTAGCGTTAGTCTATTCATTTCTGCACATTCTAATATTTTCTTTAATCACCTTCTCATCAATAGGAATCTCTTCACTTTTCCAATATTGTGCAAATGCAATTCTAGATGCGGTGAATCCATGGATAATTAAATGTGTATTCTCTTTATTATAAATTTCAGGTCATATCCCCAACAAAAATATTTCTGGTTTAATCTCAGTAGTGCTTTTCCGCTTAAAACACAAGTGGGGGGAGGGCTCCCCCAGCACTGAGGTGGGTCTCCATACTCTGACACCCAGGGTGGATAAAAATCGGTCATTTTTAAAAAATCAAAAAAACAAACAGCCCTCAACTCTCTCACACACTGACAGGACGCTAGCCAGATGAATACCATGGATGCTGGGAGGCAGAGGCAGAACATTTTTTTTCTTATTTTCCTCCCCCAAAAACTAAGGTGCGTCTTATAGCCTGAAAAATACGGTAACTGACAAGAAAAATACGGTACCGACAGGACGCTAGCCAGATGAATACCATGGATGCTGGGAGGCAGAGGCAGAACATTTTTTCTCCTTATTTTCCTCCCAAAAAAACTAAGGTGCGCCTTAAGAGTCTGAAAAATACGGTAAATCGAGTTGAGGAAATCAAGCCTTTTCAACAGTGATTCCAATCAACTTGATTGAAATCAAATCCACCCTGCTGATACCAAAAATGGCTTTGCGTGAGCCTGCTATTCAACTTGCTCTCTTTTCCTTTCAGAGCATCTGGCCTCTTTTGGTGGAAAACAACCTCTCGGCTAAAGCCCTGGTCGCTGTGTTGCATCACTTTGTCCAAGAGTCCCAGAACAGGAAGGCCAACACACAGCAACGCCTGTTTGCCCTCCACGCGGCTGGCTTGTATTTTTTATTAGTTGAAATTCCTGGTAGGTCTATGAACTGTGTTGTGTTGTGCTTTGACCCGTGTTTGGCCCGGATGTCTCAACAAGGTCGCCTTGAAACGTAGCTCCATCGATGGTCGCAGTGCCTCTGTCCGTGAGGGTTAGGAATGACCTTCAAGCAATCAACCAAAGGAAGCTCATACAGTCATGGGGTTTCTCTTCACTCTCTTCTGGGCTGACCTCAGGACCCATAAACCTGATTTAGACCAGAGATTCTCAGTCTGGTTTAGGTTTAGACCAATATTTACCAATCTACACTTGAAGATGTGTAGATTCCCGACAAGTTGCTGAGGGTGACAGACATGGGTTTAGACACATGGGGAGTGCGTAGGCCAGTCTTAGAAAAGCGAAATCTGACTAGCAACGTGTTATTATTTATTTTATTTATTTTATTAAATTTATACCCCGCCCTTCTCCTTGTTAGGACCCAGGGCGGCGCACAGGCATCTTAAAAACACAAAATACAATAAATATCAATTAAAATGTAATTAAATTCATTAACCCGTGCTAAAAACCCAATATTAAAAACCCTACCAAATTACAAGTTTCCTTAAAAAGTCAGAAACGGGGGGCTATCCTAGGCCGGCTTGTTGGAATAAGTACGTCTTAAGACGTTGGCGGAAGAGGCGGAGGTCCAAGATTGTGCGAAGGTCGGGGGGGTAGGTCGTTCCAGAGGGCCGGGCCCGCCACAGAGAAGGCCCTTCCTCTGGGTGTCGCCAACCGGCATTGCCCGGCCGACGGCACCCGAAGAAGACCCTCTCTGTGGGAGCGGATCGGGAACTTTGGAAAGCTTCCTTAAGCCATACATTCACTAGGATCAGAAGTGAAGAACAACATCAGTCCTGTAAGGCAGAGAGAGACTGTCGCAAGAATAACAGTGGTGTTGTAACACCACCACATCAAGGGAAAGTTGTCCTCAAATTCTCATTAATCTATGGCCACTCATCTTGTCTCATCCCCACTTACCAAACTGTTCTGACTGAGGCTTCCCAAGAGCATGAAGCAAACTCCTGGTCCCGACAAAGACCCCTTTTATTAATAGACTGTGAATTCTGCTCATTCACATCCACCAAAATCTTTCAAGGGAGGATTTACAGTCACAGACCTTATCTGGCTTGGGAGGATTTACAGTCACAGACCTTATCTGGCTTGGGAGGATTTACAGTCACAGACCTTATTTGGCTTGGGAGGATTTATAGACACAGATCTTATTTGGCTTGGGAGGATTTATAGTCACAGACCTTATTTGGCTTGGGAGGATTTATAGACACAGGCCTTATTTGGCTTGGGAGGATTTACAGTCACAGACCTTATCTGGCTTGGGAGGATTTACAGTCACAGACCTTATTTGGCTTGGAGAGCTGCCAGATAGATATCTGCAGAACTTGGCAAGGGGCCTCAGAGAGTGACGAACCAATTAAGCTAACTAATTGTCTCCTGCAAACTCCACCCCCCTTTCGCTCCTCTTTTATTTCCTCTGGGAGGGGCCATTCATTGTTTGGCCTTATTCCCAAGTCGACCCCTATTCTTTAGCTGTTTCCTGTGCCTGGCAACTCTGCGCATGCGCACACTGGGAACAAGCTCCACTGTTCGTCTGCCTCATTGATGTCTGACTCTGAAGGCAGCTGATAACTGTCAGACGGCCCTGGCCCCCTCTCTGCCTCCGACACAGAGCCCTCATCAGAGCCTTCCCCAGACTCCAGGACTGGCCCATGTTCCTCCCCAACCTCCTCACTGTCTGAGTCTGCTGCCAGCTGTGCTGGCTGCTGGCGGGCCACAACACCAAACAATAATTGTGGAAAATCAAAGGTCTGGAAGAAAGAGATTTGGGGAGGGAGAAGAGATAGATAGAAAGATAAGGAATCAAATAGAGGTATCTAGGTTCTTAGGGGGATACCTGCAAGGTGGTTTTAAAACTTGATAATATTGTGTTATCAATGATGTTTCTTTGTGCTCTGCTAGCTGCTGGTGCTGTGGTATAAAAGTAGTTTACAATGAACATGCAAACGGTCTTTTTGGCAGGCAGCATAGCCAACCAGATATTGCACCCGGTGATGTTGGAGAAATGCCTTCAGACCTTGTCCAGGTGTTGGCCGGAGGAGTTGGATTTGCCCAGGAAAAGGAAAAAAAAATCCAGCAAAAACTTGATGGGCGAGAGAAAGAAAGGGAAGCCAGCAAGAAATGAAAACACTCCGGTAAATATATATATATATAATAATAGTAACAACAACAACAACAACATTTTAATATTCCCTATCAAAAGCATTCAATTTTGTCTGTTTTCCCCGCTGCTTGGTTGAGTTGGCCTTTTGGTGTTTTCCAGAGTTCAGTAGAGCAGTTGAAGGCCAGGCCTTCTAGATCAGGGGGTTCAAACTCCATTTCATTGAGGGCTGCATCAGGGTTGTGTTTGACCTGGGGGCGGGGGCAGGGAGGGGGCGGGGAGGATGAGTGTGACCAGGATGGGCGTGGCCAGCTCAATGTCACTCGTGTCGGGGACCTCTGGTGGCCAAGTGCTAAGGCAAGGACTTCCCTCCGTCCCTCTCTTTATAATTTTCCTACTTTCCTTTCCCTTCCTTTCCTTTCCCTCTTTCCTTTCCCATCCTTTCCCTCTTTCCCTTCCTTTCCTTTCCCTTCCCTTCCTTCTTTTTCCCTCTTCTCTCTTCATTCCCTCTTCCCTCTTCATTCTTTTCTTCTCCCTTTCCCATTTTCCTTCTTTTTTCCTTCCTTGCTCTCTTCCCATCTTCCCTTTTTCTTTCCCTTTCTCCTTTCTTGCCTGCTCAAATGCAAAAGGGTGGGGGGGGGCACATTTCTCTTTCTTTGGGTTTGGTTTGCTAGCCCTCTGCCCCATGGAAACGGAGCCCTGTTTTCTCTGGCAGAGCCACCTCGGATCGCTCCTTTGCTGTTTCCATGCCAGATCTGGAATGTCAGGAAGCTGCAATTTCTGGATCTTTTCTTAACCGATCCGCCGTCTTTTTCCTGCCGTTCTAGATGGAAGACATCTTTGAAGAGGAAGACGTTCAAGAAGAGATTTACTTTTCCACCCGGGAGCTGCTCGAAATCCGCGAAGCCCTTTTCCTCCTTCTGAAAAATCTCCTGCGGCTTTTTTCCAAGTTTTCCCTGAAGGAGAGGCCCCAGTGTGTGCAGACCAGCATCCAGGTGACTGCCATCTCTTCGCTTAAAGTGGCAGGATGCCCCCTTCGCGCTAGTACAGCTGGTCCCCCGACTTACGACCAAAATTTGGGATCAGGATTTCCATTCCTGAGCAAGGCGGTTGTTAAGGGCAGACCCGATTTCACGACCTCGCTGTCAGGGTTCCCACGGACGCCCTAATTAAATCATGAGCCTCGAGCCAAACTTCAAAAGAAATCCAGTTATTTATTAGGAGCTTCATGTCGGCATGTTCCAAGTAAAGCCAGCTCTGACCCCACTTAATTTGGCTCCTGGCTCTGACCCTCTTTCCCTCCCCACCCCCCAAGGCGTGTCACCATTTTGTGGGTTGTTAGAGATCCCTCCTCTACCGGGCACTGTGGGTAACCCCAGAGAGGGCCTTGACAGAGATATGGCTGGAATGTGCGTTCGTTTTGACTGCCCTGCTGCCTCGCCGCAGCTGCAGAGTTCGTTCTCCCATCCCCCTTGCCTATGGCAACTCAAGAGCAGGCCAGGGAGATTCTGTGAGTTGGCGCTCTTTTGCCACGCTGGTTAAGCAAATCCCTGCCGGTTTTTTTTTCCCAACACTTGGCAACCGCAAGGTGTGTGGACTTCAACTCTTAGAATTCCCCAGCTTGATCATCTTATAACCCTGATGGTGGATCTGTGGCACACACCTCTCTGCGAGCACGCCAGCCGTCGGCCCAGCCCAGCTCCATTGGGCGTGCGCCTCCCACCGGCCAGCTTGTCTTTTGAATCCCTGCTACATGGGGATGGGCTCGCATGTGGGAAACATGTGCGCATGCACGGAGGGGTGCCTTCCTTGCATTTGGGGGGCCCCCGTGCGACGCCCCTGCACCCCATTTTGGCTTCCAGGTTGGTGCAGGAAGCCCTCCAGGTCTAAAACTGGGCGCCTCCTGCCTCAACCTGGAAGCAAGAACTGGACAAAGGGTGTGTGTGTGTGCACGCACAAGGGCGTGGGCGCGCATTGCATTGTGCAGATAGGCACATGGATACGCTGTCACATGCACATGTGTTTTTTGGTGCGCGGCAAAAAGTTAGCCCTTACTGTCCCGTAATGCAGGGGTCTCCAACCTTTGCAACTTTAAGTCTGAAGGACTTCAGCTCCCAGACTTCTCCAGCCAGCTGGGGAGCTGGGAGCTGAAGTCCTTCAGACTTAAAGTTGCAAAGGTTGGGGACCCCTGGCCCAGGCCCTGACACTGACAGCTTTGCTGGCTGGAGAAGTCTGGGAGCTGAAGTCCTTCAGACTTAAAGTTGCAAAGGTTGGAGACCCCCGCCGTAATGTTTGTCGTGACAATGGAGCGTCAAGTGTGACAATTTGGACAAGAGAAATTGAGTGAATGGATGGAATGAAATTAAATCCGGCTCTGCTCTGGCATTCTGCGGCAAAATAAAAATTGTGCTTTGGCTTCTTTCCTCCCAGATCTTTGTGAAGCTGACGAGTCTGGAGCCCTGTGTGCAGGACTTCCGCCCTCTGGACAAGACGTGAGTCTTTTGCTCTGGAATCTCCCAGGTGGCGTTGTGGGTTTTGTGGAGCTCCAGGGGTGTTGAGGGCATGGAAGCGAGCGCACCTCGAGGTTCTCTCCCTGAGGATCGTAGACTTAAAATCTGCAAGCGTTTACTCTGCATCACGAAGTCGATCCAACCGAGAACTTTTCCTTTGGCTGCAGGAGTCTTTCCAGAGCCAAATATGTCTCGGAGCTGGCGTACTTCGGCCTGCGGCTGTTGTGCTCCCCCCTTCATAGCCTAGGAGACAAGGTAAAGGCTGCATCCGTCCCTGTTGCTCTTTCTTGACTTCTTCTGAATGCAGAGATCTATGAACGGATCCTTTCTGTGGAAGTGCCCACGGACATCCAGCTGTCTCTTTAACAGGAGATCTTCATCTTCTCCTCCTTTTCTTCTTCCCGTTCTTCTTCTTTTTTCATTCTCCTTTTCTTCTTCCCTTTTCTTTTTCCTTCTCCTCTCCTTCTCCTCCTTCTTCCCCTGCTTCTTCTTCTCCACCTTTTCCTCTTTCTTTTCTTCTTCCCATTCTTCTTCTTCTTTTTTCCTTCTTTTCTTCTTCCCTTTTCTTTTTCCTTCTCTTCTCCTTCTTCCCCTGCTTCTCCTCCTTTTCCTCCTTTTCTTCTTCCCATTCTTTTTTCCTTCTTTTCTTCTTCCCTTTTCTTTTTCCTTCTCCTCCTCCTCCTTTTCCTCCTTCTTTTCTTCTTCCCGTTCTTCTTTTTTTTCCTTCTCCTTTTCTTCTTCCCTTTCCTTTTTCCTTCTTTTTTCCTTCTCCTTCTTCCCTTTTCTTTTTCCTTCTCCTCTCCTTCTCCTCCTCCTTCCCCTGCTTCTTCTCCGCCGTCTCCTCCTTTTCCTCCTCCCCTCCTCCTCCTCCTCCTTTTCTTTTTCCCGTTCTTCTTTTTTCCTTCTCTTTTCCTTCCCTTTTCTTTTTCCTTCTCCTCCTCCTTCCCCTGCTTCTTCTCCTCCTCCTCCGCCTTTTCCTCCTCCTCCTTTTCTCCTTCCCGTTCTTCTTTTTTCCTTCTCCTTTTCTCTTCCCTTTTCTTTTTCCTTCTCCTCCTCCTTCCCCTGCTTCTTCTCCTTCTTCTCCGCCTCCTCCTCCCCTTCTTCTTTTCTTCTTCTTCTATCCCTCCCCTCCTCCTCCTCCTGTTTTGCTTCCTCCTCCTCCTCCACTGCCTTCTTTTCTTTTGCCCCTCCTGGGAAGGGGTGGGCGGGGCCAGCCAGTCCTTGCAACTGCCTATTCAGTGAACCAGATGTAAAATTAACATCCTGTGCCCCTGAACCGGCTGAATTCCATCCCTGGACCTCCTGCCCTCCATCTATTCCCACCCCCCTCCCCTAATCTGATGCCTGGGATTATCAGGGAAGCAGGTATGTGGAAATGTTGAGGGTTTTTGGGGGGGGTTTGGACAATTTTTTCAATCTCTTTCCAAGCCAAAATTCCTATCAACAATTTTTTGCTTTCCCTGCTAGGTGGAGCTTTAATCCTGCTGCACATGCTTGGCTTGTGGGTGTTTTACAAACAGGGAGATGTTGCTGGTTTTCCAGAAGCATTTTTGTGTGTGTGTGTGATCTTCTGACTTAAACAAACCTTCCCAAAATTATTTCCTTTGGCTTCCCGCGCAGATTCTTCCTCCCCACAAGACAGAAATGCTGAAATAAATGCTATCCTTTTGAAACATGCTCCTCTTCTAAAAGATTGCTTTGTAATGGGGAAGTGCTTTGGTTTAGGGCAGTGCTGGCAAACCTTGTTGTTATTGGGTGCCAAAAATGCGAGGGCGCGTGTGTAATAGTGCATGCGCGTGCCAGCACTCATAATCGCATCCTACCCCATACATCCCTGCGGCCGATTCGCTCCCACAGAGAGGGGCTTCTCCGAGTGCCATCCACTAGGCAATGCCAGCAGATTACGCCCAGGGGAAGGGCCTTCTCTGTGGCGGGCCCGACCCTCTGGAACGACCTACCCCCCCAAACTTAGATCTATCCCAGACCTCCGCTCCTTCCGCCAGCAACTAAAAACCTACTTTTTCCAACAGGCCGGCCTGGCCTAACCTACCGTTTTCAGCCTCAATTGTTTAGCAGAGAAATTTTATATTGGGCTTTAGGGATTTTTAATGGGGTAGATTTTAGCACAGGGTGTAATTTAATATAGTTTTAATGTATTTATGTATTTATTGTGATATATTGCATTTTTATATTTCCTGTGCACCGCCCCGAGTCCCTTCGAGGAGAGGGGGCGGTTAATAAGTGGAATAAATGAAATGAAATGAATAATGCAAAGCGCGAGCCCCCCCACATGCACATGTCAACCTCCCAAACACACAACACATGTGTCATACTGCTCGCCTCCAAGCTGAGCTTGGTATTTCCTCCAGGGGGCGGAGGGGCATTTTCACCCTCCCCAGGCTCCAGGAAAGCCTCCAGAAACAAACTTCCGGTGGTGCTTTTGCCCTCTCCAGGCTCCAGAGGCTTTCCTGAACCCTGGGGAGGGTGAAAATGGCCTCCCCCAGCCCTTTGGAAGAGTGAAAATCAACTGGCTGGCATACACATCTGTGCTGGAGCTGATGGCTCGAGGTGCCAGCAGATATGGCTCCGCGTGCCACCTGTGGCACGCGTGTCATAGGTTCGCCATCACTGGTTTAGGGGATGGGGACATTGCACAAGAACAGGGCTAGAAATAATCGTGTTTTTCTCTTTTCCTCCCTGTTGTTCTTTTTGTTGTTCTCAAAAAAACATGCAAGAGGCATAACATGCCAGCTGAAACCTGATATACAGAGTTTTCCAAAATAGGCTACGTAAAACAGATAGTGTGCTTTTGTCCTCGGCCTCTATGTCAATAAAGTCTCCATCATTCGGGCCAAATGTAGAAGGTGACTTTTGTAGCAAAGCTGCTAATTTAACTGAGATAAGTGGCCCTTTTGTTGTTGTTCTTGTTAGTTGCAAAGTCATGTCCGACCCATCGCGACCCCATGGACCACATTCCTCCAGGCCTTCCTGTCCTGTCAATGGACCATCCTCTGGGGTCTATTGAAGCTCCCGCCGGCTGCTTCAGTGACTCCATCCAGCCACCTCATTCTCTGCCGTCCCCTTCTTCTTCTTTTGCCCTCCATCGTTCCCAGCATGAGGCTCTCCTCCAGGGAGTCCTTCCTTCTCATCAGGTGGCCAAGGTCTTTGAGTTTCCTCTTCAGAATCTGGCCTTCTAAAGAGCAGCCAGGGTGGATCTCCTCTAGGACTGATTGGTTGGATGGCCTTGCAGTCCAAGGGACTCTCAGGAGTCTTCTCCAGCACCAGAGTTCAAAGGCCTCCATGCTTTGGTGCTCAGCCTTCCTTATGGTCCAACCTTCACAGCCATCCATTGCAACTGGGAAAACCACAGCCTTGGCTAGATGCACTTTTGTTACCTTTGTACCAAGAACTCCGGCTGTCCGTACTCCCATTTTTTTTCCTTCCCTAGACTTTGCGCCAAGTGTTCTGTCAACTTCTCAGAGTCATCCTGATGCTTCCTGGGAAAGAAGGCGGTGTCTCTCTCCCCATCCCTTCTCAGCTCATCGATGCAAGGAAAGTGGCCCTCAAGTTCCTCAGGTAAAACTCCACCTGCCTGTTTTCACTTCTTCTGCATCTCTGCAGAACTCCTTTTTGGGAATGGTTGCTATACTTTACTTTACTTTACCCTTTACTTCACTAAATGAACTGTCGTAAGTCAAGGACTACCTCTATTTGCATGTCTCCTATCTAGCTCTCTGACCGAAGAACTGAAAGACGTTGCCTTCCCTATCCTGAGGATCTTGCTACAACATATTTGTGTCAAGGTGAGATGTGGTTTTTTTACCTTTCTATGAACCGGTCCATTGGGGGGGTGGGGGTGCAGGGATGGAGTTTGAGTTTTATTTTATTTTTTACACTGCCCTACTCCCGAAGGACTCAGGGCAGTGTACAGCCAGAATAAAAACAAATATACAAAAGTTTAAAAAGCCTTTAAAAAACTTTAAACTTTGGCCGAAATGTGGAAAAAAAACCCAAACTAACCCTGATTAAAATTAATAAAAATTTGAGTTTAAAAATCATGTTTTATGCCAGCCCAGCTTGTCGAAAGAGAAAAGTTTTGAGACCGTGGCGGAAGGTGCGTAAGTCAGGGATAGTTCTTAATTCTGGGGGTAATTCGTTCCAGAGGACAGGGGCTCCCATGGAGAAGGCTCTCCCCCTGGGTGTCGCCAGTCGACATTGTCTAGCCGACGGCACCATGAGGACACCCTCTCTATGGGAGTGTACTGGCCGGTGGGAGGCTCTCGGTGGCAGAAGGCGATCTCGAAGGTACCCAGGTCCTAAGCCATGGAGCGCTTTAAAGATAGTAACCAACACCTTGAATCGCACCCGGAAAACCACCGGAAGCCAGTGTAGCTCGCGCAGGAAGGGTGTCACATGGGAGCGTCGCGTCGCTCCCATAATTACCCATGCGGCTGCATTCTGGACCAGTTGAAGCCTCCGGGTGCTCTTCAAGGGGAGCCCCATGTAGAGAATTTTCAGAATGGAGAAGAATTTTCCGAACAAAGGCCCTCAACTGAAAACGGGTGACCTGGAGCAGTGATAGTGAACCTTTTTTCTTACGGCGTGCCAAAATTCCCCGCACGCGTGTGCCCACACCATCTCCCCACCGAACTGCGCATGCGTGCATGACTCCCCCCCCCCTCCCCCCCCCCCAGGCTCCGGAGGTCTTTCCTGGAGCCCGGGCAGGGCGAAAAATGCACCAACCAGAGCTGATGGCTGGCGTGCTCCCAAATAGGGCTCCAAGGGCCACCTCTGGCACGCGTGCCATAGGTTGGCCCTCAGGGACTTGGAGTAAATGTTGGAGAACTTTGAAGATTTTTCTTGGACATTGTTCAAGTTTTGCTTGTGGCGATCTTCGCATCCTGAACTTGGGTCTTAAAGTTGCCCTTTAATATATTTGAGGCAACAAACTTGTTGTGGCCCAGCCTGCTCTGGATGAGCTGCCGATGGACTCCTCTAGTGAGGAATCCTATGAGTCTGCTCTGGAGGAGGAGGCCGAGAGTGAGAGAGCAGCCCGGCTAGGCATCAGGGGGCACCTGGGGCTTGGAGTAGTGGGGAGGATCAAACCCAGTTTGTCCCTGATGTCAGGCTAAGAAGAATTGAACGTAGGCAGCGTCAGTTACAAGAGAGATGAACCCGGAGGAGGTAATTAGTCTCAGCTGCCTAATTGAGTGGCCCCTCCCAAGGGGCTTTAAAAGAAAGCCTCTGTTAAGGGAATGGCTGCAGAGAACAACGCATAATTTGCAGAGTCAGATCTTCCTTGTCTCAAGTCGTGGTGTATATTCTTTCGTCAAGAAGCTTCAGGTCTGGTCAAGGTCAGTTCGGGCGAGTAGCCAAGAAGCAGTCAGTTTGGACATTAGTCTTATTAAGGAGGGAGTCAGAACAAACCTCTCCAAAAATGGAAGGGGAAATAACTCAAAACAGGTCTCTGGAATTCAACATTTTCATTTATAGGTCTTTTTGATTTAAAAAAACAACAACAACCATCTGTCCCATTATCTCTCTTATCATTCTGGCCCTCTATTTGTGTGGTTGGACTTTTCTCCACTGTACTAATCAGGGTTTAGCCTTAAACCTGTTTTAATCGTCATCATCTTCTTTTAAAGACTCCAGCATTCCTCGCGGGGTGGAGTTTTAGGCAACTGAATGAAGCTGAGTGTTTCCTGGCCAGATGCCTTTCGTGTCGCCAATGTGGAGTTATATTCGGCAGATAATATTCCCAAAGCGCCCAGAGAGAGAAATATCTGCCTTTACCTAGGATCGAACTCACAGCCTCCTGATTGTGAGGCCAGAGCTCCCCCTCTAGGCCACCGCACCACTCATTGAAACTATTTTAATAATTAAATTAAAATACGGATTAGTATTAAAACGGGTTCATTTGAGGGGGCCACCTCACTGGTACCTTCTTCCATGAATCAGTTGTAGCGGAAAGCCGGGTGCCAACATCCAGTGAGACCGGCTCTGTATTGAGGTCGCCGCAATGGAACATCTGACTTCAGCTAAATTTGATCGCCCCCTTTATCCCTTTTTCATTCCAGGTTCCCGATAAATCCGAATACCGGACCTACGCAGCACTGTCTTTGTCCCAGTTGCTCTACAAACTCCCTTGCGCTGAGCATGCCCGGTTCGTCGCTTGGCTGTATGGATACTCGCGCAACAGCAAGGTGAAGAAACGAACACATGTTGGAATTTCCAACCCTATCCCAGACAGTCAAAACGTTACCAGAGTGGGTTCGGCAGCCGGCAGAATTGATCCTTTGACTGATCGGCCCCTCTGCTTTGGCAGGGGTCCCCAACTCCCCCCACCTACCCCTGGCCGCCGCCTACTACCAGGTTGTGGCCTCTTCGGAACCGGGCCACGCAAGCAGCGGGCCAATGTGTATAGCCATAGCACTTTGACTTCTATATCCCTTTACAGCCCTTTAAGCGGTTTACAGAGTCAGGGAGGGAAGGAATGAAAGGGAGGGAAATAAAGAAGGGAGGGAGGGAGGGAAGGAAGGAAGGAAGAAAAGGGAGGGAGGGAAGGTAGGAAAGGGAGAGAGGGAAGAAAGGAAGAGAGGAGAGGGAAAGAAGGAAGGAAAGGAAGGGAGAAGAGGGAAGGAAGGAAGGAAAAGAAAGGGAGGGAAGGAAGGAAGGGGAAGGAAGGAAAATAGCAATAGCACTTAGACTTATATACCGCTTTACCAGTGCCTTACAGCCCTCTCTAAGTGGTTTACAGAGACAACATATCTGCCCCCAACGAGCTGGGTCTCCTTTTATCCACCTTGGAAGGATAGAAGGCTGAGTCAACCTTGTACCATCCCTGCTGTCCCGCCACTTTCATAAATTGAGTTGCGTGCCCTGGCCAGCGGCTTGTGTGGCCCGCTTCCTCTCTTCGCACCCGTCGGGCCACCAAGCCGCAGAGGTTGGGGACTGCTGCGCTCTGCGACTTCCGAGGGGGTGGAGTGGTTTAAAAATGTTAAAAAATATATGAATATCGAGCCACGGTGCCCCAGTGGTTAGAGTGCAGTACTGCAGGCTACGTCTGCTGACCGCCGGCTGCCTGCAATTTGGCAGTTCGAAACTCACCAGGCTCCAGGTTGACTCTGCCTTTCCATCCTTCCGAGGTCGGTAAAATGAGGACCCAGATTGTTGGGGACAAGAGGCTGACTCTCTGTCAACTGCTTAGAAAAGGCTGTAAAGTACTATGAAGCGGTATATAAGTCTAAGTGCTATTCCTATCGTCCTCCTTCCTTCCTTCCTTCCTTCCTTCCTTCCTTCCTTCCTTCCTTCCTTCCTTCCTTCCTTCCTTCCTTCCTTGCCTCCCTCCCTCCCTCCCTCCCTCCCTCCCTCCCTCCCTCCCAGTGGTTAGAATGCAGTATTGCAAGCTAACTCTGCCGACTGCCAGCAGTTTGATCCTGATTGACTCAAGGCTGACTTCCCTCCTTCCGAGGTATTTAAAATGAGGGCCCTGATTCTTGGGGGAAATAGGCGGACTCTGTAAACCGCTTGGAGAGGACTGTAAAAGCCCTGTGAAGCGGTATATAAGTCTAAGGGCTATTGCAGTTGCTAATATACCTCTTTATTTCCTTCCGTAACAGATTTCCTACAGGGTATTTGCACTCGATGTGGCCTTGGCTTTGTTAGAACATCCAGAGCGGGTTCAGGACGTCGCTTTGACCGAAGAGGAGCAGGTGTTTCTGAAACACAAATTCCTGGTTCAGGTCATGATCTTCAGCCGGTGTTCGGACAAAGTGCCCACCGTTCGCAGCAAAGCCCTGTCCAGCTTCACTCAGTGCCTGGAAAACAAAGTTGTGGCCAACGCACAGGACATTCAAGAGCTGTTGCATGGCAGTAAGTGGGAGCTCTCGAAAGATCACCATTACGCAGATAGCAGTAGCGCTTAGACTTATGTGCCACTTTGCAGGGATTTACAGCCCTCTCTAAGCAGTTTACACAGTCAGCCTCTTGCCCCCCCCCCTCTCCCCCCCAACAAGGATGGAAGGCTGAGTCAACTTTGAGCTGGTCAGAATTGAACGCCTGGCTGTGGGCAGAGTCAGCCTGCAATACTGCATTCTAACCACTGGAAAGAATAGGAGGGAGGAAAGGAGGTGATGAAAGGAGGGAGGAAGATAAGGAAAGGTAGAAGGAAGGAATGAGAGGAAGGAGAGTGAAGAAAGAAGGGGGAGGGAGGGGGGGAGGGAAGGAAGGAAAATAGCAATAGCACTTAGACGTATATACCACTTCACAGTGCTTTACAGCCCTCTCTAAGCAGTTTACAGAGTCAATATATATATATATATATATATTGTTGTATTCGGGTCTTTTCCCGTGTAAGATTGAGATTGACTTGGCAACGTTTTGGCATGGTCCCACTGGCCATCTTCAGGCTGGTGCTTTCAGCTTCGTGTTTGTGTGAGTAAAGCTGCCATCTTTCTCTAAATCTTTGTGGGACGGGGGGGGGGGGGTGGAGTGCTGCCTTTGTGGCTGTAAGTGGGTAGATTGGCTGTGTAGTTGCGTCATGGTTGGTAGATGGAGTTGACGTTTGGAGATTGGCCGGCTGTTTCGCATCATTCTGTGTGGCTCAGGTGCTGGCTGTGTGTTCGTTGTTCTTTTGTATGGTAACGACCTGGGTGGTGGGTGGGGCTCGATTGTTGACTAGGGCTGGTTTCCAGATGTCTGGTAGGCGGGAAGTATCGTCACGTTTTTTCATGCTGTGGGGGTGTTTCTCTATTTTGACGGCTTCCATAATTATTCTCTTGTTGAAGTGTTCAGTTTTGGAGATTAATTTGGTTCCTTCAAAGTCAATTTCATGTCCTGTAGCTTTAAGGTGCTGGAAAAGGGAGGGTGTGTGTGTGTGTGTGTGTGTGTATAAATACATACATACATACATACATACATACATACATACATACATACATACATACATACATAGTATATACATGCCAGTTGCCAAGTATCTGAATTTTGATCCTATGCAGTGTAGTACAATCATAAGTCACTTTTTTTTGTACTAATGTAATTTTGAACCGTCACTGAATGCATGGTTGTAAGTCAAGGACTAGCTGTACAATTCCCTGCCATGAAGGGCTTTGCGGTTTTTTGCTGCTCTGGTGTGAAATTCACAAGTAAACAAGAGAAATTCCTCCTTTTCATTTCTTTTCCTCTGCAGCCGCTTGTTCTTCAGTCATGGATACAAACATCCCTGCTGAAACATTCCTAACCAATGTGGAAGGTAAGTAATCTAGCCCAGGGGCCTAGCTAGGTTTTGCAGATGTCGGCCTGGCGGTTCTCCAAGCCAGATAAGGTCTGTAACTGTAAATCTTCCCAAACCAGATAAAGTTTGTGACTGTAAATCCTCCCAAGCCAGATAAGGTCTGTGACTAAATCCTCCCTAGCCAGATAAGGTCTGTGACTGTAAATCCTCCCAAGCCAGATAAGGTCTGTGACTGTAAATCCTCCCAAGCCAGATAAGGTCTGTGACTGTAAATCCTCCCAAGCCAGATAAGGTCTGTGACTGTAAATCCTCCCAAGCCAGATAAGGTCTGTGACTGTAAATCCTCCCAAGCCAGATAAGGTCTGTGACTGTAAATCCTCCCAAGCCAGATAAGGTCTGTGACTGTAAATCCTCCCTAGCCAGATAAGGTCTGTGACTGTAAATCCTCCCTAGCCAGATAAGGTCTGTGACTGTAAATCCTCCCTAGCCAGATAAGGTCTGTGACTGTAAATCCTCCCTAGCCAGATAAGGTCTGTGACTGTAAATCCTCCCTAGCCAGATAAGGTCTGTGACTGTAAATCCTCCCAAGCCAGATAAGGTCTGTGACTGTAAATCCTCCCAAGCCAGATAAGGTCTGTGACTGTAAATCCTCCCTAGCCATATAAGTTCTGTGACTGTAAATCCTCCCAAGCCAGATAAGGTCTGTGATTGTAAATCCTCCCTAGCCAGATAAGGTCTGTGACTATAAATCCTCCTAAGCCAGATAAGGTCTGTGACTGTAGATCCTCCCTAGCCAGATAAGGTCTGTGACTGTAGATCCTCCCAAGCCAGATAAGGTCTGTGACCTTAAATCCTCCCTTGAAAGACTTTGCTGGATGTAAATGAGCAGAATCCACAGTCAATTAAAAAAAGGGGGTTTTGTCGGGAGAAGGAGTTTGCTTCTGGCTCTTGGGAAGCCTCGGTCAGAACAGCATCTGAATAAACGCAACATTGGTCTTGTTTCTGAAGCTGGGGCCTCATATCTGTGCCTACGCCTTTTTGAGAAATTTCCCCCCAGTTGGATAATCCCTGCCTACTCCTGTGAGTAATAAAACTCCTTGCCTCGATTCCGCAGTTTTCCGAAATAACTTACTGGGGGGACTTCTTTTGAAGGTCGGACCAGCCATCAGCTGAAATCACTCCCCACCTTCAAAACCATCGAAGTGACCCACGAGCGGGACTCCACCCAGTTTGACGGTATGCCGGGTTTAAAATGGGGTGTGTCTTTTCCTGTAAAGAAAGAGAGAAGGAGCGAGACGATAGTTTATTTGTTAAGTTTTATTTTTCTTTCTCGTATATACATCCCAAACATGCATTCTCATGTACTATTCATATTTATGGGCTATCCTTTAAGATTTATCACAATTCGTTTAAAAAATTAAAAATATAATCGGGGTCGCTTTTCTGCCTCCCTTTACATCCATCTTATTTTATAACAACCTCTTCCTCCTCCTCCTCCTCCTCCTCTACCACCTCCTCTTCTTCTCCTCCACCTCCTCCTCTTCTCCTTCTCTTTCTCCTTCTCCTTCTTCTTCTGTCAACCCTACTACTTCTTCCGTCCTCCCAACCTCCCTTCTCTGCCTTCCCCTTTCCTCCTCTCCTTTCTCTTTTCTTTTTCCCCTCCCTCTCCCCCACTCCTCCCGTCTTCTTCCCCCTTCCTACCCGCTCTCCTACTCTTACTATCCCTCCCTCCCTTCCTCTCCTTTTCCCTTTCTTCTTTCCCTCTCCTACCTTGTGGGAGGTGATAATTGGAGAATGTGATTTATGACACAGACTGAGGGGAGGGAAGAAACAGAGGCCACGGTTCAGCCATAATTAAAACGAGGTCAGATCTGACTGCAATGGGGCATTGCCGAAACGTTGTTCCTAAATAATGACTGGATTTCTTTTGAAACTTGGCTCGAGGCTCATGAATGAATTAGGGCACCTTTCGGAAACCTGACCATTGGGTTCCGGGGCTGGAAGTCTCCCACCCTGTGTGAGTAAACATTAAATGCTCCTGATGGTCAGTTGAGCACATGGCAGTTTTGAGGCATCTCCATTCCCTCCCCCACTTTATTCAACAGGTAAAGAAATCATGGCCATCCTGAGGCAGAGAGCGATGGACGAGAAGACCAATGTGAGGAAATCGGCCCTGCAGGTAAGTATCTCACCTTTTCTGCTCCTGTCCAGGCCGATCAGGGTTCCTTAAAAGGAACGGCGTATAACAGAAGACAGGAACCCTCAAGAGAGTTACGGTTTCCCCACGGTCCCTTTGAACAGCAGGCCCGCCACGGAGGCTCAGCGGCAAAATAAATCCTTCAGGAAACACAAGGGTGGGGTTGGTGTGCTCAAACAGCCCCCACCCAGCCCCACGCCTTAGGGGCCTGGCAGAAATAAACACCCCGGACCACCAACCCATTTGACGCAGTGCTATTTCGAATCAGCGCTTTCATGCCATCCCTCTTACTTTCTAAATAACTCAAGGCAGCGAACCTTGATAATATAATAATCATAATCATCTTTGTCATTGTACTAAAATTACAATGAAATTGGTAATATTCCTTCTTCCTCCTCTTTCCCCCTCCCGAACAACAACCCTGTGAGGTGGGTTGGGCTGAGAGAGAGAGAGAGGGAGAGAAACAAAGAAAGAAGGAAGGAGAGAGAAAGAAAGAAAGAAAGAAAGAAAGAAAGAAAGAAAGAAAGAAAGAAAGAAAGAAAGAAAGAAAGAAACTGGTCCAAAGTCACTCCGCTTGATTTCATGCCTAAGGCAGGACTAGAATTCACAGTCTCCTGGTTTCTAGGCCAGCACCACTGCACCATTATAGCTACCATTTTTTCATTAATTCATGCCTAAGGGTGGGACTACAACTCCCCGTCTCCTGGTTTCTAGGGCAGCATTTTCACCACTGCGCCATGGAACTAGAACTCCCAGTCTCCTGGTCTCTAAGCCAGCACCTTCGACACTGCCCCCATTATAGCTGCAATTTTTCATTGGTTCGTGCCTAAGGGTGGGACTACAATCCCCCGTCTCCTGGTTTCTAGGGCAGCACTTCCACCACTGCGCCATGGGACTAGAACTCCCAGTCTCTTGGTCTCTAAGTCAGCACCTTCGACACTGCCCCATTACAGCTACAATTTTTCATTGATTTTACTAGCCACGTATCTCTTTGTGCTCCCTTGGTCCACCAATTGGAGGCAAGTATCTCCGTTCAGTGGTTGTGATGCCACTCCGTTCAGTGGTTGTGGTGCCACAAAGAAGAGGGAGTCAAACTATTCTCCAAGGCACCTGGGGGCAGGACAAGAAGCAATGGGTGGAAACTAATCAAGGAGAGAAGCAACTTAGAACTGAGGAGAAATTTCCTGACAGTTAGAACAATTAACCTCTGGAACAGCTTGCCTCCAGCAGTTGTGAATGCCCCAACCCTGGAAGTCTTTAAGAAGATGTTAGATAGCCATTTGTCTGAAATGGTATAAGGCTCCTGCCCACGCAGGGGGTTGGACTAGAAAACCTACAAGGTCCCTTCCAACTCTGCTATTGTATTGTATTGTATTGTACTCCATTTTATTTTTTATCCCTGCCGTATTCCGGATTCAGCTGCTGTTGGGCAGAGTTAATGGCTAACGTTTGAAGCCTGCTGTTCCATCACCTGTTAGAGAATCAATCTGGAATCTCTGCGAAAGGCAGATGTTCATTACTTTCATTACTGCCACCCTTCTTCTCTGTGCCTCCTCTTCATTTACTCCTTAATTTGCCACTAAAGGTGTATAAATTCATCGCCGCCGTTCCTCGTGAGCCATATGTCTAAATCAGCCCAATTGTTCTCGATCCATGTCGAGAATTCCCCTCCCTGAAAGTGACAGGGAGTGAAAAAACGATGGGCTGGCTCTCCTGCCGAGAGATTTATTACTAGGTAATGAAAAAAAGTAAGCTTGAATAAATCACTTTTCAACACTTAAACCCTCCCTGTGTTTGGAATATTTATAGGGGCTTAATGAATTTGGATGGCCAGGTAATGAATCAGCGCCCACCTGAATGCCAAAAAAAAAAAAAAAAAAAAAAGGGTGGGACGACAAAATCCTGATTTCCATGAATATTGTAGATTTTGGTAGTTGCAGCCCTCCCTACAAATGGCAAGAAAGAGAGGTGGCCATTATAACGCCTACAGAATTATATATCAGCAAGAGTTTTGTTCCTCTTTTGAGTCATCAAGTTTTCCAACTCACCCTACAGCATTGCCAATCTTTGGTAGTGCTTCTCTCTTTGTCCAAGGAGATTCTCAAGTCCTCCAGGTCATTGTTGTCTCAAAGGTGCTTTTTTTCCCCCAAGAGGCAACTGATCTTTCTTGGTTTTCCTTGGAAGACGTTTCGCTTCTCATCCAAGAAGCTTCCTCAGCTCTGACCAGATGGTGGGGAATGGAAAGCCAGAGCTGAAGAAGATTCTTGGATGAGAGGTGAAGCATCTTCAAAAGAAAAAAACTGCTTCCTGAAAAAAAGCCCCTTTGGGACATCCATGACCTGGAGGACTGAGAATCTCTACAGACTTTGAGCTATACGATTTGGGATGAAGAGCCTTTGAACGGTGTGGAAGGAGGAATGGATTTCCAGTGAAGAAATGGCAGACTGCAGGAACCATTTGCACCATTCAGGTGACCCTGAGGACACAGATAAACCTCCATGTCCTTCAACAAACTTCTAAAAAGGATGCAAAGGACCAGCTGTCTGCAAGGAATCTAAATCCTTCCATTGCTCAAGGCGTTCCAGAGTTTTTAGATAGATGGATGGATGGATGGATGGATAGATAGATAGATAGATAGATAGATAGATAGATAGATAGATAGATAGATAGATAGATAGATAGATGATAGCTAGATAGATAGATAGATAGATAGATATAGATAGATAGATAGATAGATGAGAGAGAGATGATATAGATAGATAGATAGATCGACAGACAGATAGGAGAGAGAGAGAGAGATTAGATAGATAGATAGATGATAGATAGATAGATAGATAGATAGATAGATAGATAGATAGATAGATAGATAGATAGATATTAGGTTTTTGAGCTGATCAATAAATCAGAGAGACTAGGATAGATCTATTTCGAGCTTTTTAGCTCTCATCAGCTAGCCATACCCTTACTGGGATTTGAACCGGGGCTGTATTACATGTTAGGCAGAAGCCTTAGCCACTTAAGCCACCAGTTTCTCTTCCTGATCAGCTGAGACAGGAGGATAAGTATATGGTTGTGTCACGCCTGATTTATTTATTGATCAGCTCAAAAACGTAACACATATATATATTAAAAAAGTACACAACGGAACTCATAGCTTTCTGTCTAGATGGTCTCTGGTGATGAGCCGAAAGGCAGAAAAGGAGAACAGTATGCTTCCTCCCTTAATTGGGGCTTAACAGGGTGTTGTGACACAACCAGATAGATAGAGACAGAGACAGATTTTAGATAGAGTGAGAGAGAGAGATGATAGATAGATAGATAGATAGATAGATAGATAGATAGATGATAGATAGATAAAAAGCATATTTATCTCTTTCCCATCGCCACCTCTTTCCCTCTGTTGTTGGATGGCCAGGTGTTGACCAGCATTTTGAAGCACACGGTGGTCCCATCTACCACAGAAGACCTGTCCACCATCCAGGATCGCTGTCGTGATCCAGCAATCTCCGTGAGGAAGTTGGCGCTGCAGTCTATTACGGAGCTCTTACAGGTAATAGCGTGGTACCTTTGTGACCCCTTTCTCGGCCTTCCCTTCCCCCAAATCATGAAATTATACTAGAATCCTTGGAATTTGGGACCCGAATTCCTCTTCCCCTTACAGTCGCAGCCCAAGAACCGTGCGATGCAGAAGGCGTGGCTGATGGGAGTCATTCCTGTCGTTATGGACTGCGAGACCTCCGTGCAGGAGAAAGTCCTGGAGTGCGTGGATCGTCTCTTGCTTCAGCAGATGAAGCCCTGCCATAAATTCACCCACCAAGACAAGGACCAAGTGCTGGCCTGGGATCTCCTTACGTTGCTCACCGAAGAGAGTGAAGAGCTTAGGTAGGTTTTCTTCCGACTGCCTGCGCCGAGAACCCTCCCCTCTAATTTTTTTAAAAATTGATTTTCTGTCAAATATATTTCCTAGTGCTTTTTTTTGGGGGGGGGGGGGGAGTTATTTATGCTATTTTTCCATCACTTCTCTTACATCAGGGGTCTCCAACCTTTGCAACTTTAGGTCTGAAGGACTTCAGCTCCCAGACTTCTCCAGCCTTTCTGATCGACAAGCTCAGCATCTCAGCCACTGTGCCAATTAAGAGAAGTAATTGTCTCCTGCAAACTCCATTCCCCTTAGAACAGGAGTCTCCAACCTTTGCAACTTTAAGTCTGAAGGACTTCACTCCCAGAATTCTTTGTTGAGCTTTGCTGGCTGGAGAATTCTGGGAGCTGAAGTCCTTCAGACTTAAAGTTGCAAAGGTTGGAGACCCCTGTCTTACATCATTAATCTTGCAGTGTGTCATTTGGGTACAGTTTTGGCATCATCATATTTAACAGTTGCATCCTTTTTAATCTATTTTTATAGATTACATTTGTACATTTACATTTCGATTACTGTTTAATTCAACTCCTCCCCTATAATTCTACATTCCCCCTCCACCCCAATTATTCAGTTTTCTATTTCTGTTTGCCTGTATTCATTTTCTATCCAATGATTAAAAAAATATCCCCATATCTTATAAATATTCCAGTTCTTCCTTCTCTTTAATTACCAATTTTAATCTATTCATTTCTGCACAATCTTATATATATTTTTAATTACCTCTCCCCTCTGAGGAAATGTCTTCCATTTTCCAATTTCTTAGTGCTGAATAAACATCGTGTTGTCTGGGAGTATAATTGCCTTAAACAATACCAATTTACAATACAAAATACAAAAATGGCAAATAGCAAATCTGGACAGCATGCTAAAAAGCAGAGACATCACCCTGCCAACAAAAGGGTGTCTAGTCAAGGCTGTGGTTTTCCTAGTTGCAATGGATGGCTGTGAAGTTGGACCATAAGGAAGGCTGAGCACCAAAGAATGGAGGCCTTTGAACTCTGGTGCTGGAGAAGACTCCTGCGAGTCCCTTGGACTGCAAGGCTATCAAACTGGTCAGTCCTAGAGGAGATCAACCCTGACTGCTCTTTAGAAGACCAGATCCTGAAGAGGAAACTCAAAGACTTTGGCCACCTAATGAGAAAGAAGAAGGACTCCCTGGAGAAGAGCCTCATGCTGGGAACGATGGAGGGCAAAAGAAGAAAAAGGGGACAGCAGAGAAGGAGGCGGCTGGATGGAGTCACCGAAGCAGAAATGCGTGAGCTTAAATGGACTCCAGAGAATGGTAGAGGAAGGCCTGGAGTAATGTGGTCCATGGGGTCACGATCAGTCGGACATGACTTTGCAACTAACAACAACAACAACAAAATTGCTTTCTTGCTCTCCACCCCTTTTTTCCAACCATTGGTCAAATAGATTCCATGTTTGATAATATTCTACATCTTTCTGTTTAATTTTCAATCATCTATTTCTGTACAATCTAGTATCTTTCTGACTATCTCTTCATCTCGCGGCGTATCTTCATTTTTACGCACAATGTCTCACAGGGGCTTTTTCAAGAGGCAGCTGGGCTTCCTTTTGTTTTTTCTTCCGCTGTGCCTCATTCCCGTCGTATCCTCCTACCGAATGACAAAAGTGAAGGCAAAACCCCCGCTACGTCTTGACGAAGAGAGTAGAAAGCATCAGCATCGGAAGCTGAAAGGTTGGGAGAGGGGGCAGAGTTAAGTCTCCAAGACTGCTATTTCCCTGTCCTTGTTTTTAATTAAGTTATAGAGTATTATAAAATACAAAAGGAGCAGGGAAGGGAAAGGGGGAAAGGAAGTGAGGGAAGAGGGGGTTGTGGCACAACACAGCTGGCAGCAGAATCAGACAAGGAGGAGGTTGGGGAGGAACACGGGCCAGTCTGGAGGTTGAAGAAAGCTCAGACGAGGGCTCTGCGTCGAAGGCAAGAGAGGGAGTTAGACAGCAGTGAGGCAGAGGAACAGCTGGATCCTGTTCCCAGTGTGCGCAGAGCTACCAGAAGACAAGAACAACTAAGAAAGCAGGGGTGACTTAGGAGTAAAGCCACACCTTGGAAGTGATTGGCCCCTCCCATAGGAAACCAAAGAGGAGCGAATGGGGAGGGGGCTTTTGCAGGAAACAATTTGTTCCTTCGGTCGTTTCAAGAGTGGAAAGTTCTGTTTGTGACTCTAAGAGACACTGCACCAAGTTTTGCCTCGCCCTGCGTTTGGAAACTAGTTATCTGGCAGCTCTCCAAGCGAGATAAGGTGCGTGTGGATAAACACTCCTCGGAAAGACTGTTTGCTAAGCACTTGCTGACTGAATGCAAGGAATTCACAGTCGTGTAAATAAAGGGGTTTGCAGGGACCAAGACTCTGCTTCTTGCTTTCTAAGGAAGCCTGGGTCAGAACAGAGGGAGGGAAAGAAAAAGAAAAAAAAGCATTGACTTCCGACTCTCTCTCTCTTACAGTAAAATAAGGCATTAAATGAAATCACAGCTTTTTACTTTTCCGTAAACAAGCCATTTCTGCAAAGTACTATCAATCTAACCTGTAAAACCCAAAGTCGGAGTTTCTTTCTTTTCCACACCAAGCACAAAGTTCAGAAGTGGTTTCCAGGTGGGAACAATAGTCCTTATGTTCTTTCCTTTAATCAAAGAGGTCAGTTTTGCCATTTCCGCCAACTCCATCCACTTCTGAAACTGCTCTTCCACGCCAGGAATCGAAGGGGCCTTCCATTTTTGCGCAGAGGCTTGCTTTCTTGAATCCACAAAGACGGCTGATTGCTCCTTGGAAATGTATTACTACCACTCAGCTCGTTTCTCTGCCTGCAACTGCGAGCATTTATTCCATCGTCTCTCTCTCTCTTTCTCTCTCTTTTCCCCCCCTTCTTCTTCGGATTTTACAGGAAGCAAAATAAGGGGTGAGGTGCCACTTCTGGAATGACAGGAACATATGCTGAATCAAAAACAGCATCTGTTTATTAGTCAATAGCGTGTAACAGCTTCTGAAATAGAACATGTTGTGTTAGGATGGAGGATACCATCAGCAATCCTAATTTTGGCCCCGTGGATGAGACACTCGGATTTTTTTTTTACATTGCTTGGGAGGTTTCTGAATCATTTTCATATTTTTTGTCTTATTTTGAGACAAGTGGAAAAGCATATACGGGAGGAAGGAAGGCTTTGGCACGGAGGAACGAACACTTTTGAAGTTTAAAGGGTCACAGGTGAGACAGGAGAAAGAGGAAGAAACTAAAGAAACTTATATGCGAGACCGTCTCCTGCCCCATACATCCCTTAGACCGATACGCTCCCACAGAGAGGGCCTCCTCAGGGTGCTGTCGGCTGGACAATGCCGGCTGGCGACACCCAGGGGAAGAGCCTTCTCTGTGGCGGGCCCTGCCCTTTGGAACGACCTACCCCCTGAACTCCGCACTATAACCGACCTCCGCCTCTTCCGCCGGTGTTTAAAAACACACTTATTTCATCAAGCCGGCCTAACATAGCCTCCGCTGGGACAAATATTAGACAGTTTTAAATGGGGGGTTTTAATTTAATTTGGTTTTAGCGCAGGTTTTTTGGTCATTTAATAGGTTTTTTAAATTATATTTTGTAACTATTTTGTATGTTGTTTTAAATTCCTGTGCGCCGCCATGGGTCCTCTCGGAGAAGGGTGGGATATAAATTGAATAAAATAAAATAAATAAAATAAATAAATCCAGATATTGCTTCGTCATTTTAAAAAAAAGCGTAGAAAACGTCTGATGTCGTTGTGGCCTACCAACAGAGCTGGCAGCAGATACGGGCAGTGAGGAGGTTGGGGAGGAACATGGGCCACGCCTGGAGTCTGGGGAAGGCTCTGACGAGGGCTCTGTGTCGGAGGCAGAGAGGGGGCCAGAGCCATATGACAGTTATCAGTTGCCTTCAAAATCAGACATCAGTGAGGCAGAAGAACAGCTGAAGCCTGTTCCCAGTGTCCGCAAGCACAGAATTGCCAGGTGAAGGGAACACTTATGGAACAAGGGTTGACTTGAGAGTTGGACGGTGAATGGCCCCTCCCATAGGGAATAAAAGAGGAGCGAAAGGGGAATGGAGTTTGCAGGAGACAATTAGTTCACTTAATTGGTTCGTGACTCTCCAAGACTCCTTGCCAGGTTTTGCAGATATCTGTCTGGCAGCTCCCCAAGCCAGATAAGTTCGCTGATGGAACTGTTGTGGCCCACCACCAGCCAGCAGATTCGGACAGTGAGGAGGGTTGGGGAGGAACCTGGGCCAGTCCTGGAGTCTGGGGAAGGCTCTGAGGAGGGCTCTGTGTCGGACGCAGAGAGGAGGCCAGGGCCCTCTGACAGTTATCAGCTGCCTTCAGAGTCAGACATCAGTGAGGCAGAGGAACAGCTGGAGCCTGGAGTTTGTGAACCCTAAATTTAGGATACCATGCATTAGCAATAGCACTTAGCCTTATATGGCGCTTTACAACTCTCTCTGAGCGGTTTACAGAATCAGCATCTCCCCCCCCCCTAAAAAAAAAACCCCAACCATCTGGGTCCTCATTTTACCGACCTTAATAATAATACTAATAATTTTAATTTATAAAACCGCACCCTCTCCCCACAGGGACTCGGGGCGGTGCACAGGTAGAATAAAAACCAAATACATACAACAATTCTAAAAACAAATTAAATATAACCTGCGCTAAAATTCCCATTAAAACTAAATAATACTAATTCCCCATAAAACCTTGATAGGATGGAGGGCTGAGTCAACCTTGAGCCCATCAGATTTGAATGAAGTTTGAGTTGCAATGCTACATTCTAAGGCAGGGGTCTCCTACCTTTGCAACTTTAAGTCTGAAGGACTTCAGCTCCCAGAAAAGCTGGCTGGAGAAGTCTGGGAGCTGAAGTCCCTCAGACTTAAAGTTGCAAAGGTTGGAGACTCCTGTTCTAAGGGGAATGGAGTTTGCAGGAGACAATTACTTCTCTTAATTAGCACAGTGGCTGAGATGCTGAGCTTGTCGATCAGAGAGGTCGGCAGTTCCTTCCGTCTGAAATTGAAAACGCACTTTTTCTGCTTGGCCGGCCTAGGGTAGCCTCTCTTCTATAGTTTTATAGGGTTATATGATTTTAGTGTATTGGGGAATTTTAGCGCAGGGTTTGATGTTTAATTTGTTTTTATTGAATTATGTGTATTTCTATGTGTATTTATTGTTTTAACCTCCCTGTGCACTGCTCCGAGTCCCCTTGAGGAGAGGGAGCGGTCTAGAAATTAAATTACCTTATCTTATCTTATCTCAGTTCGAATCCCTAGCCCCGTGTAATGGAGTGAGCTCCCGTGACTTGTCCCAGCTTCTGCCAACCTAGCAGTTCGAAAGCACGTAAAAAAATGCAAGTAGAAAAATAGGAACCACCTTTGGTGGGAAGCGAACAGCGTTCCGTGCATCTTCAGCGTTAAGTCACCACGGGAGACGTCTTCGGACAGCGCTGGCTCTTTGGCTTTGAAACGGAGATGAGCACCGCCCCCCTAGAGTCCGGAACGACTTGCACATATGTTGCGAGGGGAATCTTTACCTTTATCTATGATTGATCTCTTTCTCTCTCTCTCTCTCTTAGCCGCTATTTAAGCAAAGCTTTCCACATTTTGGCTCAGAAGAACAAGTTCTCCTCTTCGTTCATTAACGGCGTCATTTCCCATACCGAAACTGAGCGTGCTGCGGCCGCTTGGATGTTATTGGCAAAAGTGGCTGGTTCCTCACCCAAGTTGGACTATTCCAAAATCATTGATGCCTGGGACAGCATCGGCAGGTGAGCGAAATTTGGCACAAAAGTGGGGAGCGAGCATATGGCTGGAGTTAAATAGGGCAATCAGGTTTTGCCCTCCCATGGGGTCTGTTGGAAAAAAAATATCCATCTGGTTCAGTTCCAAGTGGGGAGAAAGACACTGAAAACATGGCGGCAGGTTGGAAAGATGGTTTATAGATGGACAGGACCACCTGGGTTTGAGGTCCTGGGCAGCTGACCACATGGAGTGGAGAATGAGGGTTATTTATGCCCTCTCTTGGGCTTTGCCCTTGAGCTTCCTGTTCCTGTGGCAAGGGCATGGAATCTGTTGGTTGATGTCAGACTCCCACGGAGGTATGCAGGGGTCATAGCTGATTTTGTAGGTTATCTGAGTCAAGTTTGGTTGATGCTTGGGCTGATGCAATGCAGCCCCTATTGTGGCTGAATGGCTTTGCCCTGAAGGATAATCCCATCATCCTAGAGCTGAAAGTCTTTTATTTTGTAGATAGGCTGGCCCAGTCCTTCCCCATAGTCACCAAATATCTGCTGGGGGGCAGGGAGCTGAAGGTTCTGTCTTTAGAAACATGTTTCTCCTTTAGGAAAAATATAATATTCTGTTTTTTTTAATCTATCTATCTATCATCTATCTATCATCTATCTATCTATCTATCTATCTATCATCTATCTATCTATCTATCTATCTATCTATCTATAAAATAGTTCCCTCTGTGTGTCCAGAATAACTCTGGAATGCCTCAAGCAATTTCAACCATACTTGGTACACAGATGACACCCCTAACACCCCCTCGGTGTGCCTTCTGTTAGGATGCAGCCTGTTGTGCCTTAAAATGACTTCTACTGTACTGCCATAAAATGGCTTCTACTTACAGCACAAAGGAGTTGCCATGTTAACGGTTTCACAGTACTCCACAATGGCTCCCCCTCTGGTAAGGGGGGGGGGGGAATCCAACATTAGAAATTATCTTTGGTCCGGACATTTTCCTGCTATAAATAAATACCCGGGCAACGCTGTGGATTATCAGCACTAGTATTTCTTAAAACTGTGATGGCGAACCTATGGCACGTGTTCCACAGGTGGCACGTGGAGCCATTTGTTAGGGCACACAGCTCCAGTGTGCATGTGCCTGCCGGCCAGCTGGCTTCAGCCTTTATTTCTGGCTGTTTTTCACCCTCCCCAGGCTCCTAGAAAGCCATCATGGTCCTAAAATATTTCGTTCTTCTAAGAGAGGTGGTTGCTAACTTTCTACAGGTCTGTTAAGTGGGCTAAGCCTGACTGAAGAATTCTGGGGGTTGGAAGTCCACAAATCCTGGAAGTTGCCACGTTTGGGGACCCCTGGCTTAGCATGTTGACCCCAGCCATTGGTTTACGGCCCAGGGTCAAATGAGCCACAGGCACAACATTCATGGGTGAGAAGCAGGGCCATTCATCACTTCCTCCTTCTCCATTTTCCAGACAGCCCGGCGCCAACCTGGAGACCATGGTGCACATCCTCAGCGTGATTGGAAGTGTCGCCAGACACCTGCCCAGCGGCACCCAGAGCAGGCTTATGAGTGAGGGCTCGTTGACCAGTCGTTTGGGAGGGGACTTTTCTGGAAAGCCACGGTCTCTCTTACGCAGCCTTCTTTGTGGCGAGAGGGAAGGACTGTCTCTGAAACACCCCCCCTCCCCCAACACCGATTGACTCTGGGGTGTTTGGCTTTCTTTTGCAGATGATCTCAAATGTTGGCTGCAGGATTTCCAGTGTCCTTTGGAGGCGATCAGCTCAGCTATCGAAACTCTGCAGAAGCTCAGCCAGGCTGTCACAGGCGCCCCAAAGGAGATGCAGGTGAGAGAAGCCGACGAGTCTTTTTCAAAAATGTGGATTTTAGGTCCCAAGGCTGCTTTCCTCAGGAAGCAACTGGACTTTCTTGTTATTCTTTCGAAGACGTTTTCGCTTCTCATCCAAGAAGCTTCTTCAGATCTGAATCGATGGTGGGGAACGGAAGGATTGATACTCCTTGAAGACAGCTGGTCCGTTGCATTCTTTTAGAGGGTCTTTGAAACACCTAGAGGTTTATCTGTGTCCTTAGGGTCACCTGAGTGGTGCAAATGGTTCCTGTGATCTGCATTTTTTTTCCTTTGGAAATCCATCCAGGTGTACCTGTAGTCTGCAATTTTGTCTCTGAAAATCCATTCCTACTCCGACGGCATTCAAAAGGGTCTTCATCCCAAATTGCACAGTGTATTTATTTATATAATAAACTCAATTAATTTATTTATTTATTATCTTTTGTTTATTTACAAATAAACTTAAATGAGATGCAAATTGTACAGTTAAAAAGTCTGCCATCCAGGTCATGGTTGTCCCAAAGGTGCTTTTTCGGAAGGCAGCTGGACTTTCTTGTTTTGTTTTCGGTTTTTTTTTTTCCTTTTGAAGAAGTTTTGCTTCTCATCCAAGAAGCTTCTTCAGCTCTGACTGGATGGTGAGGAATGGAAGGATTGATACTCCTTGAAGACAGCTGCTCATTTGCATCCTTTTAAGAGGGTCCTTGAAGCTATGCAATTTGGGGTGAACACCCTTGGAATGGTGGGGGAGTAGGAATGGATTTCCAGGGGGGAAAATTGCAGACTACAGGAACCGTTTGCAACCACTCAGGTGACCCTGAGGATACAGAGAAACCTCCAAGTGGCCTCAATGGCCCTTTAAAAAGGATGCAAATGACCAGCTGTCTGCCAGGACTATAAATCCTTCTCTTCCCCACCACCCAGTCAGAGCTGAAGAAGCTTCTTGGATGAGAAGCAAAACATCTTCAAAAGAAATTTTAAAAAAAGTTCAGTTGCCCCCTGAAAAAGCACCTTTGGGACATCCATGACCTGAATGACTGAGACTCTCTACAGACTTTGAGCTATACAATTTGGGATGGACACCCTTTCAATGGTGGGGGAGTAGGAATGGATTTCCAGAGGGGAAAAATGCACACTACAGGAACCATTTGCAGCACTCAGGTGACCCTTATGACACAGATAAACTTCCAAGTGCTTCAACGATCCTCTAAAAGGATGCAAAGGACCAGCTGTCTGCAAGGAATATAAATCCTTCCATTCCCCATCCTCCTATCAGAGCTGAAGAAGCTTCTTGGATGAGAAGCGAAACATCTTCAAAAGAAATTTTAAAAAAAGTCCAGTCGCCCCCCGAAAAAGAACCTTTGGGACAACCATGACCTGGATGACTGAGAATCCCTACAAACTTAGTGGCACTTAATATTTCCAGCCAAGGTACACACGGCAACATATTCTCAAGGGAGCTAACTCCAGCGGTGGCTCTGGTGAAGCTGTCAACCCCATGGCTCTTCCCTTGATAATTCTCCCGACAGTCGCAGAGAAACAATTAACTTACCTGCTTGCCAATCAGGTGGAGGTAGATCTCCCCAGACTGAGGCTGGATAACTTAAATCTGCCAGTAGACGCAGCCATCCTCCTAGCCACGAAGAAGTGGGATCCTGGGGAAGGTTGTGGTGTTAACTCAGCAAACGTTTACTCAAATCCCCTCCCGCCCACCGTGTCATGTTTGAACAGGAGCTGCTGAATGACCTGTGCGGAGACCTTTTAGCGACCTGTGAGCAATATATCTCGAAGATAGTCCTCCAAGAATTTGACCCGGAACAGCTGCAAGAGGATGTCTTGGTAAATAAAACCAGCGGGGTTTGTGAGTTGGTTAAACTCTGAATATCGGATTTGGGGGTTCAGCCAGTGCCACAGGGGGGGAGGCCTTAATAAAAAGATTGGTCAAGGCAAACCCTTCTCTCCATTAGCTGGACCGGCGCTCGGCAATCTGCAGCTCTGGAGCCGCATGTGGCTCTTTCATCCCTCTGCTGCGGCTCCCTGTTGCTCAAAATATGTGTCACCTGCTGGCATGCGGTTTATTGAGCTTTTCAGCCCCCGGTAGGCTTTGTGGCTCCTGGTGTTTTCTTTACTGTGGGAAACAGATCCCAGTGGCTCTTTGAGTGTTTAAGTTTGCCGACCCTTGAACTAGACCTACACCGAATCATCATCATTTAACAACCCCCACAATCCCTTGCGGGGTGGAGTCTGGGCGTTTTAATGGCCATATGCCCTTCCTGACGCCAATGGGGAGTTTTGTTCAGCGGATGAATTCTCATTTTGCCCAGAGAGAGAGAGAAATAGCTGCCTCTACCTAGGATCAAACTCACAGCCTCCTGATTGTGAGGCGAGAGCTCCACCTGTAGGCTACCGCACCACGCCGTTCTTCAATCATTACGTTGCACCCAATTCTTTGTAACCCTCATGGACACCCCCTCCTCCTGTCCTCTACTGTCCCTTGGAGTTTGCTCATATTCATGTTCATGTTAGATCAGGGGTGGGCAAACTTTGCAACTTTAAGTCTGAAGGACTTCTCCAGCCAGCAAAGGTTGGAGACCCCTGATTTACAGCATTGTGAATTCCTTTCATTCGCAGTAGCAAGGATTAGCAAATCTGATTCCGTGGGCTACTAGACATATAAAATAAGTGGAGGAAAAAAAATAACCTGAACCGATGAACAATCTACAATCAAGTCAATGTCATAAACAGCTGCTTCCTAATTTTACAACATGAACAAGAAGGAAGCTGCTTCTCAGATATCATGTAAAACAGGGGTCTCCAACCTTTGCAACTTTAAGTCTGAAGGACTTCAGCTCCCAGACTTCTCCAGCCAGCTTTGCTGGCTGGAGAATTCTGGGAGCTGAAGTCCTTCAGACTTAAAGTTGCAAAGTTTGCCCAGCCCTGTGTTAGCCTTCCGCCGAAGAGTATTTCCATGCCAATTTAGGATTCTCTTTCCAGTTTTACAGCATTGTTTCGTTTGGCAGGTGAGGCACCTCTTCACCTTGGGTGAGATTGCGCAGCTCTGTCCGGCCAAAGTGGACAAGCGCATCTTCTTGTTGATCCAATCCCTCTTGGCTAGTCCCGACAACATGGAACAGTGTAAGCTCTCCTTCCCCCTTTGGGTGCCCACCTTGCAGAGGGAGCGGTCCCCTACTTCAAAGTCCTAAGTTCTTATTTGGGGTGTGTGTGTTGTGTGTGTTGTTTCCTAGTGTCCAGCCCTGCGGAGAACGAGGAACTGCCGGCATCTCAACCTTTGTCGCAATTCCGAGGGTCCATGATGCCTTCTACAGTCCGAGCACATGCGTTCATTACTCTGGGTAGGCATGGTGGGGTGGGGGAGAGGGGAGAGGGCTTGCCATAGTCCCTCTTTTCTTTTCTCTAGCGCCCACCGACATAGCGTGTTTGCGATATCTTAAAAATTGTGTCCTTTGTTTCCCTTTCATCTGAGTCCATGATGAAATGAAGATGATAGACAGCAAGACACTCAGAATAAATATTCTGTGTTTGGTCCTCTTCTCTTCCGTTCCCTTCTCTTCCCTTCTGTTCCCTTCCATTCCCTTCTCTTCTGTTCCCTTCTCTTCTCTTCCGTTCCCTTCCCTTCTGTTCCCTTCCATTCCATTCCCTTCTCTTCTGTTCCCTTCTCTTCTCTTCCGTTCCCTTCCCTTCTGTTCCCTTCCATTCCCTTCTCTTCCCTTCCCTTCTGTTCCCTTCTCTTCTCTTCCACACCCTTCTCTTCCCTTCTGTTCCCTTCCATTCTCCTCTCCCCTCCCCTCCCCTTCCCTTCCCTTCTGTAATCCTTTCTCCTTCCCCTCTGCTTCTCCTCTTCTTTCAAATTTAGTTGGACTAATGATTTCTTACCCCTCCCAAAATAGGAAATAATAGCCTCTGGTGAGTTCCTATGGCACCTTAGGTATGAAAGCTTGCTAGATGACTTTGGGCCAGTCCCCAGGAGACTGGGAATTCTAGTCCCACCTTATGCATGACAGGTGGCTGGGTAACTTGGGGCCAATTACCAGGAGACCCTGAGTTCTAGTCCCGCCTTAGGCGTAAAAGCCAGCCGGGTGACTTGGGGGCGAACCATCAAGAGATTGGGAGTTCTAGTTCTGCCTTAGGCATGAGATCTATCTAGGTGATTTTGGGCCAGGCTCGCACGCTGTCTCTCAGGAAGTCATCTCACAAGGTTGTTGTGAATAAAACAGGAGGAGGAAGGAATATTGGGTCTGTAAGGGATGGATTTAACGATTGCCTGCCTCTATTGGAGGGCGATGAAAGAAAGTTCTCGCAGAAACCCTCTCTACGTTAGCAAAGACTTGCCAATCCACGAGGCTTCAAAATCCAGTGATATGAAGGGATCAGGAGAAAATTAGTGGCCCAAGAGCTATATAGCCTTAACAACCCAACTGGGTAGTGGTGAAATCTTAAAAAACAAACAAATTGCCACTGGTTCTCTGGGTGTGGCTTGGTGGTGGGGGTCATGTGGCTGGGTGGGCACGGCCAACTTTGTAAAAGATTTTTTTCCCCTGCCTATTCTCACAACCCGGCAGGAAAAAAATAGCCGCACGATCCTCGGAACCAATGACAATCGTCCCGGCCAGTTCGGCCGAAGCGGGCTGAACCGGGAGGATTTCACCCTTGCAACTGAATTCTGATGGATTCCAGATCTGTTCCAAGCTTCTTCTCCTTTTCCACTTTCCCCCTTTCTGCTTTTTCTCTCCTCTCTCTGGTTTTCTCTCCCTACCGATACAATACAATAGCAGAGTTGGAAGGGACCTTGGAGGTCATCTAGTCCAACTCCCTGCCTAGGCAGGAAACCCTATACTGTTTCAGACAAATGGCTACCCAACATCTTCTTGAAGACTTGCAGTATTGGGGCATTCACAACTTCTGGAGACAACTTCTGTTCCACTGGTTAATTGTTCTACTGTCAGGAAATTTCTCCTCAGTTCCAAGTTGCTTCTCTCCTTGATTAGTTTCCACCAATTGCTTCTTGTACCATTTCCAGACCTGAAAGAATCTCAACCTTCTCCTTTCGCGCCTTCTTTTTCTCACAGGAAAGCTTTGCCTGCAGCACGAGGACCTGGCGAAGAAGTGCATCGCGGCCTTGGCTCGCGAGCTAGAGGTGTCCAAGGACGTGGCCGTCCGCAACAACGTGGTGATTGTGATGTGCGACCTGTGTGTCCGCTACACCACCATGGTGGACAGGTATATTCCCGACGTTGCCATATGCCTGAAGGACCCGGAGCCATTCATTCGGAAACAGACGCTCATCCTCCTTACGAATCTCTTGCAGGTGAGGGGAAAGCAGAAGGCTGGAATTTAAGCTTCTCCGTTGTCTAGACCGGGCGCGCTCAGCTTTCAGGAAAACGTAGTGTTGAATTTATATTTACCGACAAAGAAATAAAGGGAGACTGGAATAGATCTATTTCAAGCTATTAAGTTCTCACCAGCTATCCACACCCTTCTGGGATCCGAAGCCGGCTACTTACAAATTAGGTAGATGTATTAACCTCCTCACTTTGTTAGCTATATGCTTTGTCGGTTATACGTCATGGTGTACTGTACTGCAGGATATTGCTGCCGGCTGCCGGCTGCCTGCAATTTGGCAGTTCAAATCTCACCAGGCTCAAGGTTGACTCAACCTTCCATTCTTCCGAGGTGGGTAAAATGAGGACCCAAATTGTTGGGGGCAAGAGGCTGACTCTGTAAAACTGCCTAGAGAGGGCTGTAAAAGCACTGTAAAGCGGTATATAAGTCTAAAGGCTATTGCTGGTCCATCCGTCCGTCCATCCGTCCATGGTGGCAACGTAGTTAGTACCCAGTATTGCGGGCTAACTGCCCACTGCAAGGAGTTTGATCCTGACCAGCTCATGGTTGACTCATCCTTCCGTCCTTCCGAGGTCGGTAAAATGAGGAGCCAGATTGTTGGGGGCAAATATGCTGACTCTCCAAACCGCTTAGAGAGGGCTGTAAAACACTGTAAAGCGGTATATAAGTCTTAAGTGCTATTGCTATTTCTACACTATAATAGGAGTGATTTAAGTGTTGTTGTTTTTTTAATCAGGGCAACCTGGTCTACCCAAATATGGGACAGACCATCCTGCTTCTTCTTTCGCCTTTCAGGCCCAATCACAGGGTGCTCCACTTTTATCAGGAACAAAACTCTGGAATTCAGTCGTCCAGTTAATTCAAAGAGGCCATCTTTGAACACTGAAAAATAATTTCGGGAAAGATGAAAGGGTTTGGGGAAACGTTTGCAGCTTTGAGCAAATGTGTGTATAGTTTTAGGGAGATGGTATCCCTGTTTTCTATCCAAAGGGGCTAATAGTGCTGTTTCGTTTTGATCAGGAAGAATTTGTGAAATGGAAAGGCTCGCTCTTCTTCAGGTTCATCAGCGTCCTGGTGGATCCCAATCCAGAAATTGCCAGGTAAGGAAGAACTTTTGAAAGTTGGTACGGTTCGAAACTTGGTGGTGTCTCCATTCCTTCTGAAACTCTGGGAGAAGATTCCAGCTAAGCCCCTTGTCCTTCAGGCAGTTTTTAGAAATAACAGATGAACAGAGTTGGAAGGGACCTTGCAGGTCATCTAGTCCAACCCCCTGCCCAAGCAGGAGACCCTACATCTGCCTCTACCTAGGATTGAACTCACAACCTCCTGATTTGTAAGGGAAGAGCTTCACCTCTAGGCCACAGCAGCAGATGTATATAGGCAAATATAGGCCTTTGTTTTCTCCTTCTTTCCTTCCTTCCTTTCTTCCTTCCTTCCTTCTTTCTTTCTCTTCCTTTTTTCGCTTCATTTCCTTCCCCTCCTTTCCTTTTCCTTCCTTCCTCCTTTCGTTTATCTCCCTTCCCTTCCTCTCTTCTTTCTCTCTCTCTCTCTCTCTCTCTCTCTCTCTCTCTCTCTCTCTCTCTCTCTCTTTCTTTCTCTTTCTTTCTTTCTTTCTTTCTTTCTAGTTTCTTAAATCTTACATGCATTCGGGTGCAAGAGAAAGCAGATTCTTATTAAATCAAGTCAAACATCTATGACAGTCGTAAGCCAGCATAACATTCCTTCCTTCCTTCCTCTCCTCCTCTCTCCCTACTGCCTCTTCCCTCTGTCCCCTCTCCTCTCTTCCTCTCCCCACTCCTCTCCTAACAAGAATTCTTAATCTTTCTGTAGAGTGATTAGTGAGACTGGGAACATCTTTCAAGAACAAACTTTTTTTTTTTTTTTAAAGGATGATGATACAGGGAGCCAACTATCGCTTTCTCCGCAGTGTGTGAATTTAGGACGATATTGTCCCATATCTTTCCAGCAGGGGGAAGTACAGTGTTACGTTCTTCGCCTTCGCTTGGCTGAAATCTAGTTTAGATTGGCGGTGTTTGCTTAAAAAGCAGTAAGCGTTGATACCCGCTGCTTTATTTATGCCCGGGATTGTTCTTTAAACAAACACCAGGCAACTCCCTTGTAGGGCTTTTCAGTCCATTGTGTAAACTTGCATCAAAGTACAGTAAAAAAACAACAACCACCGAGGGTTCCGGAGTCCTTGCGGGATTCTGTGTACAGACAGAGGAGAAGAATACATTTTCCACCGTGGCACGTGCCACTGTTTTTAAAAGAATGTCCAAGTATGAAGAACGGTTGCAGGAACCGGGCCTGGCTAGTCTAGTGAAATAAAGGACATGGGGAGACAGGATAGCAGTCTTCCAATATTGGAGGGGCTGCCACAGAGAGGAGGAGGGGGTCAAGCTATTCTCCAAAGCACCCAAAGGCCAGACAAGGTACAATGGATGGAAACTGAACAAGGAGAGATTCAATTTTTGGCCTCTACGTGTTGCGTTTTCGGGCAGCGATCGGCGGCGGTGTGCTTTGGCGATCTCCGCAGCCTTGAGCAGGTCTCCCAAGGCGGATTTGGAGGCTGAAAACGTGTGGCGCGGAGGCCAAAATGGCAACCCCCAACAGCTGCTGCCTTGTCCCGACGCGTCGCCTGCTTTACTCGCTTGAGCTCCCTGCGACGATCAGCTCTGCTTTTGAAGCTGCGTATCAGCCCCAGCGAGGCGCGTGTGAGCGAAGCGATCGCCCCCGTGCGTGCTCACAAACAGCCCACTAATGTGCCACGCTGCTTACTAAGGACGCTAGCTGGTAGGCAGAGGCAGATTTTTTTCTTTCTTATTTTCCTCCCCAAAAACTGAGGTGCGTCTTATACTCCAGGGCGTCATATACTCCGGAAAATACGGTAGGTTAAATGCTGTAGCCATGGGCTTCTCCTCTGAGCAATTATCTGGGCTTTATCTAAAAACTACCCAGCTGGGAATGGGAATATTCAATCTAAGTCACATAACAGATTAACAGAGTTGGAAGGGACCTTGCAGGTCATCTAGTCCAACCCCCTGTCCCAAGTAGGAGACCCTACATCTGCCTCTACCTAGGACTGAACTCACAACCTCCTGATTGGGAGGCGAGAGCTCCACATATTGGGCTGGCAACAGGCGGGGAAAAATATTCATTTTCTTTTTCTTTTTTAAGACCCTAAATATTGAGGTGGTGAGTTTAGGCTCGAGGCAAGTAGACTCGTTCTTAATAAGATTTAGTTATCGTGAGTGACTAGTTAATTACCTCAAACATTGTAATTACTGACGGTGTTTACTGTTCTATGGAGTTATTTCTCCCTTTAATTATGCTGGATTATAATTAGAAGGAAAATTGTAGGATGAGCCCTGAAAGCTTTTGCTAAAGAGAGCTGCGTAACAAGCTGCATGGCTTTTTTTTTTTTTTTTTTAAAGACATTTTAAGCGAGGCGATCATTGGAAGAGACACTGAACGGGGAAAGGAGAGGCCTCGGGTTTCAACCCAGCTCTGCTTTGGTTCCTTCGGTGGCATCCAAGTGGGTGGCTTCCTCCGTTAGCGTTGGGCCGGCATCCTTAAGACAGAGAAGTGTCTGTGCCACTTGCCCGAAATGGTATAAGGTTCCTGCCCACGCAGGGGGTTGGACTAGAAGACCTACAAGGTCCCTTCCAACTCTGCCATTGTATTGTATTGTATAAGGGAGGACACATACTGTTTCCTTTTCTGCCTTTCGGCTCATCACCAGAGACCACCTAGACAGAAAGCTATGAGTTCCGTTGTGTGATTTTTTTTAATATGTGTGTTAGGTTCTTCAAGTGGTAAGGCATTTGCCTAACAGTTAATACAGTCCCGGTTCGAATCCCTGTAAGGGTATGGCTAGCTGATGAGAGCTAAAAAGCTCGAAATAGATCTATTCTAGTCTCCCTGATTTATTTATTGATCAGCTCAAAAACCTCACACACACACACACACACACACACACACACACACACACACATATATATCTCAGGATTTTATATCCAAATGTCCAGTAATTTTGGATTCCCTGAGTGACAGTGGATTGATTCTCTGATATCTCATATGTTTCAGATGGAGCAAATTTGGGGACTGAAATAGAACAAAACAGAACATGGAATGGAATGAGGAAAAAACAAAGGGAATAGAATAGAATAGAATAGGACAAAGAGTGGAATGGAATAGAATAGGACGAGAAAAGAATGAATAGAATAGAATAATGAAAGAATAGAATAGGACAAGGAATGGAATAGTATAGGACGAGAAAAGAATGAATAGAATAGAATGTTGACGACCATCTTCAAAGCGCTCCATGGCTCGGGGCCTAGTTATATGCGAGACCGTCTTCTGCCCCATACATCCCTTCGACCAATCCGCTCCCACAGAGAGAGCCTTCTCAGGGTGCCGTCGGCCGGGCAATGCCGGTTGGCGACACCCAGGGGAAGGGTCTTCTCTGTGGCGGGCCCCACCCTCTGGAACGACTTGCCCCCCGAACTGCGCACCATCTCAGACCTCCGCCTCTTCCGCCAGCGTCTTAAAACGCACCTTTTCCAACAAGCTGGCCTAGCATAACCTCCCGTTCTTGACTGTTTTTAGATAGATTTTAATTTAGGGGGATTTTACACTATTTTAGCACAGGGTATGGGTTTAATAGTTTTGTATTTTTGTATATTTGTATTGTTTTTAAATTTCCTGTGCGCCGCCCTGGGTCCTTTTTTAGGAGAAGATGCGGGGTATAAATTCAAATAAATTAAATTAAATTAAAAAATAGAATAGAATAATGAAAGAATAGAATAGGACAAGGAATGGAATGGAATAGAATAGGATGAGAAAAGAATGAATAGAATAGAATAGAATAATGAAAGAATAGAATAGGACAAGGAATGGAATGGAATAGAATAGAATAATGAAAGAATAGAATAGGACAAGGAATGGAATAGAATAGAATAATGAAAGAATAGAATAGGACAAGGGATGGAATGGAATAGAATAGGATGAGAAAAGAATGAATAGAATAGAATGAATAATGGAAGAATAGAATAGGACATGGAATGGAATAGAATAGAATAATGAAAGAATAGAATAGGACAAGGAATGGAATGGAATGGAATGGGATAGAATAGGATGAGAAAAGAATGAATAGAATAGAATAATGAAAGAATAGAATAGGACAAGGAATGGAATGGAATAGAATAGAATAGAATAGAATAATGAAAGAATAGAATAGGACAAGGAATGGAATAGAATAGAATAATGAAAGAATAGAATAGGACAAGGAATGGAATGGAATAGAATAGAATAGGATGAGAAAAGAATGAATAGAATAGAATAGAATAATGAAAGAATAGAATAGGACAAGGAATGGAATAGAATAGAATAGAATAATGAAAGAATAGAATAGGACAAGGAATGGAATGGAATGGGATAGAATAGGATGAGAAAAGAATGAATAGAATAGAATAATGAAAGAATAGAATAGGACAAGGAATGGAATGGAATAGAATAGAATAGAATAATGAAAGAATAGAATAGGACAAGGAATGGAATAGAATAGAATAGAATAATGAAAGAATAGAATAGGACAAGGAATGGAATAGAATAGAATAGGATGAGAAAAGAATGAATAGAATAGAATAGAATAATGAAAGAATAGAATAGGACAAGGAATGGAATAGAATAGAATAGAATAATGAAAGAATAGAATAGGACAAGGAATGGAATGGGATAGAATAGAAAGAGAAAAGAATGAATAGAATCCAATGGGGAAAGAATAAAAGAATAAAATGATGAAAGAATAGAAAAGGCGAAGAGTGGAATAGAATAGAAAGAGGAAATAATGAATAGAATAGGGAAAGAATAAAATAATGAAAGAATAGAATGGAATATCAGAATAAAGAATAAAATAGAACAAGGCCTCAACTTAGAGCACTTCTTTTAATGACCTTTCAGTTACAACGGTAGCACTGAAGAAAGGGACTTACGATCATTTTTCACAGTTATGACCATTGGGGGCATCCCTGGGATCAAAATTTGGACTCTTGGCAACCGACTCATATTTATGACCGTTGCTTTGCCCTGAGGTCACGTGATCCCCTTGGGCGCCCTTCCGACAAGCAACGTCCAGGGGGAAGCTCAATTCCGTTAACAACCAAGCTACAAACTTTTATCAACGGCAGTGATTCACTTAACAATGGAGGCAAGAAAAGTGGGAAAATGGGGCGCAACCCACTTAACAAATGTCTCACTTAGCAGCAGAGATTTTGGGCTCAGTTGTGGGCATAAGTCAAGGACTGCCTGCAACAGGGTTGGGTTGGGGCCCTAAGGAGCCCAGGCAGGCAGGCGAGTAGAGGCTGGCGAGGCGCCCCTCTATGTGAATGACATCGAGTTGGCCACGCCCACCCAGTCACATGACTACCTAGCCACGCCCACCCAGCCGGTCGTTAGGCAGATCATACGAGGGGGGTCCGTGGGATTGAAAATTATGAATTTAGTGGCCCCTGGGGTCCGAAAGGTTGGGGACCCCTGGTCCGGAGTATTTAAAAGGCCTCAGGCATGGGCCTGTCCTACTCTCTCCAGTGGAAGAGGCTCACTTCCAGATCCCATCCGCCGAAGAATTTCAGACTTGGGATCCTTTGGCCCTGGGTGGCTGGGATCCTTTTCGGGGGCCCTCTTCATTTTGCACTTGGTGAGCATCATCGCTGCTCAACCTCTCTGGTTCTTAAGGAGAAAGGCGCTGATCCCCACAAGGGCTTCAGTGCTGTTGCTTTCTTGGCCTCCTTCCCTCCCTCTGCAGCTTCGTCAGGTTCTGCTTGGTGCACCTCCTGCTCAAGAGGAACCCCGTCATGTTTTCCCAGCACTTCATCGAGTGCATCTTCCATTTCAACAGCTACGAGAGGCACGAGAAGTACAACAGGTTCCTCCAGAGCGAAAGGTGGGTGGAGACGGTTTATTTGCATCCTGCCTTCCTTTCTTTCGCAAACGACTCGGGGTGACGGACATCACTTTCCTCTTCCTATTTTTTCCCCACCACGACAACCCTGTGAAGTGGGTCAGGCCAAAGTCACCCAATTGACTTTCCTGGCTATGGCGGGACTAGAACGCACAGTCTTCTGGTGATTGGCCCAAAGTCACCCAGTTAACTTGCGTAGCTAAGGCAGGACTAGAATTCACAGGCTCCTGGCGATTGGCCCAAAGTCACCCAATTAACTTACATAGCTAAGGTAGGACTAGAATTCACAGGCTCCTGGCGATTGGCCCAAAGTCACCCAATTAATTTACATAGCTAAGGCAGGACTAGAATTCACAGGCTCCTGGCGATTGGCCCAAAGTCACCCAATTAACTTACATAGCTAAGGCAGGACTAGAACTCACAGGCTCCTGGCGATTGGCCCAAAGTCACCCAATTAACTTACATAGCTAAGGTAGGACTAGAACTCACAGGCTCCTGGCGATTGGCCCAAAGTCACCCAATTAATTTACATAGCTAAGGCAGGACTAGAATTCACAGGCTCCTGGCGATTGGCCCAAAGTCACCCAATTAACTTACATAGCTAAGGCAGGACTAGAATTCACAGGCTCCTGGCGATTGGCCCAAAGTCACCCAATTAACTTACATAGCTAAGGCAGGACTAGAACTCACAGGCTCCTGGCGATTGGCCCAAAGTCACCCAATTAATTTACATAGCTAAGGCAGGACTAGAATTCACAGGCTCCTGGCGATTGGCCCAAAGTCACCCAATTAACTTACGTAGCTAAGGCAGGACTAGAATTCACAGGCTCCTGGCGATTGGCCCAAAGTCACCCAATTAACTTACATAGCTAAGGCAGGACTAGAACTCACAGGCTCCTGGCGATTGGCCCAAAGTCACCCAATTGGCTTTCATAGCTAAGGCAGGACTAGAACTCACAGGCTCCTGGTGATTGGCCCAAAGTCACCCAGTTGGTTTTCAAAACTAAGAGAACTAGAACTCACAATCTTCTGGTAATTGGCTTAAAGTCACCCAGCCAGCATTCATGCCTAAGGCTGGACTAGAACTTACAGCCTCCCACTTTCTAACCCAGTGCCTTGATCACATAGACCAACCTGGCTTGCTAGGAGGAGGAGAGGGATATGTTGTGGCCACCAGCGGTCAGCAAGAGCTGGCAGCCTAGTCGGACAGTGAGGAGGTTGGGGAGGAACATGGGCCAATCCGGAAGGCTCCGATGAGGGCTCTGCATTGGAGGCAAAGACAGGACCTAGGCCATCTGGCAGTGATCAGGTGCCTACAGAGCTAAACAGCAGTGAGGCAGAGGAACAGATGTTCCCACATCTGCGCATGTGCAGAGCTGCCTGAAGAAATCAGGGTCAACTTGGGAGTAAAGACACAGGTGGAAGGTGATTGGCCCCTCCCAGAGGACATAAAAGAGGAGCAAAAGGGAAGGGGGCTTTTGCAGGAAACAATTCATTCGTTAGATTCATTTCAGGAGTGTGAAGATCTGTTCGTGAATCTCAGAGACTCTGTGCCCAGCCTTTCCTTGCACAGCACCTGATTTATAAAATATTTACATGGCATCTTTCCAAGCTAGATAAGGTCTGTGGTCATAAATATTCCTTTGAAAGACTGTTTACCAGCCCTCGCAGAATGTAAAGGAGAGGAATTCACATTTGTTTAATAAAAGGGGTTTTGTCGGGACCAGGACTCTGCCTCGTGCTTTTTGGGGAAGCCTGGGTCAGAACAGGAAACAAGTGTGGACCATCCGTGTGAAGGAAAGCTGAAGCTGGAGGCAGATGAGAAGACTGGGAAGGAGACACACCCTGCTTCTAGAGAAGAGGGCTTTTGAGGTAGCTCAGGGATCACGGTCCTTTTTCACTGAGAATCGGGGTTGGGTCGTCGCATGGGGAGCCCGAGGCTATCCCTTGAGAACTGGTGAGGCCAGGACGAAACCTTCAGCCTGAATTGAAATGGAATTTAATACACCGAATACGTTCCCTCCCCATGCATTTAATTATACTCTCTGGCCATCCTGTGAACAATTACAAGGGCTGGTTCCTTCAGAACAATTGCGCTGGAGGAAGGCCTCGGGCGCAATTGTCGAGCTGTCAGGTGCGGTTTCCCCACAACTCCACCTTAACAATCCTCGGGGGCCTCTTTCCGACCACGAGTGAATGCAGGGAGCGTCACCTTTGCGTGTCTTGGTCAACTCCTGGATTTCGTTCTCTTGCAACAGGGAGAAGAAACTGTTTTCCCTGAAGGGCAGAGCCAACAAAGGGTCCCGCATGCAGATCTACAAGTTCCTCCTGGAGCATTTTACCGACGAACAGCGATTCAACATCACCTCCAAAATTAGCCAGAACGTCCTGGGTACGGCTGAGGGTTTAAGAGCAGGGGTCCCCGAACCCCGGGGCGTGGCTTATTTGCAAGCGGGCCACAGGCTGGCGTATATGCACTCGCGTCTGTGCCGGTTCATGCTGCCCAGTTCCCCTCTCCAGTGGTGGCATTCAACCGGTGTAAAAACCAGTCGCGCAGTGCGTTTTAAAACAGCTCAGAAACCTACCTCCTTCTGCAGCCACAGGGAGTAAAACAGCTGAGGCGCGTCCATCCGCTCTGCTGCGCCGATTAGCTGGGCTACAACCCAGTGGTGAAATTCTGATATTGCACTTAAGACTTGATATACCGCTTCGTAGTGCCTTACAGCATTCACTGAGCGGTTTGCAGAGTCAGCATATTTATCTCCCCCAAACCACCCGGGTTCTCATTATCCCGACTTCGGAAGGGAGGGAGGTTGAGTCAGATCTGAGCCGGTCAGGATCGAACTGCTGACGGTGGGCCGAGTCGGCCTGCAATACTGCATTCTCACCACTGCGCCACCACGGCTCTTAATATAAAAGAGCAAAGCCCCCCAAGGAGTTGTAAATGGTAAATTTCCTCCCGGAGTCAACATACCAAGTAGACCTCAACTTAGGTCTAGAGCAGTGATGGCGAACCTTTTTGGGCTCGTGTGGCAAAAACCGGGGGAGCGCAGGGAGGTCGTGCGTGGGCATGCCACATCCATCATGCTATGTGCATGACCCCCTGCTTTTGGCGTGTTTTTTTCGCCCTTTCTAGGAGCCTGGGGAGGGTGAAAATAGCCTTACCGCCCACCTCCAGTGGCATCAGGAGCTTCCCTGAAGCCTCCAGAGGGCGAAAAACGGCCTCAAAAGAAGCCCTAAATCAGCTGGCCGGAGTACACATGCGTGCTGGAGCTGACAGGGCAACGCCTCGCGTGCCCTAAGAAATGGTTCCGTGTGCCACCTATGTCACCCGTGCCATAGGTTCGCCATCACTGGTCTAGGTGTTAAGGGCCGCAGTGGTGCAGTGGTTAGAATGCAGTACTGCAGGCTACTTTTGCTGACTCCTTGCAGTTTGGCAGTTCAAATCTCACCACGCTCAGGACTGACTCAGCCTTCCATCCCTCGAGGCCTTTCTTCTTGTCCAAGAAGCTTCTCCACATTTCACGTTCTCCCTTTCCTTTCTCCGGAATTCGCTTGCAGGCTGCTTTGTGGACGGCGTCCTCCCGCTCAACATGGAAGCCAGCCAGCTGCTCTCCGATACCTTTGAGATCTTGAGCTGCAAGGAGATCAAACTCTCGGCCATGAGATCCAGGCCAGAAGAAGACATCCAGCCGGAAGAAGATGAATTGGCCATGGCCAATGCCGTCATGCAGGTGGCCCAGAAGAAGCTGATTTCACAGGTGAGTCTTACAAAACAGTGCCACCTGGAGTAGGTTGTTCCTTTTTACTTGCCCCCGAACAAAATAATCGGTAGTTGGTTTCAGTGGGAAGAGACGCCTCACTTCCCATCTTGCTCGTCATGCTACAAGTCCCCATTCCTGGAAACGTTCTCCTTTTTCAATTTTTTTATTAGTTTATGAGCCGTTCCCGGCCACGCGTTGCTGTGGCCCAATCTGGTTAAATGGCCAACCACTCTGTGTGTAGATCTACACCTGCACACACAAACACGTACACACAACCACCGTATAACCCCCAACCTACCTACTGAATTCTGTGTCTACCTACCTACCTATTGTATTTCTCCCTCTCTCTATCTCTCCACCTACCTACCTACTGTATTTCTTCCTCTCTCTATCCCTCTACCTACCAACCTACTGCATTGCTCCCTCTATCTCTCTACCTACCTATCTACTGTATTTCTCCCTCTCTATCCACCTACCTACCTACCTACCGTATTTAATAATAATAATCTTTATTGTCATTGTAAAAATTACAATGAAATTGGTTATTTCTCCCTCTCTCTATCTCTCCACCTACCTACTGTATTTCTCCCTCTCTCCACCTACCTACCTACCTACCTACTGTATTTCTCCCTCTCTATCCACCTACCTACCTACCTACCGTATTTCTCCCTCTCTCTATCTCTCCACCTACCTACTGTATTTCTCCCTCTCTCTATCCCTCTACCTACCTACCTATCTACTGTATTTCTCCCTCTCTCTATCCCTCTACCTACCAACCTGCATTTCTCCCTCCCTCTCTCTATCCTTATAGCTGCCTACCTACCTACCAGAGTATTTTATGTCATAAAGGATGTCATAAAACAGCAACATCTGTGGCTCACTGCTCATTTTTTTTACATTTCCATGGCGTGTACCTGGCACAGGTGTGACATCTACACCATCTATATATATCATAGGTGCTGTATTTGTAAGGAATGTTGTGTGAAAATTTGAAAGCGGTTGGTGCAGTACTTTCGGAGATTAGCGGTTTTGAACAAACTCATAGTTACATTTTTATTTATATAGACTAGCTGATAACCGTGCGTTGCCTGGATATTTATTTATCCCAGTCCTATATTCGACAGAAAAAGGAATGAATTACATGCATAGTATCGAATCACAGTAATTTTATTTACAGGCGTTAAGAATAATCAAAAGCCTTGTTGATACGCCTCTTATTCGTATCATTGTTGCGATTATTATTACTTTACTAGATGTTAACCTGGCATTGCCCGGTATTTGTTTATCACAATCCTGTATTAGACATTGACAAATGTCATTTCTAATGTTGGATTTCCCCCTTAGCAGAGGGAGCCCCCTTGTGGAGAACTGTGAAGCCATTACCATTGCAACTCCACTGCGCTGTACAGTAGAAGCCATTTTAAGGCACAACAGGCTGTATCTTAACAGGACACACACACACACACACACCGAGGGGCTTTAGGGGTGTCTTACCCCCGCAGTATTGGTTTCCAGAGAGTAAGTCATCTGTGTACCAAGTTGGGTTGAAATTGCTCGAAGCGTCCCAGAGTTATGCTGGAACATACATACACACACATAGCCATTTTTATATATCAGGGGTGTCCAAACTTGAGAACTTTAAGACTTGTGGACTTCAACTCCCAGAATTCCCCAGCCAGCATAGCTGGCTGGGGAATTCTGGGAGTTGAAGTCCACAAGTCTTAAAGTTCCCAAGTTTGGACACCCCTGTTATATATGTAGATAAAGATAACAAAATAATAATAATAAAGATAATAGATAATAATAATATAGCATACAATGAAAATATGAAAGTAAATAGTAGCAAAGTTTGGGAAGAGAAAAAGAAAGGGGAAAGTGGGTGCAACAGAATATTGGAGAATAACACATGAACATCTAACCTCAGCTTTTTACTATGGCATAACCAATTTCATTGTAATTTTAGTACAATGACAATAAAGATTATTATTATTATTATAATAGTATTAAGTAGCCATTTCTATAACAACAAATCTCTCTAATCTGTAAAACCCAAAATCAAAGCTTCATTTCCCCTCCCACCTCGAGCACAAAGTCCAGAGGTGGTTTCCAAGTCATTCCTGGAAATGTTCTCAAATACCCAAAGTTGATGCCATCTCTACGAGGGCTTTCCTCGTTGCGGGCTCTCTCCATTGATTGGAGTAGGCAGCCCTCTTCGCTTAAACGTTGTCTCTCTGGTGTTCCGTCCGTATTCTAGGTCCAAAAGAAGAATTTCATCGAAAACGTCATTCCCATCATCACGTCGCTGAAGAGCTTGTTGGAGCAAAACCAACTCCCCGTGTTGAAGGACCTCATGAACTATCTCCGGGTAATCTTTCCCAATTGGAGAGACGCCGTTAAAATTTGAGTCGGGGGGCAGCACGTTCCCGAAGGTAGTGGGATGTTTCACGTTCCACCACTGAAGCCAAGCGTAGAGATAGTCAATGTGATTTCACTGAGACGATGCTTTATTGGCGCAATGCTTCGGAATGCAGGCTAATTCTGCCAACTGCCAGCAGTTTGATTCTTAACAGGTTCAAGTTCGAAATCAGCCTTCCATCCTTCCGAGGTGGGTCAAATGAGGACCCGGATTGTTGGGGGCAAATAGGCTGACTCTGTAAACCGCTTAGAGAGGGCTGTAAAAGCACCGTGAAGCGGTATATAAGTCTAAGTGCTATGGCTATTTCTTTCCTTTCCTTTCCTTAGGGCAGGCTAACTCTGCCCATAGCCATGAGTTCGATCCGGCCAGGCTCAAGGTGGACTCAGCCACCTTCCGAGGTGGGTAAAATGAGGACCCAGATCGTTCGGGGCAAATAGGCTGACTCTGTAAACGGCTTAGAGAGGGCTGTAAAACACTGAAGAGGTATATAAGTCTTAAGTGCTACTGCCATTGCTATAGAAGTGTTTTCAACTTTAGCAACTTGAAGATGTGTGGACTTCAACTCCCAGAATTCCCTAGTCAACTGACTGGGTTGTTGTGGGGGAAGATAGAAGGAAGAAGGAGGCTTAGATATATCCGCCACCTTGAATTGTTCATAAAAATAATGAAGGCAGGATATATAAACTACCGTATTTTTCAGAGCATAAGACGCACCAAGATTTTGAAGAGGCGAATTTAAAAAAAAAAACTTTTTGCACTCTGCAGACCTCTCAAAAACAGCTTGTTTTTCATAAAAACTGACCCGTTTTTGTTTTTTTAAGGCATGAATAGCCTTTAGGAGGCTTGTAGAGTGCTCCGGGGGGGGGGGGGGGGCTCATACATCCCTCAGACCGATACACTCCCACAGAGAGGGCCTTCTCAGGGTGCCGTCGGCCAGACAATGCCGACTGGCGACACCCAGGGGAAGGGCCTTCTCTGTGGCAGGCCCTGCCCTATGGAACAACCTACCCCCAGAACTCCGTACCATCACTGACCTCCGCCTCTTCCGCCAGTGTTTGAAAACACACCTTTTTCATCAAGCCGGCCTAACATAACATAACCTCCGCTGGGACTAATGTAGATAGTTTTAATTGGAGATTTTAATTGGTTTTAACACAGGTCTGATATTTAATAGGTTTTTTAAATTTTTTGTATTATTTTGTATGTATTTTAAATTCCTGTGCGCCGCCCTGGGTCCTTCTGGAGAAGGGCAGGATATAAATCAAATAAATAAATAAAATAAAAAATAAAAACAAGCAAAAAACAGCCCATTTTTTGTGAAAATGGGCCCATTATTTTGCAAAAAAAAAAAAAATAGCATACATAGCCTTTAGGAGGCTTATAGAGTGCCGCAGGGTGGGGGGCAAAATTGAGCAAAAATCGGCCCGTTTTTTGCTCATTTCTGCCCTTCCCAGCCCCTCAGGAGCACCATGGAAGCCTCCTAAAGGCGATGCACGGCCATTTTGGTGAAGGGCGCTGTTAGGGGTAAAAAACATCCCCATTGGAAAATAAATAGTGGAATAGTGCAATATACCGGACAGCAAGAGATACGTTGCTTTAAGCACACAAATAACTATCAAACACTGATAGTAGAAAAAAGAAATAGTCTTTAGTTTTGTAGTAACTAAAATACTTCTGCCAAACAGTGATACTAACTCCTCCAACAATAAACAGTCATTCACCAAAACACAGTTATCTTACAGTCAAAACAAACAATGATACTTCTTCCGTCTTCAGCTCCTCCTCAGTGGCAATCAGGAAGCAAAGGAAAGCAAAAAGGAATGAACTGTGTTCCCAGCTGCCTTTTTATGATTGAGCTGGGAAGCACAGCCAATCCGATTCCACATAGTCCTTAAAGTTACATATACTCTTTAAGAATCCTGGCTTATATATATTGTCAACCCAACATCAGGATGATTATCCTAACAGGGGCGGAGTTCACGAGGCCAAAAATGCTGTATTTGGTGTACCCAGATTTTCCAGCCTCTTTTTGAGGGGAAAAAGGTGCGTCTTATACGCCAAAAAGTACAGTAAATGAATAAATCGACTCAAATCCATCCAGGAAACCCAACTGACGAAGCCCTTCCTGCCCGCTCCGACCTTTTTTGCTTTCGTTTTCGCTTTCCCCCCCAGGAGGTGATGCAAGACTATCGCCACGAAATCAAGGAATTCTTTGCCCTGGACAAGCAGCTGGCGGCTGAGCTGGAGTACGACATGAAGAAGTACGAGGAGCAGCTGGAGAGGGAGGCGGAGCAAAGCCAGGAGCTGAGTGCGGATCCCGAAGGCCACAGCGCGCTGATGGCCAGGCCGGTACGGATCTTTCGTTCGGCTGCGGTTCAAGTCCCGTCGAGCTCACTCTGAAGCCGTTCGAACTGGGCTGCGGAAAAGTGGGGAGAGGGGCAATAATACCGTCGTCCTCCACGAATGACCCCATAATTTATGTTGCTAAGTGTGTCGGTTGGGAGGTTCTTGCCCCATTTTATGACCTTCCTTGCCACAGTTGTTAAGTGAGTCACGGCAGCAGGTTGTTAAGTGAATCTGGCTTCCCCATGGACTTTGCTTCTCAAAAAGCGATCACATGACCCTGGGACACTACGGCCGTCATAAATATGAGTCAATTTCCAAACATCTGAATTTTGATGAGGTGACCATGGGGATGCTTGCAATGGTTATTATAAGTGTGTAGAATGGTCATAGGTCACTTTTTTCAATGCCATCGAAACTTCAAATGGCCATTAAATGAATGCTTGTAAGTTAAGGACAGTGGGACGCGGTGGCTCAGTGACTTCTGAGCTTGTCGATCAGAAGGTCGGCAGTTCAGTGGTTCAAATCCCCCCCCCTCCCCCCCCCTTGACTTCAAGTGGTCAAAACCCTGGGACACGGATACTGGTCGCTAAATGAATGGCTGTAAGCCCACTGGAGGCAGAGCAGGTCATCGGGGGCAGAAAGCAGCTGGGCAGAGGCCACGGCATCTGGATTTGACACATCTGGTTATAGCAGCTTTAGATTTCCTCCTCCCACCCCTCTCTCTCTCCCCAATGCAAAAATTGTAATGCAAGTCGCAAACCTATGACCCTGGAATGCCGCGGTCATAAGTGCTAGCTGATTGCCGATTGCACCTCAAATGCGACGGTGTGATTGCCTGAACTTTGAATCCAGGCATAAAATGAGGATGACCTCCCAGGATTTCCAGGAAGGGAGCTCCAGGGATTGAGAGGGGAATAATGACGATAAACGTGGCTTCCTCTGCAGAGATACAATACAACACAATGGCAGAGTTGGAAGGGACCTTGGAGGTCATCTAGTCCAACTCCCTGCCTAGGCAGGAAACCGTTTCAGACAAATGTCTATCCAACATCTTCTTAAAGACTTGCAGTGTTGGAGCCCTCACAACTTCTGGAGGCAACTTCTGTTCCACTGATTCATTGTTCTCCCTGTCAGGAAATTTCTCCTCAGTTCTAAGTTGCTTTTCTCCTTGATTTGTCTCCACTCTTTGCTTCTTGTCCTGCCCTTAGGTGCTTTTGACTCCTTTGTGGCAGCCCCTGAGATATCGGAAGGCTGCTATCATGTCTCCCCTGGTCCTTCTTTTCATTAAACTAGACCTACCCATTTCCTGCAACCGTTCTTCATATGTTTTAGCCTCCAGTCCCCTCATCCTCTTGGCTGCTCTTCTCTGCACTCTTTCTAGAGTCTCCACGTCTTTTCTACATCGTGGCGACCAAAACTGGATGTGATTGAGGATGCTGCCGGAATGGTCCTTTAACCCCTTTCTGTTCTCTCCTTTAAATAAATAGACCCCTCCCTTGGAGAGGACTTCACATCCTCCGAATCAGACGGGCGAGGCCTCCCCACGTACCCAAAGCAATTCTCCACTTCTGCGATCTCCTCTCTCGGCCCTTCCCATGTGCACCGGGCCGGGAGCCACGAAGCCCCGACACAGGTACCCTTCTGGTCCTCTCCCCTTCCTTTTCAGCAGGCGTCGTAAGACAATGCGCTTAATCTGTTTGCAACGGAGCGTTTAATGCCGTCTCTCACCCCTCGGCAAAGGAATGCTTGAAGCGCCATGGGTTGTGGGACCAAAAGGCCAGCCGTATGCCCTGTTTTGTTCTCCTCGTAGGAATTTGTCCCTGAGTACTTTCTCCATCCTCAACTCTGCTAAGCAAGCCGCCGAGGCCATGAAAACGAAGCGCGGCAGGAGCATGGGGACCAGGCTGGACTCTCTGGGGAGCGGACGAAGCGATAAAGGTAGGCTGTTCCCCAACCAGTTTGGCCTAGTGGGTAAGGAGCCAGGTTGGAAAGTGGGAGACAGAGAGTTCTAGTCCTCACAAAGCCATGGGAGTCGGCTGGGTGGCTTTGAGCTAATCACCAGGTGCCAGTGAGCTCTAGTTCTGCCTTAGGCAAGAAAGCCAGCTGGGTGTCTTTGAGCTGATCACCAGGTGGTGATGTATTCTAGTCCTGCCTTAGGCATGAAAACCAGTTGGGTGAAAGGCAGTTGGGTGACATTGAGCTAATCACCAGGAGCCAGGGAATTCTAGTCCCTCCTTAGGCATGAAAGCGCTCCATGGCACGGGACCTGGCTACTTGCGGGACTGCCTCCTACCACATACCTCCCTTAGACCTGTCCGCTCCCACAGAATGGGCCTCCTCAGGGTGTCATCCGCCGGACAATGCCGACAGGTGGCCCCCCTTCTCTGTGGCGGGGCCTGCCCTCTGGAACAACCTACCCCCCGATCTTCGTACTATCATGGACCTACGCCTCTTCCGCCAGGCATTAAAGACACATCTGTTTCAAGAAGCCGGCCTGGCTTAATTTTAATGGATAAAGTTTTAATTGATTTTAACCTTTTTAATTCAAATTTTTAGCACAGATCCCGATTTAATTCCGTTTTAAACTGTTATATATTGTATTGTTTTGTATATGTTTTTTATATTCCTGTGCACCGTCCTGAGTCCCCTCGGGGAGATAGGGCGGTATACAAATTTGATTAAAGAGTGACTTTGTAAAGAGTAAAGAAAAGAGTGACTTTGGGCCAATCACTCTCAGCTGAACTCACATCTCAGGGGTGCTTTTGCTGGGGAAATAGGGGGTGGAAGATGTGTTGCATATGTTTCCTGCCTTGAGTTGTTTGTAGAAATAATAAAGGCGGGATACCAATCAATAAACGCCGAGTAAATAGCGTGTAGGAAGTGGGCTAACATACTGCAGATATTTTCTGTGGCTAACATTGTCCCTTTCTATTTTCCCCCCTCGTTCTTAGCTTCCTTTTGCAGCCTCAACCGACCATCTTCCCTTACCAACAGACCCTTGGAAGGCCGGGCAATCAGTACTCCTGAACGTAAGTGTCTTTTTAAAAAAAACCACACCTATATTTGTTTGAAAGTTTCCCTGCTTGGAGGAAGGGAAGCTGGATTGCTCTGGAGAGACTCGAGCGTTGCCTTCCAAAACATACATCTCAATGCCATTGGGTTCAAAAAGGACAAGGAAGGTAGATATTGGCAGCTCCATGCAAGAATGCCCTTCCTGGGTGCCTTTTCAATTGGCGCTGTTTATAGTCACACTTTAAAGGTAAAGATTCCCATGGCACATATGTGCTAGTCTTTCCCGACTCTATTGGGCGGTGTTCATCTCCGTTTCAAAGCCGAAGAGCCAGCGCTGTCCGAAGACGTCTCCCTGGTCATGTGGCCGGCATGACTAAACACCGAAGGAGCACAGAACGCTGTTCCCTTCCCACCAAAGGGGGTTCCTATTTTTCTACTTGCATTTTTACGTGCTTTCGAACTGCTCGGATGGCAGAAGCTGGGACAAGTCACGGGAGCTCACTCCGTTATGCGGCACTAGGGATTCGAACCGCCAAACTGCCGACCTTTCTGGTCGTTAAGCTCAGCGTCTTAGCCACTGAGCCACTGGAGTTGCACAAATTGGGACCTTTTCGGGAATGCATTTTAAAAGGCTTACTTTGCACCCGAGTCGACATCTCCGCAGATATCCCCAAAGCACTTCATGTTGTAATTGTAGTAACTGCATTCTAACCACTGCAACCCCACGGCTGTCTAGCTGATTCCGCGGCATTCCTTGGTGAAAAAGGCCAGGCATAAATGTAATATAGAAGGCTCTTCCAGGGGAAGAGCCTTCTCTGTGGCGGGCCCTGCCCTCTGGAACGACCTTCCCCCCGATTTACGCACCATCGTGGACCTCCGCCTTTTCCGCCAACGTCTTAAAACCTAGTTATTCCAACAAGCCGGCCTAGCATAACCCCGTTTCTGATTTTTTATAGGGGTAATTTTAAATTTTAGAGCATTATTTTTAGCACAGGGAATTGTTTAATTAGTTTTTAAAATTTTGGATTTTTGTATGTTTTAATGATGCCTGTGCGCCGCCCTGGGTCCTTTTTTAGGAGAAGGGCGGGGTATAAATTTAAATAAAATAATAATAATAAAGCATTGAGTCTCCCCCCCGCCCCCTCCATGTGCACTCAAGGTGGTGCCTTTTTGTTTTTCCAGAGTCCATTAACGACGTGACCTTCGGAGCCGGAGTCAGCCAAATTAGACTGAGCCTCACATCACCGAAAGGCAGGTGGAATCCCAAATTTCATTATTGTCTTTTTTAAAATACAAAAAACAAAAACTAAGCTCGCTATAATACCTCCTGCAGTCAAAGAAGAACCAGAAACTTCGCAGGAGCAGGTGATTTGCTTGAACTCCCCAGATAAACCGTGAGTATAATTGAAACTGGGCACGTCCCCACTATCTGTGTCTGTCTGTCTGTCTAAGAGAGGGTTTCACTTTAAAACGCTTTCCCCCATTTCATAATCCTTATTAACCCCAATTTTGTATTTCTTTTAGCTATGCGGTCACCTTAGGCTTCTAGTTTTAGAGTATAATAGCAATAGCACTTCAGATTTATATACCGCTTTACAGTTCTTTTACAGCAGTTTACAAAGTCAACATATTTGCCCCCAACAATCGGGGTCCTCATTTTACCCACTTCGGAAGGAGGGAAGGCTGAGTTAACCATGAGGCAGTCAGGGTTGAATTTCTGGCTCTTGGCAGAGTTACTCTGCAATACTGTATTCTAACCACTGGGAGGGAGGGAAGGAAGGAAGGAAGGAAGGAAGGAAGGAAGGAAGGAAGGAAGGAAGGAAGGAAGGAAGGAAGGAATCACACTTCGACATATACTACTTCACAGGGCTTCACAGCCCTCTCTAAGTGGTTTTCAGAGTCAGCCTCTTGCCCCCAACAATTTGGGTCCTCATTTTACCAACCTCGGAAGGACGGAAGGCTGAGTCAACCTGGAGCCCAGTGAGATTCGAACTGCCAAATTGCAGGCGGTCAGCAGAAGTAGCCTGCACTGCTGGACTCTACACCACTGCGCCACCGCGGCTCATGATGGGTCTCTCCACTGGTTCTCCTGGATCCTATGGGCGTTCATCTTTTTTTTTTTTTTTTTTAAACTTCTTTTCTGCATTCTCTTTGTAGGTTGCCCCAGCCTCCAGTATGGAGGGTGAATTCTCCAAGAAGCAGCAGTTCATCCAGTTTAAGCCTGCGGAGATCCGGCCGTAGAAAGCCCCAGCAACCAACGAAATGACTGTGGTTTTTCTCCCGAGCAAGAATGTGCCTTGCCTACGAGCAGAATCATGTTTCTAGAGCACTCTGCACCTTTTGGAAGATCATCGATCTTCTCCTCCTAACTCTTAACTCCTCCTAACTCTTCTAATCTTCTCCTCCTCACTCTTAACTCCTCCTAACTCTTCTAATCTTCTCCTCCTCACTCTTAACTCCTCCTAACTCTTCTAATCTTCTCCTCCTAACTCTTCTCCTCCTAACTCTTCTAATCTCCTCCTCCTAACTCTTAACTCCTCCTAACTCTTCTAATCTTCTCCTCCTCACTCTTAACTCCTCCTAACTCTTCTAATCTTCTCCTCCTCACTCTTAACTCCTCCTAACTCTTCTAATCTTCTCCTCCTAACTCTTAACTCCTCCTAACTCTTCTAATCTTCTCCTCACTCTTAACTCCTCCTAACTCTGCGCGCATGAAGACCAGCTGGCTGGAGCGCCAGAACAGCAACGGGCAACGACTCGTGTGCTCGGAGAGATGGCTTTGCGTGTCATTTCCAGCATGCGTGCCATAGGTTCGCCATCACGGCTCAAGAGACTCACTGACCCCTGACAAAGAGTTGAATCAAACAGATATCCGGGGGGGGGGGGGGGGGGAGAAGCCCACCTGTTCTGTAAAGACCGTTTAGCTTAAACCAGGAATCTCCAAACCTGGCCCTTTTAAGACTTGTGGACTTCCAACTCCCAGAAATCCTGAAGAATTCTGGGAGTTGAAGTCGCACAAGTCTTGAAAGTTGCCAAGTTTGGTGACCCCGGGCTAAACCATCCTCATGTCAGGGACGATATGACTAGATAACCCCAGTGTGAGGATTATCTATTACATCCATACCATGTTCTTAATTTTACCATATACCGAATAAATATGTTTACAAACTCCAAATGCCACCGCTTGCTTTGAGTCAAAACCTCATGTCTCCTCTCATTCTTTTCTTAATCTCATTGGGAAAGAGATTAAGGTCTCACTCTTCCGATCTAGGCTTCCTGAGACAGTAAAAAGCACATATTTAGTCCCCAAAACCCTCTTTTTATTTCAACGGCTGTAAATTATGGTCATTCACAGCCCTTAATGAGTCACAAATAGTTTGCAAAGAGTCCAACAGAAGTCTGCCAAAGTCTTTCGGGAGAAGGCTGATAAGCACCCAGCTTTATCTCCCTTGAAACACTGTCAAAGACCTAATTGACAATTAGCTTTGCAATGCCACACGGAGCACAGAGTCAAAACGTTCAGAGTTTAAACCGACCAGAAAGAACAAAGTTGCTTCCTACAAAGGCTCACCTGCCTTTGCTCCTCCTTTATGTCTTATGAGAAGGGCCAAACATCTCCAAGCCTTAGTCCCAAATCATTTTAATCTTCAAGATTAATCTTGTCAAGTTCCTCGATGTCCCCAGTTCTATTTGGTTTTCCCTGTTAGGTTAGGACTGTCTGACAGTTATCAACTGCCTTCAGACATAAGTGAGGCAGAGGAACAGCTGGAGCCTGTTCCCAGTGTGCACATGTGCAGAGCTGCCAGGAGAAGGGAACAGCTAAGGAAAAAGAGCTGACTCAGGAGTAAAGCCACAGGTGGATGGTAAATGACCCCTCCCATAGGGAATAAAAGAGGAGCGGAAGGGGAGTGGAGTTTGCAGGAGACGATCAGTTCAATTCATTCTGGTGAAGATCTGCTCCTGACTTCTTGCCAAGGGATTGCTGCTATAGTGTGGCGTTTGGAAGATATCGGCCTGGCAGTTCTCAAGGCCTGTAGTTGTGAAATGCCTTGAAAGACTGTTGGCTGGGACTTTGCTGGAGAGGAATTCCCTTTAACCTAAATAAAGGGTTTTATCAGGACGAGGAGTCGGCTTCATGCTTTTGGGAAGCCTTGGTCAAAACATTGATATATCGTGTATGTTTAAAGCAGGAAAGTTTTGAAACCATCCTTTAGAACAGGGGTCTTCAACCTTTGCAACTTTAACTCTGAAGCTGGCTGGAGAATTCTGGGAGCTAAAGTCCTTCAGACTTAAAGTTGCAAAGGTTGGAGACCCCTGCTTTAGAAACCAACTCACCTTTCCCAATTCTTTGTGGAACATCTGACTACATGAACTGTGATTTGGGGGGCAAAACAATTGCTTTATACAAGGACCTTTTTTTCCCCTTGCAATGAAAGGGTGCATTGACCTGGCTGACAAAATATATGGAAGGGAAAGCCTCTTTATCAAGAATCTAATTATTTATTTTTTATTAAGACACAGGTTGAAACCCTTTCTGGCCATTGCCTTCTGTCTTCCTTCTACTTCTCATTGCAAAAGAAGAGTTTAAGAGAATCCCAAGTTTGTTTGTTTTTCCCCACGCCATCTTGTAAGACCCACGGAAGATTTGGTGGAGATCTCTTTGGGTTTGAGAGATTGACTCTTTGTTGAGCCTTCCCTGGTGAAAGATGACCACGACGCTGAGGTCGGAGAAATGATCGTGAGTCCATTGGCTGGGATTTATTGCTTAAAGGAAAGGAGCAAACTGCCGTCACCACCTCCACATGCTTTTCACATGATCCGATGTCTCAACCTTTCAGAGTTCTTTTGTGGAGATTTAGTGGCCTGGAGACAGTTCTTAAATCTTTGCTTTTCCCCCCTTTAAAAACAATTCAGCCAGACACACACATTAAAAAAATAGACGGTTGTCAACCATAGTTCTTACTTACAAGGGAACAAAATGGGCTTCGAAGAGCAAAATACACATTTCACCCCAAAGCCTTAACAATGTCTCCCTTCCACTGTAACTTGATCAGTTGGTAACCAACGAGATAGTTCTTTCATCCACCCACCCACATCAACAATTCAATTGTGAAAAAAGTAAGGTTCTACATTTAGGCAAGAAAAAAAATGCACAGGTACAGTATAGGTGGTACCTTGCTCAATAGTAGCAACTGTGAGAGGGATCTAGGAATCCTAGTGGACAATCATTTAAATAGGAGCCAGCCATGTGCAGCAGCTGCCAAAAAAGCCAACACAGTTCTAGGCTGCATAAACAAGAGGGATAGAATCTAGATCACGTGAAGTGTTAATGCCACTGTATAGTGCCTTGGTAAGGCCACACTTGGAATACTGCATACAGTTTTGGTCGCCACGATGTAGAAAAGACGTGGAGACTCTGGAAAGAGTGCAGAGAAGAGCAACCAAGATGATTAGGGGACTGGAGACTAAAATATATGAAGAACGGTTGCAGGAGCTGGGTATGTCTAGTTTAATGAAGAGAAGGACCAGGGGAGACATGATAGCAGTGTTCCGATATCTCAGAGGGTGCCACAAAGAAGAGGGAGTCAAACTATTCTCCAAGGCACCTGGGGGCAGGACAAGAAGCAATGGGTGGAAACTAATCAAGGAGAGAAGCAACTTAGAACTAAGGAGAAATTTCCTGACAGTTAGAACAATTAACCTCTGGAACAGCTTGCCTCCAGAAGTTGTGAATGCCCCAACCCTGGAAGTCTTTAAAAAGATGTTAGATAGCCATTTGTCTGAAATGGTATAAGGCAGGGGTCCCCAACCCCCGGTGCCGGTCCGTGGCTGGGTGGGAGCCGGGCCGCAGGGAGGAGGAGGAGGAGGGGGCAGCCCCCTGGGCAGAGCGCACACGAGAACGCTGGCGGCGCTTGGAGTGCTTTGCCCGCTTGGAGTGCACCTCTTCTTCCACCCTTGTCGACGGTGGGACTCCTGGGGGGGCAGGGAGAAAGGGACTCCGCAGCAGTCCTCCCTACCGGCCGCGGATTCCCTTCCTCCCTGCCCCCACAGAGCTTCCCCAACCGGCATGCCAGCTACTCGTCTTCTTCCAGAGGTTGCGGAGGTTCCTCCTCCCCCCCCCCTCCCCACGGAGCCTTCTCAGCTCCTGGAAGGAGCCTGACCGAGTGCCCGAGCGACCAAGCCGCCCGGGTGGGGCAGGCTAAGGCAACTGAACGAGTCGAGCCGGGCTGAGGAGACTCCGTGGTGGGGGGGGGGGATGGGACGGGACGACGACAGACCAACAGAGAGAGGCATAGACACAGAGAGAGACAGGGAGGGAGGGAATCAGAGAGAGTGACACACACACACACACACACACACACAGACAGAGAGCGGGAGGGAGAGAAAGATAGACAGAGACACAGAATGAGTGATTAAGTGCCTGAATGCGAGACAGACAGACAGACAGACACACACACACAGAGTGACAGGGATGGGCGGACGAAGGAGAGACAGAAAGAAAAAGAGAGAAAGGGAAAGAAAGAAAAAGAAAGTGGGAGAGAGAGAAAGAAAGACAGACAGAGAAAAAGAGAAAGAGACAAAGGAAAGAAAGAGAAAAAGAAAGAGAAAGAGAGGGAAAGAAAGAGAGAGAAAGAAAGAAAGAGAGAGAGAGAAAGAGGGAAAGAAAGAAAAAATGAGAGAAAGAAAGAGAAATAGGGAAAGAAAGAGAGAAAGAGAAAGAAATAGAGAGAGAGAGAAAGAAAGAGGGAAGGAAAGAAAGAGACAGAGAAAGAAAGAGAAAGAAAGACAGAAGGAAAGAAAGAAAAAGAGAGAGAGAGAACTTATGACCACAATTGAGCCCAAAAGTTTGGTTGCTAACCAAGACCGTTATTAAGTGAGTTTCACATTTTCCAAATTGGCCACGCCCACCCAGTCACATGACTTCTGAACCACTCAGCCGGTCCGCAGAGTTTTCTTTAAAATGAAACCGGTCCCTGGTGCAAAAAAGGTTGGGGACCCCTGGTATAAGGTTCCTGCCCATGCAGGGGGTTGGACTAGAAGACCTACAAGGTCCCTTCCAACTCTGCTATTGTATTGTATTGTATTGTAACCCATAACTGTACTCTGTCCATCATTGTATCTTTGGAGGGCAGGAGAAAGCATGTGAAGATACACCAGACCAACCTCCACCTAGATCCCATTTGCTGATGGAAGCATTTTTTAAAAAATTCTTATTTTAACGACCTTGGAGAAGAGTGGCGTGGAGTCAGGGCAATTGAATGGACCTGAGCATTTGCTAGCCGGATGCCCTTCCTGACACCTATGTGGGGTTCACAGCAGATGTTTTCACTGTGTGCTCTGAGAGAGAAATACCTGTCGCTACCTAGGATTGAACTTGCAGCCTCTTGACCATGAGGCGAGAGCTCCACCCCTAGGCCACCACACCGCCCCAGCTGATGGAACCAATGACCAAGGTAAAATGGATCCAAATTTGGGATGTGATGTTCACCGGAAGGTACACCTCTAACAAAACGAAATTCAATGTAGAGAAAAGTAAAGTCTTATGCTTAGGGCAGGAAAAACCCAAAGTACACAGACAGACTGTGTGAAACCAGGCTTAATAGCAGCAGCTGTGAGAGGGATCTTGGAGTCTTAGAGGACAACCAATTAAATATGAGCCAGCCGTGTGCAGCAGCAGCCGAAAAAGCCAATACAATTCTAAATTGCATTAACAGGGATTCAATCAAGATCAAGGGAAGTACTAATACCACTCCATAGAGCCTTAGTAAGACCACACCTAGAATACTGCATCCAGTTTTGGTCACCACACTATAAAAGAAGATGTTGAGACTCTAGAAAGAGTGCAGAGAAGAGCAACCAAGAAGATGAGGGGACTGGAGGCTAAAACATATAAAGAATGGTTGCAGAAACTGGGCCTGGCTAGTCTAGTGAAGAGAAGGACCAGGGGAGACAGGATAGCAGCATTCCAATATTTGAGGGGCTGCCACAGAGAAGAGGAAGGGGTCAAGCTATTTTCCAAAGCACCCAAAGGCCAAACAAGGAACAATGGATGGAAACTGACCAAGGAGAGATCCCACCTGGAAATAAGGAAGAACTTTCTGGAAGTGAGAACCATCAATCCGTGGAGCAGAAGTTGCCTTCAGAAGTGGTGGGAGCTTCATCCCTGGAGGCTTTCAAGAAGAGACTGGACAGCCATCTGTCAGAAACGTTGTAGGATCTGATTTGGGGGGGGGGATTGGACTAGATGACCTACAGGGTCCCTCCCAACTCTGTGAATCTATCTCTCCCATCAGAGGTTGATGCCCTTCAGCTTTAGCGTCCCCCAGTACGATACAATCAACCGATAGGCCAGGAAATAAGCTGAAGTTGTGAGTGGTTTTTCCTTAGGGCTGTGTGTGTGTTTGTGTACCAATCTGCCTTCAAAGTCCTCGTGAAACCTGGTTCTCACCCCATAAAGGATTGGGAATAAACGCTTGATCATTCTTAACTACTGTTCAGGAGCTTGTGCTAAAGCAGAGGTTCCCAAACTTGGCAACTTTAAGACTTGTGGACTTCAACTCTCAGAATTCTCCAGCCAGCAGAGCTGGCTGGAGAATTCTGAGAGTTGAAGTCCACAAGTCTTAAAGTTGCCAAGTTTGGGAACCTCTGTGCTAAAGATAAGGAGAATGTAAGCATAGGTAGTCCTCATCTTGCAACCATTCACTAAATGGCCCTTTGATGTTACAACAGCACTGAGAAAGTGGCGTATGGCCAGTCCTCGCACATACGACCCTCACTGCCTCCCCAAAGTCATATGATCAAAATTCAGGTGCTTGGCAACTGGCATGTATCTGAATTCCTCAATGCAGCCCAAAGTGAGGTGCTAAGAAAGAAATTTGTTAAGCGAGTTGCACCCCTTTTTACAACTCTTCTCGCCACCTTTGTGAAGTGAATCCCTGCCATTCTTAAAGTAGCAACACGGCTGCTAAAACGAATCTGGCTTCCCCATTGACTTTGCTTGGCAGAAGGTTGCAAAAGGGGATCACTCTGGGACACGGCAACGGTCATAAATGTGAGTCGGTTGCCAAGTAGTCCGACCGTACATCAGGGGACAGCTGCAACAGTTGTATGTGTGAAAAACAGGCATATGTTGCCCTTTTCCGGTGTTGTATATCGAGGACTTAATCACAGCAAAAAGGGTCATAAAATCAGGCATGACTCACTTGAACTGCCTCACTTAAGAACCAAAATTCTGTTTGTGGTCATGAGTTCAGGATTAACCATACCGGCTCAAGGTTGACCCAGCCTTCCATCTTTCCAAGGTGGGTAAAAGGAGGACTCAGATTGTTGGGGGAAATAGGCTGATTCTGTAAACCGCTTAGAGTTGGGGTAGAAAGCACTGTAAAGCGGTATATAAGTGTAAGTGCTATTGCTATCTTCCTTCCTTCCCTCCCCGGTGGTTAGAATGCAGTATTGCAGACTAATTCTTCCAACTGCCAAGAGTTCGATCCTGATTAACTCATAGTTGACTCAGCCTTCCATCCTTCCAAGGTTGGTAAAATGAGGACCCAGATTGTTGGGGGGAAGGGGCAAGATGCTGACTCTGTAAACCGCTTAGAGAGGGTCTGTAAAAGCCCTAGGAAGCGGTACATAAGTCTAAGTGATATTGCTACTAGGCAGCCGCAGGAATAACTGAACTTCATCCATGCACAACGCGAGTAACCCCACAGCTGTACCCCCATGCAGGAGTCCTCACCATCAGCACAACACCCTGTTAAGCCCCAATTAAGGGAGGAAGCACACTGCTTTCCTTTTCTGCCTTTCGGCTCATCACCAGAGACCATCTAGACAGAAAGCTATGAGTTCCATTGTGTGATTTTTTTTTATATGTGTGTTAGGTTTTCAAAACCCAGTAAGAGTATGACTAGCTGATGAGAGCTAAAAAGCTCGAAATAGATCTATCCTAGTCTCCCTGATTTATTTATTGATCAGCTCAAAAACCTAACACATATATAAAAAAAGTACACAACGGAACTCATGGCTTTCTGTCTAGATGGTCTCTGGTGATGAGCCGAAAGGCAGAAAAGGAAAGCAGTGTGCTTCCTCCCTTGACTGGGGCTTAACAGGGTGTTGTGACACAAGTGTGTGTGTGTATACATACATACATACATACATACATATATATGTAAAACATTCTCAGCAAAGTTATATGCAATAACATTAGTACAAACCGATTTTAAGTATTTACAATGTGTTTTGTGGAGACCTGTTTGTTGAAAAGAGATTCCACTGGTGCATTTTTGAGACCCCAAAGACTTTCTAACCAGCATAAGACGACCGCTTTTTACAAAGTCATTTTGGAAGGTCATGACTGGCTGGGGAATTCTGGGAGTTGAAGTCCACAAGTCTTAAAATGGCCAAAGCTGGATTAAGTCTCTGGCGTAGACTTAATCCCAAAGACAAAGAGATATTGATTCTTCGTTCTCCACTAAATATTCAAGGATTTTCTTCTTATTTTTGGGTGTCAGAGAGGCAGCATTGGAGAGAGAAAAAAGGATTAGTGAACACACTAAGGCAGAAGGGGAAACCATTTTGATCCAGTAGGCAACCTTCAAAGTTGACAGGGAGGAAGGAAACTCATCTGGCAGTGGATAAAAACACCTTGCTTTGGTCGAATGCCGAGGTAGCCACGGTTAAAAATCAAACCACATTAGCTGGATTGGGGCACCTTTTGTGCAACCTTCCCCTCCCCTAAATTGAGTGCCACTTTACCCTGGGAATTTAAAACTGTTGAAAAGAAACGAAATGCACCAATGACTTCTCAACTTCCTTTAAAAAAGAGAGAGAGAAAACAAACGACCCAGTATGTTGGATATTCTAAGGCAGATTAATACAGAAGATCAACAAACCCGGTCCTACGTCTTCGTAGGTAATAAAAATAATAATAATAATAATAATACTGTCTCCGTTCAGAATTAAGACTATGAATTTGGAGGCTGAAAAAAGTCATCCCTAAAAAATAGACCGTGTTTTGGGACGAAGAAAAGACCCTTTTCCCATCACGGCAAATCCAATGATCCTTGGGATGATACCTTTAAGACCTACGGACTTCAACTCCCAGAATTCCCCAGCCAGCCATCGCATGGCTGGCTGGGGAATTCTGGGAATTGAAGTCCACAAGTCTTCAAAGTCACCAAGGTGAAATATACCTGGCTGTAGATCAGAGGTGGCCATGGCTGCTGTGGGAATGGCCAGGAGTTGCTTGCTTGCTTATAAGCCAGAAAAGTTGGCAGCTGCCATGCTTACCCGAACAGCAAAATTAGGAGAATTGCAGATTTAACGACACGCCATTCCCTCGTTCCCTCTTTTTCTTCAACGGACAAGATAAGTATTTTCACAAGTGGGATGTTCAAAAAAAGGTGAGATGAGGCGTAAGGTCAGAGTCTCCTCCCTTTTTGGCTGCCTAAAAATTACGGAGCTTTGTTTGAAAACCGCTGAACGGTTTAGCTTTCCCAAGACCTAAAATGCCCATCCAAGATGTAGAACTCCTCAAAATTTGGGAGTTTCTCTTTCGGGCATCTTGTCGTAGCCCAAGTTCTCTCCCACTTACAAAACAATTCAAAACACATTCAGTGCCTTTCCCTTTATGCTCTTGCTACTACTAAGTCTTTCGACCGCGCTGTAGTTTTCTGCGGGGGGGTGGGGGGGTGGGGGATAAATCTTCAATGACCTACACCATGAAAGGAAATAGAAGTGTTTTGCCACACTGCACTTTCGGTTAACACTGATACGGTTGTTATCAGTAGTGGAAAGCATAAATTGGAAAACCCTGTAAAAAGTTCACTACGTTATTACAGTTAAACACCGTTTGGCCTACCAACCTATTTACATTTTAAATTAAAAACAAAACAAAAAGGACTTTTAAAAAAAAGAAAGTAATCAAAATACATCTTTGCCCCCCCCCCCCCAAAATAAAAACCACCAACCCAACAGCATCAAAAAAAAATAGAGAAAAAAATTCTACAAACAAAAGAAGCAAAAAAAAAAAAAAACAGTAGAAAAAACAAAATTCGGTCTTCGGTCCCGGGAACCAGATCGAAAAGTCAGAAAGTTTGGCTTTTTGTTGCGTTCTTGTTGTTATCGTTGTACGTTGTTGTTGTCTGTTGATGTTTAGCAACCCGAAGAGATGTTCGGCACGCGGAACCTGGCCTGCTGAAGGGCATTGAAGTCTGCCTAAAGGAGCCGAGAGCGATTAGGCGGGGGCAGACGTTTGTGACGCTATGTCTGCGTAACACGGTTAGTAGAAGAGGCAGCTTGGCAACCTTGAACGCGTCCTGCGAGTGATTCCCCGGAGATTTTAATCGAAGTGATTTTTCTCCTGCCAAAGATTGAAAAGATGCTCCCCTTGGCCTCCCCCGGGGAGAGAGAGAGAGAGAGAGGGAGGGAGGGAGAGAGAGAGAGAAAGAGGGAGAGAGACTTGTGGTGGTGGCATCGGTCGCTTCTGGAGTGGAAGACGGCAGTTTGGCAGTTAAAAAAAACCGGGGTTCGACTTTGGCAATAACACAAAAAAAAGAGTTTTGTTTGCTTTGTTTTAAAAAAGAAACAAAAACCACACCACGGGCCCCTGCGCCCGCGTGCCTGTAAATGGTTTAGAAAGGAGTCAAAACGTTCACACACACACCGGCGATCGCCCCTCGGAGGGGAAGGTTTTTCTTCGGCATCCCCCCACTCTGCTCTCGCCGCCGGGCCAAATCCAAGTCCTCTCTGCTGTTTTCATATGACAAAGGAGGACTTGTGTCTAAAGTCGCCCTGCAGCAAAAGACACAGCACAGGCTTGTTAAGAGGGGTGGGGGGGTGGGGGTGTTGCGTTGGTGCGTACCTCCAGCGGTGGGGCTGCTGGGGGCTTTGCAGGGGTTTGGGGGAACCTCTAGCTAAGATTCTGTGCAGTTCGGAGAACCCTCAAATCCCACTCCTGGCTGGCCGCGCCCGCCCTGCCCCTCCCCTCCCAGGAGTCCCCACGCGGCCTGTTTTGGATACAGGTAAGTGCAGGATGAGCGCGGAGGCTTGGGGAGAGCGAAAAATGGGCCTACTGGAAATTCGGGAAGGCCAGAAACGGGCTCGTTTCTGGCTTCTAGCGGGCCTCCAGAGCCTGGGGAGGCCGTTTTTACCCTTCCGGAAGCTTGGGAAAAGCCTCCGGATCCCGGGGAGGGCAAAAACGCTCCCCTGCCATGGTGCAGGAGGCTGACTATGCCACGCCCACCATGACCACACCCACCCGCACCTGGGCTGAGAGCCCCTGGCTAAAATTTTTGAAGCCCATCCTTTGTTCCTCTGCTTTACCCAAAATTAAACCAAAGTCTTCTGGAATGAAAAGGCGTTTTAAGAGCCGTTGCTTGACAACTGTGGGCAGATGTAGCTCGTTGGGCTGATGGCCAAAGGAAGCTAAGGAGGGTTTGGTTTTTCCAGCATCTGGAGGATTTGCAAAGAACTTTTGATCAATTCTGGCTGGGGTTGACCCCCTGCGCCCAGGCCTCCTGAAATAGATTTGATTTTAGTTGTTTCACAGTTGTGTGTGAAAGTGCTCCGTTTTGTAAGTGGCGAGAGCTCAATCTGTCCCCTTCTTGTGGCACTCTCTGAGCCTGGCTGTTTTATTGCAGACGTTTGGTGATCCAGCTAGGTAACATCATCAGTGCTAGAGGTGAGTGGGGTTTGTGGAATGGAAAAGGAGGGTGGGAGGAGAAGGAAAAAGGAGGACTGTGGGATCTTTGGTACTCTCTGAGCTTGTTTTCCTGCAGACGTTTCATAACCCAGCTAGGTAACATCATCAGTGCTAGGAGGGACTTGTATATAAACATAGAGCAACCCCCCGCCCCCTTGATGTTACCGAGTTGGGTCGTGAAACGTCTGCATGAAAACAAGCAAACTCATAGAGCACCAACGACCCCAATGTTCAATCCTAAACTATAAATATTCTCTTCCATCGAAAGCATCTTTTTAATTTGGGCATCTACGGTTAAACAAACCAGGTTTAACCCCTGTTTGAACCCAACCATGGTCTCTGCCCTTGTTCCTTCCTTGGACACTCCTCAATTGGACTCAGAACAGAGGTGGGGTTTGATTAGCAATCTTGGCTAGGAATAGTGGTTCTATCATCAATCTTCCCAGAAAAGCTGCATTGTTAGTTAAGCTGAGCAAGGCTTTGGATCTGATTCCCAAAAGGTATTTTTGGAGAAGGGGAGAGATGAACGCAGCAACTGCCTGCCACTTGTTAAAGCAGCTGCATCTCCTGCCTATTTTTTTTTTAAATATATCTTTGAGAATAACAGAGAGTTCCTTCGCAGAAATGGACACACAAGTACAGCATGCCCCAAAACACAGTTTGGAACTCAAATCCAAAGTCCTAACCCAACATTTACCGCCAAAGAAACGAAATTGTGTTATCTGGTATCCTTGGGCTCTGGGATAGCTCTTTATCTATTGTCCTTGGGATGGTCATTGTCCGTTGGTCTAAGAAGACCCCCTTACCTCCTCATCTGTGTGAATATAGTTCACGCCATCTGGCTTCGTTGGAGTCTTGTAGCTGGGAAGGGAAGGCAATGTTTAGTTGAAACACATCAGTTAAACACAACAACAACTGTATCTCCTCCTTTGCAGGAGAAGGACAGGCAGAGCCAAGAGGGGGAGGAGTCAAAGGAGGAATCAGCCTAGAGTCCTTACGTTCCCACAAATGGTCTAAATCCAACCCCTTTTGAATTCTGTTAACTCCAATGGTGGGATTCAGCCGGTTCACACCTATTCGGGAGAACCGGTTGTTAACTTTCTAAGCAGTTCAGAGAACCGGTTGTTGGAAGAAATCTCTTTTTGTTTTTTTCCCCCAGTTAACAGGGCTAATCCTGTAAGGAAGGCAGGAAGGAAACATTCTGATGATGTTTCTAGCCTCATCTTTATTGCCCTCCTTATAGAAACTGCCTCTCCGGTTAACCCTTATGACATTGTCACAGCTAAGGCAAAAGTGCCTATCGACCTGAGTGATGTTGAGTTGGCCACGCCCACACGGTCACCTGACCACCTGGTCATTAGGGCAGAGAACCAGTTGTTAAATTATTTGAATTCCACCACTGTATCTGGCACCATTGTCGTGCTGGCCATTAATTGGTAGATTCTTGTACATAGATAGATCTGTATCTACAACCGCTTTATCATTTGGTAAAAATTAACTCTTTGCGGTTTAAAAAGGCCTGGTTTATCTTCTCCCAATAAGGATCAGTTGAATTCCCTGACATAAACCAGGGTCTGTCCAGTGGATTCCCCAGTCAGCTAATTCTGGGAGTTGAAGTCCACAAGCCTTAAAATTGCCAAGGTTGGACATTCCTGATCTAAACGGTCCCCTATCAACTTTGGTTCTATCGTATTAAAATTAATTGCAAAACTCCCTTGATTTAATGGACTAAAGGTTTGCATTTGCATTCTTTTTAGGGAGTCGTTGAGGCCAGTTGGAGCTTTGCTTGTGTCCTTAGGATCACCTGAGTGGAACTGTTGAAAGGACTGTGTTGTAAACTGGAGATAGATGATGTCACATCCCTTCCCCTTTGTTGAAAGAGGGCTGTTCAACTTTGTCAATGATGGCCTGCTTGATAAACCTCCAGGTGGCCTCGACAACCCTCTAAAAGGATGCAAATGACCAGCTGTCTGCAAGGAGTATCAATCCTTCCATTCCCCACCATCCTGTCAGAGCTGAAGAAGCTTCTTGGAGGAGAAGTGAAACATCCGCAAAGAAAAACCAGAAAGTCCAGCTGCCTCTTGAAAAAAGCACCTTTTAGCCTGGAGGATGGTGAATATCCATAGACTTCCGTTACAAAGACAATCCAAAAGGGAAATCCTTGCAATTTCAGATCACGGAGAATCACCAGCTTCAAAGCCTGAATCAGCTGAATAATTTTAAAAAAAGAACGGCTATCGCTCTTCGCTGGCGCTGGCATGCTTTTCCTCTTCCTGGTGTCTTATTTCCTGTTAGGGCTAATTCTGAAGCCATCTGTTGCTTTGGATTTGGCACTTAAGACTGCTGGCCCAACAGACAAGTCTCATTTCCTTTCCTCCAACAGAGAGATCCAAGAAAGGGAGAGATTTGGGGATCCAGGTTGCTTGTCCAATGGAAAGTAAATTCAGACCAATTGATTGATTGATTGAATCTGCCCTAACACAGCTAAAGTGACATGGTCAAGATATTTTCTCGGCTATCTATCATCCTCCCTAAACTGGCTTGCTTCCTTCTTTCTTTCTTTCTTTCTTTCTTTCTTTCTTTCTTTCTTTCTTTCCTTCCATCCATCCATCCATCCATCCATCCATCCATCCATCCATCCTTTTGCAAGGGCCAACATTTCAATCTATTCAAAAATTGCTAAAGTGACATAAAAACCTTGGTCAAGATTTTTTCTCGGCTCTCTATCATCCTCCCTAACCTGGCTTGCTTCTTTCTTTCTTTCTTTCTTTCTTTCTTTCTTTCTTTCTTTCTTTCTTTCTTTCTTTCTTTCTTTCTTTCTTTCTTTCTTTCTTTCTTTCTTTCTTTCTTTCTCTCTCTTTCTTTCTTCTTTTCTTTCTTTCTCTCTCTCTCTTTCTCTTTCTTTCTTTCCTTCCTTCCTTCCTTCCTTCCTTCCTTCCCTGTCCCGTCCCGTCCCCATCCATCCATCCATCCATCCATCCATCCATCCATCCATCCATCCATCCATCCATCCATCCATCCATCCTTTTGCAAGGGCCAACATTTCAATCTATCTGAAAATTGCTAAAGTGACATAAAAACCTTGGTCAAGATTTTTTCTCGGCTCTCTATCATCCTCCCTAAGCTGGCTTCTTTCTTTCTTTTCTTCTTTCCTTCCTTCCTTCCTTTCTTTTGCAAGGGCCAACATTAAAGCTGACATTGCCAAATTAACATAAAAACCAGGGGTGAAATTCAGCAGGTTCTGACAGGTTCTGGAGAACCATTAGCGGAACTTTTGAGTAGTTCGGAGAACCAGTGAATGCCACCTCTGCCACCTCTGGCCCCAGAGTGGGTTGGGAATGGAGATTTTGAAGTACCCTTCCCTTGCCACGCCCACCAAGCCACACCTGCAGAACCGGTAGTAAAAAGAAAATTGAATTTCAGCCCTGATAAAAACCCTGGACCAGAATCGTTCTCGGTATCTCCTTCCTAAACTGCCTACAGAAACGCAGGATGAATTTTCATTTCATTTTTTCATTTTATTAAATTTGTATACCGCCCCACTCTCCCAAAAAGGGACTCGGGGCGGTGCACAGGAAAAATAAAACCACGCATATACATAAATACCGATAATAAATATGTCATAAATATTAAAAACTGATTGAATTAACCCAACCTGTGCTAAAACCGATTAAAACCCCAATAAAATCTAATTCAATAAAATCTAATTCAATGACATCCAATCTTGTTCCTTTTGGCACCTGTCCAGTCTGAATTTCTTTCTCTTAAGGTGCATTTCTAAGTCCCTTCCGTACAGCAGCCAGCGCTTTTCTCCCCAAAGGAGGGTGAAAAAAGAAAAAGGGAAAAAATAAAACTTGTTCCAGGAAGGGAAGATTCTGAGCAATGTTTTTGCAGTGCTTCTGTTCGTAACCTGATTTGCCACTGGCCATGTTTCTTCTACTTTCTGCCCCCTTTTCCTTCTTATTATGAGCAGCACAAAAGAAATACTATACCCGGCTATCCTCTTTGTTCCTAAGACCGGCGCTCAACAATTAAGCTGTACCTGTTTCCGTTTTGTTTGTTGTGGACAAAGAAGCCGTTCCTGTAGGCACAGCAGATCCCCACTGTAGTCAGGGAGAGAACAGCCAAGACCACCAACACTCCGATGACGATCCCAACAACATTGAGGTCATCTGCAGAAGGAAAAGGAGCATCAGTTCCCCTGTCCCCATTTTCCTAGGGGCCCTCCTCTAGGGTATTCCGGCTTCAGGGCTCCCTCTACCCAGCGAAGCATCTATCGCCAGTAGGAAGTCTCAGCTACCCAAAGTCATCGGATACGAGATGGGTGGGAAAGGAAAGAAGGGAAGGGAAGGAAAAAAGTAGGGAGGGAAGGCTGAAAGTAAGAAAGGAAGGAAGGAAGGAAAAGAAAAATAGGTAGGTAGGTAGGAAGGACGGAAGGAAGGAAGGAAAGCAGACAGGAAGGTAAAAGAAAGACAAAAGAGAAAGAAGAGAGGAGAGGGAGAAGGAAGGATGAAAGAGAGAGAAAGAAAGAAGGTAGGAAGGAAGCAGGCAGGAAGGAAGGAAAGAGGAGGGAGGGAGGGAAGGTGGTAAGAGAGAGAGAGAAGGAAGGAAGGAAGCAAGCAAGCAAGAAGAAAGTAAGCAGTGAGGAAGGAAGGAAAGGGTAGGGAGAGAGAGAAGATGGAAAGAGAGAGGGAAAGGTGGGAGGAAGGAAAGGAAGGAAAGCAGGCAAGAAGAAAGACAAAAGAAAGAAAAGAAAAGAAAGAAAAAGAAAGAAGAAAGGAGGGGGAAGGAGAGAAGTAAGGAAAGACACAGAGAGGGAGACGGAGAGAAAGAAAAAGAAAGAAAGAAAGAAAGAAACAGGCAGGAAAGAAGGAAGAAAAGGGGGAAGTGGGAGAGAATGTGGAAAGAGAGAGAGAAAAAGAATGAAGGAAAGAAAGGAATGAAAAAGAAAGAGAAAGAAAGAAAGAGAAAGAAAGAAAAGAAAGAAAGAAAGAAAGAAAGAAAGAAAGAAAGAAAGAAAGAAAGAAAGAAAGAAAGAAAGAAAGAAAGTTAGGCTGTTTACTATTGGTTTGTTCAGCAATTAGGATATGCTCATCTGGGTGTTGACTGTTGGTGGGGAGGGGTTTTGGTCTTTGTGTTCCCTTTTTGGCTTGTCCATTGTCCCCTTTGCATAATATACGTAGGTATTGTTTACGTCCATGTGTATATTGACAGCTAATTTGTCAGAGTGCCAGGCCTCTAGAAATTCCCTAGCATTTTTGGGCTACGATGGTCAGTTTCCCAACTATGGTTAAGTCTGTCCCTGCGTGGTGAAACAAAGGCGTTGTGTCCTCTGACTACGAGTTGGTGTGTGTGGATCCATTCCCCTCGTCTTCTGCCTGTATGTCCCATGGAGTGAAGTTTTGTCTTACGTGGAGATGAGGCTGGGATAGGAGGGGAGGAGAGTTGACAGGAAGGCAGGAGAAGGCCGGATGTCCTCGCCTAACGACGACAACCATGGCTATCAAACCTGTCGCTGCCTAGCCACTCAAGGTTTTGCTTTGGGACCGTTTTAGTGGTGGGTCCCTACCGGTTCGGGTAGGTAGTAACTCGGCCGGAAACGATTCTACGCAAGGCAGGGCCATCTTGATTTTCTGTCCTGCCCAGGCGCAGAACGATCATTGGGAAAAATGGAATGTTTATTCCCTTTTCTAAGGAAAAAGGTCCATGCGCCGACCTTCCCAGGGGCAAACTCACATGCGCGTGGAGCGTGCGCCTGGCATGCACGCGAGCAAAGCCGAACCGGTAGTAATTGTTAGGATATCCAGCCTTATATTGGGTTGACAATATATATGAGCCTATGTTCTTAAGGAGTTAAATTTATCTTTAAGAACTAAGTATAATCTGATTGGCTGTGAGTCTCAGCTCTACCATAAAGCAAGCTCAGAATCACAGTTCATTCCCTTTTCGATTCCATTCCTGTTCTTACTGTTTGCCGTCTGAGGAGCTGAAGCTGTGAAGACTGAAGGAGGATTTGTTTTGCATCACTGTAAGATAACTCTGTGTTGGCTGAAGGACTGTTATTATTTTGAGAAGTTAGCCGGAAGAAGCATTTTAGTTGCTACAAAGTAAAGACTATTTATTTTCTTACTATCACTGTTTTAGAGTTTGTTTGTGGTTTATAGCAACGTATCTCTTTACTGTCCGATGAATTACACTATTCCACATTTATTTGCTAACACTGGTTAAGGGACCAGAGTTGTAACACTGGTTCTGAACCCAGAGTTGGCAGGAAACCCACCCCTGGACCGCTTCCCTGAGTGACGGAAATTCCGAAGCCGATTCAGGTCGCACAACGAGGACTACCGGGGAGCTGAATCTGAAATCCCGCCCACACCCACCCTCGGATGTGCAAACGTTGCCCGGCTACTCACAGACTTCCATCTCTATCCCTTCGCACCAGGCTTCCCCCACGACATTCATGGCCCTGCAGCTGTAGCGCCCCGTATCTCCTTTCTGGACTTCTTCGAAGGCCTGTCGGGAGGAGAATCCGGGTGAGTGTCGCCTGCGCTTGGGGAGGGGGGATTTCTGATCCCTAATGGCAGCCCTCCCCCCCTCCCCACCACCTACAGGAAACCCGCGGCATTCTGGATGACGGCTTGGGAAGGAAGCCTATGTGCTACATGTTTGCAAGCTTCCTGAAAAAGGAAGGAAGGAAGGAAGGGAACGAAACAGCCCTGCGTGTAGAGAAAGGAACAAAGGAAAGAAGTCTAAATGTCTTTCTTATTCTTTCTTTTTCATGGCCATGCTAAGTGATCGTCTGTTTCCTACCAAGGCAGAAGTTCTCTTAATAATAATAATAATAATTTTATTTGTATACCGCGTCCTCTCCCCAAAGGGACTCGGAGCGGTGCACAGGGAAATTTAAAATGGCAATAGAAAATACATAAATAGAGTAAGTAAAAACAAATTAAACTAAAATTATCCCTGCGCTAAAATCCCCAATTATAAATTGACTAAAAAACCCTAAAACCCTATTAGACGGAAGACTGACCTAGGCCGGCCAAGCAGAAAAAGTGTGTTTTAAGTTTTTGACGGAAGGAGCGGAGGTCCGTAGTTGTTCTAATTTCGGGGGGAAGGTCGTTCCAGAGGGCTGGGCCCGCCACAGAGAAGGCCCTTCCCCTGGGCGTCGCCCACTGGCATAGCCTGGTGGACGGCACCCGGAGAAGCCCCTCTCTGTGGGAGCGAATCTTCTTCCTTCCCTGCCTGTTTTGGATTCCCCGCTGCATAGAAAGACTATTAAAATTGGGCTTTTGATTCGCAGGGCAGAATCACTGATATAAACCAGTCCTGATGACACTACTAGTTGGGTCATGAAGCATCTGCCTGAAAGCCATAAAGCTCAGGGAACATCAAGGACCCCACTGTCATTCTCCTCCTCCGAACACTGATGGTGTTACCTAGTTTGAGTAATATAATGTCTGCAAGAAAACAACCAAGCTCACAGAGCACCAAGGACCCCAAAATTCTCCTCCTCCTCCTGTCCACATAACCTATTCCTTTCTAGCACTGATGACACTACCTAGTTGGGTAATGAAGCGTCTGCAAGTAAACAACCAGCCCAGAGAGCACCAAGGACCCCACATTAACCAAAACAAATTTAAAAAAAACCCATGTATACCCTCCACCCTGAAGAGGAGGAAGCCCAGCTGAATGATAAAGTCACCTCTTCCGAATCCTTCTCCAAGCAAGGACATTCCTCCCCTCCCCGCCTGCTTCTCTTTGTCCTCACCCCAGACTTACCAACATGCCAGTTTTGGGGTTCACCGTAAAGGACGAATTCTGGAACTTGGTGCTGGCTTTGGAATCGAGGGGCAAGGTCTCATCGTTACGGTACCAGCTGTAGGTGGGCTCCGGAAAGCCTTCCTTTTCTTGGCAGTAGAGGGTGGCTGGCTTTCCCACGGGAACCGAAGGGGGCACCCGGCATTTGGGGGCCACCGGTTTCACTGCGGGGGAAAAGGGCGGAAGAAGATGAGGGGCATCAGACGGAACGCGCCTGCGCCACCCACTCGCAGGTTTGGTGTTCTTGGGCGTGGAGCCGCTTAACGTCCGGTTGGACTTACGACAGAGCCAAAAATGACTGCTGCACGAAAGGTCGTAAAAATCGGCTCCAGTCGTGTAGGTGCTTCATGTTCTGACCCAGCTCCCCAAACCACGACAAATCCTCTGAACTTAACTTAAAGATTCCTTTATTAGGAATGCCGGCCCATAGATTTCCACTGCTCTCCTCTCCTCTGCCACATCTATTCATCTCCACCCCCTGGCTTTTATCCCCAGGGCTAGGGTGGGGCTTCGCTAGCAGCGGTGGCTCTTCCATCCCAAGGACCGGCCCATAGATTTCCACTGCTCTCCTCCTCTCCTCTGCCACATCTATTCATCTCCACCCCCTGGCTTTTATCCCCAGAGTTAGGGTGGGGCTTTGCTAGCAGCGGTGGCTCTTCCGTCCCAAGGATCGGCTCATAGATATCCACTGCTCTCTGCTCCTCTGCCACATCTAACCATCTCCACCCCCTGCCTTTTATCCCCAGAGCTAGGGTGGGGCTTCACTAGCAGCGGTGGCTCTTCCGTCCCAAGGACCAGCCCATAGATTTCCACTGCTCTCCTCTCCTCTGCCACATCTATTCATCTCCACCCCCTGCCTTTTATCCCCAGAGCTAGGGTGGGGCTTCGCTAGCAGTGGTGGTCTTCCGTCCCAAGGACCGGCCCATAGATTTCCACTGCTCTCCTCTCCACTGCCACATCTATTCATCTCCACCCCCTGCCTTTTATCCCCAGAGCTAGGGTGGGGCTTCACTAGGAGCGGTGGCTCTTCCATCCCAAGGACCAGCCCATAGATTTCCACTTCTCTCCTCTCCTCTGCCTGCTGCGTATCTGCACATCAGGCACTGGACCCAGTTGTTCCTCCTCTTCCTCATCAGCCACTTCCAGACCTTGTGGCTGTTGACTCTCCATCTGAGGACTGATGGACAGCCCTCTGTCTCTTTCTCCTCTGCTAGCTCCACTCCCTTTCCCCCCTCGGAGTTCTCAGGTTGCCTTGATGCTAATCCTGACTCCCATGCCTCCTCCTCCTCCTCCTCCTCCTCCTCCTCCTCCTCCTCTGATTTGCCTATTGGAGGGGCCGGGAGCCGACAAGCCACAACACTTCAACTTATGACTATCATGACGTAGGACAGAAATTCTAGGCGCCTTTACAAGTCATAACTCAAGGACCACTGTACCTCTGAGCCAGCTTTGGAAAAGGGCATTTGGGAGAAGTCAGAAAACCCAACGGTATCAACAAATGCATGCTGCGGAATATGTAGAAGCAGATTTGTATCTTTCATTTCTTGGGAGCTCCATCAAAAGCTGCGTATCTCACCCTGAGCGATGAACCAGAGATCGTTATCGAGATGGCCCTCAAAGCAGGTGATCTAGTGGATTTATCAACTGCGAGGTGTGAGCGTTGGCCGCCAGGTTGCTTAAGAAGCATGCTCTTCCCACATTCAGCCTGCCGGACATATCGGCACATCCCGTTCAACCATGGTTTAATGCAAGAGATACAAGCAGCGAGAAATGGGTGTCAGCCTCGCAATTAACATGCTGCGCAGCATTGAATTCCATTTTCTCCATGTTTGGACAGATCTGAGATTGTGGTTTGCAGAGAACTCCGGTGTTGGGCTCCAAAACAACAGGCCAAATGTCAAACCGTAGCTTTAATTCTCAAGCTGGGTTGAAAACAAGAGTTCACCACAAACCCACAATCGTGGTCCCAGGTGCCACGAAGGAGCAGCATTTGGAGAAAGCAGAGTCACATCCTGCCCAAAATCTTTCAGGCGTACAGGACGATGTCTGGGCTGAAGCTCTTTGGCGGCTTCTCTTTTGCTCATGCAGATCAACCCAACCATGATTTTAGTGGATACAGATCCACATTCATACCTTCGTGAAAACTTCCTATTCAACAGTCTGCCATCGTAGGAAAGAAAAACCAAGAAAGTAAATTACTCCTAGCCGTGGGGGGAAATTAGAACGCTTTTCGTACAAGGAGGAGAGTATCCATTATGTTGTGGTCCACTGGCAGCCTGCAAAGCTGGAAGCAAATTCGGACAGTGAGGAGGTTGGGGAGGAACCTGGGCCAGTCCTGGAGTCTGGGGAAGGCTCGGACGAGGGCTCTGTGTCGGGGGCAGAGAGGGGGCCAGAGCCATCTGGCAGCATCCAGAGTCTGACATCAGCGAGGCAGAAGGACGGTGGGAGCCTGTTCCCAGTGTGCTCATGAGCAGAGCTGCCAGAAGGCAAGAACGGTTAAGACAAAAAGGGTGACTCGGGAGTAAGGCTTGGAGATGATTGGCCCCTCCCATAGGACATAAAAGAGGAGCAAACGGGACGTGAGCTTTTGCAGGAAGCAATTAGTTCATCTAGTCCAGGGGTCAGCAATCTGTGGCTCGGGAGCCGCATGTGGCTCTTTGATTCCACTGCTGTGGCTCCAGGGCTTTCGGTTAGGACAGGAAGAGGAAAAAGGATACTGCGCTGGGAGGAGACCCTACGGTGGGGGAACCGAACTTCCGGGCGGGTCAAGAATTGAAAGGTGGGGGGTGGGGGGCTTCCATTTAGGACCTTTGTGGCTCTTTGAGTGTTTAAGGTGGCCGACCCCTGATCTAGTCGGTTCAAGCTCTGAAAAGTCCTGTTTGACTCTGTGCTCCGTTAGGCCTTGCAAAACGAATTGCCAATTGGGTCTCTGGCAGCGTTTCAAGGGAGATAAAGGTGGGTGCTTATCAGCATTACCCTGAAAGACTGTGGCAGACATCTGTCGGACTCTTTAAAGACTGTTTGTGAATCATTACGGACTGGGAATGACCATAATTCACAGCCGTTTAAATAAAAAGAGGGTTTGGGGGTCTAAGGTTGTGATTTATGATTTCTCGGGAAGCCCAAGTCAGAACGCAATTATTACTCCTCATTCATAGCCTGAAAGTTAAAGACGTCCAGCTGAACGGATAAAGGATTTACAGGACAAGCTTAGCTGTATAATATTAATCTCACGGGGCCACCAGTTGGTCAAGTCATTAATCTGGCTCAATCAGAAAAGCTGAACAATACAAAGAAAACACACACACACACACACACCACACACACAGAGAGAGCTTTCGAAATTCCACGAATCCAGGTAAGGGGTGGGATCCACCCACATCTGACCCTCTCAGTAGCTGGGGAGGATCTGCTACTCAAGAGCAGGGGGCATTGAGCACAGCAGACGGCCTGGGCTTCCACAAAGGAACTATGTGTATTTAGTCACCATTTTCTGAGGAGCAGGTAACATTCTGGCAAGTGCACACAAATACACAAAAAAATGGGAAAGAATGAGTGTAAGGCCAAGATACTGGCTAATGAAGTATTTATAGTTCACCTTGTTAGAAAACTGCTTTGTGGTAGGAACACACTATGTTATAGTCAAGACACTCTTCCCCCCGCCCCTTTCTCTCTCTCTCTTTTTCTCTCCCTTTCTCTCTCATTCTCTCTTTCTTTCTCTTCCTCTTCTCTTCCTCCCTGTCCCTCTGTTTCCCTATCTTCCTCTCTTCTTCTTTCTTTTCTCTCACTCTTTCTCTCTCTTTTTCCCTCCCCTTCTCTCTCCTCCTCTTTCTTTCTTTCTTTCGTCATTTCTTTCTCTCTCTCTCCCCTTTCTCTCTCCCTCTTCCCTCTCATTCTTTCCCTCTGTCTCTCTCTTTCTCTCTCCCTTTCTCTCTCTTCCTCTTTCTTTCTTTTTCTTTCTTTCTCTTTCTTCCTTTCTCCATTTCTTTCTTCTCCTCTCTCTCTTCCTCTCATTCTTTCTCGCTTCCTCTCTCTTCCTCTGTCCCTTTCACTCTGCCTCCCTCTTTCTTTCTCTTTCTTCCTTTCTCCATCTTTCTCTCTCCCTCTCCCCCCTCTCATCCTTCCTCTCTCTTTCTCCTCTCTCTTTCTCTTCCTCTCTCCCTTCCTTCCTTCCGTCCTTTCTTTCTCTGCCTCTTTCTCTCTTTCTTCCTCTCTCACACATACAAACACACACACACACACACTCTTAAAAAAAAACTTGCTTTCCAGTCTAGATTCCCATGCAAGGGAAAGAGGCAGGGCCTGTGAAACTTAATCCAGGTTTATCATGAAACATACCGTGAACGGTCAGGTTAACGTTGATTTCTGCGCCAAGATTGGCATCGTCGGGAGCTACGACCTCGCAACGGTAGATCCCCTTGTCAGCTCGGGTGACGTTGTAAATGGTCAGCGACGTCCTGCTGCTGAGCTGGGCCCGGTTGGCCCATTCTCCTAAGGGTGGAGGAGGAGAAGCAGAGGAGATGGGCAGCCTGAAGACCCCCGTATATAGGTAGTCCCCGACTTACGACCACAATCGAGCCCAAACATTTCCACAGCTAAGGGGGACGGTTCTTCGGTGAGTTTTGCCCCATTTTACGACCTCGTTTTGCCACATGGCGAATCGCTGCGATGGTTAAGATAATCACACAATTGTTAAGAGAATCTGGATTCCCGATTGATTTCGCTTGTCGGAAGGTCACAAAGAGGGATCACAAGACCCCGGGAGGCTGCGACCGTCATAAATACGAACCAGTTGCCAATTTCAATCTCGTGACCACACACGAGGCTGAAGTGATGGCATGAAAAACGATTGTAAACCACCGTTTTTCTGGCTTGCCGTAACTTTGGATCATCACTAAACAAATGGTTGCAGGTCTAGAACTACCTATGCTTTATTAAGCGACTCACCGATAATCCGACATTGCCTGGGTATTTATTTATAGGGGGGGAAATGTCCGGACCAAACCTAATTTCTAATGTTGGGTTTTCCCCCTTACCAGAGGGAGCCCCTTTGTGGAGTACTATGAAGCCATTACCATGGCAACTCCACTGCACTGCACAGTAGAAGACATTTTACAGCAGTACAGTAGAATCCGTTTTAAGGCACAATAGGCTGTATCATTACAGGACACACACACCGAGGAGTGTTAGGTGTGTCTTACCCCCACAGTATTTGTTTCCAGAGAGTACGTCATCTGTGTACCAAGTTTGGTTGAAATTGCTCAAGGCCTTCCAGAGTTATGTTGGAACATACACACACATTTTTATCTATCTATCTATCTATCTATCTATCTATCTATCTATCTATCTATCTATCTATCTATCTATCTATCTATCTATCTATCTATCTATCTATCTATCTATCCTATCTACCTACCTATCTTATCTTATCATCTTGTAGACTATTGTAACACTCTCTACATGGGGCTCCCCTTGAGGTGCATCCGGAGGCTCCAGTTGGTGCAGAATGCGGCCGCGCAGGGGATTCTGGGAGCCTCTCGAAACTCCCACGTAACACCTCTCCTGCGCGAGCTGCACTGGCTACCGGTGGCCTTCCGGGTGTGCTTCAAGGTGCTTGTCACCATCTTTAAATCGCTCCATAGCTCGGGGCCTAGTTACTTGCAGGACCGTCTCCTGCCACATACCTCCCTTCGACTGATTCGCTCCCACACACACGGAGGGCCTATTCAGGGTGCCAACCGCCGGTCAATGCCGGCTAGCGGTGCCCAGGGGTAGGGCCTTCTCTGTGGCAGGGCCAGCCCTCTGGAACGACCTACCCCCCGAACTTCGTACTATCACGGACCTTCCCCTCTTTTGCCACTCATTCAAGACATACTTTTTCCAGCAAGCTGGCCTAGCTTAGAGTTTAGATCTTGGACGTGACACAGCTCCTGCCAATTAGTAAATGGATGTTGGGTTTTTATTAAGGGAATTTTAGCACAGGCTTTTAATTTAATTCTTTTTAATTGTATTATTGTATTAGTGTTATTTATTGTGGTTTTTAATTTCCTGTGCACCGCCCCGGGTCCATCTCGATGGAGATAGGCGCGGTATATAAATCGAAATAAATGGAAATTCATTCTAAAAATGGCTCCCAATTCTTGGGTGCCCCCAGTGCAAATGAGGCCCCGATGCACACACACACACCCCTGAAACTTCCTACCTTGCACCTTGCCGTCAAAATACACGTAGGTTGTCCCTTGACTGCCGATTTTCTTCCATTCGATCCTAGGATTCGCGGTTTTGGTGGCAGCGATAATGCAGGACAGTTCGGCCTCTGCAAAGACACACACCACAGACGTCACAAGGCGAAGTGGAGATAGATGCCACGCAGGGGTGGGATCCTATTTCACAGACTGTGCGCTTTGCACGGGCGCCTGATGTGCTTGCCGCACTCTATGCGCACCTGCACCGTTGACAGGCCTGCAGTCATATTCCTTTTAGGACCTTTGGCCTGCCACGCTTTCTATTATTTGCTGTTTCATTAGTAGGGAACTAGATGGGTGGAAATGCCAGCGTGGCAGAGGAAGATTGGACCATGGCATAGACTTGTGGGTGTGGGGGACAAGATCATGAACTTTCACCTGCGTGGGGAAAACCGGGAAGCTTTCAGATTCGGGTTTTCCACAGATTGTACCAACATGTCTCTCTTATTAAATTGGAACTTAAGGATAGCTCTGCCTTGGACTATGATTTAATTCTGGATGATATTTGGAACGCTGACACAGTTCACGGAAAACCGCTGAGGCGCGGCAGTCCATCAAGGAAATATAGTTGGGTATAGCCCAGGGGCAGGCTGATCTTTGGAGCTACTGGCTCGCCCGAACCGGCCCGAACCGGCCAAAGCCTATCCCTGATTCCAGGTCAAGGCAGAACAAAGTTGTGTCTTCCCAATGCAACTAGATTTTTCAAACCATTCCAGCCAATGTGGCTGTGGGCTGGTAAAGAGGGTGCCAAGTTACACACCGGCTAGGATACGGTTGTGCTCTTTCGCTCGCCCCACACTTACGTCGAAATTCTTCCACCACCGGATTGATATTTTTCGAAATCAGCTCTATCGCCAGGACTCTGTAGCCTAGGAAGCAAATGAGAGGCAGGTTAAGAAACATAAAAGGCTTCTCAAGGATGTTTAAACCACATTGGGGCAGGTCGGTGCTAGATTGGCCATGAGGCTCCATTTAAGAGGACATGAGTGGAAAGTATACCACTCGGTGAGCAACAAAGCTCCATTTAATAGGACATGAGTGGAAAGTATACCACTCGGTGATCATTTTTGTCCTTACTGAATGTTCTTACTTAAATTGATGAGAACTGCATCACTTGACATAATATGGCCACTGTGGTGCAGTGAGTTAGAATACAGTATTGAAGGCTAGTTCTGCTGCCTGCCGGGTTGCCTGCAGTTCAACAGTTCGATTCCCACCAGTTCAAGGTTGACTCAGCCTTCCATGTTTCCGAGGTCGGTAAAAATGAGGGTCGAGATTGTTGGGAGTAACATGCAAATAATGCTGACACTGTAAACCAGGCAAAAAGTTTTGTAAAGTACTATGGGACGTTATATATATATAAGCACTACAGGATGGTAAATGAGGACCCAGATTGTTGGGGGCAAAATGCTGACTCTGTAAACCACATAACAGAGGGCTGTAACGCACCGTGAAGCGGTTTGTAAGTCTAAGTGCTATTGCTATTTTCCTTCCTTCCATCCATCCATCCATCCATCCATCCATCCATCCATCCATCCATCCATCCAACCAACCCATCCATTCCTCCCAATGGCTAGAATGCAGTATTGCAGGCTAATTCTGCCAATTGTAAGGAGATCGATCCTGACTGGCTCAAGCTTGACTCAGCCTGCCATCCTTCCAAAGTGGGTAAAATGAGAACCCAGATTGTTGAGGGCAAGGTGCCAAGTTTGTAAACTTCTCAGAGAGAGCTGTAAAGCTCCGTGAAGCGGTATATATGTCTAAATGCTATATATTCTATATAGAAGCCCCATAAATGGAAATGAACAGCGAAAGCAATAGAGTAGAAGAAAACAGAACAATAGAATAGAATAGAATAAGGAATGGAATGGAATAAGGAATGGAATGGAATAGAATAGAACAAATAGAGTAGAAGAAAACAGAACAGTAGAATAGAATGGAATAGAATGGAATAGAATAGAATAGAATAGAGAATGAAAAGGTAGAATGGAATGGAATGGAATAGAACAGAACAAATAGAGTAGAGTAGAACAGAAAAAGTAGAGTAGAGCAGAGCAGAGCAGAGCAGAGCAGAGCAAAGTAGAGTAGAGTAGAGTAGAGTAGAGTAGAACAGAACAGACATAGAATAGAATTCTTCATTGGCCAAGTATGATTGGACACACAAGGAATTTGTCTCTGGTGCAGATGCTCTCAGTCTACATAAAAATACATTCATCAAGAATCATAAGATACAACACAGTGATCGTTATAGGATACTAAACAAACAATGAAAATCATGTTAGGAAACTAAATAAAAGAATATAAATCGTAAAGATCCAAGCAACAAAGTTATAGTCATAAGTGGGAGGAGAAGAAGAAGAATAGTAATACAGCCTCAATAAATAGTTTCACAGCGTTGTGGGAATTAGTTGTTTAGCATGCGGGGGGGAAACCTGTCCTTGTGTCTAGTTGTTTGGATAATTTGGACATAGATGGCCTCTTGGGACCCCTTTTGCAAACCAGCGATCCTCTCTGTCCAAAATATGGACTTTGTCGTCTTGCAAAAGAATAGCCTGTTTTTATTAAACCATGGTTTGTAGGATGAGCCAGCACTGCTGCCACAGAGTTCTTCTTCGATCATCTAAAATTAGATAACCTGTGACTCTCCCCCCCCCCCCCCCGCCCCACTCAGCTGCCGGAGGTGCCACTGTTAATCAGGATAATCGCCAGGGTGTAACCTCGGCTGTCTGGAAGCACACAGGTAACAAAGCCGGTAAACAGCTTGTGTTACACTCTTGCAGCTGTGGCTCTTTTTAAGCCGAAAGAAGAAGATCAGCAATTTGCAACGTCTTAATTTCTTTTTTTTTCGTTGGCTTCTTTCTCGGGGCAGAGTCTCGGTCCTCCTGCCTTCCTTTCTCCCCCCTCCCCTAGCTCCGACGGAGCTGCTGGCAGAAGCCAGGAAAGACGGAGCAGATGGCAAAGATTAGGGACAGGAAATTCGGCCATCGGAACAGACAAAGGGCTTTTCCGGGTGTTCCCCTGTGTGTTTGTGTGTGTGAGAGTGTGCACTTCGATGTGAGCTCATCGTTTCTCTGCTCTTTCTTTGGGATACGCTCTGGGTGGAATGGGACAACTTGGTGCCACCAACTCGCTGTGGCCAACTCGCCGTGGTCAGTTCACCGCTGCCAACCTACCGCGGTCAATTGGCCATAGGACAATTGATTGATTCAATGTAATCGCTTAGAATTAATTTTAAAGAAATGTTTTAATTTTTTGTCATTTAGCGTTCCTTTTGTCCCTCCTTTTGCATCTTTTCTTTAATGATTCTATTCCACCATTTCTTTGATATCAGTGTAAGTCTTGTCTCGCAGGGAGTTGGCCAGGGCGAATTGACCCTTGTGAGTTGGTCATGGAGAATTGACTGTTGTGAGTTGGCTGTGGAAAATTGGCTATGGTGAACTGACTGTTGGCCATGGCAAATTGACTGCTGTGAGTTGGCCATGACAAGTTGGCCATGGCAAATTGGCTTTTGTTGAGTTGGCTGGGTCGAATTGACCATTGTGAGTTGGCCATGGTGAATTTACTGTTGTTGTGTTGGCTGGGTTGAATTGACCATTGTGAGTTGGCCATGGTGAATCGACCATTGTGAGTTGGCCATGGTGAATCGACCATTGTGAGTTGGCCATGGCGAATTGGCTATGGTGGACTGTTGTGTGAGTTGGCCATTTTGAGTTGGCCATGGTGAATTGACTGTTGTTGAGTTGGCTGTGTCAAATTGATCATTGTGAGTTATACAATACAATACAATAGCAGAGTTGGAAGGGACCTTGTAGGTCTTCTAGTCCAACCCCCTGCGTGGGCAGGAACCTTATACCATTTCAGACAAATGGCTATCCAACATCTTTTTAAAGACTTCCAGGGTTGGGGCATTCACAACTTCTGGAGGCAAGCTGTTCCAGAGGTTAATTGTCCTAACTGTCAGGAAATTTCTCCTTAGTTCTAAGTTGCTTCTCTCCTTGAATAGTTTGGCTGTGGTGATTTGGCCATGGTGAACTGACTGTTGTGAGTTGGCCCTGGTGAGTTTTTTCACACTTACAACAGTTGAAGCATCCTCACGGTCCCATGATCGAAATTCAGATGCGTGGCAACTGACTCGCACTTATGACGGTTGCATTGTCCCAGGGGTCATGAGATTTACCTTTTGCGACTTTCTGACAAGCAAAATCAATGGGGGAATCCTGATTCGCTTAACAACCACATTGCTCATTTAACCACGGCAGCGCTTCATTTAACAACGATGGCAAGAAAGGTCATAAAACAGGGCAAAATGCAAATGTCTCTCTTAGCAATGTACATTTTGGCCTCAATTGTGTGGTCATAACTCGAGGACTACCTCTATATCTCCCGGGTTATAGAAAGTATTTCATTGCCCCCCCCACCCCGATTCAACACAAGGAACCTACAGGATAACAAGGAGTTATTTCTCTTACTTTTGTGCTGAAAATCAAATTCATTTCAACTGTCTCGCATAGCAACAGATTGGATTCAGTTGTGGTCGTAAGCGGAGGACTTCCCGAAGGTCCTTCTAAGTAAGTCCTTGACTTACAACCGTAACTGAGCCCATGCTCTTGGTCATAAGTCGTGATAGTCGTAAAGCAAGTCACCCTATGGCCGGATCCAATTTTATGATATTTTTTGGTATCAATCCCTTTTCTCTCTCTCTGCTCTTCTAACTTCAAACGGCCACTAAACAAACGGTTGTAAGTCGAAGGTTACCTGTATAGGGGTGAACCTGAATCTATTTCTGGCTTCTCCCTGCTGGGAACGAGTCCAGAAGAATGCTGTTTGTGTATTATTTGGCTCCGGAGGGTCAAACGCATTGGAAGTTTTAGCTGGCACCTTCCAGGGCTAAATAAATTCTCCAACACGCCAAGTGCGAGAAAGGAAGAACTCCTGCTCCAAGAACAATAACGTTCAGCATTTATAGCAGCTTTCGACTTGGAATTCCAAGGAATAACGAAAAGGAACTATGGCGGTCTACATTTTTATACCAGTAACCTTCACTTCACCTGGTAGTCTCCTTAACTTCTCCATTACTACAGGAGTCTTCAACTTATGGCCATAATTGAGCGTTGCTAAGCGAGATAGTTGTTGAGTGAGATTTGCCCCATTTTATGACCTTCCTTCCTTCCTTTCTCCCTCCCTCCCGCCCTCCCTTCCTTCCTTTAGTTTGTCAAAGATGTACAAGATAACGGGTATAAGTATAAACATGGAGACGGACACAGGAAATGGGCACAAATAAATGGGGAGAGTAGGACAGGGACGGCGGGCATGCTGGTGCGCTTCTTCTTGCCACTGTTGCTAAGTGAATCACTGCAGATTAAGCTCTTATTCATTTGTGAAATGCATATGCTATGGATCGTTGGAAGCCAGGTTTATGGAGCAGGCCAACTCCCCATTGGCAACAGGGGAGGGCGTCTGGCCAGTAACACTCAGCTCCATGCAGCTGCCCAGATTCCACCCCGCAGGGGGTTATGGCGTCATTAAAAGGAGGTGGTGATTGATAGCTCTTTATAGAAATGACTTGTTCGTATTATTTGGGGAAAACAAAAAAGCTGTGATTTGATGCTACTGCAGCGGAGGGAGTCGGAAGTCAATGCCTCCTTTTCCTTCCTTTTCCTCACTTCTCTTTTCCCATTTCCCTCTTCACTGCTCTTTTGCTTACGTTTGTAGTTTAGTTTAGTTTAGTTTAGTTTATTTACATTTATATCCCGCCCTTCTCCGCAAAGGACCCAGGGCGGCGCACAGGAAATTTAAAAAACATACAGAGTACAAAAATAAATACACAATTTAAAATATAAATTAAACCGTCTTATCCTATGCTAAAAACCCAATTTTAAAATACCCAAAAAACTATCTAAAAGTCCCCATGGGAGGTTAGGCTAGGCCGGCTTGTTGGAATAGGTATGTCTTTAGATATTGGCGGAAGAGGCGGAGGTCGGTGATGGTGCGTAATTCGGGGGGTAGGTCATTCCAAAGGGCTGGCCCCGCCACAGAGAAGGCTCTTCCCCTGGGTGTCGCCAGTCGGCATTGCCCGGCCGACGGCACCCTGAGAAGGCCCTCTCTGTGGGAGCGTATCGTTTAGAATACTTAATAACTTAATTATGTTTTAAGTCATTAAAAGAAATTAAAAGAGGCTTGCTCCTGGGGAGGAAAGCTATGGCAAATCTAGACAGCCTACTAAAAAGCAGAGGCATCACCCTGCCAACAAAAGTGCGTATAGTCCAGGCTTTGGTTTTTCCAGTTGCAATGGATGGCTGTGAAGGTTGGACCATAAGAAAAGCTGAGCACCAAAGAATGGAGGCCTTTGAACTCTGGTGCTGGAAAAGACTCCTGCATTGAGTCCCTTGGACTGCAAGGCCATCCAACCGGTCAGTCCTAGAGGAGATCCACCCTGACTGCTCTTTGGAAGGCCAGATCCTGGAGAGGAAACTCAAAGACTTCGGCCACCTCATGAGAAGGAAGAAGGACTCCCTGGAGAAGAGCCTCATGTTGGGAACGATGGAGGGCAAAAGAAGAAGAAGGGGACGACAGAGAAGGAGGTGGCTGGATGGAGTCACTGAAGCAGTTGATGTGAGTTTAAATGGACTTCAGAGGATGGTAGAGGACAGGAAGGCCTGCAGAAACTTGGTCCATGGTGTCACGATGGGTCGGATACGACCGCAACTAACAACAAAAATAACTTAATTTAAAAATGTTTATTTTTTTAAAAAGCCTGAGCCTAGAAGAAACTGTAAGCCAAACGATGGAAAGCTCAAAAGAACTTGATTTCCCCCCCCACTTTCCTTGGCTGAAATTCTTGGTTAAAACCTCGCCCTGGGCTGGAGTGCATTCTTTGACTGAATCAAATAAAGGAACAAAGGCAGATGAAGCCATTCCCAGATATTTTTTCCAGGGGTGGGACGGGGGATGAGAAAAACATCGTAGCTGTGCCAAAAATAAATATATACCCCGAAAGAATCAGCAATGAGGGAGGGGTGAGAGAGAAAGAGAGACAGAGAGACAGAGAGATACAGACAGAAAGAAAGAGGCAGGGAGAGAGAGAAATAAAGAGAGGCAGGGAGAGAAAGAGAGAGAAAGAGAGAGGGAGACAGAGAAAGAGAGAGGGAGAAAGAAAGAGGCAGAGAGACACACACAGAGAGAGAGAAAGAGGCAGAAAGAGAAGGCGAGATAAAGAAAGAGGCAGAAAGAGAAAGAGAGAAATAAAGACAGACAGAGGTAGAGAGAGAGAGAGAAAGAACGAAAGAGAGGCAGAGAAAGAGAGAGAAAGAGAGAGAGAGAGAAAGAGGCAGAAAGAGAAGGCAAGAGAAAGAAAGAGGCAGAAAGAGAAAGAGAGAGAAATAAAGAAAGAGGCAGAGAGAGAGAGAGAGAAAGAACGAAAGAGAGGCAGAGAGAGAGAGAGAGAGAGAGAAAGAGGCAGAGAGAGAGAGAAATAAAGAGAGGCAGAGAGAGAGAAAGAGAGAGGAAGAGAGACACAGAGAGAAAAAGAGAAAGAGGCAGAAAGAGAAGGAGAGAGAAAGAAAGAAAGAGGCAGAAAGAGAAAGAGAGAGAAATAATGAAAGACAGAGGCAGAGAGAGAAAGGGAGAGAGAAAGAACAAAAGAGAGGCAGAGAGCAAGAGAGCGAGAGAGAGAGAGAGAGAGAGAGAGAGAGAAAGAGAGAAAGAGAGAGAGAGAGAGAGAGAGAGATGGAAAATGAGGTGGGTTTGTTTAGACATTCTTAAGAGGGAAGAAAAATAAAAAAACCCAGTTCCCAAACGCTGAAATAACTTCAGAAGATGTAAGCATTTCCCCTTTCCTTAAAATAGCAAAAAAAAAAAAGGAGTCCGGTGACTATTTTTTGGGGAGGGGAAGAGTTAAAAACTGCCTCCCCTAAAGGGGAGTCAAACCCCCGAAGCCTTTAGCTAAGAAGGCAGATTCTTCTAATCCTGGAGCCGTTTCTTCTCTCCGCCTCTATTTTTAGATAGCTATTTCCGTCCCCGTCCCCCCAATATGTGACAAAGATGCCCTCCGAGAGATCCACGTTCCAGGACTTGCTGCTCGTGGTCCGCCTGGATCCTGACCCCGAACGTGGAACGTCACACCGAGCCCCTCCTCTCCCCCCCCCCAAAAAACGCCATTCCAGTTTTGCATTAAGACTCCAATTCAAGTCTTCTCCAAGTTACGTTCAACTCTTGTTTTTATTGACAGTAAATCAACACGCCCTCCCCCCTCGCCCAAGCAGGAGACCCAACACCATTTCTGACAAATGGTTGTCCGATCTCTTCTTCAAAACTTCCAGGCTTTGGAGCCTCCACAACTTCTAGTGGCAAGCTGTTCCACTGGCTAACTGTTCTCACGGTCAGGAAATTTCCTCTTAGTTCTAGCTTGCTTCTCTCCTTGATGAGTTTCCATCTGTCACTTGAAAAGGGGAATCAAATAAGCCTGGGACACATCAATGTCGGTCGTAGGTATGAACCAGTTGCCAAGCACAGTCGTCGCTATGTAATTGATGTGATTCTTCAAAGGTTGCCACGTGGGAAAAATGGTCGTAAGTCACATCTTTCAGTGCTGCTGTCACTTCGTTCACTAAATGAACGGTGGTCAAGGACTAGCTGTATTTAAAACTTATGATTTAAATTTACATTTTTAACTTTTAAAAGTTAGGACTTAAATCGGATTGATTTAAATCAAACCTTTCGTGATTTAAATTGTGATTTAAATCGTGATTTAAATCAACTTGATTTAAATCGTGATTTAAATCAACTTGATTTAAATCGTGATTCCAATCAACTTGATTTAAATCGTGATTCCAATCAACTTGATTTCAATTGTGATTTAAATCAACTTGATTTCAATCGGGATTCCAATCAACTTGATTTCAATCGGGATTCCAATCAACTTGATTTCAATCGGGATTCCAATCAACTTGATTTCAATCGTGATTCCAACCAACTTGATTTCAATCGGGATTCCAATCAACTTGTTTTCAATCGTGATTCCAATCAACTTGATTTCAATCGTGATTCCAATCAACTTGATTTCAATCGTGATTCCAATCAACTTGATTTCAATCGTGATTCCAATCAACTTGATTTCAATCGTGATTTCAATCGTGATTTAAATCGATTTAAATTGTGATTTTAAATTGATGAATTAAATCAATTCCACCCTGCCTAAAAATAGACAAAAGCAAGCGAGACAATCAAGAGGCCCACAGCCACACTAAAAATGACCCACGGACAAAAGGCCTCACTTAAGCCTTGATCTCCGCTCCATCTAATCTTCCTAATCAGATTCAAGGCCAAGAATGGCCCAACTTCTATCTGTACCAGCTACCAATCGCAGCATCTGCTCCCAGCCGCCTCCAGCAATTTATTCAAGCTTTCAAATCTTTCTGAAATGCATCCAAAAGATCCTCACAACAGAAAACATGGATTGCGCCAACGAACCGTTCACTAAAAACGGAACGGCATGAAAACTTTTTTTTGAAACATCTTAGAGAAAGAGGAACTTTGGCCAAGAATTGCCTTTTCAACCAACCTTGGTACACAGAGCTCTTGCTCTCCGGAGAAAAATATTGGGGGGGTAAGACACCACTAATACCCCTCGGGAAGGGGGGGTATTCTGTACGATTCAGCCTGTTGTGCCTTCAAATGGCTTCTACTGTACTGCCGTAAAATGGATTCTACTGTACAGTGCTCACTGTGGAGTTGCCATGGCAGCAGCATCACAGTACTCCACAAGGTAAAGAAGGGGGGAGAATCCAACCTTAGAAATTAGGTTTGGTCCGGACATTTCCCCCCTATAAATAAATAATAATAATAATAATAATAATAATAATAATAATAATAATAATAATAATAATAATAATAATAATAATAATAATAATAATAATAATTTTAATTTCTATCCCGCTCTCTCTCCCCAAGGGGACTCGAGGCGGGGCACAGGCAATTAAAAATACAAATAGACCACAAACAAATACAAAATACAAAGTTAAAAATAGATTAAATAAATCCTGCGCTAAAACCCATAACTAAACTAAAAATTACCCCTAAAAAACCCTGACCTAAAAAGAGACTACCCAAGGCCGGCCAGACGAAAAAAGTGCGTCTTTAATTTTAAGCGGAAGGAGCGGAGGTCCGTGGTTGTCCTGATATCGGGGGGAAGGTCATTCCAGAGGGCTGGGCCCGCCACAGAGAAGGCCCTTCCCCTGGGCGTCGCCCGCTGACAAAGTCTAGTGGACGGCACCCGGAGAAGTCCCTCTCTGTGGGAGCGAATCGGCCGTGAGGATGTATGGGGCAGGATCCGATCCCGCAGGTAGCTAACATGAGCTGATAACCCCGGGTTATCAGCTCATGTTTTACAAACCTCTCCCCTTGAGAATACAAGGCGAAGCTGAACTCCTCTGTAGACAAACAGAAAAAGCAGAATCAGGCACTCCTTGTCTTACAACCAATCGTTTAGTGACCATTCAAAGTTACAGCAGCACTGAAAAAAAGTAACTTAGAGTGGTTTATAAAAATAATAAACTCGGGATTAAAATTGAAGGAAGGAAGGAAGGAAGGAAGGAAGGAAGGAAGGAAGGAAGGAAGGGGGAGGGAGAGAGGGAAGGAAGGTGGGAGATAGGAAGGAAGGAAGGAAGGAAGGAAGGGGGAGGGAGAGAAGGAAATTGGGAGAGAAGATGGAAGGAAGGAGGAGGGAAGAAGGGAGGGAAGGAAGGAAGGAGGGAGGGAGGGAAGGTGGGACATAAGAAGGAAGGAAGGAAGAAAGGGGGAGGGAGAGAAGTAAAGTGGGAGAGAAGAAGGAAGGAAGGAAGGAAGGAAGGAAGGAAGGAAGGAAGGAGGAGGGAAGGAGGGAGGGAAGAAAGGAAGGAGGGAGGGAGGGAAGGAAGGTGGGAGAGAAGAAGGAAGGAAGGAGGAGGGAAGGAGGGAGGGAATGAAGGTGGGAGAGAAGAAGAAAGAAGGGAGGGAAGGAAGGAGGAAGTTAAGGAAGGAAGGGGAAGGAAAACAAATTTAGTTAAACAAATAAACAAACAAACAAAAGGTCAGGTTTAAACCTCACTTTTGCCAGAGACATGGCATGTCTGAGCTCCCTTGACCTTGGGAAGACTTTCTTATATATTTCTTTTTAAATTATCCCATGACATTATTATATTGCATAATATCTTATTATTATTTATCTGCCTCCCTTTAAAAAAAAATTCAATCTAGCTCAAGACATCCAGCATACCTAACACTCCTTCCTGCCTCCTATTTTCAATGCAACCCTAAAGCAAGGGGACAAACCAGGGCAAGCGAATATCTCCTCCACCCATGAGGGACTGGACAGCTGGACACGCACACACACGCGCGTGCGCCCCCCCCTCCCAACCCCTAACCCCATCCTCCTCCTTCTAATGCTGTCATCTCCTGAAGGCTCCTGGACTGGCCAGAGGCCATCGGCAAGGAGAACTCAATCCCCTTACAGACAGGGAGCTAATGCAACCTGACCTGCCCTTAAGGTAAAATCGTGATCCCTCCCAATCGGGGGGCTCGCTCAGAATTACAGCTCCGTGGCTCGAACCGACCCCGAGTAGACCTGGCGAAAACTAAACGAGCTCCGGCCGATTCCTGGATTCTCGACTTTCCGTTTTTATATAAAAAGGAAGGCAAATCAAACTTTATACAGATTTTATAGCCGTCTTCTGAGCCTGTCTTGTGTGGAATGCAACAAATTCCCCCGGTTGGTATTTTATAAGCAATGTTTTGATTTGATTTGTGTTGGTAATGTCTTGGTTAGGTAAGGCCACACTTGGAATACGGCATCCAATTTTGGTCACCACACGATGTAGAAAAGATGTGGAGATTCTCGAAAGAGTGCAGAGAAGAGCAATGAAGAGGATTAGGGGATTGGAGGCTAAAACATATGAGGAACGGTTGCAGGAAGTGGGTATGTCTAGTTTAATGAAAAAAAGGACCAGGGGAGACATGATAGCACTCTTCCAACATCTCAGGGGTTGCCACAAAGAAGAGGGAGTCAAACTATTCTCCAAAGCACCTGAGGACAGAACAAGAAGCCATGGGTGGAAACTAACTAAGGAGAGAAGCAACTTAGAACTACAGAGAAATTTCCTGACAGTGAGAACAATTAATCAGTGGAACAAATTGCCTTCAGAGGTTGTGAATCCTCCAACACTGCAAGTTTTTAAGAAGATGCTGGATAGCCATCTGTCTGAAATGGTATAGGGTCTCCTGCTTGAGCAGGGGGTTGAACTAGAAGACCTCCAAGGTCCCTTCCAACTCTGTTATTCTGCTATCCTTCCTTCCTTCCTTCTCACTGGAAAAGAAGAAATTGGAGAACCATTCATCTGAAATGGTATAGGGTCTCCTGCTTGAGCAGGGGGTTGGACTAGAAGACCTCCAAGGTCCCTTCCAACTCTGTTATTCTTCCTTCCTTCCTTCCTTCTCACTGGAAAAGAAGAAATTGGAGAACCATTCATCTGAAATGGTATAGGGTCTCCTGCTTGAGCAGGGGGTTGGACTAGAAGACCTCCAAGGTCCCTTCCAACTCTGTTATTCTTCCTTCCTTCCTTCCTTCTCACTGGAAAAGAAGAAATTGGCGAACCATTCATCTGAAATGGTATAGGGTCTCCTGCTTGAGCAGGGGGTTGGACTAGAAGACCTCCAAGGTCCCTTCCAGCATTGTTATTCTGTGTCGTTTTTCCGTATGCTTTTTGGGGGGGGATGGGGGGGTATTAATTGTTCTTGTAGTGAGTGGCTGATATTTACCGCAAAGACAGGCTGTGCACTGAATATCCCTTCTGATTGCACACATTCAGGAGCGGGCTGAGAAGGGATGGGTTGCAGAAAGACCAAAAAGTGTATTTAATGAATTCAGCCCCAAAGAAACTCAAGAGTTTAAGCAGACTTAAAACTCCCGTGGGATTCACTGCCAAGGTCTGGCAAAAGCACAACGTATGCTCTGAAGCCCGATTGGCTGCAGCCATCAAAACCCGCCTTCCCGTGTGAGCCTGGCCAACAGGGAGGAGGCTTGTGATATCACGAAGCCTTGCCAATACTTGCCAAGAACAAGGGATCATGGGATAATAGGCATTCTTTCAATCGGTGCCTTTTAAACTCTCTGCTCTTCTCTTCCCACTTTTAAAAATCTTGGGAGATTTGGCTTACGTAGGCTATAAAAGGTGAAGGCAAAGGTTCCACGTGCACAGATATGCTGGTCATTCCCAACTCTAGGGGGCAGTGCTCATCTCCGTTTCAAAGCCAAAGAGCCAGCGCTATCCGAAGATGTCTCCATGGTCATGTGGCTGGCATGACTCAACGCCGAAGGCGCACAGAACGCTGTTCCCTTCCCACCAAAGGTGGCTCCTGTTTTTCTACTTGCATTTTTACGTGCTTTCGAACTGGTAGGTTGGCAGAAGCTGGGACAAGTAACGGGAGCTCACTCCGTTACGCAGCGCGAGGGATTCGAACCGCCAAACTGCCGACCGTTCTGATCGACAAGCTCAGCGTCTTAGCCGCTGAGCCACCACGTCCCTAGGCTATACTGATCCACAATTACCGTATTCAGCAATAAAACCGGAATACTGATGGATTGAATCATCCAGAAAATAACCAAACTCAACCTGGTACATATTAGTACAGATAATTCAGCAGCTCATAAAACAAATAATGGATTTGTTTGACAAAAATAAATAAAAAGCAGATCTGTTTTTAAAAAACAAATTATTATTATTTTTTGCAAATAAGGTGGAGGGGGGGAGGAGGAGGAGGAGGAGGAGGAGAAGAAGAAGAAGAAGAAGAAGAAGAAGAAGAAGAAGAAGAAGAAGAAGAAGAAGAAGAAGAAGAAGAAGAAGAAGAAGAAGAAGAAGAAGAAGAAGAAGAAGAAGAAGAAGAAGAAGAAACCCTCAAATGCGTGCTTGAGGTTCAAAGCCACCTGCCTACCTAAGAATCACCCTGGGAGAGATGGGGGGGAGAGTAGGAAATTCCCCTCCTCAAAGCCTCCCTCCAGGCAGGACCTCTGCAAACTGCTTCCTCAGCAGCTACGTGAAATAGTAATAATAATACCTTTCTCAGGGTGGCTTTCTCGGATTTTAACCTGTGAGATCATCCCTTTCCAGAGATAAACAAGAGTTCTCTGGAAGGGGGAGCTATGGAGACTTAGTAACCTGTTCAAAGAAATTTGAACTGTCGCTAAACAAGGACTCGCCGTACTCTTAACTAGCTTGGCTGGAGAGCAGATGGACACTTGGACATTGCCTCTGCTTTTCCTCTTACCACAGAGGTGTCCAATCTTCACAACCCTGTGGACCGGTGACCACCTTACAACGTGTGGACGTCCTGGCTGGAGTTGAAGACCTCAGGGCTCCAACTCTAGCTATACGTGCTGGAGAAATCCGGGAGTTGAAGTCCACAAGTCTTAAAGTTGCCAACGTTGGAGACAAGGATGGGTCAAGGTGAAGCTCAGTCCTGTAGACCAGGGGTGGCAAACTCAATTTCATTGAGGGCCGCATCGGGGTTGTGTTTGATCTTGTGGGGCCGGGGTGGGGGTGGCCAGCTCGATGTCACTCGTTTTGGGGGCACCTGTGTTGCCCAAGTGTTAAGGCAGGACTTGCCTCAGACCCCCTCCCTCACTCTTACCATAATCCCTTCCTTCCCTCTTTCCCTTCGCTCCCTTTTTCCTTCCTTCCTCCTTCTCCTTTCTTCTTCCTTCCCCTTTTCTTCTTCTTCCTTCCTTGCTCTCTTCCCATCTTCCTTGCTTTTCCTTTCTCTTTCCCTTTTTTCTTTCCTATCCCTTCTTGCCTGCTCAAATGCAAAAGGAGAAACTCTGCTTTTCACTGGCGGGAGGCACCATGGGCCGGTCTTTTGCTGTTTCCAAGGCGGCCTCGAGGGCCAGATCTAAGCACCCTGTGGGCCAAACCCCTGCTTGACCTTCCAGCGCGAATTAGCCTTTGCATCTTCTTGGCGTCGAGAAAGCTGCTTCTCCAGACTTCTTCCTTCTCACCTGATGCTTCCGAGGGGGGTACAAGCAATTGCTGAGTTTTGACAACCATTTCAATAGGAGCCAGCCGTGTGCAGCAGCTGCCAAAAAAGCCAACCCAGTTCTAGGCTGCATAAATAGAGGGATAGAATCAAGATCACGTGAAGGGTTAATACCACTTTATAAGGCCTTGGTAAGGCCACACGTGGAATACGGCATCCAGTTTTGGTCACCACGATGTAGAAAAGATGTGGAGACTCTAGAAAGAGTGCAGAGAAGAGCAACCAAGATGATTAGGGGACTGGAGACTAAAACATGAAGAACGGTTGCAGGAAGTGGGTATGTCTAGTTTAATAAAAAGAAGGACTAGGGGAGACATGAATCATAGAAAGTGTCCTCACATATTGTATCACAGTGTGGTATGCTGGTTTAACAGTTGCGGAGAGGAAGGCACTACAGAGAGTGATCAATTTGGCACAAGAAACCATTGGTTGCCCTCTGACATCACTGGATAACATTGCCAGATCTCGCTGCTTTAGCAGAGCAAGGAAGATTCTCAAAGATGATTCACACCCTGGTTGGTATCTCTTTGCCCTTCTACCATCAGGCAGAAGATATCAAAGTATAGCCAGCCGAACGAACAGGTTTAAAGGTAGCTTCTATCCATGGGCTGTGAGACTTTTAAATTCAACCGTAATCACTCCATGCACATGCTAGTTTTTTCTTTTTTCTTTTCTCTCTTTTTTGTTTCTGCTATAATTTTGCACCAGTGAAGTTAAAACCAATTTCATTGTAATTTTTACAATGACAATAAAGATTATTATTATTATTATTATTATTATTATTATGATAGCAGTCGTCCAATATCTCAGGGGATGCCACAAAGAAGAGGGAGTCAAGCTATTCTCCAAGGCACCAGAGGGCAGGACAAGAAGCAACAGGTGGAAACTAATCAAGGAGAGAAGCAACTTAGAACTGAGGAGAAAATTCCCGACAGTTAGAACAATTAACCAGTGGAACAGAAGTTGCCTCCAGAAGTTGTGAATGCCCCAACCCTGGAAGTCTTTAAGAAGATGTTGGATAGCCATTTGTCTGAAGCGGTATAGGGCTTCCTGCCTAGGCAGGGGGTTGGACTAGATGACCTCCAAGGTCCCTTCCAACTCTGCTATTGTATTGTATTGTGCTCGGCTACCTGCGCTGCCGAGCAAGCACTTTTCCACCCCTCGCTTTGTAATTATCTTTAGCCCAAATCAGCGGCATATGTTCTTTAAAACAACTCGTTCGGATCCATTCCTTGTCTTCCTGAGGTGAAGGGCCCAATTACAAACTCTTTCCCAGGCTAATCTCTCTCCGAAATCTACAGAGGCAGCAACAATTTGTTTTAAAATACCTGCTTAAGCCCAGAGGCTAGACGCTTTGAAGAAGAAAAGAGAACAAGGCTTTGCGCTGCCAACCGCCCAGCACAATCAGCCATTATTATTATTTTTGCACGGCGGGTTGAAATGCAGAAATTAAGAATTTAAGAAACCGCCTTGGCTGGTTCAGGCCACCCACCCGCATCATCTAAAGCAGGGGTCCCCAACCTTTGCAACTTTAAATCTGAAGGACTTCAGCTCCCAGACTTCTCCAGCCAGCAAAGCAAAGGTTGGGGAGCCCTGGCCCAGGCCCTGACACTGACAGCTTTGCTGGCTGGAGAAGTCTGGGAGCTGAAGTCCTTCAGACTTAAAGTTGCAAAGGTTGGGGACCCCTGGCCCAGGCCCTGACACTGATAGCTTTGCTGGCTGGAGAAGTCTGTGAGCTGAAGTCCTTCAGACTTAAAGTTGCAAAGGTTGGGGACCCCTGGCCCAGGCCCTGACACTGACAGCTTTGCTGGCTGGAGAAGTCTGGGAGCTGAAGTCCTTCAGACTTAAAGTTGCAAAGGTTGGGGACCCCTGATCTAAAGAGCGCAAACCCCTTTTTCTGTCTCCCTCTTGGAAACCCACCCCCCTCCGGACACCGCGATGTGCAAAAGCCTTCCCGACAGGCGATTTCCCCTTAAGAGTCAGCCCCTTGCAGGTAGAGTGCTCCTGCATTTGGAAGTTCTACTTCCTACGAGCAGAACTTTCTCCACCCCCCCTCCCCCAAAAAAGAAGGAGCATCGAAAGAGAAACACTTGAGAAATGTTTCCCCAAATCCTTTGGATCTGGAGGGAAACAGTGGGGAGGTCATCATTATCTGCTTTTGGAGAAGGTTTGCCAGAGATAAAAATAGGCAGCGCCGGTTTGCTAGCGTGAGGAGAGGGAGGGGGGGAGAGTTTGTTATGAAATGCTAATTTTAACTGTGGTTTGAGCTGACCAGTTTTATTTTCTTCTTCTTCTTTTTCTGTCGGGCGAAATCCATGTGCAAATTTCATTAAAGTAGGGCTTCTCCAAGAAGCACATCAGAGGTGGGTTGCTACCGGTTTGCGCTGTTGCAGGAGAGCCGGTAATAGACAGAGGCCAACACCTCTGTTGCAGAACCGGCAGCAACTCAGGCTGGCCGCGCCCTCAAACCGGTTCCCTGGTTGCCGCTCCTCTTGCCATCCTGGTTTACTTTCGTCCTTTTTTAATTGTTCTGTGCGTGCGCAGAACTATTGATAGGCAACTGCGCGCACGAAGCGAACGAGGAGTAACGCCGGCAGCAACCCACCCCTGAAGGAGATCCTACTTGGGGCTTACAAAAAGCAGAGGAAAGTTTATTATTTTTGTTCTGTATTGGATCCGGTTTGCGAATGAAAGCGGGCGTGCCAATTCAAACTTTGTTCATTATTTTACTTGCGGTGGGGAGCGTTTGCAGGGCAAAGGGTGGGAGCGCCTGTGACAATATAGATATATGGACTAAAATTCAATTCCCAACAACGCTTGGCTTGTTCATCTAAATCAGGAGTGTCAAACCCAAGGCCCATGGAGTGCTTAAATCTGGCCCGTGGGGCCAGCCTGGAAATAGCAAAAGACCAGCCCATGATGGGCAGCTAAAAGGGGGTGGCATATGGTCCCCACATGCCCCATTTTCAGCGTAGACAGCCTCCTGGGGTACTCTGTTGGGCAAAATGGCGTGTGAGGGGGGTTCTACGCAGCCTCCCCCTATGCCCCATTTTGGCCGGCAGAGTACTCCAGGAGGTCCTCCGTCCAGTGGTGAAATGCAATTTGTTTTGCTACTGGTTCTGTGGGCGTGGCGTGGTGGGTGTGGTGTGGCTTGGTGGGTGTGGCAGGGGAAGGATACTGCAAAATCTCCATTCTTTCCCCACTCCAGGGGAAGAATAGTGCAAAATCCCCATTCCTTTCCCACTCCAGGGGAAGGTTACTGCAAAATCCCCATTCTCTCCTGATCAGCTGGGACTCAGGAGGCAGAGAATAGATGGGGGCGAGGCCAGCCAGAAGTGGCATTTGCCAGTTCTCCAAACTACTCAAAATTTCTGCTACCGGTTCTCCAAACTACTCAAAGTTTCTGCTACCGGTTCTCCAAACTACTCAAAATTTCCGCTACCGGTTCTCCAAACTACTCAAAATTTCTGCTACCGGTTCTCCAAACTACTCAAAGTTTCTGCTACCGGTTCTCCAAACTACTCAAAATTTCTGCTACCGGTTCTCCAAACTACTCAAAATTTCTGCTACCGGTTCTCCAAACTACTCAAAATTTCTGCTACCGGTTCTCCAAACTACTCAAAGTTTCTGGTACCGGTTCTCCAAACTACTCAAAGTTTCTGCTACCTGTTCTCCAAACTACTCAAAATTTCTGCTACCGGTTCTCCAAACTACTCAAAGTTTCTGCTACCTGTTCTCCAAACTACTCAAAATTTCTGCTACCGGTTCTCCAAACTACTCAAAATTTCTGCTACCGGTTCTCCAAACTACTCAAAGTTTCCGCTACCGGTTCTCCAAACTACTCAAAATTTCTGCTACCGGTTCTCCAAACTACTCAAAGTTTCTGCTACCGGTTCTCCAAACTACTCAAAATTTCTGCTACCGGTTCTCCAAACTACTCAAAATTTCTGCTACCGGTTCTCCGAACTACTCAAAATTTCTGCTACCGGTTCTCCAAACTACTCAAAGTTTCTGGTACCGGTTCTCCAAACTACTCAAAGTTTCTGCTACCTGTTCTCCAAACTACTCAAAATTTCTGCTACCGGTTCTCCAAACTACTCAAAGTTTCTGCTACCTGTTCTCCAAACTACTCAAAATTTCTGCTACCGGTTCTCCAAACTACTCAAAATTTCTGCTACCGGTTCTCCAAACTACTCAAAGTTTCTGCTACCGGTTCTCCAAACTACTCAAAGTTTCTGCTACCGGTTCTCCAAACTACTGAAAATTTCCGCTACCGGTTCTCCAAACTACTCAAAGTTTCTGCTACCGGTTCTCGAAACTACTCAAAATTTCTGCTACCGGTTCTCCAAACTACTCAAAGTTTCTGGTACCGGTTCTCCAAACTACTCAAAGTTTCTGCTACCTGTTCTCCAAACTACTCAAAATTTCTGCTACCGGTTCTCCAAACTACTCAAAGTTTCTGCTACCTGTTCTCCAAACTACTCAAAATTTCTGCTACCGGTTCTCCAAACTACTCAAAATTTCTGCTACCGGTTCTCCAAACTACTCAAAGTTTCTGCTACCGGTTCTCCAAACTACTCAAAATTTCTGCTACCGGTTCTCCAAACTACTCAAAATTTCTGCTACCGGTTCTCCAAACTACTCAAAATTTCTGCTACCGGTTCTCCAAACTACTCAAAATTTCTGCTACCGGTTCTCCAAACTACTCAAAGTTTCTGCTACCGGTTCTCCAAACTACTCAAAGTTTCTGCTACCGGTTCTCCAAACTACTGAAAATTTCCGCTACCGGTTCTCCAAACTACTCAAAGTTTCTGCTACCGGTTCTCCAAACTACTGAAAATTTCTGCTACCGGTTCTCCAAACTACTCAAAGTTTCCGCTACCGGTTCTCCAAACTACTCAAAATTTCTGCTACCGGTTCTCCAAACTACTCAAAGTTTCTGCTACCGGTTCTCCAAACTACTCAAAATTTCTGCTACCGGTTCTCCAAACTACTCAAAATTTCTGCTACCGGTTCTCCGAACTACTCAAAATTTCTGCTACCGGTTCTCCAAACTACTCAAAGTTTCTGGTACCGGTTCTCCAAACTACTCAAAGTTTCTGCTACCTGTTCTCCAAACTACTCAAAATTTCTGCTACCGGTTCTCCAAACTACTCAAAGTTTCTGCTACCTGTTCTCCAAACTACTCAAAATTTCTGCTACCGGTTCTCCAAACTACTCAAAATTTCTGCTACCGGTTCTCCAAACTACTCAAAGTTTCTGCTACCGGTTCTCCAAACTACTCAAAGTTTCTGCTACCGGTTCTCCAAACTACTGAAAATTTCCGCTACCGGTTCTCCAAACTACTCAAAGTTTCTGCTACCGGTTCTCGAAACTACTCAAAATTTCTGCTACCGGTTCTCCAAACTACTCAAAGTTTCTGGTACCGGTTCTCCAAACTACTCAAAGTTTCTGCTACCTGTTCTCCAAACTACTCAAAATTTCTGCTACCGGTTCTCCAAACTACTCAAAGTTTCTGCTACCTGTTCTCCAAACTACTCAAAATTTCTGCTACCGGTTCTCCAAACTACTCAAAATTTCTGCTACCGGTTCTCCAAACTACTCAAAGTTTCTGCTACCGGTTCTCCAAACTACTCAAAATTTCTGCTACCGGTTCTCCAAACTACTCAAAATTTCTGCTACCGGTTCTCCAAACTACTCAAAATTTCTGCTACCGGTTCTCCAAACTACTCAAAATTTCTGCTACCGGTTCTCCAAACTACTCAAAGTTTCTGCTACCGGTTCTCCAAACTACTCAAAGTTTCTGCTACCGGTTCTCCAAACTACTGAAAATTTCCGCTACCGGTTCTCCAAACTACTCAAAGTTTCTGCTACCGGTTCTCCAAACTACTGAAAATTTCTGCTACCGGTTCTCCAAACTACTCAAAGTTTCTGCTACCGGTTCTCCAAACTACTGAAAATTTCCGCTACCGGTTCTCCAGAACCTGTTCAGAACCTGCTGAATTTCACCCCTGCATCCGTCCCATCTCCTGGCCCGCGCAGAACAACAATGCTGATCCGTCCCTCTAAGAAATCCAGTTTGACACCCCTGATCTAAATCTTTCACTTTATTCCTGGGAGTGATGACACAAATCTATTTAGGATTTTAGGCAATTGTGGCCTCAGATCATCTGTGGACGATTAGAAAAGTGGCAGCTTTTTAACTTTCTCTATTATGAGACTATGGGAGCCTCTCCCTCTTAAACCAGTAGTCTTTGACTTACGGCAGCTCATTTAGTGACCGTCCAGAGTTACAACAGCGCTGAAAAAAAGTGACCCATGGCCGTTTTTCACACTTACGACTGTTGCAGCATCCCCATGGTCACATGATCAAAATTTCAGATCCTTGGCGAGCGGTTCATATTTATGACGGTTGCAAGTGTCTCAGGGTCACATAATCTGCTTTTGCGACCGTCTGACCAGCAAAGTCAACGGGGAATCCAGATTCCCTTTAACAACGAGTGTTGTTAACTTAACAAATGGCAATGACTCACTTAACAACTGCGGCAAGAAAAGTCGTAACGTGGGGCAAACTCAACTTAACAGTTGTTTCACTCAGCAACATAAATTTCGGGCTCAATTATGGTCGTAAACTCGAGGACTACCGGTATATTTCCCAGGATATGGAATGTATTTCCTTTGGTCCCCACCCCTCCCGTTCCAGATTGGGGAAATCAGCAAAGAGATATTTCGTTCACCTTCTTGCTGAAAATCAATGCTCCTCTTCATCTTTCGTTCATTTTTCACTTTGGAGATTTGGGAAGAATGTATACATTTATATAACTGTGTCAAAAATATTTCAGATTGTGAACACACACAAGCAAATGCCCAAAACTCAATTAACACAATGGTTAAGACGCTGAGATTGTCGATCAGAAAGGTCGGCAGTTGGGCGGTTCGAATCCCTAGCGCCGCATAATGGAGTGAGCTCCCGTTATTTGTCCCAGCTTCTGCTAACCTAGCAGTTGAAAGCACATGAAAAATGCAAGTAGAAAAATAGGAACCACCTTTGGTGGGAGGGGAACAGCGTTCCGTGCACCTTCGGCGTTGAGTCATGCTGGCCACATGACTACGGAGATGTCTTCGGATAGTGCTGGCTCTTCGGCTTTGAAATGGAGATGAGCACCGCCCCCTAGAGTCAGGAACGACTAGCACATAGGTGCAACCTTACTAAGCATAATTACAACGGACCCAGTTTACATGAAGAGACCTAGATTTAGACCTAGATTTAGATCACTAAATTTAATTAACCCCTTCTCTGGGGTCAAACACATACACACGCCCACACCCCATCAAGGGTCACCCTAAAATCAGCAAGTACACCCACTTCCCAGGAGAAGCTCCCCTATAAAACAATCCTTCTGTACCCCATTTTCTCTGCAGCGTCCCCCATGGGCAAAGCCCTTTGCTTCGGGGAATAATTAATTCTCCTTTCCTTACAGCTTTCTGGATGTCATCTTTTATTTTATCCTTGCACAACCCCAGCCTGAGTGGAAACCCCAAATTATTCTTCTGACAGGGAGCTTAAAACATTTGGCAACGCACGTTGAACATTTGCCAGAATGGGAAAGCCAAGCACCATTTAAATAAATTGAACTTAGTGACTTAAATAACCTTGTAGAAGGTTTTTTTTTTTTGAACCATCTTCTTTTATTAGAAGAATAAAACCATTTTATTTATTCAAAAACCTTTTGGCTGCAACAGCAGCCAAAAAAGCCAATGCAATCCTAAATTGCAATAACAGAGGGATACAATCAAGATCAAGTGAGTAATACCACTCTATAGACCCTTAGTAAAACCACACCTAAAGTACTGCATCCAGTTTTGGTCACATTACTATAAAAAAAGAATGGAAAGAGTGCAGAGAAGAGCAACCAAGATGATGAGGGGACTGGAGGCTAAAACCTATGAAGAACGGTTGCAGGAACTGGGCCTGGCTAGTCTAGTGAAGAGAAGGACCAGGGGAAACATGATAGCATCTTCCAATATTTGAGGGGCTGCCACAGAGAGGAGGGGGTTAAGCTATTTTCCAAAGCACCTAAAGGCCAAACAAGGAATAATGGATGGAAACTGACTCAAGGAGAGATTCAACCTGGAAATAAGGAGGAACTTTCTGGCAGTGAGAACAATCAACCCATGGAACAGAAGTTGCCTTCAGAAGTTGTGGGAGCTTCATCACATGAGACTTTCAAGAAGATATTGGACTGCTATTTGTCAGAAATGGTGTAGGGTCTCCTGCTTGAGTTGGGAGGGGGGGAGATGGACTTGAGGACCTACAAGGTTCCTTCCAACTGTGTTGATCTGAAATTTGGGGAGGGGGAGGAAGCGTCGGGAGAGAGGAATGGGACGTATTTCTAAATGTTGCACCATCGCCTAATTCTCTGGAAGGGAAGAACCAGGAAGCTGAGCACGTAAGCTAATCTCCCATGAAATCTACATGCAAAGAAAGCACTGTTTCCCTGAGCATAGAGTAAAAGGAGGCCCTTATCTTTTAGATGTTTTTCCCCCTTCCCTTCTTTTTTTGGGGGGTAACCTTGAAATAGGGTCTGTCCAGCAATGCAAATGTGCAGAAAAAAATCAAGACTTTAAAATGCATACGCTTACCGGAATGCATTTTTAAGACGCCCTTCCGAGGGTATAATCCAAATATATTTGCAATCCTGTGAGAAACATTAATTTGGCAATATTGCATGGTGGCCTGGGGGCCTTCTGCTATGGAATCAGGCAGGTCATTATTTGTATTTACTTTTAGTGGGATGACCTGAAAACTAATGGATGTCTATCCAAATTTATTTCTGTAGGACTTCTGGGAGCCACTTCCTATATCTGTAAAAAGCGTTGCCACCACTCATGCTTTCTCATTGCAGGGTCTCCTAAGGCTAATGGGGGTACTGGTTAGGATGCTGGACTACCACTGCAGTGACCCAAGTCACAGGGTTATTCTTTAAGAAACTTTGGCTAAAGCGGGACTAGAACTCACCATCTTCTGGTGATTGGCCCAAAGCCCTTAAGTAGCTTTCATGCCTGAGGTAGGACTAGAACTCACCGTGTCCTGGTTTTATGTCTAAAGCAGGACTAGAACTCAGCCTTCTGGTGATTGGTCCAGTCACCCAGCCAGCTTTCATGCTTAAGATAAAACTAGAATTCACAGTCTCCTGGTGATTGGTCCAAAGTCACCCAGCCAGCTTTCATGCTTAAGATAAGACTAGAATTCACAGTCTCCTGGTGATTGGCCCAAAGTCATCAGTTGGTTTTCATGCCAAAGGCAGGACTAAAACTCACAGTCTCCTGGTGATTGGTCCAAAGTCACCCAGTCAGCTTTCATGCCTAAATCAGGACTAAAACTCACAGTCTCCTAGTGATTGACCCCAAGTCATCAGTTAGGATTTCAAGCCCAAGACAGGACTAGAATTCACCATCTCTGGTGATTGGCCCCAAATCATTTAGCCACCTTTCATGAGTAAGGTGGGACTAGAACTCAGAGTCTCCTGGTTTCTAGACCAGGACTTTAACCGCTACACAATACTGGCTCTCCAACACCATTCCAGAGATTGTTGAATGTTTAAAGTACAAAGGGATCTCTTTGTCCTCAACCTTTCTACAACCCAGGGGGAAAACATGTTTTTTTTGGGAACAGCAAAGCCCAGGAAAGGCATTCTGAATCAGAGCTTATCTCACTCTCCGTCCTGGGCTGCAACTCAACTGGGGCTTTAGAAAATGTTTGAATGCATTCCTGGCTGGACAGGAGTGCAATCAGCTGTGAAACGGGACTTTTGAATTTACAGCATCCATTTCTGCCTCAGCACACACGCACACAGGACTAAATTGTAGGAAAGCCAGCCGGGGAGGGGGTGGGAGGGACGGGGAGTCTGGGGTGGGTGGGGGGGTGGGGGGGAGTGATGACAAAGGATGCCAAGAGAAGAGGCAGCATTTGTTGGGAAGCAAACCTTAGCCCAGGGGTCTGCAAAGTTGGCTCTTTTAAGACTGGTGGACTTCAACTCCCAGAATTCCCCAGCCAGCTAGGAATTGAAGTCCTCCAGTCTTAAAAGAGCCAACTTTGCAGACCCCTGCCTTAGCCCAACTTTCTCCAATAATAATTAATAATAATTTAATTTTATATCCCGCTCTCTCTCCCCAAAGGGACTCGAGGCGGGGCACAGGCAATTAAAAATACAGATAAAACCACAAACAGAATACAAAATTAAAAATGAATTAAATTAGTCCTGCGCTAAAAACCCATAAACTAAACTAAAACTACCCCTAAAACCCCTAACCTTAGAAGAGACTACCCAAGGCCGGCCAAACTCCCTTGTTGTTGTAAGTGCCCGTTGTTTGTTTATTTTTCTCCCAAACTTTGTTGCAGGGGAATTTAGCAACTCAAGGGAAGGCGAATAATCCTGGATTGCTTTCATTTTGTTTAAAACACAAAGAATGTTGAGGACTTCCTGTTGTTTCTTATCACTTCACCGCGTGTAAAGATGGGCCAATCACCAGGAGACAGTGAGTCCTAGTCCTGCCTTAGGCATGAAAGCCAACTGGGTGACTTTGGGCCAATCACCAGGAGACAGGAAGTTCTAGTCCTGCCTTATCCACAAAAGCTGGCCGGGTGACTTTGGGCCAATCACCAGGAAACAGTGAGTCCTAGTCCTACCTTAGGCATGAAAGCCAACTGGTGGTCCGCAAAAATTTTTTGATGGTTGGCAGAAAAATTATTTGCATTTTTTTTAATATTGCACCAAATCAGGGTTCCTCAAACTACAGCCCCTGGGTCGGATGTGTGCAATGGACGTTTGGGTTGCTGGAGAGAGTCTCCCCCATTGGGGTCTTCTTGTGTGGGTCGGAGGGGGACAGAAATTCCGACTTGGGGTCTGCTTCAGCCTCCTGGTGGGGGGCATTGGGCGAAGGCTGGAGGGAAGGGCCACTGGTGGCAAAGAGTCGGAGGGCCTCGTTCCAGTGAGACTGCATCCTGGCCTGGAACTGACTGACCATCTCAGCCCACTGAGCCTCCAGGCGCCGGCATCTGGCCTTGCACTCCTGCAAGTCTTCCCTCTGCTTGGAAAGCCCATGCTCGTAGTCCTCAGTGAGGTGCTTCTGCTGGGCAGGGAGGAGCAAGTAGAGGCCGGCAAGGCGCCCCTTGACATGAGTGATATCGAGTTGGCCACGCCCACCCAGTCACACGACCACCTAGCCATTCCCACCCAGTCGGTCATTAGGCAGATCATATTAGTGGTCCGTGGGATTTAAAATTATGAACTTAATGGTCCCGGAGGTCCATTAAGGTATATAATTTAATTTCTTTGTAACTTTTGTAATGTTGTTATTTATGTATTGTTGTTTTTAATTTCCCTGTGCACCGCCCAGAGTCCGTCTTGACGGAGATTGGTGCAGTTTATAAATCGAATAAATTGAAATTGAACGTGCCCGGCATTCACAGAATATACACACGCTTTGAAATTTTGCAGGAGCTTCTGAAATAGACGCTTCAGGGATCCCTAACTTGGTCTTCAGGCAAGTAGGAGGACAAGAACCTGGAGCAGAAACCCAGATAGGACCAAATCAGGAAAGCATTCCCCTTTTCTACCCTGATAAAAATCCAGCTCTCCGGGTGATTTTTGCAATCCTTTTGCAAAAGAGATTGATTTTTTTTTTTGCAAAAGAGAAAAAGTTGCCAAGGGCCAACACCAGCCTCAACCTGTTGTTCTTAGTTGCAAAGTCGTGTCTGACCCATCGTGACCCCATGGACAATGTTCCTCCAGGCCTTCCTGTCCTCTACCATCCTCTGGAGTCCATTGAAGCTCACGCCTGCTGCTTTGGTGACTCCATCCAGCCCACTTCCTTCTCTGCCGTCCCCTTCTTCTTCTTTTGCCCTCCATCGTTCCCAGAAATAGCACTTAAGACTTACATACCGCTTCACAGTGCTTCACAGCCCTCTCTAAGCCGTTTACAGAGTCAGCATATATGCCCCCAACAATCGGGCTCCTCATTTGACCCACCTCGGAAGGATGGAAAGCTGAGTCAACCTTGAGCCTGGTGAGATTCAAACTGCCAAATTGCAGGCAGTCAGCAGAAGTAACCACTGTGCCACCGTGGTAAAGCCGAGAACCAAACTGACAAAAGGGTGACCCAAACCAATCCACACCGAAATGCAGGCCAAGACCAAGCCAGGAGCAGAGCCAAGTTTGTGCGGAACCATTGACCCTGTTTCAGAAAGGAATGGTAGGTTTATTTGGAAATAAATCTGGCACAGCCCTCGAGTGAGTCAAACTGCCCATTGCTCGCATGATGGGGAGAACCAAACAGAGGTGGATTGGACTGGGACGGCAGTGGAGGAGGCAAGGGGCAGAGTTTGCAAGGAACAAATGGGACAGGCTGGAGAGAGACCTTCACAGGTCCCACATCCTCACCATCTGGGACAATTGGAGGAAAAACTAGGAGAAATTCCTTCAGAACTTCCAGAAAAGTGTGCAGCGGCAGCCAAAAAAGCCAATGCAAATCCTAAATTCAACTAACGGAGGAATACAATCAAGATCAACGGAGGTGTTCATACCACTCTATAAAGCCTTAGTAAGACCACATCTAGAGCACTACATCCAGTTTTGGTCACCACGCTATAAAAAAGATGTGGAGACTGTAGAAAGAGTGCAGAGAAGAGCAACCAGGACGATTAGGGGACTGGAAGCTAAAACATACGATGAAACGTTGCAGGAACTGGGCCTGGCTGGTCTAGTGAAGAGAAGGACCAGGGGAGACAGGAGAACATCTTCCAATATTTGAGGGGCTGCCACAAAGAAGAGGAAGGTCAAGTTATTTTCTAAAGCACCCAAAGGCCAGACAAGGAATCATGGATGAAAACTGACCAAGGAGAGATTCAACCTGGAAACAAGGAGGAACTTTCTGACCGTGAGAACAATCAGACAACGGAACAGATGTTGCCTTCAGAAGTTGTGGGAGCTTCATCCCTGGAGGCTTTCAAGAAGAGACTGGATGGCCATCTGTCAGAAATGGAATAGGGTCTGCTTGGGTGTAGGGGGGTTGGACTAGATTACCTACAAGGTCCCTTCCAATTCTCTTAATCTGTCATCTGTAAATTCGCAGGCCGAACCTCTGCACCACGCCAACCTTTATTCGTCATGGACATCCGAAGCTATGCAGCAGTCGAGAGGGCGAACAATTGCGAGTAGGACCTGCAGAGACCGCCGTTCGGGAGGGACAGAAAGAAAAGACATGGCCGGGTGAAAGAAAGCCGAATAATTCGAGGATGGCTTTTTTTTTTGACTTTGCTTCTTGATGGACAAAGACTTGGCACAAACGCGCACGCTATTCTCCGTGAACTCAAAGCCATTTACATAATAAACAACACAGCTTGGAGAAGATATCCAGAGACAGCATGCTAATATCATACATTCTTCGCCAGAGCTAGAAAGAGGGAGATCAATTCTTACAACGTGACAAGCTTAAGAGTTGTTTACAACTTTAGGAGAAACGTCACATGTTGCTTCGGAGTGGAATTAAAACAACAAATCCCAAGAAAACGATTTGGGCCTTTTTTTAGCGACGCCAGTTTGGGGCCCTTCATCGTCCTCCCGTTCCCCTTTCCACTTTAGGAGGTCAAATCCACCAGGCTAGAAAAAGCCAAAAAAAAAAAAACGGACCGACCACAAGCGTGGACAGCTGGTTTGGGCCACTTGCTTCCTTGAGGGACAGCTGGATCTCTGTAAAAAGAAGGGATTGTCTCGGGACATTCTGATGAGAATGCTACAAAAAGGCCCTTGTGGGCACAAAACCTATTTGGGTCTTGGGAGAATCCCAAAACTCTCAGCTATTTGAGGGGGCAGGCGACCCACGCCGGATCTGCAGGAGCAGGTGAAGTTCCCAAGAAGTTAAGACTCGTCATGAAAGAGTCTGTGGATGGATTTGACCAGGCAGGAAAACGGTTTAGAAAACAAAAACAAATTTAAGGTAAAAAGATGCCCTTAAATATCGTGTGTGTGCTATAGTTGTCTTGGCAACACAACGGAAGCAATTTTCTTTCAGCTTCTTCTGTGATGTTCTTTGCTTGCATACATGTCAGGAATTCCTACTAATGGTTCCCACATAAACAGATTTGACCCTGCTTGGCTCCCGAGGCCAGAGAAATTTCCTTAAATACATTATTTACTCCTTTATTACATTTGTATAAAGTGACCCAGTGACCCTGGGTGGTTCATGAAATTGGGAGAGTGGGTGGAAACCCACATAGGGAAAAAAAAGTCATAATTTTAAAAATGAAGCCATAAAATGCGTGGCAAGAAGCAACGGGTGGAAACTAATCAAGGAGAGAAGCAACTTGGAACTAAGGAGAAATTTCCTGACAGTTAGAACAATGAATCAGTGGAACAACTTGCCTCCAGAAGTTGTAAATGCTCCAACACTGGAAGTTTTTAAGAAGATACTGGATATCCATTTGTCTGAAGTGGTGTAGGGTTTCCTGCCTAAGCAGGGGGTTGGACTAGAAGACCTCCAAGGTCCCTTCCAACTGTTACTCTATTCTATCCTATTCCACAAATAGGTGCAAAAAAGGTGGGAAACCATAACACCCATTTACTCAGATGGGGTACCTGAACCGAAAGCCTGCTTGAATTAAGACTACAAACTACAGCTCCACCAATAATAATAACAACAACAACAACAACAAAGGATTCGAACTTTAAGAGACTGAAAGTCAGAAATAATTTTCAGCAAGGAGCTTCCGATCCTTAACTCAGTTCCTTCCATTTTTAATCAACTTTTGCTCTCGCGTTTTCATCGCAAGAAGACTCTTTCTCGCTCAGTTGATTTAAAAGAACAATTGGGGAGACCGCTTAAGAATAATTCCCATAACTCAGCAAGCCAAAAAGCAGATTTGTCATGTCTGAAACAAATTCTTGCATCGGTCTAGTTTTTTTGTCCCTGTTTTATCAGCCTAGAAATAGAGTTGTCGTACATTACGTCCCATTGATTTTTATTACCATAAAACGGGGGAGCTAGCAGGAGAGAAAAACCAGCATAAACAAACCTCAATTAATTTTTAATTGCTTGTACCAAAGCTTTTCTCTCTCTCTATCTCTCCCCTGATCGCATCCAAACAACATTTGCTCTGTTTTAAAAACCAGAGATGCCTTGCCTTATCACCAGACTGGGTGTTTGAGCAGCTAACAGCTCGGTTAAAACAAGCCTAAAATATCACATAAAAGGCTAAGCCAATAATAACAGCAGACAAGCAGCAGCAGTGAATTTAATAAGCAAGATCTTTATGCCTTGACATCAAAGGCCCGGGGAGATTAGCAAAGTTTTAACCCGATGCCCAAAGGATTGTGTTGTTTGGGGCAGACTAAGGTCTCTGGGAAGGGATCCCACACCTCACAACTGGATTTTCAAGAAGTGTGGTGAAGAGGTCAAATGAATTTCTTATTTGTGGTGGCTTTAAGTCTCAGACCGCTTCGTGGGTGGGGACTGAAACCAGCCCTGCAAATTTTGCAAAGGAAAAAAAATTAGAATTTGGTAACCATCCCTCCCGACAAAATATGTTGGATGCAGTTAGGAAATTAGTGCACAACTCAAAACTGGATGGTAAGTCCATTCGAAAATTTGTTCTAATGATTGGCCTGCTGGAGAAATTAGAAGAAGAAGAAGAAGAAGAAGAAGAAGAAGAAGAAGAAGAAGAAGAAGAAGAAGAAGAAGAGGAGGAGGAGGAGGAGGAGGAGGAGGAGGAGGAGGAGGAGGAGGAGGAGGAGGAGGAGGAGGAGGAGGAGGAGGAGGAGGAGGAGGAGGAGGAGGAGGAGGAGGAGGAGGAGGAGGATTAGGATTATTTTCCTAGTTCACAGGATTTTTGCCATCATACCAGGGGTGAAATCAACTTACCTTCGCTACCGGTTCACAAATGTGAGCGCATGCGCCAACTATGCGCATATGCAGAACCTTCCGCGCATGCGCAGAGTGTTAAAAACGGGATGTGATGATGTCTGGGCGGGTGGGCGAAGCCTCCGGCTGTCACCGCTACCGGTTGGCCCCAAACTGGATAGAACCGGCTGAATTGCACCACTGCACCGTACCTTTACTCTCTAACTCAAGTGATGCGTTGGGTCTATCTTAGAATAATCCTGGGAAATCAGGATTGGTTAAGGAGAAGCAAGAACTGGAAATCAACATTTTAATATTTCATCAGTGGATATTCGAGGGCCACTTCCTTTTGTTGTGTTCTTCAATACATATATATTGTAAACAGAGAGCCGTTCAGAGTCCCTGTGGACTCGGAGGGCCACAGAACTGAATAAATATGTATTTGAAATATAAGCAGTATGTATTTGAATATAAATAGTTCAGGTTGGTAGTTGGGCTGTTAAGTCTTAGCTCTGAACAATTTGCAATTTGGTGGCAAATGTTTCGTCACCATTCAAGGAGACGTCATCAGTGAGCTTTGAATTGTGCTCGTCGGTCCAAGCCCCGGTCTTTTGATGTGATGCAAATTACGTATTATTCTTCTCTTCCTTCCTAGTACCTATCTCTTTCCACTTACGACCATAACCATGTTGCTTGAATCTTTAACATTTATATTGTTCTATTTGTTTCCTAGTATAATTTGATTGTTTATTAGTAACCTATGGCTATAATTAAGGGCTGTATCTTACGATTCTTGACGAATGTATTCTATTTTATTTTTCTTTATGTGCACTGAGAGTTTATGCACCAAAGACAAATTCCTTGTTTGTCCAATCACACTTGGCCAATAAAGAATTCTATCCTATTCCTTTCCCTGTTCTGTTCTGTTCTGTTCTGTTCTATTCTCCCCAAAATATCGTGTTCGTAAGGAAGCTGTGTGAGATTGTGATCAGACACTCATACAGTTCTCTGTATATTTTGCAAGGAAATATATAAACGTATGGTCCCTGGAAGTGACCATCAGGAAGTCTGTGCTATTTCCTTATTCACTCATTTTCTCAATAAGGATCGGCAAATTCCAAACCACAATGCTAACCTCATCTATTTGCTATATTTTACCCAGGGGCATCTTCCCTCTGAGGTAGAAAGTGTGTAGGCTAGCTGAAAACTTCCCTGGTGCTAAACCCACCCAAGCTGCCCTATCTGGCCCTTTATTAATAGCCCAAACGCCAAGCAAGCCCTAACTCATTCATGAATGGAATTAGCAAATGTTTTTGCAATTAAAGCTGCAAGCATTTGCATCGTGGGGAGGGTGGGGGGGCAGAACAATGAGTCTCTCTGTTGCCAAGTGAAGAAGGATCCAATATCAGCTACTACTCTGAGTTGGCCAAGCTGCACATTCCTGAATCTCTCCTCCTCCTCCTCTTCAAGATAAGCCCAGAAACACTTAGAAGATAGGGGGGGAAATCCACGATTTCGTATAACGGGACAGGAGCAAAGATTGCCTCCTGCAAAGAGGATAAAGAACGCAAACCATCAGGAGGGGCAAAATACCATACACACACACACACATATAGCACCACTCTGTGCCTTCCACAAGTGTTAAAATATGTGTGCGTTCGAAATGGCGGGCAGATGGAGGAAGAAGTGTGGCTCAGTTCAAAGTAAAAGTTTCCACTTGTTTTTTTCTTTCTTTCTGGCTTTGCTTTTTTCAACTCCCCGAAATAGTTTTGAGCAAATCAAATGGAGCAAATGTGCCAGCTGTTCTTTAAAAAAAAGAAAAGAAACTGATATATTTTTTTTATGAGACTTGTTGGAAGAATAAAATACAAACAAAGATGAAAAGAGCGCGAAAATGAGGGAGGGAAACGAGGAAAGGAAGGCGTGTAAGGTTAAGGGGGAAGAAAACCGAAAGAAAAGCATTGACACTTTTCAGCACAGTTAGAACTTCACAATAATAACATTACAAACCCTCAACTTCTTATTATTTTTTTACATACTTCAAAAGTACAGGGAGTCCTCGACTTGCGACCACAATTGATCCCACGTTTTCTGTTTCTGTTAAGTGAGACATCCGTTAACGGTCTCCTTGTACGATCTTTCTTGCCCTAGTTCTTAAGCGAATCAGTGCAGTTGATAAGTTAGTAACAACAGTCATGAAGTGAATCTGGCTTCTCCATCGATTTTGCTTGTCAAAAGGTCGCAAAAGGGGATCGCGGACTCCAGGACACAGTAACGGTCATAACTATGAACCATTTGCCAAGCATCTGAATTTTGATACCATGAGCAGGGGGTGGGGGGTACTATAAAGGTCCTTAGCAGAGATGGGTTTCTGTGGGTTCGGGCAAACCGGTAGTGGCAGCGGGAGGCTCCGCCCACCCGCCCGGACGCTTCTGCGCATGCGTGCACGAGTAAACCAGTAGTAAAATAAATTGAAACCCACCACTGGTCCAAAATGGTCATAAGTCATTTTTTCCCCGGTGCTGTTGTAACTTTAAATGGTCACTAAATGAACTGTTGTAATTCATTTAGTGTGATTGTTGTAATTGTTGAGGACTACCTGTAGTAGCCACTTCTGCAACAGCCTGTGCCAGCTTGCAGTGACCACACTTAGGAGTAAAGGACAAAAAATAATAATAATGGGTGATTCGGGGCCAGTTACTATCGCTTAGCTCTACTTCTTGAGGCTGCTGTTGAAAAACTTCCAAGGACACCGTTCAAAACAATTTTGGGACTCTTGATTAAGACAGACGGGAGAGAAAGGTTAGGAAAATAATAATAACAGACAAGTCTTCTTCGTTCAGCCATTCCTCCACCCTTTTCACGCACAACCCAAGTTACGAAAAAGGGGAATAAATTGGTGGAGAGGAAAATGCCTCCAAAGTACTTTACAACTCCATGAAATCCACAATCAATAAAAACAATCGAACGGAAAACACAAAAGGGCCTATCACCAAACTTTCCACCTTCCTTCCTTCCTCTCCTCCCTCCCTCCTTCTCTCCCTTTTCCTCCCTCCCTCCTTTTTTCTTTCTTTCATTCTTTCCTTCCTGCCTTTCTTTCTCAATATACATGATAAATATTGTTTTATTTCCGATTCTCTGTTTGCATATTCCAAGGTATTTGTACCAACCACAATCTCCAGTAATGGAGCACCAGGAAAAATTCCTTCCTTCCTTCCTTCCTTCCTTCCTTCCTTCCTTCCTTCCTTCCTTCCTTCCTTCCTTCCCAAGAATGTACATTTTGTACCAACTCAGGAGAAGCTCACCAGGACAACATCCAACGGGTATAGTTGAACAACTACGGAGGAGGGTGTGTGGGTGTGTAGGTCTGGCAGCTACTTAGATGATATATTATATTGCATTCAGCGCCTTTGTTGTGGGGAGAATCCTACAATCGCCCAACTCACAAAACTTTTTGTTTAGGCTTTGAAAAGAGCAAAAAAGAAAAGTTTTTTTCCCTCCTCCCCACAAGCAGTTATGGCTCCCTTCCCTTTGTCTCAGATGCTGGGGCTGACTGCAGAAAAGTTTTCCTCCCCTTTGTAAGCCACACAACATACACACAGACGAAGCACACACCCCTCCAACCCCCGTTGGGGAAAGCACGCCTGGGGGGGGGGGGCTATGGTTTCAGGAACTCTCTGCCCAAGGATGATGGGTTAGGGAGGAAAACCTCCCCCAAGACACCCCCCCACTACCTCCCACCCCCTCAATTCTCCCCCCCTCCCCTCAAACCCCGCATCGCCTAACTTTGCAACTGGCGGATGCTGGGAACAATGGGACCTCGGAGAGGGAGCAAGGGGTGGGGGGGCTGAGAAGACCCGGGAAAGAACGATCTCCCGGGTTTCTTCCCCCACCCTCCCCGCTTGGAAAGACCCCGCCCGGGTTCTCCTTTGGGTCCGGCTCGCCTCCTTCCCCTGCACCGAGGGATCCCCGCTCCCTCCCACCCCCTCACTCCCCCCCCCCCCGGAGACTCACGGAGCAGGAGGAGCAGGAGAAGCAGCGCCGGCCGCCAAAGCGCCATGATGCCGAGGGACTCGGGGCGTCCGTTCTGGCCGGGCCGAGCTTGCGCATTCCCCGCCTGGCTTGATCCCAGCGCCGGGTGGGAGGAGAGGCGGGGAGAGAGAGAGAGAGAGAGAGAGAAAGAGGGACGGCGCGGAGGCAAGGCGGGGAAAGGAAGCCGGGGCGGGGGAGGGAGGGAGAGAGCCGGTTGCTAGGCGACCCGGGATGCTGGGCTCCGTTGCCCCGGCAACCGCATCCCCGGCCTGCGCGACGGGAATGGGACCGCCGGGAGAGGATGCGGGGAGGGAGGGAGGGAGAGGGGGGGGGGCACAGCGCAATTTAAACAGCTCGATTGATTAATTAATTAATTAATTAATTAATTAAGGAAGGAAGGAAGGAAGGAAGGGTGGGGGGGGGAGCGGGAATCTGTTCTATTTGGGATCTCATCTTTCTTGGTTCCACCACCCCTCCTCACCAAAATGGACTTGAAGCTTAATAATGGTATTGTTGCTGTTGTTGATGATGATAATAATAATAATAATAATAATTAGCACCAGTCAATGGTATTTGTAATGCCTTTTTAAATGTTCATTTGGCTGAGTTTCATGTTTAATGAATAAAGTAAAATTATATTATTATTATTATTATTATTATTATTATTATTATTATTAATAATAATAATAACATTGAACAGTTATCTGTTAACAACTTAACAGTTCCTAGGTCCTTGGTTAGGACTCGAGCTACCAACCAAGCCCAAAGGCTGTGAATCTCACCAAAGATTAACCACAGAATAATAATAATAATAATAATGATGATGATGATGATGATGATGATGATGATGATGATGATGATGATGATGATGATAATAATAATAATAATAATAATAATAATAATAATAATAATAATAATAATAATAATAATAATAATAATTGGAGGCCTTGGAACAATACCTAGAGGGCTACCTCACTATTTGGAAACAGTTCCTAGGTCCTTGGTTAGGACTCAAGCTGTTGAGCTGCTAACCAGCTCCAAAGGCTGTGAATCTCACTGCAAAAAACTACGCTATTAGGAACATTGTATATTTTAAGAAGATACCTGGTTGATACCTAGGACGCTGGCAGCAACCTGTATCAACCATTAGCACCCGTCAATGGTATTTGTGACACATCTTTAAATGTTCACTTGACTGAGTTTCATGTTTAATGAATAAAAGAAATAATAATAAAGAATATTTGTAGCTGAGGGGTCTTTGGTGTTCTCTGAGTTTGGTGGAATTTTTGGCAGATGTTTCATGACCCAATTAGGTGGCATCATCATCAGTGCTAGGAGGATGTGGGATTTGCTCAGTGGTGAAATTCAACATTTTTTACTACCAGTTCTGTGGGCGTGGCTTGGTAGGCATGGCAGGGGACGAATACTGCAAAATCCCTATTCCCTCCCTACTCTGGGGCCAGCCAGAGGTGGTACTTGCCGGTTCTCCAAAGTACTCAAAATTTCCGTTTTCTCCAGAACCTGCTGAATTTAATCCCTGTATTTGCTGTCTGGCTCACTACCTCCTAGTAGAGAAGTTGCCTAGTTTGGTCATGAAACATCTCCAAGAAAATCATGAAGCTCAGAGAGTACTAAGGATACCACAGTCCTCCTCCTCCTCTCACCAGGGGACGGTGAGTTCTAGTCCCACCTTAGGCATGAAAGCTGGCTGGATAACTCAGGCTCTCTCCCTCTCTCCCTCTCCCCCCCCCTCTCTCTCCAACCCCCTTCGCAGGGTTGTTGCAACGAAAACGGGAGAGAGAAAGGGGTATTGTATATATTTGCTGCCTTCAGTTATTTATAAAGTACCGGTAACAAAACAAATCTAATAAATCAATAAATGGCATACATTTCGAAAGTGGCATGAGATCCAATACGCTGCCCTGCTGGAGAAAGAGCATGGGGTGACTTGATGCTACAAATACATTTCTTTGACATGTGGTTTTCCCAAGGGATTATATAAACAAGTGTAGTCCTTGGATTGAAAATAATTCTTCGCCATTGTTCTAAAAATACACAACGGCTATTTGTGGGAGTTGTGTGATACGTAAGCACAGCAGCTCCTTAAATGGCTCCTTTTGATTATTTATCAATGGTGGGAAGCTGAAGGGGCTATAAACAGAAGTCAAAGGTTAAGAGCTCTGCATTAATTCAAGAGACCAGATCTTGAGATCCAGTCGCCTTACAACAGGGCTTACGGTTGCAAACCACCCAGGATATGCGTGAGTCTGATAGATACTCAAAGCAGGGCAAAATAAACACATTAGATCTGGATGTTTACATGAGTAAGATCTAACAGAACAGCTGAGAATTTTCACTAACAACACTCCTGGGTTTTGTCACTGCGCAAATAAATCTACGTTACAGAAACATGAATAAAAGGGAGGTGGGGTAGAAGGGAAGCCTCACAGACTGGACTTACTGATTATATAGTCAAACAAATGTTTTGGAAGAGTTCCTAGTAAACTTCAGAACAAGGATACTAAGACATAGCGTATATTCTTTGGTTCTCTCTCTTTCTGCTAAACGCCTAATTCTCACAGAGTTACCTAATGTTTGCATATACTTACCCGTGTAGTATGGCTATAGCATCCTTATTTATTCTCATTATCTTCTTTGTTCACACTTTTTCATTATTGGTATTCTGTTGCTTTGCATGTACGCTGAGAGCTTCTGTACTGGAGACAAATTCCTTGTGTGTCTAATCACACTTGGTCAAATAAAGTATTTCGTTCCATTTTTCCCTCCATCCCTCTCCCTCTCCCCCTCCCTCCTTCCTTCTCTCTCTCTCTCTCTCGTTCTCTCCATCCTCCATAGGTCCCAGCATTTAGTAAGTTAGCCCCTTGGTTCAAAAATTGTTCTCTACCCATTTCAATTTCCCTCAATTGAAGTCTACAAACCAACAAATACAAAGGTTTTAGTAGTATACTGAAATTTTCCTCGGTCAGGCAAATATTACCAGAAAGATACAATAGAGATCTGAAATATTGGATTGTAAACGTGTTAACAGCAGCTAGAATTGTATTTGCAAAAAATTGGAAAAATGAGGAAGTTATTTCAGAAAATAATGGGATGTGCTAAAATGAGTAAATTGACATTTGAAATTAGAGAACAAGAAGATGAACAATTTTATAAGGTATGGGATTTATCTAACCAGTGGTTAGATAAAAAAACATGGAAATGAAAAATGTTGGAAAATTTTTATAATATAAGAATAATAGAATAATACAGATGATAATACAAAGGTATATTATTATTGGATAAATTTAGGATGACACAATGAAATGTTATAATATAAATGAACCCAAAACCCAGAATATTTTGCTTAAAATGAAGGAATAATAGTTATAGCCAAACAAATGACGTACAATGATAATAATGTATACATATATATATTAGATGGATAATCTGTGATTCTATATACTGTACAATTGAAAGTGGGGATTATGGAAAGGATGCACAAAAGCCTTCTAACCAAACGACATGCTGTGTGTGATTGAAGAAGGTTTTATGTTCTATGTGTTATCTGCCTTTGCCTGCCCCAAAATAAAAAAAATTACATAAAAAAAATGTCCCTCGCTCAGTCATTATCTTCCACATTGTTGAAGTCAGAATAGCAGAGCCCACAGGTAGACAAAATAAACATTTGGCAGAAGTCAAAACTGTCAAGATGGCACCCATGATGCTACGATGACAACACCGCCCGATTTTGTACTGTACTGTAGAAAAGCTTGCTAGTACATTTCCACATTTTTTTTTACACTGCTGAATTTTATTGAAACAACCTAAACTCCCTGCTGTCTTTGCCTTTGCTTATCTGTGTTCTAACAAACAGACGTCTCATTTCTCCAATGAACGGAATGACAGTAGCTGAAGTTATCTGGATGAAAGGGCTGGCAAAGATGCTTTAATAATGGCCTGAGATATCCCATCACCGGTCTTTCCCGATCTGTCACAGACTCTATAGCAGTGATGCCGAACCTTTTCGGCACTCGGGAGCACTCATGCACTCCTCAGGCCTGCAACATGGAACAGGAGTTTCCCAGGGCGCATGCACATGCCCAAAAATGCCCTTCCAGTTTCTGGTACACCCTGCACACCAACCAGCTATTTCTTCCAGTTACTGTTGCTCATGCATGCATGATGATCAGCTGGCTGGCACGCATGCATATTGCAGGAAAACGGAAGACCAGCTCTTCTAGTTTCCGGCACTGTTGCACACATGAAGGCCGGCTGATCGTGGTGTGTGCATGCGCGCCAGAAACCCGGAAGAGGAACGGGCGACGTGCTAGGCAACATGCCACTTCGGGCATGCGTGCCATAGGTTCGCCATCACGGCTCTATAGGAAACCTTACCGCAGTGGGCACGATAATCGGGAATTCTGCATCTTGTAATCCTGCGTAATGAGTTATTTGATCCCAGTGGACAAAATGGGGTCAGTAAGAAAATGCATCCTCCCACCCACCCACCCACCCATCCCTCGGGCTTCGAATTCTTGGCATTTTTCTCCAAAATATTTCACAGCAAATGCGATTAAAAAAACCAACAACATCCCAGAAATCTGGCACCAATGAAAGAGACGGGCGAACTATCAGCTGTTATCTCTCTGTTAAGTGAAGGAAATAGACAGGTTGAGTTTCGTTTCTTCAATTTGCCACAAAGCAAGCCCCCATGTGCAAAATCCTCCAGCCCTTTCTTGGAGAATTACGTGCTGTGCTTTGATAAGAAAACGGCTTTGCAGGCATCCTGTGTCTTTCAACAAAGCCTCTTGAAGGCTTGTTGTTGTTAGTTGTGAAGTCGTGTCCGACCCATCGCGACCCCATGGACAATGTTCCTCCAGGCCTTCCTGTCCTCTACCATCCTCTGGAGTCCATTGAAGCTCACCCCAACTGCTTCGGTGACTCCATCCAGCCACCTCCTTCTCTGCCGTCCCCTTCTTCTTCTTTTGCCCTTCGTCTTTCCCAGCATGAGGCTCTTCTTCAGGGAGTCCTTCTTTCTTCTCATTAGGTGGCCAAAGTCTTTGATTTTGATCTTCAGGCTCTGGCCTTCTAAGAAGCAGTCAAGGTTGATCTCCTCTAGGACTAACCAGTTGGATCGCCTTGCAGTCCAAGGGACTCAATGCAGGAGTCTTCTCCACCACCAGAGTTCAAAGGCCTCCATTCTCTGGTGCTCAGCCTTCCTTATGGTCCAACCTTCACAACCATCCTTGCAACTGGGAAAACCAGAGCCTTGACTAGACGCCCTTTTGCTGGCAGGGGGATGTCTCTGCTTTTTAGTAGGCTGTCTAGATTTCCCATAGCTTTCCTCACCAGGAATAAGTGCCTTTTAATTTTTTAAAAGATTAATTTTTTTATTTAAAAAAAGAAAAAAACACAACTCAATATGGTGCCTTCAAAAGAGTTGACAATTTTTTTCCCATGAGCCTCCAGTCACTTGTTTCCTGCAAAAGCCCCCTCCCCATTCGCTCCTCTTCTGTTTCCTATGGGAGGGGCCAATCACCTCCAAGGTGTGGCTTTACCCTGCTTTCTTAGTTGTTCTTATCTTCTGGCAGCTCTGCACAAGCGCACACTGGGAACAGGCTCCAGCTGTTCTTCTGCCTCACTGATGTCTGACTCCGAAGGCAGCTGATAACTGTCAGACGGCCCTAACCCCCTCTCTGCCTCAGACACAGAGCCCTCATCAGAGGCTTCCCCAGACTCCAGGACCAGCCCAGGTTCCTCCCCAACCTCCTCACTGTCCGAATCTGCTGCCAGCTGTGCTGACCGCCAGTGGGCCACAACACAAGGTTAGGCTAGGTTCGGTGTGTTGGTGGATTTATACAGGTAGTCCTCGACTTACAACTGCCATTGAGCCCAAAATGTCTATTGCTAAGCGAGACAATTGTTAAGTGAAAATCGCCTCCTTTTGCAACCCGTGAACCACTGCACTTGTTAAATTAGTCCGTTGTTAAGTGAATCTGGCTTCCCCATTGACTTTGCTCATCCGAAGGTGGCCAAAAAGGATGACATGACCCCTGGGACAAGCGTCATAAATATGAGTCAGTAGCCAAGCGTCTGAACATGAAAAACAGTTGTAAGTCACCTTTTTCAGTGCTGTTGTGAATGGGTTCTTGTGCTGTGAAGCTTTGAAGACAATGCTGGCCAGACCCTTCAGAGGCTAGTTTAATTTATCCCCCGAAAATAAGAGGGTTGGACTAGAGCAGGGGTCTGCAAAGTCGGCTCTTTTAAGACTGGTGGACTTCAACTCCCAGAATTCCCCAGCCAGCCTGGCTGGCTGGGGAATTCTGGGAGTTGAAGTCCACCAGTCTTAAAAGAGCCGACTTTGCAGACCCCTTGACTAGAGGATCTTTGGGCTCCCTCTAGCTCCACAATGCTGTGACTCTGTGAGTAGATCGGAGCCTTACTTCAACATCTCAGCCTTCTTAGCACATTTCAGGCTATCTGTCAGCCTCAATGCTCCCCCATGTGGTCACTGCTGATGCTCCTTCTTTCCTTCATCTCAATGGAAGGATGACCCTGTCAGGCCTACAGCCATATCTCTTTTTGGATCTTCGGCCTGTCACACTTTCTATGATTCTGTTGTTTCTATTGTGGGAAAAGGGGATTGTATGGAGTGAGATGCTATGTAGCCATAACCAAATTCTTTCTAGAAAGCCAAGGTCATCCTTTGTCTTTGCACCTCTGCACCTGACCGGAACTGGATGGGTGGAATTGCCAGCATGGCAGTGGAAGAGTGGACCATGGGATGGACTGGTGGGTGTGGGGGCAAGATCTCGAACTTGCAACTCAGTGGGGGAAACCGGGAAGCTTTCAGATTCGGGTTTTCCCAAATGCGTCAACATGGCTCTCTTCATCCATTGGAACGTTGAGCAATACTTTGCTTGGACTCTGATTTAATTTTGGATGCTATTTGGAACCTCGACAGACCCAGCGGCTTACCACACATGGACAGGCAGTCCTCGACTAACAAAAGTTCAACTTAGTGACCATTCAAAGTTACAACGGCACTGAAAAAAGTGACTTGTGACCATTTTCCACACCTTGACAGTGTAAGGTCCAAGAAGTTTCCCCGAGCCACTGAAATGCCCAAGAGAGTGAGACGAGGCTTGCAAAAAATATCAGCTTTTATTTATGGCCGTAGCAAAAGCTGGGTGACAAAACTATAAAACATACAAACAGATACACATAAGGAATAGCCGCCCCCTGCAAGAGGGGCTCAGAGTATTATATACATTTTAGGCACAGAGAAACAAAGTTTATCCAATCAGAGATAAAGATTCGTATCAAATATTGGAAGGCTGCTCTCCTATCTCCCCTGGTCCTTCTCTTCACTAGACTAGCCAGGCCCAGTTCCTGCAACTGTTCATCATATGTTTTAGCCTCTAGTCCCCTTAACCATCTTGGTTGTTTGTTGTTATGTGGTTGTTGTTATGTGATGAAAATCCAGTCGCTTAGACAGCGGTTTGTGTTTCTGTTCCTGGCTTGTGTGATCACCCATTTGCAACCTTCCCATCTGACTTCAAACAAGCAAAATCAATGGGGAGGAGAGAATGCAAGATTCACTTAACGGCCAAATTTTCACTGAATGATTGTTGTGATTTGCATTGACAGCTGTGCCAAAAAGCTCATAAAATCGGGTGTGACTTACACCAACAACTCCCTAGAAATTCTGATCCCACTTGTAGTCACAAATGAAGGACTACCTGGGTAGTTTTCTGCTAAAGGTTAAGGTTCCCCTCACACATACGTGCTAGCCGTTCCCAACTCTAGGGGGCGGTGCTCATCTCCGTTTGAAAGCCGAAGAGCCAGCGCTGTCCCAAGACGTCTCCGGGGTCATGTGGATGACCCCAGCATGACTCAATGCCAAAGGCACACGGAACGCTGTTCCCTTCCCACCAAGGGAAGGCCCCGCCTCGAGGCCCCTCGGGGAGAGAGAGCGGGATATAAATAAAAATTATTATTATATTATTATTATTATAAAGGTGGTTCCTATTTTTCTACTTGCATTTTTACGTGCTTTCGAACTGCTAGGTTGGCAGAAGCTGGGGCAAGTCACGAGAGCTCACTCCGTTATGCGGCGCTAGGGATTCGAACTGCCAAACTACCGACCTTTCTGATCGACAAGCTCAGCGTCTTCGCCACTGAGCCACCCCTTCGTTTTCTGCTAGAAAAATTAAAATGTTAGATTTTCAACAGCCGGCGGTAAGACTTCTGAGCGTGTTTCGGGACTAAGCATCTTTCTATGTGTTGTGTTGTGATAAACGAAATGGCTTCTCAAACGTGCCGAGGCCCAAGATGACCTCGCTGTGCCTTTTTGTTGCCTTTCTAAATAGGGACTTGCAGCTTGTAAAGGCTGACAGACAGACCTCTTCTCATCAATGCACTTCAGATACTTGTACTGCCAGTTAAGCTCCCTCCTCAAAATTCCAGCCAGTGTATAGAAGTGGATCTGCCAATGTTTGTACAGAAGTCTGTGTCTATCTTTAGCAGCTATCAATCAAGGAGAGACATTCCCCAAATCTCTAAAGTGCTGATTAGTTACTGGTTTTCTTTGATAGCATCTGGATTTTTCAAGCATTAGCATGAAAACCGACTGGGTGGCTTTGGGACAATCACCAGGAGACGGTGAATTCTAGTTCTGTCTTAGCCATGAAAAAGTCAGCTGGGTGGCTTTGGGCCAATCACCAGGAGACGATGAGTTCTAGTCCCGCCTTAGCCATGAAAGCTGGCTGGGTGGCTTTCAACGAATCACCAGGAGACGGTGAGTTCTAGTCCCGCCTTAGCCATGAAAGCTGGCTGGGTGGCTTTGGGCCAATCACCAGGAGACGGTGAGTTCTAGTCCCGCCTTAGCCATGAAAGCTGGCTGGGTGGCTTTGGGCCAATCACCAGGAGACGGTGAGTTCTAGTCCTGTCTTAGCCATGAAAAAGCCAGCTGGGTGGCTTTGGGACAATCACCAGGAGAAGATAAATTCTAGTCCCGTTTTAGCTATGAAAGCCAGCTGGATGGCTTTGGGCCAATCACCGGGAGATGGTGAGTTCTAATCCTGCCTTAGCCATGAAACCAGGCTGGGTGACTTTGGGCCAGTCTGTCTCTCTCAGTTCATCCCACATCATGGGGTGTTTTTTGTGAGGAAAATAGGAAGAGGAAGGAGTATTAAGTATGCCAGCTTCCTTGAGTTAGTGATAAAAATAACTAAAAGAAAAGAGAGAGAAAAAAAAGAAGGACGAGAGAGAGAAGGGAGAGGGAGAGAGAAAAAGGAGAAAGGAGAGGGAGAAAGAAAGAGGAAGAGAAAGGAAAGAAGAAAGGAAAGAAGAAAGGAAAGGAAAGGAAGAAAGAAAGAAAGAAAGAAGAGAGAACAAGAAGAAATAGAAAGAAAGAAAGAAAAAGAAAGAAGAGAACAAGAAGAAATAGAGAGAAAGAAAGAGAAAGAAAGAAAGAAAAAGAAAGAAGGGAGAACAAGAAGAAATAAAAGAGAGAGAAAGAAAGAAAGAAAGAGAAAGGAAGAAAGAGGAGGTGGAAGGAAGGAAGGAAAAGGAAAAGAAAGAAAGAAAGAGAGAGAGAGAGAGAGAAAGAAAGAAAGAAAGAAAGAAAGAAAGAAAGAAAGAAAGAAAGAAAGAAAGAAAGAAAGAAAGAAAAACTCTCTTAGTCTATCCAGGATACTTGTAGTCCCTATGCTGGCTGCACACTCAAGATCCCCTGCTCCATATTTACCCAGATGACAGGTATGGCTGAACAGGGGCTTCACCAAAGTGGAAGGCCCCCTATTCCATCCCCAACCTTCACCCCCCCCCCCAGCATCCCAATCTTCAGCTGAGATCCAGAGAGCTCCTGCTATTGTGCCTTTCCGTAATGATGCTGCGACAGGTGGGAGAGAGGTGAAAGGAAGAGCTGCACGCGTGTCAACAGGTGGACCTCTCTCCTTCCCCCCTTCAGACCCAGAAGCAAATTGCCACCTCGAATCGGCGCCAGGGGCTGTGTCCATCACCCTCCATCAAGATCCCTGAGTGATGTTTTCCGTGACAGCTTCATTCAGCTTAATTATGGCATCCCTTTCTTTCCTTGTCAGCTCCGATTCCGGGTGTGTTTATCATTGTGTCATTGTCAAACCCGTAAGAGCAGCTGCCTGGGATGGTTTTCTCCATCGACTGATCTCCATCCTCTTGCCCTCCTGTTGCTGACAATGGACTTCTTCTCTGGCCACGTTCTAGAACAGGGATGGGCAATTAAATTCCCCAAGGGGTCACATGAGAAACGGAGGCTGGACAGGGACAGCCAAGGGATGGATGTGGCCGCAGATGGTTTGGCAGATGGGACAGCACTCCAGAGGGTCAACGTCATTGCCCAGAGGATCATGGGTTGCCCTCTCCTCTTTCTGGGAGAGCTTTAGAGCTCTCGCTGCCTTAAGAAAGTTCAAAACATTCTCAAAGATCCATCTTATCCTGGGCACCTTTTTTTTTTTTGAACTATTACCACCTGGCAGACGGTACAGGAGAATAAAAAACAAGGACCTGAAAAACAGCTTCTATCCCAGGGCAGGAACCGTATTGAATTCTACTGTATAGTGCAATATTACCGTGTTTTTCGGAGTATAAGATGCACCTTTTTCCCTCAAAAAAGAGGCTGAAAATCTGGATGCGGTGGCCTACTGAAACCCCACCCTTTCACCAAAATGGCCCTGCATAGCCTTTAGGAGACTTCCAGAGTGTTCCTGGGGGCTGGGGGGGGGGACAGAAATGAGCAAAAAGCGGGCTGTGAATGCCCTTTTTTTGTGGGGGGGAAATGGGCCGTTTTGGGGAGGTCTGCAGAGCACAAAACCCTTAAAAAAATTGCCTCTTCAAAATCTTATACTCTGAAAAATATGGTAATTTTCAGGTCTCTGCCATGCATGCATGGGGGGGGGGGGAGCCCAGGGGGTAGTGCACCCCCAGTGGCCTGTTTTTGGTCCCAGGAGGCTGCAGGGTGAAACGTGGTCCTGCATTAGTGGCCTCCTTCTCTTAGAATTTGCTCTGCAGTCCAGCTGGGCCAGAGGATTCCTCCTCTTGTAACCATATCCCGGGTAGCAGAGCCATATACCTGCTTCTATTATTCATCGTGTTGGGTATATCAGTTGTCCTGCATCCAAAAGGTTTGGGAACCAGATCCTCTGAACAACCCCTGTTTTCGGGCAGAGGTCTGTATGAGTTATACAACCTGAGGTGGAAATAATAACGTGGAGCCTGGTGAGATTTGAACTGCCAAACTGCAGGCAGCCAGCTGAAGTAGCCTGCAGTGCTGCACTCTAACCACTGTGCCACCTTGGCTCTAAGGATGACCCCAATCCTATAGCCTTTTCATAAGGCCTTGAAAACCTGGCTTTGTAGCCAGGCCTGGGGCCCCAAGTATGTGAATGGCTCTATTTCCTTGCTATGTTGACATCCATGGTGACATTTTTCTCCCTGTTGCGTTATATATGTCTAATTTTATATTATATTGTAACTATTTTTAATCATTTTATGACTGTTTGCTGACAAGGGTCACTTGTTTGAGATGGGCACCTATAAAAATTGGATAGGTAAATGGATGGATGGATGGATGATAGGTAGGTAGAGATAGAGGTAGAGATAGAAATGGATGGATGGATGAATAGGTAGATAGATAGATAGATAGATAGATAGATAGATAGATAGATAGATAGATAGATAGATAGATAGATAGATAGATAGATAGAACGAACAGAAAAAACAGACAGACAGACAGATGGCTGATAGAGAGATATAGACAGAAAGACAGACATATAGATAGAGATGGCTGGCTGGCTGCATAGATATAGATAGATGATAGCTAGCTAGCTAGCTAGCTAGCTAGCTAGCTAGATAGATAGATAGATAGATAAATAGATAGATAGAAAGACAGAGACAAAAAGACAGAGATAGACAAATAGAGATAGAGATGGATGGATGGATAGAATTAAAGAAAGAAAGAAAGAAAGAGGAGTGAGGAAGGAAGGAAGGAAGAATGAAAGAAAGATAGAAAGAAAGGAAGGAAGGAGAGAAAGGAAGGAGGGAAGGAAAAATAGGGAGAATAACCAGATCATAATGTAATAATTAACTATCTTGGATCTTTTTGTACATCAAAATATGTACAAATACTGGAGATCTGATACAAAGGCAAATTCGCCCATTGAATCACATTTTTCTGAGGAAACTATCCAAGTTCTCTGGAGCAACACATCCAACTGGAAGCCGTTGAATCCATCCAGAATGTCAGTATCCATGCTCTGGAATAGACATCCCAGATCTATTCACTGTATAAGCACCTGGAAAAGCCACAGAATCTCTCTGACCATCCTTTTTTCTAGTTCCCTCAAGGAATGAAACACATTTTGGTCTTTCCAAATATATCCTGGCTTGGAGAAAGAGAAGCTATGATGGAGTTCAGCCAGTAGGGGGAGACCATGTTTATTAGTTGCATCAGTAACTCTGTGTGTGTGTGTGTGTGTGTGTGTGTGTGTGTGTGTGTGTGTGTGTGTGTGTGTGTGTGTGTGTGTGTATGTACATCCATCAAAATGGCCAGACATCCATGGGAACCATTCCAGTTAGATTTTGATCTTTCATTCCCCCCCCCTCCCCCTAAAATAAACCTAACACAGAAAAGTTAATTTGATCAGGAGTTCGTGGTTACGAAGGCTGCCAAGTATAGCCTTCTTTGGTGATTTGGCAATACCTAATCTTCTCCTTTAACAGATTAACAGAGTTGGAAGGGACCTTGCAGGTCATCTAGTCCAACCTCCTGCCCAAGAAGAAGAAGAGGGAGCAGGAGAGGAGGAGGAGGAGAAGAGGAAGGAGGAGGAGGAGAAGAAGAAGAAGGAGAGGGAGAAGGAGAGGGAGAAGGAGAAGGAGAAGAGGAAGAAGAGGAAGCGGGAGAGGAGGAGGAGGAGAAAGAGAAGAAGAAGGAGAGGGAAGAGGAGGAGGAGAAAAAGAAGGAAAAGGAGAAGGAGCAGAAGGAGAGGGAGAAGGTGGAGAAAGAGAAGGAGAGGAAGGAGGAGGAGAAATAGAAGAAGAAATAGAAGGAGGAGGAGGAGGAGGAGGAGGAGGAGGAAGAAGAAGAAGAAGAAGAAGAAGAAGAAGAAGAAGAAGAAGAAGAAGAAGAAGAAGAAGAAGAAGAAGAAGAAGAAGAAGAAGAAGAAGAAGAAGCCTCAGACCGGCCTTGGATTCTCAACAACGTCAAAATCCACCTTAACAGTGTCAGTTGAAATCCCCCCCCCCCTTCCTTTTTTTCACATACTGGAGCAAGACAGTTTCCTCTCGTGGAGCCAAGGGAAGAGGAAGTGGGCAGCCAGTCAGGCATTGAATTGATGTCCTCCCCTCACCCCAAATGCAGCCCCAGGAGGGGCCGATGCAGCGTGCATTAGTGCTGCAGCATGGCTTGGCGATCGCTTCTTCGCCTGGGTCTCTGGAAGACAGAGAGTTACAGTCTCATTCCAGTTCTCTGCAATGAACCGTGATGAAATCCCAACCTACTAATGCTAGAAACCTTCTGTTTTCATGCAAAAGAGGCTGCCTTCGCTTGCTCTCACCGCCTGCAGGAAAGGACGAGCCGAAACGCAAAATAAATAAATAAATAAAAAGCCAGCTACGATGGGCTTTAATTGTGATTTAGTAAACAGCCCGCAAGGGACCAGCTTCAGCCAACATGCTAATGCATGCACCACGATTTGCAGCTTGCAGAGCCCAGCAACGCAGCCAGCCAGCACTAAGCACGTTGTCTTACAGGTTAAAGTGTGGCTTGGCCAAGATTTCACGTTGTGGGACCTGTTGGTAAGCAATTTGTTGCGGCTGAATTGTAGGACTTGAGAGCACAGACTCGAATTGGGGAGAGGAATGCAGCCTTGGGTGACGTCCAGTGGTGACATGGAGGAGGAAGATGCACTATTGAGCACCAGAGACGGGTTTGTGACTTCTCTTAGATGGCTGAGATGTTTCTCGGCAGTTCCATTCTGTCTTTGAGGGTGATCCGTCCCTGGAGGATTTTAAGAAGAGATTGGACAACCATTTGTCTGAGATGGTGATGGGTTTCCTGCTTGAGCAGGGGGTTGGACTAGAAAGATCCTTCCAATAACTCTGGTTATTCCGCTAATGAGATTGGTAGTGAAAGAGGGAGAGAGAGAGAGAGAGAGAGAGAAAGAGAGACGGGGAGAGAGATACAGAGACAGAGAGAAAGAGAAAGAGAGAAAGAGAGAGAGGCACAGAGAGAGAGACAGAGAGGGAGAGAGAGAGAGGCAGAGAGAAAGAGAGAGAAAGAGACAGACAGAAAGAAAGAGAAGGAGAGATACAAAGAGAGAGAGGCAGAGAGAGAAAGGCAGAGAAAATGACAGAGAGAAAGAGAGAGAGAAAGAGAGAGAGAGGCAGAAAGAGAGAGAAAGAGACAGAGAAAGAGAGAGAGAGAGAGGAAAGGAAGTGGTAGAGACACAGAAAGAGAAAAAGAGACAGAAATAGATTCACAGACACACAAACACACACACACACACACACAGAGAAAGAGAGAAAGAGAGAGAGCTTTGTAGAGATAGTCCTCAACTTACAACAATTTGGTTAGTGACTCTGACGTTACAACTGCACTAAGAAAAATGACATGGCCATTTTTCACACTTATGACCATTGCAGCATGCCCACGATCCTATGATCACAATTTGGACAACCGACCTGTAGTTATGACGGTTACAGTGTCCTGAGGTGGTTGCAACCTCCTGTTTTTGCAACCTTCTGATACGCAAAGTCAACGGGGGACGGGACGGGGGGACGGGACGGGGGGGGGGGGAGACACCAGATTCTCTGAACGGTTGTGGCAAAAGCTTACGAACAGCTGCAGTGATTCCCTTCACTCTTGGGGCAAGAGGAGTCGTAAAACGGGGCAAAGCTCACTCAACGATGGCCTTGCTTGCCCAAGGGCATCGGGGACTCCCCTGCGGTCGTATGTCAAGGACTCCCCATACCTGAAACATTTGGCTCGGCCGATTCCCGTCTTTCTAGCGTGTTTTTTTTTTTTTAAGCCTGGGGCGAAATGCGAAGGAAGAGATGCTGGGGCAGTTGCTCCAAGGGTCAAGAAGGTTTGATCCAGAGCAGTGCGGAAAGCTCCTTTGGGGGGGGGGGGGCGGAGATATGACGTCATCCTCGCTTCTTCCATTGGTTGGAACCAGGGGGGAAGTGAGGGGGGGATACAGGCTGATTCCCTGCTCTCTCCGGCAAGCCAGCCAACCTTGGAGCCTTGGAGGGGTCCCCCCTTTCCCATCTCTTTGGGAGGGTCCCAGAAGAAGCCGGGGTGCCTGCGGGGAAAATGGGGTGGGCGAGGGTGGGAGGTTGGGAAATGGCAGGTCTCTTTGGCCCCAAAGAAGAAGCAGAAATATCTATGTATGTGTGTGTGTATCTTTCTCTCTCTCTCTTTTATCTCTTTCTTTCTCTCTTTTCTCTCTCTCTCATCTTTTTCTCTTTTTTTCTCTTTCTCTCTCTCTCTCTCTCTCTTTCTCTTTCTCTTTCTCTCTCTTTCTCTTTCCCTCTTTCTCTCTCTTTCTCTTTCTTCTCTTTTCTCTCTCTCTCATCTTTTTCTCTTTCTCTCTATCTTATCTCTTACTCTCTCTTTTATCTCTCTCTCTCTTTTCTCTCCCTCTCATCTCTCTCTCTCTCTCTTTTCTCTCTCTCTCTTTCTCTTTCCCTCTTTCCCTCTTTCTCTCTCTTTATTTCTCTCTTTCTCTCTTCTCTCTCTTTCTCTTTCTCTCTTATCTCTTTCTCCCTCTCTTTCTCTCTGTCCCTTTTATTTCTTTCTTTCTCTCTTTTCTTTCTCTCTCATCTTTTTCTCTTTCTCTCTTTCTCTCTCTCTTTCTCTCTCTTTTCTCTCTCTCTCTCTTTTCTCTCTCTCTCATCTTTCTCTCTCTCTCTCTCTCTCTCTCTCTCTCTCTTTCTTATCTCTTTCTCTCTCTCTCTCATCTTTTTCTCTTTCTCTCTCTTTCTCTTTCTTATCTCTCTCTCTCTCTCTCTCCCCCCGCATAAATGTATCTGTTTGCTATTAAGTGGGATTTTGATTGCTGAAAAGGAGAATGTAAGGCTGGAAAGGAATCGGGAGGGACAGGAGAATACTTGAAAGTAATCTGGGCCTGACCAACTTTGTTGGAGAAGAGAAGTGCACCAGCACTTACTTCCTCCCCTCCCCTCCCCTCCTTTATTTTCCTCCTCTTCTCTCCCCCTCCCTGATTAGATGATGACAATACCAAAACCAGGGTCTTCTGGACTATTTAATACCTTGCTCAAAAATATTTGGACTCAGAGCATTGATGCCAATATGCTGCCTTATTACCCTGCCCTGCACCTGCCCTGGCATACAGGATTTTGACGGTGTTGAGATCACAAGGCCCATCTGAGGCTTCTTCTTCTTCTTCTTCTTCTTCTTCTTCTTCTTCTTCTTCTTCTTCTTCTTCTTCTTCTTCTTCTTCTTCTTCTTCTTCTTCTTCTTCCTTCTCCTTCTTCTCCTCCTCCTCCTCCTCCTCCTCCTCCTCCTCCTCCTCCTCCTCCTCCTCTTCCCTTTCCTTCTCCTTCCTCCTCCTCCTCATCTTCTCCTCTTTCCTCTTCCTTTCCCTCCTCCTGCTTTCCTCCTCTCTTCCCCCTCCTCTCATCTCCCTTCTCTCTTCTTTCTCCCTCAACCCCTCCTTCCTTCCTTGTGCAAATTATCTAATTTATGAAATCTCATTGCAAACTTTTCCCCCCTTTTTCTTCTCCTCCTCCCTTTCCTTCTCCTTCACCTTCTTCCTCCTCCTCTCCTCCTCCCTCCTTCCTTTCCCTCCTCCCGCTTCCCTCTTCCTTTCTCTCCTCTCCCTTCTTTCTCCCTCAACCCCTTCCTTCCTTCCTTCCTTCCTTCCTTCCTTCCTTCCTTCCTTCCTTCCTTCCTTCCTTCCCTGTACAGATTATCGAACTCATGAGATCTCATGGCAAACTTTTTTCTTTTCTTTTTTGGAGTGAGTCACCTTTTTCTTTTGGAGGAGCACGAAGAAAGGGACCGCCTTCCCACCATCTCCAGCTGGTGTGCTATGACTAACTGGGAAGAGGCTTTGGGAAAGGAGGAAGGCTGTGCAAGCCCGAAGGACACCAACGCCTCTTTTCCTTACATCTGCTCACCCACACTCTCTTGCACTCTCCTCTCTCACGCTGCTGCAGCCTTTAGACTCGTGTTTTTTCCTCTGCCTCTGATCTTCTTTATAATCCTGCCTGAGTCACATCCTTCCACCTCCAGTCTGGAGTGAGTTGGCTGCCTCCTCTTCATGCTGCTGCAGCCTCCCAAAGGTGAGGGCATCTCTTGAAGGAGCACAGGTACAGAAACCTGGGAAGGAGGAGGTCAAGAAGGAATTACATGGACTTTTCCCAGAGGATGAAAGGCTGAACGCCCAGACCTGCAAGCCATCTTTCCTTTTGGGACTTCAGGCCTGCCGAGCTTTCTACTGTGGAGAAATGGGAGGCGGGGGGGGGGGGGATTATACAGAGTTGGAGGATGTGTAGCCATAATAACATTCTTTCTCAGAAAGTTAAGGTCATCTTTGTCTCTGCACCTAGCCGGATCTGAATGGGAGGAATCTGTCATTGTGGCAGTGGGAGATTGGACCGTGGGATGGACTGGTGGGTGTGGGGGCAAGATCTCGAACTTTCAACTGGGTGGGGAAAACCGGGAAGCTTTCAGATTCAGGTTTTCCCAGATGTGCCAACATGACATTGCTAATGAAGTGGAACTTTGAGGAAGCTCAAGTCTTGAAGTTTAATTTCATTGGGGGTTTTTTGTTTTTTTGGGAACCCTGAAACTAAATTTATCACCTTCAGAAACTCTGGTTCAAGAAATCCTCTTGCCTCTGGGAAATCTAATAAGAGATGTGTCTTAAGGGATGTTTACCTGCAGCAGATGTCTCGATGGTAGATATGGGTGGAACATGGACTTCCCAGAACATCATCCTGCAGATGACATCTCTGTTGGCCAAGCTGTGGTTGGAGCATCTTACACTCCCTTGTAAGTGCCAACTAGGAGGCACTGAGCTCTGATGGTTAGAATTTGGCGAATTGAAATGTTAATACCAGTTAACACCAGTTTATAAGGCCTTGGAAAGGCCACACTTGGACTACTGCATCCAGTTTTGGTCACCATGATATAAAAAAAGATGTGGAGACTCTGGAAAGAGTGCAGAGAAGAGCAACAAAGAGGATTAGGGGACTGGAGGCTAAAACATAGGAAGAACGGTTGCAGGAACTGGGTATGTCTAGTTTAATGAAAAGAAGGACTAGGGGAGACATTATAGCAGCCTTCCAATATCTCAGAGGCTGCCCCAAACAAGAGGGAGTCAAGCTATTCTCCAAGTCACCTAAAGGTAGGACAAGAAGCAATGGGTGGAAACTCATTAAGGAGAAATTTCCTGACAGTGAGAACAATTAATCAGTGGAACAGAAGTTGCCTCCAGAAGTTGTGAATGCTCCAACACTGGAAGTTTTAAAGAAGATGCTGGATAACCATTTGACTGAAGTGGTATAGGGTTTCCTATCTGTGCAGAGGGTTGGATTAGAAGACCTCCAAGGCCCCTTCCAACTTTGTTATCCTGCTATCCTTCCTTCCTTCCTTCCTTCCTTCCTTCCTTCCTTCCTTCCTTCCTTCCTTCCTCATTGCTGGAAGTTTTTAAGAAGATATTGGAGAACCATTCATCTGAAATGATACAGGGTCTCCTGCTTGAGCATGGGGTTGGACTAGAAGACCTCCAAGGTCCCTTCCAACTCTGTTATTCTATTTATGTGCTCACTGAGATCCAAGCATGTACAACCATCGAAGTCTATGGTAGAGAAACACGCAAACTATTGCCTGTTGCTTCCCTGTTGCACCGGCTCTCTGAGTAGAGGTGGAGCTCTTGCCTCCCAATCAGGAGGTTGTGAGTTCAATCCTAGGTAGAGGCAGATGTAGGGTCTCCTGCTTGGGCAGTGGGGTTGGAGTAGATGACCTGTAAGGTCCCTTCCAACTCTGTTAATCTGTTATCTAAGATAACAAATAGGCACAGAAAAGATGGTAGGAAATGCTTTTTACTGGAGTAAAGTAGAAGGGCATCTCGAAAACCTGTAGAAGATTCTGTCGGTCTCATGCAGAACAAAATCAAGGGGGACTTTCTTTGAGTTTCTTTCTCACTCTTTCCTGTCCTCGGGACAAGATAATCTTTCCCACAAGCGTCACCTTTATCACTAATGGCTTGCTCGTTCCTTCGCTTTTCCCAGGATCAACTTCTCTCTCTTCTTTTACACCTTTTCAAACTTAGAAACATTCAAAGTGTAAACTTGAAAGATTAAGGGTCCCTTGCCCTTTAATCCTGAGCCTCACAAGAATCTGGCAGCCCTTGTTTCCATGGATTCAATGGCTGACCTCGATTCTCTTACAAAGGGGTTTTCTTGAAAATTGGCAAAGATTTATAAATTTTTATCTTCTTCCCTGAAAGGCAACTGCAGCGTTCCTTCACCTTTACCTTCTTTCCATTTTTCTCCTGTTATATTCTCTGTGTGTGTGTGTGTGTGTCTTCCTCCCACTCTCTCCCGCGCTCTCTTTTCCTCTTTCTCTCTCGCTCTTTCCTTTTCTCTCTGTATCTCTGTCTCTCTCTCCCTTCCTCCCTCCCTCCTCTCTCTCTCCTCTCTCTCTGTCTCTCCTTTCTGCTCTCTCCCACTCTCTCTTTCCCTCTCTCCCTTTCTTTCTCTCCCTCTCTTTCTCCTCCCTCTCTTTCCTTCTTTCTCTCTTTCTCTGTATTTCTTTCCCCCCCTCTCCCTCTCCCTCCCTCTCTCTTTCCCTCTCCCTCTCTCTTTCCTTCTCTATCTCTCCATATCTCCCTCCCTCCTCTCCCTCCTCTCTCTCTATCTCTCTCTGTCTCTCTTTCCTGATCTCTCCCGCTCTCTCTTTCTCTCTCTTTCTTTCCTTCTCTCTCTCTCTCTCTGTATCGCTCTGGCTCTCTCTCCCTCCCTCCTCTCCCTCTGTCTCTCCTTCCTGCTCTCTTTCCCTCTCTCCCTCTCTCCCCTCCTTCTCTCCTTCTCTCTCTCTCTCTGTATTTCTTTCCCACTCTCTCTGTCACTCTCTCGCTCCCTTCCTTCCTGTCTATCTTTCCTTCTCTCTCTCTCTCTCCATCTCTCTCTTTCTCCCTCCCTCCCTCCCTCTTTTCTTCTCTCTCCCCCTTCTTCTCTCTCTCTCTATATATCTCTCTCCATCTCTCTCACACCTAGATTTTGGGGAGGAAAACAAGGGAAAAATATCTGCCTCCCAGCAATTTGCTTCCTTGCAACAAACAGCAAAGACAGTATACATTGTTTGTAGTGTTATATTTCAGACTATACTTGTACAGATGCTGTTAAAATTGATGTGCTTTCTGGAAGTATAGTTATTCTCTGCTATTTAAAAGAAGATACAATAACACTGGGCCTCTTCAGTCAAGCCTTTATTTAAAAAGCTTCTTCATTGTGTTAAGCTGTCTAGAATAATAATAAAGCTGTCTTTAAAAACTAAGTCTAATAATTCGAACATTCTGTAGGCATTTATAGTTGTTGACTTACCTCCTTGCAGCAAACAGCCTGATTAGCAGAAGAAGAAAAAAATCTGCCTCCCAGCAATTTGCCACATGGAGCAAACAGCAAGTTTCACTTTCAGTTTCTCCTGATCATCAGCTGTTTCAGGCTGCAGGGATTGCTTTAGCTTATTGAAGCCTCCACAAGCCCCTGTTTGCTGCAAGGAGGTAAATTTCATTCTAATTTTAGTACAATGACAATAAAGATTATTATTATAAATTGCTGGGAAGCAGAGGCCAAAGAGTGGGGGCCGGTGGGTGGGTGGGGCTACATTTAGTGTATAAGAAGCACCCAAATTTCCATCCTTTTTTAGGGGGGGAAAGGTGCGTCTTATACTCCGAAAAATATGGTAAATCGCACGTCACAGCTAATTGTCACACAGCTGATCGTGGGAACTATAGGTTCACCCAAACTGGTAGCATTTTTTTTTTTTTATGGTTTGGGCAAACCAGTCTGAACCGGTAGCATTTCACCCCTGGTTGCGGTGTGATGGTGTTAAAAGTACCATCTCAGGATGTAAGCTGCTCCAAGCAAAGCTGCCTATTGCAATTGACCGATGGGGATTTTGTCAATGCCGATGGTGCTTCCTTGAGTGGTGGTTTTGGGGATTGCACCCAAGGCATCAATTACTATTGGTACTATCTTTTTTTTTTTTTTTTTGGGCCACAGTTGTTCTATTAATGTTGCTGTTTTTTCCCCAGGTTGCATGAATGCAGCTACTGACTTGCTAGAAGGCAGTATCTGGAGGTGGATCATGTCACAATTTTTGCCTCAGAATAGCAAACCTTCATGGGTTGGAATCGAAGCACGAGCAAGCGAAACAATGGAAGCAAACAAACTACGAACAACTACGGACCTCCGCTCCTTCCGTCAAAAACTCAAAACATACTTTTTCTGCTTGGCCGGCCTAGGTTAGTCTCTACCTTTGGGGTGTTAGGGAATTTTAGGGTTATAACTTGGGGATTTTAGCGCAGGGATAATCCTAATTTAATTCGTTTTTATTCACTGTATTTATTCTATGTATGTATTTTTATAGTATTTTAATTTTTTCCCTGTGCACCGCTCCGAGTCCCCTTGGGGAGAGGATGCGGTATACAAAATAAATTTATTATTATTATTATTATAAACCATTTCTCCCTGCGCCGCTCTCGATCTCCCCACAACCCACCTCCCACTATTATTATTCCAGCAACAAACCTACTTATTTTTATCCCCCGAAAGCTGCCTTCTCCTTCTTCTTCTTCTTCACTTGTTCATCTTCACCTTCCTACGTATCTCCCTGCCTTTCTTCTGACGGGAGAAGATTATTGCCCGACTTGTAATTTCTATAAAGGGATCACACACAAAAAAAAAAAATAGTCAAGTGATATTAGACCCACTTTAGAATCCATTCCACCTTCTGTCGTCTGTACTTCTCTATCCATTCCGCTGGCTAAGAATCCCAACGTTATTAACGGCAATCGATTGGCTGGGAGTAAGTGGTATTTCTCTCGCAAATAGAGATTCAGGACAGGAGCATCAGACCTTGCAAGGGGTTTTCAGTTTCTCCCTCCCTTCCTAAGCATCTCTTAATAGATCCCATTTGGCCTGAGCTTTCGTTGATGGTGAGGAGCAGAGAGAGGGAAAGAGGCAGTGCAGCCTTCTCTTAGGGGAAGAAGGGAAATGAAAGCCATGGCCCAAACCGGTTCCAGTGACAGCACCAGTGACCAGTTGACTGGGCCAAGTTCCAAGAAATGTGGGTATTTGGAGACGGCATTCCCTAAATCCTGATTCTTCTCTGCTTATCCAGGCAGGACAGGCTAATAAGGCAGGATAATGGCATTAATGCTCCGAGTCTCACGATCTTCGGCAAGGGTGTTAAGAAGTCCAGAGGATAGTGGTTTCGGGGTTGTGGTCATCAGGGAATGAGGGAGGGGAAAGGAGAGGGGAAAGGGACGAGAGTTGAGGAGAGTTGAGAGGAGAAGAGAGGAGAGAAGGAAGGAAGGATGAGAGAAGGAAGGAATAGAGGAAGGGAGAGGTGGGAAGGAAGGCATAATGAGAGAAGGGAGAGAGTGGAAGGGAGTGATGAGAGAGAGGGAGGAAGGAAGGGAGAGGTGGGAGATGAAAGGAAGGAATGATGAGAGAAGGAAGGAGGGAGAGAGGGAGAAAGAGCTGGGAGAAGGAAGGAAGGAAGGAAGGGAGAGGTGGGAGAAGGAAAGAAGGAAGGAATGATGGGAGAAAGAAGAAGGGAGGGAGGGAGGAGTGATGAGAGAAGGGAGGGAGGAAGGAAGGAAGAAGTGATGAGAGAGAGGGAGGGAGGAAGAGAAAGGTGGGAGATAGAAGGAAGGAGTGGTGAAAGAACGAGGGAGGAAGAGGTGGGAGAAGGAAGGAAGGAACGGAGAGGTGGGAGAAGGAAGAAAGAAAGGGAGAGGTGGGAGAAGGAAGGAAGAAAAGAACAATGAGAGAAGTAAGGAAGGGAAGGAGGAAGAGAGGGAGGGAAGGGAAGGGAAGGGAGGGAGGGAGGGAAGGGAGGAAGGAAGGAAGGAAGGAAGGAAGGAAGGAAGGAAGGAAGGAGAGATGCTGAATTGACCCACTACCTCACATCCTAACATTTGACTTTGCATGTTGTGTGTGAACGTAGCCTTTATGGTTTACAAACCCTGGTTTCCTCAATCAATTTGGATTCTTCAGCAGGCCAGAAATAAACCAACCATGCAGTCAAAGGTCAAAGAGGACTTCCGAGCAGATTTCAAGAAAAGTTCGAAAGCAACCACCACACAGCCCAACCGTTGAGTGATATAACAACCTTCCCATATTGGAAACGAAGACCACGGTTCCCAATGAGGGGGAAACCCCGAGGCTCCAGAAGAAAAGGGGAACCAATCTGTTGGGAGGAGAAGATCCTGCCTGGCCTGGAAGAATGGGGGCTTGGTGGTCCCCGAACAATGAGGGACAAGGAAGGCAAGGCTGAGGGAAGCCACGTGTGCCTGTGAACTGCTCCATTGAGAGGGCCTGAGGCTGCTTCTTTGCAGTCAATAAAGCCATGGCCAGCTCATCTATTTATAAGCTTGATAAAAAGCCAGAGCAAGTGTTTGGCGGAGGAAGCTCATTTTTGACACAGCTCACCATTGTCTGCTGTGTCTCTGGCAGCTTTCCATCGCTCCGGAGATGCGCAACCCTCCCGTCCTAACCCAGCAGCTGGGAGAAATGCTTTGGCAAAGAGGGTACTAACAGGGCAGCTGCCGAGACGGAGAACCAGGGGGCTTCGGCACCCCGAACCCTCCTCTGCTTCTCCTGGCCCAGGAGGAGCCAAGGAGAGAGGGCTCACGCACTTCCATTCCCAAGGGATGGTTTGGGGCAGAGGTGAGTTCCTACAGCCCGGTTCGGCCAAGTAGGTAGAAACTCAGCCAGACTCGTGCCTGAACTGGTTCTATGCTTGGCGCCGCCATCTTTATTTTCTGTTCATGCGCAGAATAATCTTCATTGGAAAAGGTGCAAATGTGCACACATTTTTGTACGCCGAACTTCAGCATGACCGGCTGGGGAATTCTGAGAGTGTCAACCCTGAAGCTGACCTGACCGAAGCCATTTTGAGGCTTCAGTGTTGCCACCCTGGAGCTGGGGGGTAGCGAGGGGAGAATAGAGATCGTTGGGGTTTGTAGCCAAAACAAAAGACTTTCTCCTGGGAACCAAGGACATTCCCACAGGTGGCTGGGGAGACGAGGAGCGATGTCACCAGGCATCCAGATGGGACCTTGATTGGACCATATGGCTGATTGTTTGAGAAAGGGGGAGAAAATTTTGCTTTTAATTACCATATTTTTCAGCGTATAAGATGCACCTTTTTCCATCAAAAAAAGAGGCTGAAAATCTGGGTGCGTCTTACACAATGAATACAGCATTTTGTGCCTCCTGAAACCCCGCCCCCTTCACCAAAATGGCTTTGCATAGCCTCTAGGAGGCTTCCAGAGAGCTCCTGGGGGCTGGGGAGGGCAGAAACGAGTGAAATATGGGCCAATTTTTGCTCAAATGCTCCCCCAGACCTCAGGATCACTCTATAAGCCTCCGAAAGGCTATTCATGCTGGGGGGTTTGACAAAAAGGGGGCCCATTTACATGAAAAACAGGCCGGTTTTTGCTTGTTTTGGGAGGGCACCCCCCAGAAGCACTCTACAAGCCTCCTAAAGGCTATTCGTGCCCTTTTTTGAAAAACAAAATGGGCCCATTTTCATGAAAAACAGGCCATTTTGGGGAAGGCTGCAGAGTGCAAAACCTTTTCCCCCCCTTTAATTTGCCTTTTCAAAATCTTGGTGCGTCTTATACTCCGGTGTGTCTTATACTCCAAAAAATACGGTAGGTGACAACGGTGGGAATATTCAGAGTTGGTTTTCGCCAACCTGTGCCAATACGATATGTCCAATATCAACCTACGGTTTGCTACGGGCGTATTACTTGGAACCCTGACAGAGAGTTGAAGCTCACAAGTCTTAAAGTTGCCAGGTTGGACAACTTTAGACCCCTAATCTGAGCCCATCGTATTGTCATCCCACCGGTTGGGGGACTCCAACCCTACGGACAGCACACTCGAGTTCTGCCTGACTTTTCCCTCGGCTCCCCAAAGTGGGTAAACACTGACTTTTAATCAGAGAGAGGAAGTGTTTGTGAACAAGCAGCCCTGGGCAACGCTGTGTGGGCAACCCGTTGGATTCTTGCCAAGTCTCCTGCTCTGCTTCTGGTCCTTCATCCTCATGTCCCGGCCTGACCTATTTCTTTTTTATATACGTCTTTCATGGTGTCATGGTCTTACAAGAGGTCCCCATTCAGCGTGGCTTCGGCTTGACTGCGCTGAAAGCGATCGGAGATGCAGCTGCCTATCTCCGCAATCCGCCACCGATGCTCTTTCAATAGAGATCTGGCAAACGATCAATGGCAGCCAGCCCAGCAGTTTGACTCTATAGATTGGCAAGAGAGACTAGGAAAATCTGCTTGGAGGAGAGGGGGGGGAAAACCCACTCTGTGGAAGGGGTGAAGGTGTTGGCCGAAGAGCAACGAGATGGTGGTTCAAGTCCAGCTTCACCACAGAAGCTTTCTGGGTTACATTGGACCAGACATTCATTCCTGGTCCAACCTACCTCACAGGTCAGAAAGGCTGTGTATGCCAGCTAGAGTTAGTGGTGGAAAGGCAGGAAGTAAATTGGACAGTTGACATTTTCTACCTGGGAGTGTGAGATCCTTCTTAGAAGATCCTCAGCATTAGGAATGCAAGCACTTCTCCTTCTTTGTACAGTTGAGCTTAGGAATTGCTCTGTCCATCCATCTATCCATCCATCCATAAGGTAAAGGTTCCCCTCACACTTATATGCTAGCCGTTTCCGACTCTAGGGGGCAGTGCTCATCTCTGTTTCAAAGCTGAAGAGCCAGCGCTGCCTGAAGATGTCTCCGTGATCATGTGGCCAGCATGACTAAACGCCGAAGGGGCATGGAACGCTGTGACCTTCCCACCAAAGGTGGCTCCTATTTTTCTACTTGCATTTTTACGTGCTTTAGAACTGCAAGATTGGCAGAAGCTGGGACAAGTAACGGGAGCTCCCTCTGTTATGTGGCGCTAGGGATTTGAACCGTCGAACTGCTGATCTTTCTGATCGACAAGCTCAGTGTCTTAGCCATTGAGCCACCGTGTCCCTAATCCATCCATCCATGCCTTGATGCAATTAATGTGGGTCCAAGCATTTCCCAGGGTTCCAGAAGGCCAAATTTCTGATAGCAGTAGAAGGAATGCTTCTTTGTCTTTAGAGATTCTCAAGTCATCCAGGCCATGGTTATCCCAAAGGTGCTTTTTCAAGAAGCAGCTGGACTCTCTGTTTTTTCTCTGAAGGCGTTTCACTTCTCATGCAAAAAGCTTCTTCAGCTCTGACAGGATGGTGGGGAATGGAAGGATTGATACTCCTTGCAGACAGCTGGTCATTTGCATCCTTTTAGAGGGTTGTTGAGGCCACCTGGAGGTTTATCAGCCATCTATCACTACGTTGAACAGCCCCCTCTCAAACATCTTCTATCTCCAGTCTACAACACAGTCCTTTCAACCGTTCCACACCCATTTGCACCACTCAGGTGACCCTGAGGACACAGACACAGCTCCAAGTGGCCTCAACGACTCCCTAAAAAGGATGCAAATGACCAGCTGTCTGCAAGGAGGATAAATCCTTCCATTCCCCACCATCCGGTCAGAGCTGAAGAAGCTTCTTGGATGAGAAGTGAAATGTCTTCAAAAAAAACCCCAGAAAGTCTAGTAGCCTCCTGGGGGTGCGGGAAAGCCCCTTTGGGCTTCCTGTGAATCTGGGCCTCTGTTCCATCTTCCCATCTTTCCCTTCAACACCCCCCCCACCCGCCCCGCTGCTTATTATTCTTGCTGGGTATGGCAATGAGTACAAGATCTCCGTTCTGCGGCACAAGAAAGTTACTCTTCCAGTAGAGCGTAAGTTTTCCGCTGTGCAACTTTGCCAGCTCACCCTCCCAAATCCGAGCAGCCCACCTGTTAGGTGGTGATGCATTTACAGGCGGTGTGAGCCCTCCCCTCTCCGACTTATATTCAAGGCAAAAAAAACCCCCCAAAATAAATGCAGAAGCGCAGCTGTCATTCTGTTTCTTTCCTTTCTTGGGGGTGGTGGGTGGTGGATGGGACGGGGGGGTACCCCATGCTTTGCGCAGAGCCGAGCCGGCTCGCGGGGATCGAATTGCAGTGAGTTCTCCTCTTCTGGTGGAGAAAGGTTAGGAAGCCACCAACCTGCCCCAGGAGGAGAGCAACGTCCAGCAGCTGTTCAGCCTTCCAAGTTGGCAACTTCTAGATAAGGTGTGAGTCTTTCTTCTAGAGTCTTGCAAGGGCGATAATTCTTCTCCCCAGGTGGAACAGAGGTCCACATTTCATTGATGGTGGAGGAAGGATGAATTGATAAAAGACTTCTTTCTTTTTCCTCTGTGTACCAATCTGTAAATCCATCCTTCCTTCCTTCCTTGCTTCCTTCCTTCTATCTCCCTTCCCTCCCTCCTTCCCCCTTCCTTCCTTCCTTCCTTCCTTCCTTCTCCCTCCCTCATTCTTTCTTTCCAGCCTGCCTCCTTCCTTCCTTCCCTCCCTCCTTCCCCCTTCCTTCCTTCCTTCCTTCTCCCTCCCTCATTCTTTCTTTCCTGCCTGCCTCCTTCCTTCCTTCCCTCCCTCCTTCCCCCTTCCTTCCTTCCTTCCTTCTCCCTCCCTCATTCTTTCTTTCCTGCCTGCCTCCTTCCTTCCCTCCCTCCTTCCTCCTTCCTTCCTTCTCCCCCTTCGCCCCCTCATTCTTTCCTTCCTCCCTTCCTCCTTCCTTCCACCTTTCTTCTTTCTTTCCTCCTTCCTTCCACTCCCTCTCTTCCTTCCTTCTCCCTCCCTCCCTCCCTCCCTCCTCCCTTCTTTCCTTTATTTATTTATTGCATTTGACAAAGCAGACTCTTACTGATGAAATGAAAGAAAACATATGAATAGAATAAGGAAAGAATGAAAAGGAATAATGGAATGGAACAGAACAGAATTCTTTATTGGCCAAGTTTATTGGACACACAAGGAGTTTGTCTTTAGTGTATATGCTCTCAGTGTACATAAAGAAAAATAAAATAGAATACATTCATCAATACGAATACGAATATTTATTTGTATAACCGCGTCCTCTCCCCTAGGGGACTCGGAGCGGTGTACAGGGAGAAAATTAAAACAGCATAAAAAAATATACATAAATACACTAAAAACAAATTAAATTTAACTATCCCTGCACTAAAATTTCCATTTAAAATTAACAATCCCTAATCCCTGGGTAGAGACTAACCTAGGCCGGCCAAGCAGAAAAAATGAGTTTTTAATTTCTGACGGAAGGAGCGGAGGTCCGTAGTTGTTCTAATTTCAGGGGGAAGGTCGTTCCAGAGGGCTGGGCCCGCCACAGAGAAGGCCCTTCCCCTGGGCGTCGCCCGCTGACAAAGTCTAGTGGACGGCACCCGGAGAAGTCCCTCTCTGTGGGAGCGAATCGGCCAGGAGGATGTATGAGGCAGAATCCGATCCCGCAGATAATAATAATCTTGATATACAACACTTACTGATAGTCATAGGTTACTAATAAGCAATCAAATACTAGGAAACAAATAAAACAATATAAAATTTAAAGATACAAGCAACATAGTTATTAGTCATAAGTGGAAAGAGATAGGTACTAGGAAGGAAGATAAGAATAATGGTAAGACAGTCTTAGTAGATAATTTGACAGTGTTGTGAAGAATGGTTGCAGGAATTGCAGGAAGTTTAATGAAAAGAAGGACCAGGGGTGGCATAATAAGAGTGTTACGATATCTCACAAAGAAGAGGGAGTCAAGGTGTTCTCCAAAGCACCTGAACGCAGGACAAGAAGCAATGGATGGAGACTAATCAAAAAGTGAAGCAACCTAGAACTAAGGATCAACTTCTGGACAGTGGGAACAATTAATCAGTGGAATGACATGCCTCCAGAAGTTGTAAATGCTCCATCACTGGAGGTCTTTAAGAAGAGATTGGACAACCATTTGTCTGAAGTGGTGTAGGGTTTCCTGCCTAAGCAGGAAGTTGGACTAGAAGACCTCCAAGGTCCCTTCCTTCTCTGTTATTCTGCTAAATTTTATAACACAGTAAAATAGTAAACCATTACGATCCCCAAAGATCTTACTATACTGCCTCTCTGTTAGCTTCATTTTATTTATTTATTTATTTATTTAAATTTATATCCCGCCCTTCTCCACAAAGGACCCAGGGCGGCGCACAGGAAAATTTAAAAACATACAAAATACAATAAATATAATTTAAAAAACTATTAAATAAACCTATCCTGCGCTAAAACCAAATTTTAAAAACCCAATTTAAAACTACCTAAAAGTCCCCATGGGAGGTTAGGCTAGGCCGGCTTGTTGGAACAAATATGTCTTAAGACATTGGCGGAAGAGGCGGAGGTCGGTGATGGTACGTAATTCAGGGGGTAGGTCATTCCAAAGGGCTGGGCCCGCCACAGAGAAGGCTCTTCCCCTGGGTGTCGCCAGTCGGCATTGTCCGGCCGACGGCACCCTGAGAAGGCCCTCTCTGTGGGAGCGTATCGGTCTAAGGGATGTATGGGGCAGGAGGCGGTCTCGCATATAACTAGGCCCCGAGCCATGGAGCGCTTTAAAGAGCCATGGAGCGCTTTAAAGAGCCATGGAGCGCTTTAAAGATAGTTGTCAAAACCTTGAAGCGCACGGTTTGCATGCAAGAAAGCCATGCTTTCTTGCATGCAAAATAATCTTCAGAGTAGATCACTATAGGGATGTCTTAACCTGAGGTGGTAATTGTGCAGGTTCTGACCAGTTCTGCAGAATCAGTAACAGAAGTTTTGAGTAGTTCGGAGAACCGGCAAATCCCACCTCTGACTGGCCCCGCCCCCATCTATTCTCTGCATCCTGAGTCCCAGCTGATCGGGAGGAAATGGAGATTTTGCAGTATCCTTCCCCTGCCATGCCCACCAAGCGACACCCACAGAACTGGTAGTAAAAAAAATTGAATCCCACCACTGGTCTTAACGCATGAGCCTGATGGGTGCTTGTCCCCATGAGCATAGGGCCCCATACTAATATGTATTTGTTAACCCTTCGCTGCACCCTGTCTCCTATAAATGCCACAACTGTATGGCTTACTGAGTATAGTTGTGTTTTTCAAGCCTTCGCGCATTGTTGAAATGTTTATCATGTTGATAAGTTGTTGCTGCACAGCAGGTTTTTAATGGCTCAGCACCGATTTGGTTGGAAGTGCCAATAAAATAAACATATGTTTAATTTTATCGACCATTTACATTTTTATTCCTCTGAGTAGTTGCCGCAGGAAACCTAGGGCCAATAATGCTGTTAAGACGGCCCTGAGATCATAGTAACCAAGAGATGAAGTTCATTCATTCATGAGGGTCACCAGAGGTGGGTGGCCAATTTCTTTACTATCAGATCGGGGGCGCGAGCGACGCTTCTGAGCATACACAAAAGCATCTGGGCAGATGGGCAGAGACTCTCGCTGCTGCTGCTACTGGTTTGGCCAATCCGGGCAACCCACCTCTGATAGTAACCCATAATGTGATGTGCTTGGTTTTGGCTTGCTGTATTACATGAAACCAGCCACAGTGTTTTCTACATGACTACGTCTCAAGGACATAGTAATTTACAGAGTAATTTACAATAAGGGTCGCGGTGTCTCAGTGGCTGCTGAGCTTGTTGATCAGAAGGTTGGCATTTTGGTGGTTCGAATCCCTAGCACCGTGTAACGGAATGAGCTCCCATGACTTGTCCCAGCTTCTGCCAACCTAGCAGTTGTAAAAAATGCAAGTAGAAAAATAGGAAACACCTTTGGTGGGAAGGGAACAGCGTTCCGTGCTCCTTCAGCATTGAGTCATGCCGGCCACATGACCACGGCGACGTCTTCGGACAGTCTGGGATGGCTTGAATATTCCTGCTGTGCTGAACACAGAGTTTGGACCTGTTCAAGACCCCATCAACCCTATGATTTTCTGAACATGCCAATCCAATCCAAAACCTTCTTGTAATCTATGGATCATTCAAAAAACGTTCCCAGTAACATTCAATAACTTCCTTCCTTCCTTCAGCCCCACAACCAAATTCCCTCGGAAGGCTTGAAAAAAAGACTTATAAAGGTATAACCAGGTGATGTGCCTTCAGACAGGAAATTTCACAATGTACACACCAGGTTTGACAGATGAACAGAATTGGAAGGGACCTTGTAGGTCATCTTGTCCAACCCCCTGCCCAAGTAGGAGACCATATGCCATTTCTGACAAATGGCAGTCCAGTCTCTTCTTGAAAGCTTCCAGCGATGAGGCTGGAAGGCAATTTCTGTTCCCTGGGTTGATCGTTCTCACTGTCAGAAAATCCCTCCTTATTTCCAGGTTGAATTTATCCTTGTTTAATTTCCATCCATTATTCCTTGTCTGGCCTTCAGGTGCCTTGGAAAATGGTTTGACCCCCTCCTCTCTGTGGCAGCCCCTCTAATATTGGAAGATGCTACCGTGTTTCCCCGAAAACAAGACAGGGTCTTATTTCCCTTTGACTCCTGAAATAAGCGCTGGACCTTGTTTTTGGGGAGGTCTTATTATTTTTGAGGTTCAGGAGGCAGAGAGCATGGTCACCTCATGGCTGCTTCTGTGTTGCAATATTTTCAAGGAGGGCTTATTTTAGCGCATGCGCTCAAAAGCCCGCTTGGGCTTATTATCTGGGGAGGTCTTATTTTCAGGGAAACAGGGTATCATATTTCCCCTGGTCCTTCTCTTCACTAGACTAGCCATGCCCAGTTCCTGCAACTGTTCATCGTACCTCTTAGCTTCCAGACTCCTAATCGTCCTAGTTGCTCTTCTCTGCACTCTTTCCAGAGTCTCAACATCATTTTTACAATGCGGTCACCAAACCCAGATGCATTATTCTAGGCGTGGTCTTACTAAGGTGTTGTTAGTGGTATTATCAGCACCTCCCTTGATCTTGATTGTATCCCTCTGTTAATGCAATTGAGGATTGCATTGGCTTTTTTGGCTGCCGCTGCACACTTATCCAACCATCTCATTGATGACATCACAGCTTGCAGTTCCTCTGAATTGGATTGTGGCTAATTAGCAGGGAAGCACTCCATTGCAAGATTGAAGGGACTTTTGAGGGTCACTCCAGGATGCTGAAATAATTATTTGGTCATTTTCCACCCCTCTTTCCTTCTCCCAGGTCATCGGCTGCTTGATCTAATCTAAAGAGGTTCTGTAATAATGGGCTTGTGATATTCAAAAACGTTTCAATTTCTTTGTGGTTTAAAAGCAGAGGGGAAAGCCTACACATGAGGCATGCCACTCACCCCCTCCAAAAAATAATTTCCAAGATTAGCCGAAGCTGAGCCGAAGAGCCAGCGCTGTCCGAAGATGTCTCCGTGGTCATGTGGCCGGCATGACTCAACACCGAAGGTGCACAGAATGCTGTTCCCTTCCCACCAAAGGTGGTTCCCATTTTTCTACTTGCATTTTTTTTAGGCTTTCCAACTGCTAGGTTGGCAGAAGCTACCGTTTCTTTCTTATCCATTTGACTTCACATGCACTGGATTCCAGTCCACTAAAATCCTGCAGAAATTCTCTTCAGTGTGGGGCATCTGTTTTTTTGTTTTTTTGCTTCAAATTTTAGCGAGAAGGAGTGGAGCCATCAGCACCTTCCCAAATATAGGTAGACTGCCTTGCCCTCTGCTGAATTAGATCAAAAACACATGAAAGGCACGAGTGTATTTTTAGCATCCTCATAATCCGAGATTCTTTTTTAGCTGCAAAACCAACTCCTCCAGCCTTTCAAAATTTCACACCCTATAACTCCCCCGGAAAAGCAGATTTCCAACAGTCGGAAAAGCGTGGGCCTGAAAATAGTGTTATAACTTTTATTTATTTATTTATGACATGGGCATGTTCTTCATCGTTGGAAGTCAGGTTCGTGGAGCAATTCCATCTCCTTTCACGAAACCATCAGCATCGTCGTCTTTTAATGACCTCATAATTATGGGGTGGTGTCATGGCAACTGAATGGAGCTAGCAGAGTGTTTTAATGGCCAGATGCCTTTCCTGTTGCCAGTGTGGAGTTTTATTCAGCAGATATATTCTCAGTGTGCCCAGAGAGAGAAATACCTGCCTCTACCTGGGATCGAACTCACAGCCTCCTGACTGTGAGGCGAGAGCTCCACCTCTAACCACTGCACCGCCCCTTTATAATAATAATTACCCAAAGTCTAAAATGAGCTGATTGAACCACTGAGGTAACACAGGCACAACATTTCTCCAAGTAAAACAGCAATCAAAATAGGTAGCCCTTCACTTCTGAGGGAACCCAGCATTTCTGTGGTTGAGTGAGACATTCTTTAAGTGTGATTTGCCCTGTTTTATGAGCTTTCTTGCCACAGTTGTTAAGTGAATCACTGCAGCTGTTGAGTTATTAACACGGTTAATAACTCAACCTTCGGTATGCAAAGCGTCAGGGAGAGTAAGCAGTGACAAGGGGACGTGGTCAGGGGCGTGGCCAGCCAGCCATTGCTACCAGTTCACCAAACTTGACAAAATTTCTGGCACCGGTTCGGACGAACTGGTGCTAACAGGCTAAATACCAACTCTGGATTAAACGCCGAAGGCGCACGGTACGCTGTTAGCTTCCCACCAAAGGTGATTCCTATTTTTCTACTTGCATCAAAAGCACCGTATTTTTCAGAGTATAGGACGCACCGGAGTATAAGATGCACCAAGATTTTGAAGAGGTAAATTAAAAACAAAAGATTTTGCACTCTGCAGGCTTCCCAAACCCTCTGCACGCCTAATTTTTTGTGAAAAATGGGGCACGCAGAGAGTTTGGGAGGCTTGTAGAGTGCTCCTTGGGGCTGGGGGGGGGGGCAAAACAAGCAAATATCAGCCCGATTTCCACTCATTTTTGCCCTCCTCAGCCCTCAAATGCACTTTGGAGATCTCCCAAACCCTCTGCATGTCCATTTTTGTGAAGGGGACCGGGTTTCAGGAGGGAAAAAAATGCTGTATTCAGTGCATAAGAAGACACCCAGATTTTCACCCTCTTTTTAGGGGCGAAAACATGTGTCTTATACTCCGAAAAATACGGTATTTTTCTACCCTGCATCAAAAATATAGGGGAGGTATTTGCCCACCAATCCTGATAAATGAAGCTCCCTTCAACAAGGGTTAAAATTGCCTAGTCAAGTCAGATAAACTTGGCTATTACTTCCATCTTAAAAATCCAACAGTGAAGCTTGTGGATCGGTATTTTGCCTGGTAGAATAGTATATATACATTATGCATCTCTCTTAAAGAATTGCTCATGGAGAGACTCCAGAAAGAACAAATGTTGTTCCCTATAAAAATGTGAAAGCTGTATTGATTATTCAAATCAGGCACGTTGGTAGATTCCTTGTTACACTCAGCTAAGCAAAATAGCATGCGGAAGGTGCTAGAAAGATATTGCCAGTTTTTTTCCCCCACTTGTTTTTATAGCTCTACTAATTAGCAACAATTTAGGACTTTATTATGCTGATTCCCATCTTCTGGAAAGCAATTTTTTGTGTGTGTCGGATACTTGGCAAGCGCCTAAAACCGAAAAGGAGTTCCTTTCTAAGTGTAATTCTCAGACTTCTCTTTAGCAGGATTTGTTGAAATGAATGGGACAAGGTTACAATGCTTCCAGGGCTTTAGGCTGTCTGCTGGGGACATCAACTTTGTCACAATCGCAGGGCATGGCTGGGTAACTGATGCACTGTACCATTCTATACATGTGTGATGCATGAAGCATAGTTTAAAAGTGGCCAAGGATCAACTATTTTGTCACTGTGTTGTTGTTAGCTGCAAAATCGTGTCCAGCCCATAGCAACCCCATGGACAATGTTCCTCCAAGCCTTCCTGTCTTCTACCATCCCCTGGTGTCCATTTAAGCTCATGCTGACTGCTTTAGACTCCATCCAGTCACCTCCTTCTCTGTCGTCCCCTTCTTCTCTTGCCCTCCATCTTTCCCAGCATGAGGCTCTCCTCCAGTGAGTCTTTCCTTCTCATTCGGTGGCCAAAGAATTTGAGTTTCATCTTCAGGATCTGGCCTTCTAAAGAGCAGGCAGGGTTGATCTCCTCTAGGACTGACCGGTTGGATCGCTTTGCAGTCCAAGGGACTCGCAGGATTCTTCTCCAGCACCAGAGTTCAAAGGCCTCCATTCTTTGGTGCTCAGCCTTCCTTATGCTCCAACCTTCACAGCCATTCATTGCAACTGGGAAAACCAAAGCCTTGGCTATACACACTTTTGTTGGCAGGGTGATGTCTCTGCTTTTGAGTATGCTGTCTAGGTTTGCCATCGCTTTCCTCCCCAGGAGCAAGCCTCTTTTAATTTTCTGGCTGCAGTCCCCATCTGCGGTGATCTTGGAGCCCAGGAAAATAATATCTTGTCATACCTGACATTATTGTCCATGGAGATGATCACTCATCCAGGTGACGGTTGTCCCAAAGGTGCTTTTTCAAAAGCCAACTGCGTGTTCCTTTTTTTTTTTATCTTGAAGACGTTTCACTTCTCATCCAAGAAGTTCTCCTGTTCTGATTGAATGGTGGGGAATGGGAGAGCTGTGGTGGCACAGTGGTGAGCATGCAGTACTTCAGGCTACTTCTGCTGATCACTGGCTGCCAGCAGTTTGGCAGTTCAGGTCTCCCCAGGCTCCAGGTTGACTCAGCCTTCCATCCTTCTGAGGTGGGTAAAATGAGGACCCCGATTGTTTGGGGCAAGAGGCTGACACTTAGGTCTAAGTGCTATTGCTATTGATCTTCTTTGCAGATGACTGCAAATAATATAAAGGCTTCAGAACTGAAGAAGCTTCTTGGATGAGAAGCAAAACATCTTCAAGGAAAAAAACCCCAAGAAAGTCAAGTTGCAAAAAGCACGTTTGGGGCCTGATGTTGTTGATGGCCTTGGAGATTTTTTGGATCGATTGACCTCTTTTCCAATTGACCAATGGATGATTATAGCACTTAGCACTTAGACTTATATACCACTTCACAGTGTTTGCAGCCCTCTCTAAGCGGTTTACAGAGTCAGCCTATTGCCCCCCAACAATCTGGGCCCTCCTTTTATCAACCTCAGAAGGATGGAAGGTTGAATCAACCTTGAGCTGGTCAGAATCGAACTGTGGCACAGTTTTCCCGCCATAGCACTTAGCACTTAGACTTATATACCTCTTCACAGGGCTTCGCAGTTCTTGTTAAGCAGTTTACAGAATCAGCCTATTGACCCCAACAATCTGGGTCACCGTTTTACCGATCTCAGAAGGATGGAAGACTGAGTCAGTCTTGAGCACTTACCACTTGCTATGGGCACATAATACCATAAGTGGTGAACCTGTATTAAAGCGGGGGGGGGGGGGGGGGAAGAAAAAGAAAAAAAGAGGCGGAAATACATAAGTGGTTAGAAAAGATGATAGGAAGACATGTAGATTTTAAACCCAAACTTTTTCTATTAGGTAATAGCCCCATAAAAATTGGATAAACAAGATATATATTTAATACTAGCCGTTCCCAGCCATGCGTTGCTGTGGCCCAGTCTGGTTAAATGGCCAACCAATCTGTGTGTAGATCCACACCTCAACACACAAACACGTAAACACAACCACCATATAATCCCAGCCTACCTGCCTACTCCCTCTCTCCCTCTACGTACCTACTTACTGTATTTCTCCTTCTCCCTCTGTATCCCTCTACCTACCTACCTACCTACTGTATTTCTCCCTCTCCCTCTCTATCCCTCTACTTATCTACCTACCTACCTACCTACTGTATTTCTCCCTCTCCCTCTCTATCCCCCTACTTACCTACCTACCTACATTTCTCCCTCTCCCTCTCTATCTATCTACCTACCTACCTACTGCATTTCTCCCTCTCCCTCTCTATCCACCTACCTACCTACCTACCTACCTACCTACCACATTTCTCCCTCTCTATCCCCCTACCTACCTACCTATCTACCTACCTACCTACCTACCTACTGCATTTCTCCCTCTCCCTCCCTCTCCCTCTACCTACCTACCTACCTACCTACCTACCTACCTACCTACCAACCACATTTCTCCCTCTCTATCCCCCTACCTACCTACCTACCTACCTACCTACCTACCTACTGCATTTCTCCCTCTCCCTCCCTATCCCTCTACCTACCTACCTACCTACCTACCTACCTACCTACCTACCTACCTACCTACTGTATTTCTCCCTCTCCCTCTCTATCCCCCTATTTACCTACCTACCTACATTTCTCCCTCTCCCTCTCTATCTACCTACCTACCTACTGCATTTCTCCCTCTCCCTCTCTATCCACCTACCTACCTACCTACCACATTTCTCCCTCTCTATCCCCCTACCTACCTACCTACCTACCTACCTACTTACCTATTTACCTACCTACCTATCTACCTACCTACCTACCTACTGTATTTCTCCCTCTCTCTCTCTATCCCTCTACCTACCTACCTACCTACCTACCTACCTACCTACCTACCTACCTACCTACTGCATTTCTCCCTCCCTCTCTTTATCCCTATAGCTGCCTACTGTATTTCTCCTTACATCTTATGCACAGAGTATTTTATGTCATAAAGGATGACATAATATCTGTGGCCCACTGCTCTCTCTGTATCCACCTACCTACTTTTTTAAACATTTTTTTTACATTTCCGTGGCGTGTTCCTGGCACAGGTGTGACATCTACACAATCTATACATATATCATTGGTGCCGTATTTGTAAGGAACGTTGTGTGAAAATTTGGAAGCGATCGGTGCAGGACTTTCGGAAATTACCTGTTTTGAACAAACTCATAGTTACATTTTTATTTATATAGATTGCATGTCTTAACAGCAGCAAGGATGAGGTTTGCACAAGATTGGAAAAAATGAAGAAATGCCATGAGACGAAGAGATAATTAGGAAGATGGACAGGCTTACATTGACGATGAAAGAGAAAGAAGATGCAGAGTATTATCCAACGTGGAACTTATTCTACCAGTGGTTGGGGGGGGGGGGAGGCGTGCTGCTGTGGCCTAGAGGTGGAGCTCTCGCCTCCCAATCAGGCGGTCGTGAGTTCAATCCTAGGTAGAGGCAGATGTAGGGTCTCCTGCTTGGGCAGTGGGGTTGGACTAGATGACCTGCAAGGTCCCTTCCAACTCTTGTTCATCTGTTAAATCTGTTAAAGAGGGTGATCTGTACTGCTGAGCAAACAAAACAAGCCAGACAACACTCACAAAATGTAAACAATAGAAAACGACTTTATTTTAATAGATAGAAAACTTTATTTATTTATTCATATATTTTTTTTTAAAAAAGGAACGGGGATCTCCATTCCGTTAGAAGCGGGTTGCAAAAAATCCACTCTGCCTGGGGAATTCTCCCAAGATGGGGGTCTACAGGGGCTGCGAAAGAGTGACAGAGAATGATGGCTCCGCAGAAGAGTTGTCTACACTGGAACATATGGATGCTTGTCTGTTCCATGTCTGCTGCTGTTTATCTGATTCCTCACAGTTAACTTATGTTCTCTCTTCTGTCCATCTGTCTCTTTCGCTAGGCCTCTTCCATTTCTCACTTCCCCCCGCCCCTTTCTTTTCATTCCCCCCCCCCCTCCCCGTCCACACCCCTCCTTTGGGTTATGATTTTCTTTCATGTTTAGCTAACAGACAAGCAGGAAATTCCTACTTCTGAGTCTCTTAATAACGGCAAGAACGAAAGAAAACTTGCTCGTTGACCTTGAATCCTGGTGATTTCATGGACACACACGTGTGTGTGTGTGTGTGTGTGTGTGTGTGTGTAGGGTTGGCACCAATACAGAAATGGTTTGCCTTTGTCTGCTTTTCAGGATTTTATTTTATTATATCAGTCTAATCTACAGCCTTGGGGCTTCAGTGTGCCTGGATAGAAGGAGGAAGAAACAAGACAGGCAATACAAAGAGAGAAGGAGAGGGAGAGAGAGAGAGATGGAGGGAAGGAGGGAGAGGGAGAGGGAGGGAGGACAGGAGACACAGAGACAGAGAGAGGAGGAGAGGGGGAGAGAGACACAGAGACACACCGAGAGATGGAAAAAGAGAGAGAGGAGGAGGAAAAGGAGATGGATTGAGGAAGGGAGGGAGAGGGAGAGAGAGAGAAAGAGAGGGAGAGAGGGAGAGCAGGAGACACAAAGAGGAGAGGGGGAGAGAGACACAGAGACACAGAGAGAGAGAGAGGGAAAGAGAGGGAAAAGAGAGGGAGAGAGACAGAGAGAGGAGGAGGAAAGGGAGAGAGAGATGGAGTGAGGAAGGGAGGGAGAGAGAGGGAGGGGGAGAGACAAGGATAGCAGGAGACAAAGAGACAAAGAGGGAGAGAGAGGGAGAGAGATACAGAGAGAGGCACGGAGAAATGGAGAGAGAGAGAAAGAGAGGGAGGGAAGGAGAGAAAAAGAGAGCTAGAGGAGGAGGAGAGGGAGAGAATGTGTTTCATTCAATCATTCAAGCATTTGTACCGCTGCCCGTTTCAAATTATAACTCTGGCTGGCTACCAATGAATTAAAAAAAAAAGAGACAGCAAGCAAAAGAATAAAGATCACACACACAACAGCCAAGATTAAAAAAAATAATCAAGAACATTGAACGTAATCGTAAGATGGGCTCCCCCACCTATCGGGGACCCCCAGATTCAGTAACAAAACCAAGTCTTTGTGACCTTCCAGAGAGCCAGCAGGTCCTTCTCATCTTCATAGAGTTGAAATTCTCTTTCCCCCACCCTGGTGTGGGCACGAGGAGGAACAAAAGTCCTTTGGAATTAATAATAATAATTAATAATTTATTAAATTTCTAAACCGCCCCCCTCTTCCCGAAGGGACTCGGGGCGCTGTACAGGAAAATTAAAAACATCTAAAACCATAACAATACATACAAAATTAAAAGCGAATTAAATAATAACCCTGTACTAAAATTTATAAAAACATTAAAAACTGTATCCCATTAAAACCAGATTAAATAATTTAAACTACAGACTGGATCCATGTCGCCAGCCATGGTCTTCTGAGGCTGCCATTGTGGAACAGGATCAGTGGTGGGTTTCTGCAGGCTCGCACCTACTCGCGAGAACCGGTTGGTGAAATTTAGAGAACCGGTGAGAGGGGGTTCCACCTGCATACCTGGAAGTAAATCTGGCCCGCCGCTGCCAGTGACCCAATGGGAAGGAAAGGAAAGGAAAGGAAAGGAAAGGAAGGAAAGAAAGAAAGAAAGAAAGAAAGAAAGAAAGAAAGAAAGAAAGAAAGAAAGAAAGAAAGAAAGAAAGAAAGAAAGAAAGAATTTATCATCACAATTGAGTCCAAAATTTTGGTTGCTAAGCAAGAGCATTGTTAAATGAGTTTCACCACATTTTAAAAGGTGGCCACTCCCACCCTGTCACATGACTGCCAAGCCACGCCCACAAAATAGGCCACACTTACAGAGTAGGTTCTAAAAAATTTGAAACCCACCACTGAACAGGATGCTACGAAGCCCTACAAAAGTTGACCACAGGCTTTACGGAACACGAGGCCATAAAAGGTGATTGTCTGCTGGGGTGTGTGTGTGTGTGTGTGTGTGTGTGTGTGTGTGTGTCTGTGCAGGAAATCAGTTTATGGCTGAGTGTGTTGTACTCAAGGAGTTGGGGTTATTCCCTAGGTTTTAACCAGGGTAATTAAAAATCCAGATAATGCATTCACACAATAGACCAACTTCCATTAGCTGTAACTGTCTAGTTTTCTTAAAAACCTCCAGGGATCATGGGTGCTCCATCATTGGGGGGTTTTAAGGCGAGACTAGGCAGTCACTTATCTGAAATAGTATAGGGTCACCTGCTTGAGCAAGGGGCTGGACTAGAAGACCTCCAAGGTCCCATCTATTCTATTCTATTCTACTCTACTCTACTCTACTCTACTCTACTCTACTCTACTCTACTCTACTCTACTCTACTCTATTCTATTCTATTCTATTCTATTCTATTCTCTTCTCTGCCCTGGCACCCACCAATACAAATACAGGCGTCAGCAGCAAGTTCCTTCTACGGAGCTTCACCAGATCAATCACAAAATAACCCAGCCCCTTTTAGCCTAGCGGGCTAGGTAGACCTGTGGTCTTGTTTAAGCATGGTTGGTTGTGTAACCTGCAATTGACGTGGATTATATCACTGATTAAACCGTAAACTAAGGATGGCAAATCATAACTCTTGGGCTATGACAAAGCCAAATTGAAGTGGGCATTTGGCACGTAGCGAGTTGGAGGAACCAAGAAAAATGCATTGGTTTTGGAAAATGGTAAACCAGTTTGTAGAATGGAGCAGAAAAAAAATGGGAAGAAATAAGCATGGTTTGCATTTCCGAATTCCAGTCGTTATACTGCCTAGCTCCCCATATGCTGCCCAGGGTCGACTTTAATCAGATGGACCACCAGATCCATGTCATTAATAAATAAATAAAATAAAACTTCTGACGTACATGCACGAGCAGACGAGAGTCTACTAAGCGTGCATCTATGGCAGGGGTGTCCAACTTTGGCAACTTTTAGACTTGTAGACATTAACTCCCAGAATTCCTCAGCCAAGAAAGAGAAGTAATTTAATTCTCTCCATAATAACTGGATGAGTGAAAGGAACAGAAAGAGTGATAATGAAGATCATGCACTGCATGGTCTGGTAAGAAGTAAACCTGTTTCCAGGACTTTCCATCTGCTTTCAAATAGCATTTGGTTAGCCTGTAATCCTCTATTCTCCCCTCCCATGAAAACAACATTGCACAAGTGATATTAGTAGAGTAGAGTAGAGTAGAGTAGAGTAGAGTACAGTAGAACAGAACAGAACATAATATTGGAATGAAGATTAGAGTAGAACAGAATATTGGAGTGTAGAGTACAGTAGAGTAGAATAGAGTAGAGTAGAGTATTATAGAGTAAACAGAACAGAACAGAACAGAATAGAATAGAATATTGGAATGAAGAGTAGAGTAGAATAGAGTAGAACAGAACAGAACAGAACAGAACAGAGTATTGGAATGAAAAGTACAGTAGAACAGAACAGAATATTGGAGTGAAGAGTAGAGTAGAGTAGAGTAGAGTAGAGTAGAGTAGAATTGAGTAGAGTAGAACAGAATATTGGAGAGTAGAGTAGAGTAGAGTAGAGTAGAGTAGAGTAGAGTAGAGTAGAATAGCATAGAATAGAATTCTTTATTGGTCAAGCGTGATTGGCCACACAAGGAATTTGTCTCTGGAAAAAACATGTGATACTATAGGTAAAAGAAAGAGGGTGAAGACAGCTGCTCAATAGTTCTCCGGATCTATTGTAGATGCAGATAGCAGAGTCCTCAGTCTGGCAAGATTTTGTCTATAGATGTGAAACAATAAAAAATTCAGCTTGGAACATTCACCGAGTGTCATTTTTGGTTTGGGGCCTGACAATACACGAGCGTTTTTACTACAATGAAAAGCCATTTTGACAGCTATTTCTTAAAACTGAATGAGAAAAGCATAAAGACAATGAAGATATTTTTGGCAAAATGCTATTTTTTAATTAATTGCATTCGTCAGCTCCCATTGCCATTATGCTAATTTTTTCACTCCCATTTCTCTTCCAACTATCTATGTCATTCATCCTTTTACAGATTGTACCCTGGCTCCGATTAATAAAAAAAAATGCCGAAATCCTGAGCTTTTATGAAGGCACTCAAGGTAATCTATTGACTCTTTCTCTTACTTTATATTCCAAATATAATCCTTTGAGGAATGTTGGACGAAGTGGTAATAGCTGGATTCTGGGAATTAAAGTCCACAGGTCTTAAAGTTTGCGAGGTTGGACACTTTTGGATTAAAGGAATGAAGGAAGAGCTTCCCTTAGTTGAAACGTTGAAGTACAATATTTCAGAATTCTACTATCTGCTGCAAAAGAAATAGCAAAATAAACCTTCTTTGCTAATCCGGAATCTTTGTTTTGATGTGACTGTCTTATTTGGACTTGTTGCAAACATATCCTATATTTATATAGGTTTATGTGTTTACACACACACACACACACACACACACACACACACACACACACACACACACAAAGTCCTTCAGGATAAGGCTGATAAGCACCCACCTTTATCTTCTTTAAAATGCTGCCAAAGACTTAATTGGCAATTAGCTTGGCACAGAGTCAAAACGGAGCTTCAGAAAGTGAACTAACCAGCATGAACCAAGTTCCTTCCTGCAAAGGCTCACATGCCTTTGCTCCTCCTTTATGTCTTACAGAAGGGGGCCAAACATCTCCAAGCCTTACTCCTGAGTCGCCCCTTTTTTCTTAACTGTTCTTGCCTTCTGGTAGCTCTGCGCATGCGTGCACTGGGAACGGGGGGGGGGGGCTGCTCCTCTGCTTCGCTGCTGTCCAACTTTGGAGGCTCCTGAGGGAGCACATAACTCCCAGATGGCCCCCTCTCAGCTTCCGACGCAGAGCCCTCATCGGAGCCTTCCCCAGACTCCAGGACTGGCCCATCTTCCTCCCCAACCTCCTCACTGTCTGACTCTGCTGCCAGCTCCACAGGCAGCCAGCGGACCACAACAGATGTCTGTTCCCACAAAGCTTCTTGAAGACTTGCAGTGTTGGGGCATTCACAACTTCTGGAAGCAAGCTGTTCCACTGATTAATTGTTCTCACTGTCAGGAAATTTCTCCTCAGTACTAAGTTGCTTCTCTCCTTGATTAGTTTCCACTCATTGCTTCTTGTTCTGCCCTCAGGTGCTTTGGAGAATAGCTTGACTCCCTCTTCTTTGGGGCAACCCCTGAGATATCGGAAGACTGCTATCCTGTCTCCCCTAGTCCTTCTTTTTATTAAACTAGACCTACCCAGTTCCTGCAACCATTCTTCATATGTTCTAGTCTCCAGTCTCCTAATCCTCTTTGTTGCTCTTCTCTGCACTCTTTCTAGAGTCTCCACATCTTTTCTACATCGTGGCGACCAAAACTGGATACCGTATTCCAAGCGTGGCCTTACCAAGGCATTATAAAGTGGTATTAACACTTTGTGTGATCTTGAAAGCTACCATTCTCACACAGCCAGAGGGCTGCCTGAATCACACCGTAGCATCTTCCCATGCTGGAGGTCCACGTTCCATCCTCCCATCCATCCTACCTGCCCCCCACAAAAGGCGCTTAACTTTATAACCAGTGCCCACCCCCAAATCCTCGAAATCAAGCGTCTAGTCCCGGGATCCAACGATTTCGGCCAGAGTGCGAATCCTCCTTGTAGTCTTTCTCAGGTGGCGAATTAGCATTTTTCCCCCTTCCTCTCTCTTGCTAATATTCAGCCCAAGCTGTTATCTTTTACATGCTGGGATCGGAGGAAGACAAGGTGTAAAAATAACAGAGCGCGCCTATGGATATGTGTGTGTGAGTGTGTGTGTAAATTCATCTCCCAAAAGTGAGAGGCTGCCATCTGTCGTGTGGGCGAGAGAGCACGAGACAAGCAGTCGCCCTCCTGGGATAGTGTGGTATTTTTTGATGCTCAGGGAGTAAAAGGTGAAACGGGGGGGAAAAAATTGAGAAGGAGGTTAGGCTCTGGCGCGGTTATTCATGCAATCTCCTTCGCTGAAGCACAACACAACCAGATCTTGCACAGCACGGCAGCGGACGAGGGCGGGTTGTGTGACACGCTGGCGCATGGAAAGACTTTCACCACAGCCTGGGCCGATTCCACCCTTAGAGAGAAGGAAGTGCCAAACTCTGAAGCAGCGATCACCAACTGAGGGTCCTTGAGAAAAGTTTGGTGGTCCAGAGAAAAATTATTTGCATTTGTTATATTGTACTAAATCAGGGGCCCTCAAAGGATGCCCCTTGGGACGGAGACGCGCAATGAACGCTTGTGTTGCTGAAGAGAGTCTCCCCCTTCGGGGTCTTTTTGTGGGGAAGAAATTCCGACTTGGGGTCTGCTTCGGCCTCCTGGTGGGGGGCTTTGGCCGAAGGCTGGAGGGAAGCGCCGCTGGTGGCGAAGAGCCGGAGGGCCTCGTTCCAGTGGGACTCTATCATGGCCTGGAACTGGCTGACCATCTCAGCCCTCTGAGCCTCCAGGCGCCGGTACCTGGCCTTGCAAGCCCTCTTCTTTGTGGCAGCCTCTGACATATCAGAAGACTGCTATCAGAAATGGTTCTCCAGAACCTGCCAGCACCTGCTGGATTTCACCCCAGGAACGGGAAGGAGAGGAGGAAGGAAGGAAATAGAGAAGGGAGGGAGGGAGAAAAGAAAGGGAAAACAAGGAGGAGTTACAAAAGGAAGAAGGGGTGGTAAATAAAGCAACCCAAACTGTATAGTGTAACCTATTAAATGGAATAACAAATGTATAAGAATGACAACTGTGAAGAAGAATAACAATTGTGTGAATGTATACTTACAATGGTATGTAAGAGAATTAAAAAAAACGTGTTGAAGAAGGAGGAGGAGGAGGAGGAGGAGGAGGAAAAGAAGAAGAAGAAGAAGAAGAAGAAGAAGAAGAAGAAGAAGAAGAAGAAGAAGAAGAAGAAGAAGAAGAAGAAGAAGAAGAAGAAGAAGAGCAGCAGCCATCAAGTCCTTGTTGACGCCTAGCAACCACAGGATAGATTTTTCTCCATGATGATCTAACCACTCCTTCACCTCTTCCAATGGTGCAGTCTACACTAATGTAATTGAGCCTCTCCATCTTCTAAGAACAGGTAGACACCTTGAAAGTCCAGTCAATAATTGGTTGATTTTAACAGATGGGGAATAGTTATAGCTGAAGAATAGAGTCTCTACTTCGCGATCAATGAGGTTCAGGGTCAGTTCCCTTCATTCTCCATCAAGGCTGCCCATAACCTTGGGCAGCTGTTACCAATAATGGGCTACTTGGCCTGATGGGCTCTATGCATGAGTTCCCACATCTCATTGGGTTTTATTGAATAAAACGAAAATGGTTGAGTTCCTACAGCACCCTAATTCCTAAAGCATGGCACAAAGACCATAAGGGCTGGCTTCACATAATTTGATAAGCCGAAATCCAAGACATTATTTTTAGAAGAGCTGAGAGTCCCCCCGTTAGTAGGGAGGAAGAGAAAATGATCAGGTGCATATTTTTGCCTTTCCAAAGGCACTCAATCATGCAAAACTGCTAATTAATCAAGAACGTTTCAGTTTGCCCAGACGTGGTTAGCTGTTTGATTGAACCACTTGGCAGCCATAATATAACCTCAATTGTATCTTCATTGTGTGTAGTTTAGTAATATAGTAGGGAAAAAAAGTACAGTTGAAATGGTGTTCTTCTCTAAAGGAGCTCCCATCATAGATGTCAACCATGGAGTGCTCATCTATGTGTGTGTGTGTGTGTGTGTGTGTGTTTCACAATGTGACACAAAATGTAAAATGTAAAAACATGTATGAGAGAGAGTTGAGATAGAATAGATGATAGATAGATAGATAGATAGATAGATAGATAGATAGATAGATAGATATGATAGATAGAGATGATAGATGATAGATGATAGATGATAGATGATAGATGATAGATATAAGATAGATAGATAGATAGATAGATAGATAGATAGATAGATAGATAGATAGATGATAGATGATATAGATATGATAGATGATAGATATAAGATAGATAGATAGATAGGTAGGTAGGTAGGTAGGTAGGTAGGTAGGTAGGTAGATAGATAGATAGATAGATAGATAGATAGATAGATAGATAGATAGATGATAGATGATAGATGATAGATAGATAGATATGATAGATGATAGATATAAGATAGATACATAGATAGATAGATAGATGATAGATGATAGATGATAGATGATAGATGATTGATGATTGATGATTGATAGATAGATATAGATAAATATAGACAATATATGATAGATAATGATTGATGATAGATAGATAGATATAAGTAATAGATGATAGATGATAGACAATAGATAGATAGATAGATAAATAGATAGATTGTGTGTGTGTGTGTGTGTGACCTAGAATGGGAGTTTCCTTGGAGAAGACAACCATTTCAACCATTTACACGCACACGCACACCCACAGAGTTGAGATGGTTGTCTTGTCCAAGAAAGCTTCCATCTTCAATGTCAACCGTGGGGGTAGGCTTCCAACATAAAGGTGTGAGGCGGGAGGAGAGGGGAGCGCAAGATTGACCACGAATGAGGGAAGGTGAAGCCACTGATGGCCTTCTACAACCCCCCTCATCCTTTCAGGCACACCGGTACGACAACCAGCTCAATTCCACTTTACTTCCTTAACCTCCCCCTTCCCCAAATGTCGCTTGTCAACATCTCTTAAGCAATCCGGTGCCACTTCTAATTACCCAGAAGCTCTCGCTGTCCTCGTCAGCAGCTCACGGGGAATAAATTCCAACTGGTGTCAACCCTTCGCGCCTCAATTAGTTACTTTTTAAAGCAAGTGCTATAGAGTATTTTTATAGGAATGGTGGTTTCCATGGCACCCGGTTGACAAAAGTGTTTTCACAAGCTGGCTGATTCCTAGTACTCTCTGCTTGCAGAAGATTGACCTGAGCCAACTTTCTCCTGTGTTTTGTCACACATGTAGAAACTAGGATGTGCAAAGATGCAGATTTGCATGCCTTTACTTATTTATACAATTAGTATAGCTATATATATATTGAGGGGGATGCAGGTTAGCCCGTTCCTGGAATATTTTCTTATCTCTGCAAGCTTACAGATGTATGTATGTATGTATGTATGTATGTATGTATGTATGTATGTAAGTTTTTATGAGCTGATCAATAAATAAATCAGATAGACTAGTATAGAGCTATTTCAAGCTTTTTAGCTCTTTTCAGCTAGCCATACCCTTACTGGGATTCGAACCGGGGCTGTATTGCATATCAGGCAAGAGCCTTTAGCCATTCAGCCAGCCAGGCTCTCCCATTGCATCAGCTGAGACAGGAGGATTAGTATCTATAATTGTTCCACAACACCCTGTTAGGGCCCCAATTAAGGGAGGAGACATACTGTTTCCTTTTCTGCCTTTCTATCTATACTAGTCTCTCTGATATATCTCTTGTTGCAGATGCAAGTTTTTAAAGAATATGCATCAGGTAAAGCAGGGGTCCCCAACCTTTGCAACTTTAAGTCTGAAGGACTTCAGCTCCCAGCAAAGCTGGCTGGAGAATTCTGGGAGCTGAAGTCCTTCAGACTTAAAGTTGCAAAGGTTGGGGACCCCTGAGGTAAAGGAACACTGGAACAGCCTGTCTGCTGTGACTCCACAATAACAGCCTTGGTTGTAATGTAGAATCGGGTGTGACTTTCAAGTTCAGAGGTGTGAAAGTCAACTCTCGAGAATATGCCACACTTTTGGAACATGGGTGAATTGCAGAACATCTGCCTGACGGCTTCAGCATGACACCAGAAGACAAGCAGCACAGAATGCAGAACATAGAATAATAGCGTTGGAAGGGACCTTGGAGGTCTTCTAGTCCAACCCTCTGCCCGAGCAGGAGACCCTATATCTTTTTGAAAGCCTCCAGTGATAGAGCACCAAACAATTTTTGAAGGCAAATTGTTCCGTTGGTTGGTTGCTCTTACCGTTAGGGAATTTTTCCGTCATTCTAGGTTGCTTCTCTCCTTGGCTAATTTCCATCTGTTATTTCTTGTCTTGCCTTTTGGTGATTTGGAAAATAGTTTGACCCCCCTCCCCCATCCTTATAGGAGCCCCTCAAATATTGGGATAGTGCTATCATGTCACCCCTAGTCCTCCTTTTCATTAGACTACACATATTCAATTCTTGTAACCATTTGTCGTATGCTTTAGCCTCCAGCTCCCTAATCTAATTTACAGATTAACAGAGTTGGAAGGGATCTTCTAGCTCATCTAGTCCAACCCATCACCCAAGCAGGAGACCCTACATCATTTCTGACAGATAGCAGTGATGAAGCTTTCAAGGAAAGCTTCTGAAGGTGATTTCAGAAGCTCTCTCTGAAAGAACTTCTGGAGAACTTCTGAAGGCAACTTCTGTTCCATGGGTTGATTTCTCCTTATTTCCAGGTTGAATCTCTCCTTGGTCAGTTTCCACCCATTGTTCCTTGTCTGGCCTTCGGGGGCTTTGGAAAATAGCTTGACCCCCTCCTCTCTGTGGCAGCCCCTCAGATATTGGAAGACTGCTATCCTGACTCCCCTGGTCCTTCTCTTCACTAGACTAGCCAGGCCCAGTTCCTGCAACCGTTCATCATACGTTTCAGCCTCCAGTCCCCTAAACATCCTGGTGGCTGTTCTCTGCACTTTTTCTAGAGTCTCAATGTCTATTTTGTATTGTGGTCACAGAAAGAGGAAGAAATGATATTTGGTGGCCCATGAAAGAATCTTCTGAAGATCAAGCAGAGCCAATGGAACCTTCTTAATGCCTGAAGAGATAGCATGTCAGGCCTGCAGCCATCTTTTCTTTTGGATCTTTGGCCTGCCACACTTTCTATTATTCTACTATGCATTTTCTATTGTGGGAAAATGGGAGGGGGGATCGTACGGAGGTAGATGCTATGTAGCCATAACCAAATTGTTTCTAGAAAGCCAAGGTCATCCTTTGTCTCTGCACCTCTGCACCTGACCAGAATTGGATGGGTGGAACTGCCAACATGGCACTGAGAGATTGGACCATGGGATGGACTTGTGGGTGTGGGGGGTAAGATCTTGAACTTTCAACTGGGTGGGGAAAACTGGGAAGCTTTCAGATTAGGATTTCCCCAGATGTGCCAACATGGCTCTCTTCATCAATTGGAACTTTGAGGAATCCTTTGCCTTGGACTCTGATTTACCTTTGGATGCTATCTGGAACCCTGACCTAGCAAGTCACTTTTAAAAATGGACTCATCTGATGTTTCATACTCAAGGGATTGAAAAAAAATATTATGGGAACATTTGCAATGATTTGCAATCATTAGATGTCACAGCTCTTAATTCAGGCTGAAGTTCCTATTTTTAAACAGTCCCTTCAAAGGACAACATCTAATCACTAAGCAGACGCTTTGAAGGTTGAAATGTAAAACTGTGGGAAAGCTATTTTTCCTCTGTTGCACAGTCCTCGTCTATTGGATTCCTTGGGATACCAGCTGGAGTTATTTGCTTGAATTCTGTTCTTGCGGTCTCAGAGGACTGCGTGTCTTATCTTTGCATGTTGTGGCTGGATTTGCAAAGGAGGCTAACAGGACTGGGTGAAGAAACGCCATCAATCTAGGATCGCTTGGGTGCTACCCCACCGTCACTTATCTGCGCTTTTTCTGGATCATCAGAGTCCTAGATTGGCTTCGGCAGCAGGCTCTGTTTATGTTATTCTTCTCACCCTCAAGTAGAAGCAAGGACAAATACGCCGAAGCTCCGGGAAAGTAAATCTTGGTTTAATCCCCTCTTCTCCTTCTAACCTTGCAGTATATATCAAACGCGTTTCCCTCGGTCCTTCGGGGGATGACACCTGCATGACTGCGCAGTTTCAGCTGTCTGTCGGAGAGCATCCACGAAGAAGCTCTTCTAAGGATGAAGAGGAATCAAAAAGGCTCTCTTAGTCATCACTGTGGTTGGGTGGGAGGTGAGGGTGGTGGAGGGGGGGAAGAAGCAGACTCAGCTGTGGATGACAAAATGTGCTTAGTCAAAAAAAGAAGAAGGAAAAAAACCACCAAAAACCAAGCAGCACACAGTTTTTGTGACACTTCACAAGTTCTTCCAGCTGCCGGCAGAATCATCCTCTCCCCCCATCCTCCCCTCCTTCCCACTCTCTGGTTTTGTTCATCTGACAGCAAGGTCTGCTCTACCAGGGATGGGTTGGGGAGATGGAGGGGTGGGTGGGAAGCAGCTGAGTCAGCCTCGCTCAGGTTGTCGAGCAAGGTGAAGGCAGCCGAGATAGGGAGGAAGTTGAGGGGGGGGGGATGAAGCACAGATATCGCTCATCAGGCTGGCAAGGTGGGAGGGGTGAGAGGCGGCTCTGAAGCCCAGCCTGTCAATCAGGCTCGGAAGGAGGGGGCCCGGCTCTCGACATGTACTCCTACTGTTCTGTTCGGTTTTTTTTTTTTTAAAAAAAATCCCCTTAGAAGTGCTAATTGGTGGTGATGAATCTAGTGAGGGAAGGCTATCGCACCGGCAGATTTGCTGAGTAAGAGTTTGTAGGCTGCTTGGACCGACTCATCGGATCAAAGTCAAGAATAGACTTCAGCCGTGACAAAAACCAAGTGGGTACCAAGAAAAGTTTGCAAAAAGCAAAGTTTGCCATTTTGTGCATCGGTGCCAACAGGCAAAACATGGTGGGCCAAAAGTAGAATTGCGTGGCTGTGTCCTGAATGGAATGGAATGGAATGGAATGGAGTGGAGTGGAGTGGAGTGGAATGGAGTGGAGTGGAGTGGAGTGGAATAGAATAGAATAGAATGGAATGGAATGGAGTGGAGTGGAGTGGAGTGCAATGGAATGGAATGGAATGGAATAGAATAGAATAGAATGGAATGGAAAGGAATGGAATGGAGTGGAGTGGAGTGGAGTGGAATGGAATGGAATGGAGTGGAGTGGAGTGGAGTGGAGTGGAGTGGAATGGAATAGAAGGGAGTGGAGTGGAGTGGAATAGAATAGAATAGAATAGAATAGAATAGGAAACGGAAACGGAAATGGGAGTGGAGTGGAGTGGAGTGGAGTGGAATAGAATAGAACAGAACAGAACAGAATAAATTAGAGTAGAGTAGAAACAGAATAGAATGGAATGGAATGGAGTGGATTGAAGTGGAATAGAAGAGAACAGAATTCTTTATTGGCCAAGTGTACTTGGATGCACAAGGAATTTGTCTTTGGTGCAGATGCTCTCAGTGTACATAAGGAGAATGAAATACATTCAGCTACAACACATAGAATGGGAGAGATTGGACCATGTGGGAGATTGGACCATGTGAAGGACTTGTGGGTGTGGAGACAAGATCGAACTTTCAACTAGGTGGAGAAAACCGGGAAGCTTTCAGATTTGGGTGTGCCAAACATGGCTCTCTTAATCAATTGGAACTTTGAGAAATGCTTTGCCTTGGACTCTGATTTACCTTTGGATGCTATTTGGAACGCTGACGTTTAATGCATATAAATAATGCTAAAAATAGTATTAGAAATTTATGATCTTGTAGGGCCACAATGCTCTCTGTCCAGAGCTGCATGTGGCCCAGCAGCTTTAGGTAATCCCGCCTGGATTAGAAGATCTTTCAAATGCCTGCCATCTATGATTCCATATATGCATCTTTGGCACCAACCACAAGGATCCATGCCAATATTGGTAGCAAATCTCGGCTACGATGTCAACTCAAGGAGGAGTTGAGGGCCATCTCCGGTTCCCCCAGCCACAATGAACATTTTTAAAAGGTTGGAATGGTTTCCTTTCCACCCTGAAAAGAAGAATGGCTTTGTCTGCCCTACGGAGCCCTCTGGTGCAGTGGCGTTTTTGTAATTGTGAAACTAAGGATGATTGTCATGCACATATTATTTATATTCAGTCCCATTAATCGGCTCAGACACCACAAGAGCAGCCCATTGTTCAGTCCAAAGCACAGGACGCTGTTTTCTGTCCAATTAGTCTACTCAAACCATAGGATAGATGAAAGATGAACAGGTGGAATTCCAGCACAATAAACTAAAAGCAACAGCGCTGGTAAGAAAGGACACAGTTCTCCCTGGGAGGTACGTGGGAGAAGAGATTTTCCCAGTATCTTCTTTCTCAATGTCTCTCCGTATCTCCAGCCATCTTTCCCACAATTTTGATCCCAGCAACGCGGCATCTGAGAGACCCTCACACAGCCTTGCAGTGAAGGGAGAGAGAGAGAGAGAGAGAGAGAGAGATGATCCCCCCACTTCCCAATTTGGGAAATAATTGCAGACAATGGGCTGTTTGTAAATGCCAAGTTTGGGGGAAAAGATGCGTGGAACCAGAAGGTGAATTGGAGATGCTGGAGAGAAGCAAGCATGGAGGTTGGCCCCAGTGGTGGGATTCAAATGTATTTTACTGCCGGTTCTGTGGGCATGGCTTGGTGGGTGTGGCGTTGCTTGGTGGGCATGGCAGGGGAAGGATACTGCAAAATCTCCATTCCCTCCCCACTCCAGGGGAAAGATACTGCAAAATCTCCATTCCCTCCCCACTCCAGGGAAGGATACTGCAAAATCTGCATTCCCTCCCCACTCCAGGGGAAGGATAATGCAAAATCTCCATTCCCTCCCCACTCCAGGGGAAGGATACTGCAAAATCTCCATTTTCTCCTCACTCCAGGGGAAGGATACTGCAAAATCTCCATTCCCTCCCCACTCCAGGGGAAGGATAATGCAAAATCTCCATTCCCTCCCCACTCCAGGGGAAGGATACTGCAAAACCTCCATTCCCTCCCCACTCCAGGGGAAGGATAATGCAAAATCTCCATTCCCTCCCCACTCCAGGGGAAGGATACTGCAAAATCTCCATTCCCTCCCCACTCCAAGGGAAGGATACTGCAAAATCTCCATTTCCTCCCACTCCAGGGGAAGAGTATTGTAAAAAAACCCATCCCCTCCCCACCCCCCTAACCTGCTTTCCAGCTCCCTTCTTATGTGCAGGGCAAAAAAAAGAAGACCCAGCCAATCAGCTGGGACTTGGGAGGCAGAGAATAGATGGGGGCGGGGCCAGCCAGAGGTGGTATTTGCCACTTCTCCAAACTACTCAAAATTTCTACTATTGGTTTGCCAGAACCAGTCAGAACCGGCTGAATACCACCTCTGGTTGGCTCCGAAAACATCTGAAGAAGAGTACGAGAAGAGATACCTCCTTACCTCCATAATTCAGCTTTAGAGGAGTTCGGTGGTGCATGATCAAGCAGTCTGGCGATTCCATGGCCAAGATCAGAAGAGCTCCCTCACCATGCCCACCACAGGGCGTTTTAATCAGATGGTCTCAATGTTGGCTTGTGCTGATGGAGCATTGTCTGTCCTTGATAGAAGGAAATATTTGTAGCTCAGGGTTGATCAGAGATTAACACCAAGATTAGCACTAGACCAAAAATCAAGGAGTAAACAATATCCTAATCAAGGAACTACCAACTCGGAGAACTAATCAAACAGTAAACAAGAGACTAATCAGGAAACTGCCAAGAACGTTCCCAACAACAGTGACAGGGCAAGGTAGCAGGATATAAAAAGAGAGCGAACCCCACTCCCTCCTAGCACTGATGATGTTCTCTGCATTGGTAATGAAACACCAGCAAAAACAACCACAACAACAACCAAGCTCAGAAAGCACCAAGGAGCCTACATGATTGTTTGTTCTGACTGCTTTCTTTGGAACCATGGCTCAGTTGAAGAAATCTCAGTTACTTCATCAAAAGGACCTTTTGACTGAATACTTAGTCAACCAGATACCTTTGCACTAGGCAAAAAGTGGAACGGTCACGCCCCAGAATATAACTTTTATATACTGTTGTTGCTCTCTACACCCATCTAGTGGCCGGAGGAACAAATATGCCCCAACATAGGATATTTATATACTGTTGTTGCTCTCTACACCCATCTAGTGGCCGGAGGGACAAATATGCCCCAACATAGGATATTTATATACTGTTGTTGCTCTCTACGCCCATCTAGGGGCGGAGGGACAATTATGTCCTAACATATGATCTTTATATTGTTGCTCTCTAGCCCCATCTAGTGGCCAGAGGGACAAATACTAAGTATATTGTTTGAATCTAACCCCACCTCATTACCCATCAGCCTGTACTCTCAAACCAAGTGCACGCTGGGAAGCCAGACTCCATTTCCTTTAGCATTTGGAGAAGGCAGAAGCACAAAGAAGAATCCATCTTAATCTGTGGAACATGGTCATCCAAGGACAAACCCATATCCCACACACACAAAGCATCATTGGTGAGATGTGAATTGCTTGTATTTATTAGTTGCTATGCTCAGTGGTAACTCAATGCTGTCTATCTTGTCTTTGGTTCTCATTGTATGTATCCCTGTTTTCTCCAGTTTCATCACATCCTGTTCTTTCAATAAAGTATGCAGATCTATGCACATGGTCTGTTTTATTGGAGGCTAGGTGGGTTTAGCTGCACGCCGAGCTGCACACAGATTTAACGTGTAATGGGGACAGAACAGCAACAGATATCCCATGGAAGGGAATGTATCTGATGTTGAGGTAAGCTGAATTGAGGAAAAATCCTCCATAATTGGACCTTTTGTGACATTCAAAAGCTCAGAAACACACCATTGAGTTGACCAAACTATCTGAGCACCATCTCTAGAAGAATAATACAATAATACAATAGCAGAGTTGGAAGGGACCTTGTAGGTCTTCTAATCCAACCCCCTGCGTGGGCAGGAACCTTATACCATTTCAGACAAATGGCTATCTAACATCTTTTTAAAGACTTCCAGGGTTGGGGCATTCACAACTTCTGGAGGCAAGCTGTTCCAGAGGTTAATTGTTCTAACTGTCAGGAAATTTCTCCTTAGTTCCAAGTTGCTTCTCTCCTTGATTAGTTTCCACCCATTGCTTCTTGTCCTGCCCCCAGGTGCCTTGGAGAATAGTTTGGCTCCCTCTTCTCTGTGGCACCCTCTGAGATATCGGAACACTGCTATCATGTCTCCCCTGGTCCTTCTCTTCATCAAACTAGACATACCCAGCTCCTGCAACCGTTCTTCATATGTTTTAGTCTCCAGTTCCCTAATCATCTTGGTTGCTCTTCTCTGCACTCTTTCCAGAGTCTCCACGTCTTTTCTACATCGTGGCGACCAAAACTGTATGCAGTATTCCAAGTGTGGCCTTACCAAGGCACTATACAGTGGCATTAACACTTCACGTGATCTAGAACATAAGAACAGAGCTTATGTTCGTCTCACAACAGGAGGAAGTCTGTGGATCGAGCATATCCCTCCCTACATAGAAAACTTTTATTCATCATTGTATACCTTTAATGCATTTCACCCCGGGATTCTGAGTAACAATGCCCTCTATTCAAGGATTGAGTCATTAACTCAGTGATGATTAAACAGACGAGTCCTTTGGAAAACATTGTTTTGTGGTAGCATTTCAGCTTTCTCTCCTGCGGGTCGTGAGGTCTTAAGGGTAAAACTCAGAAATTCTTTTTTTTAAAAAGGTTTTTATTAGGTAAACATTAAAAACATTGGACCTAGTGCGACATTTCTGGCGTAGCCATTTCCATAGAGTTCTCAGATCTTACAACAATAACAGTTTATATTCATTACATAGCTATCAGTCAAATTACCTACCCATTAATCCCTTTCGTTACTATCAGTACATATACATATCCAGTTCCTACCTATCATATAATTTTAATACCATATTTCCAATTCTTAACTTATCTGTGTTTTTCTGTCCCGACCTTTTTTCCTCGTTTCTAATCATGTCCTTGAGCTCTGGGCTCAGTCTGTCCATTTTTGCGCATGTTAGTTTACTTATTTATTATTTCTTCTTCCGAGGGGGTCTCTTTGCCTTTCCATTTTTGTGCGAAGTTCAATCTTCCTGCCATTAAAATATGCAACGTTAAATATAATCCAACTCGGCTACCTTCTTCTTTTGCGATCCCTAATAAAAATAGTTCTAGCCTCAACTCTATCCTTTGATTTAATGTCTCACTGAAACACTTTCTTATCTGGTGCCAAAAGGCCTAACTTTCGGACACTCCCATCACCTATGATAAAAGGTTCCTAGCGCAACATTGCATTTCGAACATCCTGGTGATAGGTTTTTATTAATTTTAGCTAATCTTGTGGGTCGGATGTGCCACCTATAGGTTTTCCTTATACGAGGTGGCTAGCAACTCAGAAATTCTTGCAGCAATCTTTTTGAGGACTTTGGGCTAACAACTCTTCCTGTGTTAAATGGCCTGAGGACTCTGCAGAATTGTGAAATTAATTTGACTCAAAAGTCCCAGTTATTTGCCCAAGAAAACTTCCAGCTGCTTGCTTTGGCCTACACAGCTAGAGATACAATACAATAGCAGAGTTGGAAGGGACCTTGGAGGTCTTCTAGTCCAACCCCCTGCCTAGGCAGGAAACCCTATACCATTTCAGACAAATGGATATCCAATATCTTCTTAAAGACTTCCAGTGTTGGGGCATTCACAACTTCTTGAGGCAAGTTGTTCCACTGATTAATTGTTCTCACTTTCAGGAAGTTTCTCCTCAGTTCTAGGTTGCTTCTCTCCTTGATTAGTTTCCACCCATTGCTTCTTGTTCTGCCCTCAGGTGCTTTGGAGAATAGTTTGACTCCCTCTTCTTTGTGGCAACCCCTGAGATATTGTCTCCCCTAGTCCTTTTCATTAAACTATACATACCCAGTTACTACAACTGTTCTTCATAGGGTTTAGCCTCCAGATTTTGAAGACTGTTATTATGGATAGTCATATTGTTGTAGGTACGTGATTGAATCAAAACTCTGTTTATTAGACATGATGCTTCCATTCTGATAAGGAACAATGGGTGGAAACTAAACAAGGAGAGGACCAGTGGTGAGATTCCAAATATGTTCCAACCAGTTCTATGAGGGAGCACTTTGCGTGCATACCCGCATTGCCCTCGGTGTCAGTGCTGGTGAGCTGTTTTTTAGTGACAATCTGCTCTGCCCCGCGAATCAGCGGAGCTAAAAAAAAACCAAGGGGATTTGAACAGGAAACGACGAGGGCAGGACGGCAGGTCCAACCAGAGGTGGTATTTGCTAAACGAACTTCTGGTTGGCCCGTTTGGGCCTGTTTTTCACCCTCTCTAAGCTCCAGAGGTTTTCCTAAAGCCTGGGGAGGGTGAAAACAGCCTACCCCGGACCCTCTGGAAGGCCAAAAATCAGCTGGCCAGCACACACATGTGTGCCGGAGCTGAGGGCTGCCAAGGGTTGCCATGTTGGCAAATATGGCTCTGCATGCCACCTCCTTGAGCAGGGGGTTGGTCTAGAAGACCTCCAAGGTCCCTTCTAACTGTTATTCTATTATTATTATTTTTTTAGGATCCAGGGAGGTTGGTTTGAGTCTTGCCCCTTTGTTGGTTTATCCCCTTTCATTGCCCTTGAATCTCCCCATGTTTGTTTTCCTTAAACATCCCTTGTAGGATTCCCATTCATTTCAATCTCCTGCTAGAATTTCTGCTAGAAATATTCTGCTGGATGATGCCCAGTATTTTCGTGCCAAAACGTTGTCGCATATTTCTTTTCTTCTCCCTCTCTCCCTCTCTCTCTCTCTCTCTCTCTTCGTCTCTCTGGTGGAAGAGGGGGGGGGAATACAGTAATTACAAACTGCTCTCTTCCGCTTTAGGATGGTTTCCGTTTTGTAGTCTTGAAGTGTGAGAGACAAATTAACTTGGGTTATAAAAACATCTTAAAAACAACACATTTTGTTTTGTAATATTCATAATCCTCCGTGCCAAAAATCCATTTTTGTTGTTGCTGCGGCACACATTTATAGCTTACTAAAGATAGCGGATTCTGTCGCAGCTTATATGTAGCGTGCAACAGGACACTGTTTTTTTTTTTATAAAAAAAACAAGACTCCCAAGCGGCTGTCTAAACTTGCTTGATTTTAAGTCAACACAAGAAGGCAAATCCACAACTTTGCATGCCGAAACGGGCATCGTGGGTGAAGCCACAAATAGGAAAGTTGCCGAAGAAATGTGCATAGGGGTCTCGGGGCCAACCTTCGGCATGGCGAAGAGCAAGGGGCCATGGCAACAGGGGTGGGATTCATGTGGTTTAACAGCCAGTTGGGCAAAGATGCGCTTTGTGTGCACATGTCTCTAACGTGCTTGCGCGCAGTGTTCAAAATACAGCAGGTTGAAGCTCAGTTGTTTCCTTCTTCTAAGGAAGCCCCAGGAAGTAGAACAGTTAAGGTGGGGAAATCAGCTATGCTGCACGAATCAGCTGAGCCAGAAAGCCGGAAATATAGGACAAGATAGGATAGGAACTTCCTTCCTTCCTTCCTTCCTTCCTTCCTTCCTTCCTTCCTTCCTTCCTTCCTTCCTTCCTTCCTTCCTTCCTTCCTTCCTTCCTTCCTTCCTTCAAAGCGCTCCATGGCTCGGGACCTAGCTATCTGCGGGATCGCTTCCTGCCCCATACATCCCTACGGCCGATTCGCTCCCACAGAGAGGGACTTCTCCGGGTGCCGTCCACTAGGCTATGTCAGCGGGCGACGCCCAGGGGAAGGGCCTTCTCTGTGGCGGGCCCGACCCTCTGGAACGACCTTCCCCCCGAAATTAGAACAACTACGGACCTCCGCTCCTTCCGTCAAAAACTAAAAACACACTTCTTCTGCTTGGCCGGCCTAGGGTAATTAAACTGTTTTTAGGGTTTTTAGGGGTTTAGTTTTAGTTTTAATATGGGATTTTAGCGCAGGGTTTTAGTTTAATTCATTTTAATATTGTATTATGTTTGTGGTTTTATATATGTATTTTTAAATTCCCTGTGCACCGCCTCGAGTCCCTTCGGGGAGAGAGAGCAGTTTATAAAAAAAATAAAAAATAAAAAATAAAAAATAAAATAATAATAATAATAATAATAATAATAATAATAATAATAATAATAATAATAATAATAATAATAATAATAATAATAATAATAATAATAATAATAATAATAATAAATAGACAGTGTGGCAGACCAATGACTCAAAAGAAAAGATGGCTGCAGGCCTGAGATACAATCGTCCCTAAGATCACACGTCGCTTTGATCCAGAAGCGAATTGCACACATCAGGATGGCGTTTCCTTTCCACGTTGCTTAGACTCCTTGCAAAAGAAGATCTTCCTTCCCCTCACCATTTTTTGGGGGTTGGGTGGGTGGTGGGTGGGAAGGAACTGAGAGAGATTAAAAGCGTCTTCTGGAAAAAAAAGGTTTGAGGGAAAAAATGGAACCAAGAAAATAGCTTTTAGTTAACTGTGAATTAGTTAATGGGCGAGAAGGCAGCTCACCTGGTGAACTGGAGGGAAATGGTTTTTTATTTGTGCGCGGCCAATTAAAGGAACGGCTGGCGCAGCGCTGTTTCTATTTTCGCCACAAAACACAATCCATCCAGCTAAAGGCTCTCCATCCTCCCCTGGAATTTACCCCGTTCTTAGAAACGCCGGTTATGCAGGTCACGGAAAAGCAGAGATAAAAGAAACCCACATTTGAAAAAACGAATGCCTGGGGTGCTTTGTGAGGCAAAAACTTGCTCGGATCCCATTAATACTATGATTATTAATTTGGGCCATTAGTCCCTTAATCATAATAGCAAACATCCAAATGTGGGTCTTTAGGAGATGCCGCTCTCGTGTCTGGCTTTCTCCTCGTTCCACTTCAAAGGCAGAGGGCAGAAAAAGCGCAGGGCTTGAGAAAAATTTCATCTAGGGTGGGGGGAAAAAAAGAAGGGCAGTAGAAGGCTTCTTTCCTAGGACTTTGTAGAGCTTCCTCTTTTTTAACGGTCTGTAGAACAAGGTGAGAGTGGACTAACAGTTGTTGGAAAAAATATCCATCTCGTTCAGTTCTAAGCGGGGAGAAACACAGCGGAAACCTGGACGCTGATTGGAAAGATGGTTTATTGGTGGACAGGACCACATGGGGTTGAGGTCCTGGGCAGCTGATCCCATGGAGTGGAGATTGGTGGTTATTTATACCTCTCTGGGCTTTGAACCTGAGCTTCCTGTTCCTGTGCAAGGGCATGGATTCTCTTGACTGCTGTCAGGCTCCTATCCTAGGCGTTTGTCTAAGTTTGGTTGAAGCTTGGGCTGATGGTATGAAGGGGCTTTTGGGGCAATTCCTATTGTGGCTGAAGGCTAAGCCTACCTTGGTTCAGACATTGTCGCAGGCTGTAATGGATGACCACATCTGCATTTCTAAAGCTGCTTGGAGGGTTGGGGGAGGGAGCTGAAGCTCCGAGTTTCTGTCTCCCATAAGATTTCTATTTCTCTTTTTAGGGGAAATATAATATTCTGCCTTTTTAAAATATTTCCCAAAATATTTCATTCTTCTAGGTGAGGAGATGGTGCTAACTTTGTACACTTTGTACATAGTATTTCCAAAGCTTGATGACCTCCAGACATTGCTGCCTTGTTTCTAGAATCCAGTTTTTGCATTCATTCTGTCTTTTCAGCTCCCAGTTCAGCAGACTCCACCTTCTCCGTCACAGATGGTCCTCAAGGAAGTTGAGTTAGGTGGAAGAAGACCTCCAAGGTCCCTTCCAATTCTATTATCTATTCTCTGGAATGCTGCCAGGTCAGGAGACCACTTGGAAGCTTTCCTGGTTCCTCAAGCTTTGGGGAGAGGACAGGGATGGGATTCAAAATTTTTAGCAACCGGTTCTCTGTCCGCTTGCTGGGTGGACGTGGCATGGGCATGGCCTACTCAGCCTCCTGCACCATGGTAGGGGGAGCCCGTTTTCACCCTCCCCAGGCTCCATAGGCTTTCTTTGAGCTTCTGGGCGGGTGAAAACAGCCTCCCCCAGGCTCTGGAGGTCCTAGGGAAATGGGCTGGAAATGGGGCCGTTTCTGGACTACTGGAACTTCCAGGAGGCCTGTCTTTCACCCTCCCGGAGCCTCCAAGTATGCCCTGCACTTACCTGGCATCCGAACAGGCTGTGTGGAGACTTCTGGGAGGGGTGGGCGGGGCCAGCTAGTCCTTGCAACTACCGGTTCGGCGAACCAGATGTAAAATTAGCATTGAGTTCTCCCGAATCGGACCAAACCGGCTAAATCCCACCCCTGGGAGTGGATTCTAACACTTCCTTCTTCCCATCACTCTCCAAAGAACAGAGCTGGGATTTTAAAGGTAAACTCCAATAAAGATCATGAAAATGAGATTAAATATAACATCAAAAATGCTAATAGGATTTGGAGGCTTGGTAATCAAGGCCGAGGATTATGAAGATCATCAGAGTAAATCCCTAACACTGAACCACATTTCCAGGATAACTTTATGTGTGTATATCAGGAGAGGGAGGGGGGGGGCGTCGTAGGTGGAGGGGAGGGCTTTGTGTTGAGGATGAGTTGAGTGGCTTCACGGATCTGAACATTATCTGTCTGTGGAGGGAAGGCGCTTCAATATCGGATGTGGTGACTTCCAGCCTGGTGTGTGGGAGGATTGTTCTGATAATGCGTTTGTCAGTTAAAGTAGAATTTCCCTGGAGTCAAATTTTACTCTGGGTGGTTATATGGACATGTCTGGGTAGTTTTCATAGCAACGGTAGAAAAAGTAATTTGCCACTGTCTCTGTTGAAGAATTGTTTTAACCTCTCAGTGAAGTCTATTATAGTCTTGGATCTCCTGGCACTCTTCCATTCAACCAGGTTTGACCTGCTTAGCTTTCTTAATGCATCTCGGGTTTGATAAACACCACAGCCTGCTGTTGGCATTTCTCAGTTACGTTTTCTTAATCTGTAAAAGAAACACACACACACACAAAACCACAACAACAAGAAGAAGAACAACAGGCAGAGGTCTAAAGATTCCGATCTTTTGGTCTATTCTGTACAAATGTCATCCTGTCCAGGTAGGTAGACCAGACAGGAAACATGATAAAATGAGCTGTTTCTATTTCATGGTAAGGCTACATTGGACAGAATCTTGAAACTACAGCTCTCCCACGGTTTCCTTCACAGCCTGAGAAGCTATGGAGGACACCTTCTGTGTCTCTTTGTCCACCAGTGGCACTGCTGTGGGCTATACCATCTGTCATCTGATTATCCCCGACTAACTGGATACCTGTGTTTTGCTACGAACCTATGTCATTGGGCTTAATGCATTGACACTTAAAGCTTGAAAATTAAGGTAGAATGTGTAACTACTTAGCATCAGAGTGTGTTAAGATAAGGTAACTGGCAGTTGGAGCAGAGTTCCTTTCAGGTGGGGAGGGAGAGTAGAACATCTAACTCCTTTGAATCGATGCGTGTTAATATAATGCTGTAAAAGAAATACTGATGGTCATTTTGAAAAATCCTTTCTTAGCGAGTACCTAGAAGCCAAGAGGAACATACGTGCCAAATTTCAAGTTTGTAGGCTTTACACTTCTGGAGATTTCATGATGAGTGAGTGGTATTTGGCTTTATATATAGATAATCAGCAGCATTTTTCCCACCCTCAAGGTCTTTTTCACCCACAATCACAACTTCCAAAGTTGCTTTTTCAAAAGGCAACTTTATTTTCTAGTTTTTCTTTGAAGACGTTTCATTTCTCATCCAAGAAGCTTCTTCAGCTCTGACCGGATGGTGGGGAATGGAAGGATTTATCCTCCTTGCAGTCAGCTGGTCATTTGCATCCTTTTTAGGGAGTCGTTGAGGCCACTTGAAGCTGTGTCTGTGTCCTCAGGGTCACCTGAGTGGTGCAAATGGGTGTGGAACGGTTGAAAGGACTGTGTTGTAGACTGGAGATAGAAGGTGTTTGAGAGGGGGCTGTTCAACTTAGTGATAGATGGCTGATAAACCTCCAGCTCTGAAGAAGAGAAAAGAGAGCTGAAGAGAGCTGAAGTTGCCTATGTCTAGTTCAATGAAAAGAAGGACTAGGGGTGACATGTTATTAGTGTTCCAATATCTAAGGGGCTAGCACAAAGAAGGTGGGCAGGACAAGTGGGTGAGGCAAAAAAAAAAATGCTATATTCCGTGTATAAGATGCATCCAGATTTTCAGCCTCTTTTTTGAAAAAGGTGCGTCTTATACTCCGAAAAATATGGTAATTCATATTAGCAGTCCATGGGATTTTAAATTATTTATTTTATTTTATTAGATTTATATCCCGCCCTTCTCCAAGAGGACCCAGGGCAGCTAAATTATGAATTTAGTGATCCCTGAGGTCTGAAAGGTTGGTGACCCCTGGACTAGAAGACCTCCAAGGCCCCTTCCAAGTCCATTACTCTGTGAAACGTGCTTATTAAGAACCATGTTCGCCTCAGGATGCTCCGATCAGGATCCTTGAAAGTTTGGGACCTGCTTTCCTCCCCTCGCCCTTCTCAAATACAAGCCCCCTCCCCACAGCTCTGACCATAAACCCACACCGCGTTGTCCCCTCCAGAGAAGCTCCTTCCAGGTAAGACCGCAACTGCAACCGCCACAACGGCTCTCTCCCCGATTACCAGCCTGCGGTAATTGCGTTGCGATCTCCTCAAAGGGGGGAGGGGGGAGGGGGTGGTGTGAACTCCATTCGTTCAGTGCAATAAGGTGTGTGTGTGGGGGTGGGGAGCGTGGAAGGAGGGAAGAACAGGAGTCTCTTTCTCGGCTTTCTCGTGTTTTCTCTTTGCAAAGAGCAGAATAATTCAGTTCCCCCACCTCGCCACCATCGTCAGCCTCCCCTCCGCCCCTCCTATTTTTCTCCCTCTTTCCCCACTCTCCCCCGCCCCCCATTTGGTCTGTGATTACATTATACTGCTGGGCTATTTTATTAGCTTTGGCAGAGAAAGATGTGTGTGTGTGTGTGTGTGTGTGTGTGTGTGTGTGTGTGTGAACGCCTGTGTATCAGTCTTCTGTGAAAAAGAGATGGAGACAGAGGACCAAGAAAACAAAGAGCTTGTGCCAGCTGAAGGATACTGCTTCTTTTTTCCTTCCCTTCTGACAGCTGGGCTTTCTAAATCTATTCCCCTGTTCCCAGTTCCTAGCTCAATAATCTTAAACACTGATCCCTGCAAGGGAGGAGGGCTTTTCTGACATCTGCGGGTCACATTATTTCCTTCGGGGAGATGGACGCAGGATGCTCCTGTTGTCTCTTTGAAATCTGCAGTCTTGATTCTAACCGGTGGTGCTCTTCTTGGCTCATTGATCTCTTCCGGATTTAGGGGATCCTTCTGAAGCTGAAAGAACCAAAACTTTGCTTGTTGGACAATAACAGTAATTTGATTTATTCGTCACCTGGCTTTTTTGGCCTTTAAAGTCTTGAAGGGTGTGGCCCGTTAGGGGCCAGCGGAGCTGGTGGCAGACTGAGACAGTGAGGAGGGTTGGGGAGGAACCTGGGCCAGTCCTGGAGTCTGGGGAAGGCTCTCAGGAGGGCTCTGTGTTGGAGGCAGAGAGGGGGCCAGGGCCGTCTGACAGTTATCAGCTGCCTTCGGAGTCAGACATCAGTGAGGCAGATGAACCTGTTCCCAGTGGAGCCTGTTCCCAGTGTGCGCGCATGCGCAGAGTGGCCAGAAGGCAAGAACAACTAGCCTATAGTCTGAAGTTAAACCTAGCCTATAGTCTGAAGTTAAATTGTTTTAATTGGTTTTTAAGGGAAATAGTTTTAATTTATTTTACATTTTAGCATAAATAATTTAATTTGGTTTTAAATTTTGTATATTGTCATGTTCATGTATGTTTTTAATTTCCTGTGCACCGCCCCGAGTCCCTTTTGGGAAAGGGAGCGGTCTATAAATTCAATAAAGTAAGGAAGGAAGGAAGGAAGGAAGGAACAAAGGTCGACTCAGGAGTAAAGCCACAGGTGGACAGTGAATGGCCCCTCGCATAGGGAATAAAGAGGAGAGAAAGGGGAGTGGAGTTTGCAGGAGACAATTAGTTCAATTCATTCGGGTGAAGATCCGTTCCTGGCTTCTTGCTGAGTAATTGCTGCTACAGGGTGGAGTTTGGAAGATATCGGCCTGGCAGTTCTCCAAGCCTGATAAAGGCCTGCAGTTGTGAAATCTCTTGAAAGACTGTTGGCTGGGACTTTGCTGGAGATGAATTCCCTTTAACCTAAATAAAAGGGGTTGTATCGGGACGAGGAGTTGGCTTCGTGCTTTTGGGAAGCCTCGGTCAGAACATTGAATGAGCCTCTAGGACAGGGGTCCCCAATCCTCGGTGTGCGACATGTCAGAAACCGGTCTGCACAAAAAAACACAAAGCCTTATCTATGGGATGCAGGTAGCATGCCAAACCATGCTCCCTCTGGTCCACTGAAAACTCTTTCTACACAGAACTGGTCTCTGGTGCCCAAAAAGTTGGGGGCCTGCTACTCTAGGAGAAGTTTGCGAGCAGGCTACAGAGTTGAGCTTCACAATTGTTACAACATGACTAACCTCCTTGGCAGAAAGCCCCAAAGGTGTTTTTTTCAGGAGGCAACTGGACTTTCTTGTTTTTTTCTTGGAGGACGTTTCCCTTCTGATCCAAGAAGCTTCTTCAGCTCTGACAGGATGGCGGGGAATGGCAGGATTGATATTCCTTGCAGACAGCTGGTCGTTTGCATCCTTTTCGAGGGTCATTGAGGCCAGCTGGAGGTTTATCTGTGTCCTCAGGGTCACCTGAGTGGTGCAAATGGTTCCTGCAGTCTGCATTTTTTCCCTCTGGAAATCGATTCCTACTGCCCCACCATTGAAAGGGTGTCCATCCCAAATTGTGTAGCTCAAAGTCTGTAGAGATTCTCAGTCATTCAGGTCATGGATGTCCCAAAGGTGCTTTTTTTTTGCATGAGACAACTGGACTTTCTTGGTTTTTTTTTTTCTTTGATGACGTTTCGTTTCTCAAACAAGAACTTTTTCAACTCTGACAGGATAGTGGGGAATGGACGGATTTATATTCCTAACAAACAGCTGGTCATTTGCATCTTTTTAGAAGATCGGTGAAAAAAAAGAAAACCAAACAAGAACGCCCAGTTGCCTCCTTGAAAAGCACCTTTGGGACAACCATGACCTGGATGACTGAGAATCTCTACAGACTCCTTGGCAGCGACATATCTAGCGGCTGCTTTTGCGAAAACATGCTATGATTCAGTAACTGCAATAACAAACCTGGTTAAGAGGGCACACAGAACAGCCTGTTGAGTTATTTGAATGCTTCGGGGGTTGTATGCAACCCAGAAACTAAGTTGCCAAAGATTTAGGAGTCAGCAACTCGTGGCTCTGGAGCCGCATGTGGCCCTTTCATCTCTCTTCTGCGGCTCCCTGTCGCCAGTCGGTAATAGGAAAAAAAGGATGCCATGCTCGGAGGAGACTCTATGGTGGGGGAACTGGACTTCTTGTCGACTCCAGAATTGAACAGGGGGGCTTCTGGTTAGGACCTTTCTGGCTCTTTGAGTGTTTAAGGTTGCCGACCCCTGGTCTAGGCTGTGGGTTGGGGGATTCATGAAGGGGGGACGGATGGGGCGAATCACAAAACCAGTGTCGTCTTTGGCTTCGGAATAAGCCCAGTGTTTCTAATTTTTGGAAAGTAGGAGAGGTTGCTTTGCTACCGTTAGCTAGTTGTGTTGGTTAAAAAGATGCTAGCAAAATGCAATTGCCCTATAATGAGACAGCAACTGCTTTGAATAGGCTTTGCCAGATGCAAGCTTCCACTGCGATGGCTATGAAATGGGCCTTCATGTTCAGTAGAATCTTAAGGACTATCTGAATTGCATGCTTATATACAGGATGGAGGTGGTGAGATCCAGTCCTGGAGAACAGCAATTCTAATGAGTGTTGCAAGCCAGGTTTCTAAAAATAGATCCCAAGAGAGCTTCGCCAAAGGAAGATGGCCGCTAAGCTCACAGTCTCTGGGTTTCCTTTCTGTGAGCTGATTTCAGCCTGAAAAAGCATCAGTGTTTTGAGGACACCATCATCCCAGCCATCCCTTCTCTCCCTCCCCCAGTGCCCAGCCTCAGCAGATGCCAGTTCACCCTGTCAAGCTCCCTCTTAATCACCATTGCCTTGCCCAGTTTGATAGTAACTGCCTTCCACTTAAGCAGGGATCCTCGTGATTACGGATTATTAATGCTTAATTCAAAGCTGGAGGAAACATTTTCATTATTAAGTGGGATGGTTGATTCAATAGGCCCCTCGCTATGAGAGGAGATGAGCTTTTCGCTGAGAGATAGAGATGAAGAGAGATAGAGATCTCTCTCCATCTCTGAGTCCCTTTTTGGGAGATAGGGCAGGATAGAAATTTAATATATATAATATATATAAAGATAGATAGATAGATAGATAGATAGATAGATAGATAGATAGATAGATAGATAGATAGATAGATAGATAGATAGAGCTAGAGAGCTTGACTGATAGAGATAGAGAGATAGAGAGATAGGTAGGTAGGTAGGTGGGTGGGGGTGGCTGGGTGGATGGATGGATGGACGGACAGATGGATGGACGAACGGATGGACAGACAGACAGACAGATTGGATTAGATAGATGGATGGATAGGTAGATAGGTACGTAGATAGGTAGAGATAGATAGATAGATAGATAGATAGATAGATAGATAGATAGATAGATAGAGCTAGAGAGCATGACTGATAGATAGAGATAGAGATAGAGAGATAGGTAGGTAGGTAGGTAGGTGGGTGGGGGTGGGTGGGTGGATGGATGGATGGACAGACAGATGGATGGACGGATGGATGGACCGACAGACAGACAGACAGATTGGATTAGCTAGATGGATGGATAAGTAGATAGGTACGTAGATAGGTAGAGATAGATAGATAGATAGATAGATAAGTAGGTAGGTAGGTAGGTAGGTAGGTAGGTAGGTAGGTAGATAGATAGATAGATAGATAGATAGATAGATAGATAGATAGATAGATAGATAGATAGATAGATAGATAAAGAGAGAAATCTATCTATCTATCTATCTATCTATCTATCTATCTATCTATCTATCTATCTATCTATCTATCTATCTATCTATCTATCTATCTATCTATCTATCTATCTATCTATCTATCTATGGAGAGAGAGGAGCTAATTGACCTTTGTGGTCACACACCTTCCATCGATGAAGGAAACAGCCTTGATAAATGTTTATATTTGGATTCTATCAGTTGATATGGTTCTTCATTGATTATGTGGCATCAGGTTGGTGCTGATTCGTTAGTTTGTTTCCTTGGCTTTTTATGTTATGAGGGGTCTTGTCCAACACCAAAGTTCAAAAGAATCAATATGTTTTTCTTTTGCTTCATGAGAACATTACTATTTAGTATTGGATTTATATACCACCTTGAGTTGTACAACTCAAGGTGGCATACATAACAACAATCCTGTGAGGTCAACCTATTCTCCAAAACACCTGCAGGCAGGGCAAGAAGCAACGGGTGGAAACTAATCAAGAAGAGAATCAACCTAGAACTAAGGAGAAATTTCCTGAAAGTGAGAGCAATTAATCAGTGGAACAGCTAGCCACCAGAAGCGGTGAGCGCTCCATCACTGGAGGCTGGATAGCCGCTTGTCTCAAATGGTATAGGGGTGTGATGGATAACCTTTGTGGTGCCGAGGGCCCACATCGCACATGTGAAACCCCAAATTGCAATGGAAGCACCTCCGCACATGGGCCCTGCCCCCTGCACATGCACCCCTGCACCCCTTTAGGGCTTCCGGGTTCATGAGGCCCAAAATGAGGCACGGAGGGGACATGCACACATGTAATGCAATGCACGTGGTCCCCGCACATGCGTGGCCAAAGACTAGCTTCTCAGCAAGAGGTGCATGCACATGTGCGGTGTGAGCTGGGGTGACAGCTGTTGTGCCTGCAGAGAGGGCTCTGTATGCCACCTGTGGCACGTGTGTCATAGATTCGCCATGACGGGTATGATGGCCATGGTGTGCCATAGGTTCGCCATGACGGTATAGGGTCTCCTGCTTGAGCAGGGGATTGGACTAGAAGACCTCCAAGGTCCCTCCCAAATGTGATTCTATTCTGTTGGTCTGGATGGCGAGATGGGAGCACTAGAATTCACAGTACCCCAGTTTCTAATTTGGCATCTTAACCAAGAGAGCCAAGTGTCCTTCTGAAAGAAGATCCAGCTAGAGACCGGTCAATGCCGGCTGTCGGCGTCCAGGGGTAAGGGCCTTCTCTATGGCAGGGCCCACCCTCTGGAACGACCTGCCCCCCGACCTTCGCACTATCACGGACCTTCCCCTCTTTTGCCGCTCACTCAAGACTCATTTCTTCCAGCCAGCTGGACTAGCCTAGAATTTTAGACCTCATATATAGCCAAAACTCCAACCAAACTAGTAAATGGTTAATAGGTTAATGGGAATTTTAGTGCAAGTTAATTTAATTAATTTTAATTCTTTTATTGTATATGTTATTATTTATTATGGTAGATTTATCTGTTCACCACCCTGAGTCCATTTCGATGGAGATAGGCGCGATTTACAAATCGAAATAAATGAATGAATGAATGAATGAATGAATCAATCAATCAATCAATCAATCAATCAATCAATCAATCAATCAATCTCCTGGTTGGAGTTGAAGACCAGCATTGTTTTTCTCCAAAAAGACATTCTCCTCTATATTTTCCTTTTCTCTCCTTCTTGTACCATCCTAATTGCCATGTCCCCTCTCCCCCCCCATCCTTCCCTACGCTCCCTTGAAAGTTGATTGTGCATTGTACGAAGAAACAATGTGCCCAGCATTTATTTCTCAGCTGCCTGAATTTAATTTCTTGAGTCCTTTTTTTTCCCTTTCCCCCTTTTTTTTGTCACCATAGCCAGAGAACCTGTCCAACCGCAGAACGACAAACAGATGGCAATGGATTAGTTCCCAGAGGGTCATCTCTGCTTTGCAGATATTATCCAGCCTTGATACTCAGCCTTGCTATTTCTCAGTGGAAAAAAGAGGCAAAGCATCAAGGAACTAGAGAGTCGGGGTTCAAGCTTCATCAGTGGGGCTTAAGCGTCCATTTTGAATTTCACTGGAGCTTGCCCTCTGAAGCCGCATTAAAATAGTCCTTTGTATGTTTGGAGCATGATGGCTCAGTGGTTAAAGATGCTGAGTTTGTCAGCTGGAAAGCTTGACAGAGCTTCGAGATCTGAGCACCGTGCAACGGGGTGAGCTCCCATCACTTGCTCCAGCTCCTGCCCACCTAGCAGTTTGAAAGCAGGCAAATCAGGGGTGAAATTCAGCACGTTCTGACAGGTTCTGGAGAACCGGTAGCGGAAATTTTGAGTAGTTTGGAGAACCGGCAAATACCACCTCTGGATGGCCCCAGAGTGGGGAGGGAATGGGGATTTTGCAGTATCCTTCCCCTGCCACGCCCACCAAGCCACGCCCACAGAACCGGTAGTAAAAATATTTGAATTTCACCACTGAGGCAAATGCAAGTAGATAAATAGGTACCACTTTAGTGGGAAGGTAACTGTGTTCCATATGCCTTGGCAGATAGCCATGCTGGCAACTTGACCGCAGAAGCATCTTTGGAAAACGCTGGGTCTCTCAGCGAAGAAACGGAGATGGGCACTAAACAGTAACAGAGTTGGAAGGGACCTTGGAGGTCATCTAGTTCAACCCCCTGCTCACGTACTAGGGATTCGAACCGCTGACCTTTCTGATTGACAAGCTCAGTGTCTTAGCACTGAGCCACTTGTCAGGATATACTGTACTCTAGAGTAGGATGTGACTGGCCAGGGGAAACCTTTAGCTTTAACAGTATGTTTATGGAACTAATCTTGAGGATAAGGCTAGAGCAAATCATTGAGGAGAGACTTAGAAAAGAGATTTACCATATTTTTCGGATATAAGATGCTCCAAAGTATAAGACACACCTAGATTTTGGGGAGGAAAACAAGGGAAAAATATCTGCCTCCCACCAATTTGCCTCCTTGCAACAAACAATAACAGACAATATACACTGTTTGTAGTGTTATATTTCAGACTATACTTGTACAGACGCTGTTAACATTGATGTGCTTTCTGGAAGTATAGTTATTCTCTGCTATTTAAAAGAAGATACAACAGCACTGAGCCTCTTCAGATCAAGCCTTTATTTTAAAAAGCTTCTTCATTTTGTTGTTGTCTAGAATAATAATAAAGCAGTCTTTGAAAAATAAGTCTAATAATTTGAACATTCTATAGGCATTTATAGTCATTGACTTACCACCTTGCAGCAAACAGCCTGATTAGCACAAGGAAAAACAAATCTGCCTCTGCCTCCCAGCAATTTGCATTGTGAAGCAAACAGCAAGTTTCACTTTCAATTCCTCCCGATCCTCAGCTCTTTCAGGCTACAGGAATTGCTATAGCTTATTGAAGCCTCCACAAGCCCCCGTTTGCTGCAAAGAGGTAAATTGCTGGGAAGCAAAAGTCACAGGGTGGGGGATGGTGGGTGGGTGGAGCTACATTCAGTGTATAAGGTGCACCCGAATTTTCACCCTCTTTTAGGGACGCGAAAAATATGGTAGATGGTTTGAGAAAGAGTGAGGTATGAGGAAGAAACTCAAAATAATCCCAGTTTGAGTTTATTTAGTTCATTTATTTAATGAGCTGTGGTGGCCCAGTGGTTAGAGTGCAGTACTGCAGGCTACTTCTGCTGGCTGCCAGCTGCCATCAGTTTGGCAGATCGAATCTCACCAGGCTCAAGACTGACTCAGCTTCCATCCTTCCGAAGTGGGTAAAATAAGGACCCAGATTGTTGGGGGCAAGAGGTGGACGCTTTAAACCACTTAGAGAGGGCTGTAAAGCACCGTAAAGCGGTATATAAGTCTAAGTGCTATTGCTAGTAGAAGATGGGACAGAGAGGAAGGCTTCCCAGAATCTCTGACTTTAGTATAATATTTTACTACACCTGAAACTCCTTCCTGTTGGTAGCCCTCCACTTACGACTGTTCAAAATTGGAACAGTGACTTACAACCGGTCCTTGCACTCACGACATAGCAAAGTGGCCACCGTGAGCATCCTTGGTGCTCCCTGAGCTTGGTTGTCTTCTTGCAGACCTTTCATTACCCAACTAGGTAACATCATCAGTTCTCAGTAAGTGTGAGGTTTGCTTCCAGGAAGTCACAATCATTCAGTGACCCAAGTTATGATGGCACTGCATGAGGGAGTCTAATGATGGGAGCCCTTCGTTGCAGCTACTGCAGTGTCTACGCAGTCACCATTTGTGATCTTCTCCACCCGCTTCCGACATGCCAAGTTTCCTCCTTGGTAGGTTCCTTGACTGATTATAGTCTTCTGCCTGATTTGTCTGGAGCCGATCCCTGCCTACGTCAACGTGGAGGCGTTGCGATTTTATTTCGTTTTTTTTCTTTCCTGGCATTTTTAATCGTCTCTTTTGAGCGGCGTGACAAGTTGCCATTGTCATCTTTCCGACGGTACTGCGACTCTGCTGCTGGAAGACGCTCCTGCGGAAGGAATTCACCCAAGAAGAAGGGGAAGCCGCACCTGCTTTCCATCTGATTATTTTCCTGGACCGCCTCTAATGATCATATCGGTTACAAGCGGTTGGGCTGAGTGGAGTGTTTTCATTTGCTCACGCAAGGGAATCTCTCCGTTGCCAGCGTGTTTCAGCAGATGCATTTCTGCTTCTGTGCTGGGAGGAAAAAAAGGAAGAAGAAGAAGGAGGAGGAGGAGGAGGAAGAAGAAGAAGGAAAGAGGAGGTGGTGGAGGAGGAGGAAAAGAAGGAAGAAGAAGAAGAAGAAGAAAGAAGAAGGAGGAGGAGGAGGAGAGGAGGAGGAAGAAGAAGAAGAAGGAAGAAGAAGGAGGAGGAAGAGGAGGAGGAGGAAGAAGGAAGAAGAAGAAAGAAGAAGGAGAGGAGGAGGAGGAGGAGGAGGAGGAAGAAGAAGGAAGAAGAAGAAGGAGGAGGAGGAAGAAGAAGGAAGAAGAAGAAAGAAGAAGGAGAGGAGGAGGAGGAGGAGAAAAAAGGAAGAAGAAGAAGAAAGGAGGAGGAGGAGGAGGAGGAAGGAGGAGGAGGAAGGAAGAAGAAGAAGAAGGAGGAGGAGGAGGAGGAAGAAGAAGGAAGAAGAAGAAGAAGAAGAAGAAAGAAGGAGGAGGAGGAGGAAGGAGGAGGAGGAGGAAGAAGAAGAAGTGGAAGAGGTTGTGGGTTCTTTATCACTGGAGGCAGTGGTGAAATCTAAATTATTTTTGCTACCACTTCTGTGGGCGTGGCTCGGCGAGGAGTCATGTGACTGAGTGGGCATGGCTAGGTAATCATGTAGCTGGGGGATCAAAAAACAGAAACTCCACTTTAACCCTACTGAAGCAGGGTTGGTGTAGATGACCTCCAAGTCCCTTCCAGCCCTGGATTATCCTCTGAAGCTGCATCTAATGCCATGTTTGTACACCTTCCTTCCTCTCCTCCTTCTTCCTTCCCTCCCTCCCTCTCTCTTTCTTTCTTCTTTCTTTCTCAGCACCCCCCACCCCCCTGGCCCAGCAGGTCTCAGGGAAGCCTGCTGGGAGCGAAAATGGTTTCTGGAGAACCTGTAGTAAAAAAAAATGCTTAAAAGGTTTTTAAAAAAAGGTCAGCTGTGCGATGTGCGATCGTTGGAACTTTAAAAAAAAACTGTAAAAAAATATTTTTTACTACTGGTTCTGGGAACCAGTAGGATTTTTTTACTACCAGTTCAGGTGAACTGGATTGAACCGGTAGCATTTTACCCCTGACTAGAGGCTTTCAAGAAGAGGGTGGACAGCCATTTGCCTGAAATGCTGTATTCGAGAATTGGTCTAGCCAAGGTTTTGTATGCCCTAGTTTTCAATACAATATTACCAGAGAAGAAGCTTTAACAACACTTAATGACATTTTTGGCAATGCTGTTACAGTGAGCTCTGGGGCTTCGATCATTAGAAATTAGTACGCCAAGGTCCTTGACTTGAATATTCTTGGCAATCCTAGAAAGTTAGCAGCTGAGAACCAAATGGGTGCATGGATGGGTTTAGCAAATTAATGGGAAATAAACAAATGCATAGATTCCCCCGGTCATGGAGAAGAATTATCAGCCACGTCTCTGCTTGATTTCAAGTGTAGGTGAAGCTACAGTTCTCCTACACTTTCCCTGGACATAACTCCAAATGCTGATTGTTGCCACCTCGCGAAGAAGCGCCACATCTCCACCAACTTTCACACCAAAGCCTCTCGCAAACAGTTTCCAGCTGTCTACAGAAGTAGGTGTAGAAATTGCACTCACAGCTCCTTCTCCTCAGGGGTGGGCTTCAAAATCTTTTGCAAGGTGTTCTCTCCCCAGTGGCTGGATGAGAGTGGTTATGGTGGGCGTGGCCTGGTAGCACCACAGTCAGGGGGGGGGGCGTTTTTGCACTCCCCAGGCTCCGGAGGCTTTCCGTGAGCATCTGAGAGGGCGAAAACGGGCCCGTTTCCAGATTTCCCGAACTTCCGGTAGGCCCGTTTTTTTGCCCACTCTGAGCCTCCGTCCGCTCCCTGCACTTACCTGCATCTAAAACAGGCTGCATGGGGACTCCTTGGAGGGGCGGGCAGGGGACCGATTCACTCCCACAGAGAGGGCCTTCTCAGGGTGCCGACTGCCAGTCAATGCCGGCTGGTGACGCCCAGGAACAGGGACTTCTCTGTGGCAGGGCCCGCCCTCTGGAATGACCTCCCCCCCGAACTTCGCACCATCACGGACCTTCCCCTCTTCCGTCGCTCACTTAAGACACTTCTTTTTCAGCAAGCTGGACTGGCGTAGAACTTGAATTTTAGAACAATAGAGCTTCAGCCAAGTTAGATAGGTTTTTTTAATGGGAATTTTAGCACAGGTTTTCTATTTAATTTCTTTTTAATTCTTGTATATTGTTATTTATTGTAAATTTTAATGTCCTGTGCACCGTCCAGAGTCTGTCTCGACGGAGATTGGTGCGGTTAACAAATCGAATAAAATGAAATGAAATGAAAAATGAAATGAAGGGCAGCCGGGAGTGAGATTTAGGGGTTTTCCGAACTGCACAGAATCTTAGCGAGAGGTTCTCCAGAACCTCAGTGAATTCCCACCCCTTCTTCAGCTGGAGCTGTATGGAAGTCTCCCTAGATCGGAAGGATACATCTTGACAAAGCTAGGGGAGGCCTCTAGGTTGGGTCTAAGGATCTAGACAACCTTTTTTGGATTGCGTGCCAAAAGCAGGGGGAGGGCAGGGGGGTTGTGCACGGGTGTGCCCACACCCATAATGCTATGTAGGGCTATTTTTCACCCTCCGGAGCCTTCAAAAGGTTTCCCTGAAGGCTCCAGAGCGCGAAAAACGGCCCAATGCATAAACCAGAAGTCTGTTTCCGAACTTCCGGTTTGTGCATTGGGTGGTTTTTTGCCCTCTGGAGGCTTCATGAAAGCCTCCAGAGGGCAAAAAACGGCTGAAAAAGAAGGCCGAAGTCAGCTGGCCAGCGCACGAGGGAGCTGACACAGCAACGCCTCGCATGCCCTAATAAATAGTGCCATGTGCCACCTGTGGCATGCGTGCCATAGGTTCGCCATCATGGATATAGCAGGAAAGTGGGTCAGGCAGCCCCCTTGACGTCTCTAAGAAGGCTCTGGTCAACGTCCTCCAAGGGTGAGGTTTTTGTAGCTTAGTTTCCACAAGCCACAGCTCAAGTGCTTAGCTTCTCCCCGGTATGAAGTACATCTTGCTTTCTCCTAGAGCCAAGACATTGTGAAAACAAGCACATCCTTGTACAAAGTCAATTGGATGACATGCAGCAGGATTTAAGACTAGCGAGATCGTGCCTCATTGCAGAGGGAGAGCTACGTCTTGACTATGAAGCAGTAAATCAATATCTTAGATCTCCCCCCGCACAGCTTGAAGTGGTACAGTCCACAGGCAAGCTTTCTACTCTTCCGCTCTCAGTGTGAGAATTCAGATCAAATCATCACTCTCTAAAACGACTGATTGCATGGGAAGTTTGATATGGGATTTATAAAATCTTACAAGTTCCATGTTTGGGGTGTTTCAATGACACAATGACACATTGAACTGGGTATGTCTAGTATTATAAAAAGAAGGACTAGCAATGTTCCAATATCTCAGGGGCTACCACAAAGAAGAGGCATTCAAGCTATTCTCCAAAGCACCTGGGGGCAGGACAAGAAGCAATGGGTGGAAACTCATCAAGGAGAGAAGCAACTTAGAACTGAGGAGAAATTTCATAACAGTTAGAACAATTAATCAGTGGAACAACTTGTCTCCAGAACTTGTAGATGCGCCAATAGTGGACGTTTTTAAGAAGATGTTGGATAACCATTTGTCTGAAGTGGTGTAGGGTTTTCTGCCTAAGCAGGGGGTTGGACTAGAAGACCTCCAGGGTCCCTTCCAACTCTGGTATTACGTTATGCTGTTATGTTATGTTATGTTATGTTATGTTATGTTATGTTATGTTATGTTATGTTATGTTATGTTATGATCTTAATAATTCAAAGTGGGATCTAAAGATGGAATTATACACCAGTCAAGCAAAAACCGAACAAATTTGCATCTTAATGTTTTATTTTGCATCGTTCATTCCTCTTTTTACACTCTTCTGCAAAGGGTTGTGTGTTTTTGTTAGGTGTATAAAGGAAAAGGCTAGTGACGAAGCACTAAGTTGCTTCTCAAGGAGAGAAGCAACTTAGAACAAGGAGGAATTTCCTGACAGTTAGAACAATTAACCAGTGGAACAGAAGTTGCCTCCAGAAGTTGCCTCTATTCCAAGATACCAATGGTGGTGAGGGATACAATACTGACGTCCTCATGCAGTTGCCGAACATGACTCTTTGAGATTGGGAAGCTTTGATGCTAAGAGGATGACCACTGATCTTATCAACTGATATCTCTGGGTAGTGTTCTGACCCAGGCTTCCCCAAAAAGCACAAAGCAGAGTCCTGGTCCTGACAAAACCCTTCTTATTAAACAAATGTGAATTCCTCTCATTCACGTTCAGCAAAGGCCTGGCAGACAGTCTTTCAAAGGAATATTTAGGACTACAGACCTTATCTATCTTGGAAAGCTTCCATGCAAATATTTTCCCAAATGAGGTGCTGTGCAAGGAAAGGCTGGGCACAGAGTCTCTGAGATTCACGGACAGATCTTCACACTCCTGAAATGAATGAACGAACAAACAACTGAACGAACGAACGAACGAACTAACTAACTAACTAACTAACTAACTAACTAACTAACTAATTAACTAACTAATTAACTAACTAACGAATTGTTTCCTGCAATAGCCCACTCCCCTTTCGCTTCTCTTTTATTTCCTATGGGAGGGGCCATTCACTTTACACCTGTGGCTTTACTCCGAAGTCAACCCTGATTTCCTAGCTGTTCTTGACTTCTGGCAGCTCTGTTCATGTGCACACTGGGAACAGGCTCCAGCTGCTCAGAAGAAATCTTCTTCTCCTTCTCCTTCTCTTTCTCCTCCTCCTCCTTCCTCCTTCTCCTCCTCATTGCAATCTCTCTGCTCTGTGATACAAATTTACTGGAGTACATAATAATAAGTCTCCGTGTGAATTTCATTCCTAAGAGTTCCTACTCTAAATCTTTGCAAGGCCTAAGCTTTGAAATCCTTGTAATCAAGACGTGGAACACCAAATTATTTGGTTTCCGTATACACATTCACACTTTAATTTGCAAAGAAAACTGGGTCTTAAAAAAATCGGTGCTAAGTTATTGTTTAATTTCCCAGTTGCCAGATGGGAAACTGAAAAAGATTTAGATGAATGGATGCATTCAGCTCTATTTTTAAATTGTTCGGAGAGTTTTCCTGATCCTTTTCCCCCCTACTAAAGTGTCTCTGCTTCTGAATAGACTTCGTTCATGGCACAAGCACTAAAATCTCTCTCGCCCTACATCCGATGGGCCTCAAAGAACATATATAGGACATGCGTGTGCTATACATCATATGCATTATTATTCAAACAAGCCAGAAATCGGAGCTACGCATCCCCCAGAGTTGTTTGCTTGCTTTTGGTCTGTGCATTGCAGTGGTGGGTTCCAGATCCCGTTGCAACTGGTACGCTGCAACGGGGCCCGGTATTCATCATGTGCATACGCACAGCGTGTGCATGCGTACTTACAGCTGGCAATGCTCCAGTGCTCAGCGGAGTGCCATACGCTCCATGCACATGCACAAAAGCCCCAATCAGTTCAAATATGCCCCGTACCCATGCCTCAATGTACCAAAAAGATTCCAAGGCAGCTATTGAGAAGATGTGAGAGGATGATTTCTCTTTTTTGTTTTTCTTCTGATTTGTTTTTCCTTTCCTTTCCTTTCCTTTCCTTTCCTTTCCTTCCTTCCTCCCTCCCTCCCTCCCTCCCTGCCTCCCTCCTTCCTTTCTCTCTTTCTCTCTTTCTCTCTCTCTTTCTTTCTTTCTTTCTTTCTTTCTTTCTTTCTTTCTTTCTCTTTCTTTCACTCTCTCTCTCTCTTTCTTTCTCTTTCTTTCTCTTTCTCTCTCTCTCTCTTTCTTTCTTTCCCTCTCCCTCTTTTTTGATAGGTGACATGATCAGAAATTAGCTACAATAGAAAGGAAATGTCTTTTATAAAGGTTGACATGATTAAAAGCTAGAATAAGCGATAGAAATAAGAGAAGGCCGGATATTAGTGTATACACCTTTATATACTAAAATTCAGGGATGCGATGGCTCAGTGGCTAACAGGCTGAGCTTGTCAATCGGAAAGGTTGGCAGTTCGGTGGTTCGAATCCCTAGCGCTGTGTAATGGAGTGAATTCCCATTACTTATCCCAGCTTCTGCCAATCTTAGCAGTTGTATCTCATCACTGGTGTATTGTGTATTGTGGGGGAGCAACTAGTGATCTGACCCAGGCTTCCCCAAAAAGCACAAGGCAGAATCCTGGTCCTGACAAAACCCCTTTTTATTAAATGAATGTGAATTCTGATCATTCACATTCACCAAAGGCCTGGTAAAGAGTCTTTAACAGGTGAAGTTATGAGCACAGACCTTATCTAGCTTGGAGAGCTGCCATGTAAACATGTTCCAAATGTGTTGCTGTGCAAGGAAAGTGTTAGGTGATATCTCCGTTGGGAGACAGCAGAGGGTGTGCAGCGGAGTATGCAGCTAGAAGAATGTTGCTAATGTACGCACATTTAATACACCAGACTCTGTTTAAGTAAAATAAGATAGCTTTTACTGAGGTTGTAAAAACTACTAAACTAAACTACTGCTCAACAAGCAATGATGTTAAACGAGTTAAAAACAAAGTGTCAACAAATATCAAATTGCTTACAGTCAGCAAACACAATCTTCCTTCTTCTTCTTCAGTAATTCACAGCACACGAGCAATTCAGTTATCAAACAGCAAGTCCAGCCGAGAGAGAGAGATGCGCTCTCCTGGCTTCCTCTTATAGTTAGAGATAATTGCACTTACTAATTGCACTCTAACATTCCAACATCCTTAAAGCTACAATGACTATATATTGTCTACCCAACTATAGGAGTCTACTCCTAACAGAAAGACTAGGCACAGAGTCTCTGAGATTCACGGACAGATCTTCACACTCCTGAAATGAACAAACGAGTTGTTTCCTGCAAAAGCCCACACCCCTTTTGCTCCTCTTTTATTTCCTGTGGGAGGGGCCAATCACCTTCCACCTGTGACTTTACTCCCAAGTTCACCCTGATTTCTAAGGTGTTCTTTTCTTCTGGCAGCTCTGCACATGCGCACACTGGGAACAGGTTCCAGCTCCTGTTCCTCTGCCTCACTGCTGTCTAGCTCCAAAGGCACCTGATCACTGCCAGAGGGGCTCATCCCTGTCTCTGCCTCTTGACCCATAAGCCTCGTCCGAGCCTTCCTCAGCCTCCAGGACTGGCCCATGGTCCTCCCCAACCTCCTCACTGTTCGACTCTGAGGCAGTAGTTAGAAGGCAGTATTGCAGGCTAACTCTGCCAACTGCCAGGAATTTGATTCTCACTGGCTCAAAGTTAACTCAGCCTTCCATCCTTCCGTGGTTGCTAAAATGAGGGCCCAGATTGTTGGGGGGAAATACTGACTAAACTGAGGGCTGTAAAGTTTTGTGAATCGGTATATAAGTCTAAATGTTATTGCTAAGTGCTAAAGAAGGAAGGGAGAAAGAGGGAGGGAGGGAGGGAGGAAAGAAAGAAGGAAGGAAGGAAGGAAGGAAGGAAAGAAAGGCCATGGTGACACAGTAGTTAGAATGCAGTATTGCAGTGTAACTCACTGCTCACTGCCAGCAGTTTGATTCTGACCAGCTCAAGGTTGACTCAGCCTTCCATCCTTCCAAGGTGGGTAAGATGAGGGCCCAAAATTGTTGGGGGGCAATATGCTGATTCCGTAAACCGCTCTGAGAGGGCTGTGAAGCACTGTAAAGCGGTATATAAGTCTAAGTGATGTTACTCTGGTCCCCTCCTCCTTTTTTGCCTCTTACTGAGCTACCGACTGGATGAGCAACGTGCACACACGGCCGCTAAAACCCAGGAACGGCAGTTAACTTGTGAAAGTGCAGGCGTGAATTTGTCTCCCTGAAGTCTGGGTCAATGCAATCGATTGGGGAGGGCTGATGAATCAATGTTAATTTGCTTGATGGGCCGACTGCCACCACAAGTCCAGAGCAATTAGAAGAGCTACTGATGTTGCCAATGGAGACCTTCCCCAAGACTCCATCTGTATCCTGAGCTCATTAATGAAGTCAAGAGCCAATGGTGGCATTATTAATTTGAGGAAATGGCCTTTCCTCTCTTTCCTGTTGGGTGTCAGCCGGTGAAGTCAGGGTGGGATGTCACGTGTGACGATAACTGGATTTATGTCCTTGGTTCCTTTGCAATTTATCTGCTTCTCAGAGGGTGCCACAGAGAAGAGGGAGCCAAACTATTCTCCAAGGCACCTGGGGGCAGGACAAGAAGCAATGGGTGGAAACTAATCAAGGAGAGAAGCAACTTGGAACTAAGGAGAAATTTCCTGACAGCTAGAACAATTAACCTCTGGAACAGCTTGCCTCCAGAAGTTGTGAATGCCCCAACCCTGGAAGTCTTTAAGAAGATGTTAGATAGCCATTTGTCTGAAATGGTATAAGGCTCCTGCCCACGCAGGGGGTTGGACTAGAAGACCTACAAGGTCCCTTCCAACTCTGCTATTGTATTGTATTGTATTTCTGGGAGGCTTTTGTTATTATTATTTTTTTGCCGACAATTTTATTCTATTGATTTATTGGTTAGATTTATATAGCCACCCACCCATGACTCTGGGTGGCTTACAAAGTGAAAAATGCAAAACAACCCCAACAACCCAACAACCCAAAAACCAACCAATCCCTTTGCAAACAATCTTACTAACTCATTGTGTCCTGGTGATGCAGCCAAAGGCACCCAGCCGGCTTTCATGCCTAATGGGGGACTAGAACTCCCTGTCTCCTCGGTTTTTAGGCTGGCACCTTAACCACTGCACCTGATTGCCTGTGACTGGATTCAGCTAGAATTGTTTAGCCTTTTTTCTTATGGACAGGACACACTGTAGAGGAAGCAAAAAGCTAACAGCTGATCAACACATTCAGCTCTCTCTCTCTCTTTCTCGCTCTCCACCCATTCATATCTGCCTGCCTGCCTGCCTGCCTGCCTACCTACCTACTCCATCTATCTGTCTGTCTTTCTATCATTTGCCTTTATACTGAATTAATTTTCCTTTTTAAGACTTGTCTATCTGTCTGTCCCTCTGTTTGTCTATTACCCACCCATTCACCTACCCATCCATCCATCCATCCATCCATCCATCCATCCATCCACGCACCCTTCCTTCCTTCCTTCCTTCCTTCCTTCCTTCCTTCCTTCCTTCCCATCTATCTATCTATCTATCTATCTATCTATCTATCTATCTATCTATCTATCTATCTATCTATCTATCTATCTATCTATCTATCTATCTTTTGCCTGCCTGCCCCTCTATCCCCTTGACATTCCACTTTTCTTCTTACAGCTCAAGATGAGATACTTCTGAATCACCCCGCACTTTATTCATACAATAATGAAGCCTTTGAGACAGGCTGAGTTGAGAAATAGGGACCTGGCCAAAGGGCATTCAGTGAATTCCATAGTTGAATGGGGACTTAATAGCCATTTCTCTAGAACCAGTCCTGAAACTTTACTATTATACCTCACTGACCTTTTATATCAGGGTTTATGATATTACCCATTGTTTTGATGGTCAAGCCATTTGAAACAGCTCCTGTAATTTTTTTAAGCAATCGTTGTGAGCAAAGGATATCTGTCTATCCATCATCTCAGGGAAAGCAGAGGTGGTATTCCGTCCAAGACCGAGTGGCTGTGGTTTCCGGCATCACGATATAGCCAGCTGGTTCCATCTCCGGCTATCGGGGGCGAGCCATTAGCGCCTGCGGAAAGGGTCCGCAACTTGGGCGTCCTCTTGGATTCTCGGCTGTCCTTGGATGACCATGTGATGGCCGTGGCCAAGGGGGGCGTTTTATCAGGTTTACCTGATACGCCAGTTGCGCCCCTTTCTGGATCGTGACACCCTACGCACGGTCACTCAAGCCCTCGTCATTTCCCGCCTGGACTACCGTAACACTCTCTACATGGGGCTCCCTTTGAGGTGTACCCGGAGGCTCCAGCTAGTACAGAATGCGGCTGCGAGAGAGATTTTGGGAGTCTCAAGATACTCCCATATAACACCTCTCCTGCGCGAGCTGCACTGGCTGCCTGTGGCCTTCCGGGGGCGCTTCAAGGTGTTAGTAACCATCTTCAAAGCGCTCCATGGCACGGGTCCTGGTTACCTGCGGGACTGCCTCCTACCACATACCTCCCTTCAACCTGTCTGCTCCCACAGAGAGGGCCTCCTCAGGGTGCCGTCGGCCGGACAATGCTGGCTGGCGACCCCCAGGGGGAGAGCCTTCTCTGTGGCGGGCCTGGCCCTCTGGAACGACCTGCCCCCCGTCCTCCGCACCATCACGGACCTGCACCTCTTCTGCCGGGCACTAAAAACACACCTATTTTATGTGGCCGGCCTGGTAAAGTTTTAACGGTATATTTTTAAAAGTAAATTTTAACTTAGTGATTTAAAAAGTTTTTAACCATAATTTTAGCACAGACCCCTAAATTTAATCCTTTTTTATATTGTTATTGTATGTATTGTCTTTTTATCCTTTCTGCGCACCACCCTGAGTCCCACTGGGGAGATAGGGCGGTATACAAATACGATTAATAAATAAATAAAAATTCAGCAGGTTCTGACCAGTTCTGGAGAACCAGCAGCAGAAATTTTGAGTAGTTTGGAGAACTGGTAAATACTACCTCTGGCTGGCCCCGCCCCCATCTATTCTCTGCCTCCCAGCTGATCAGGAGGGAATGGAGATTTTGCAGTATCCTTCTCCTACCACGCCTACCAAGCCATGCCACATCCACCAAGGCATGCCCACCAAGCCGCACCACGCCCACAGAACCGGTAGTAAAAAAATAATTGAATCCCATCACTGAGGGAAAGCCTTCGCATTCATTGAAGTTTCATCTAGAGTAGGTGTGCAAAATATTGGAGCTAGTTTTCTAACCTATCCTTGAAATTTCTGCTCATCCTTTCTATGGCACGGGTCCTAGTTACTTGCGAGACTGCCTCCTTCCTCATACATCCCTCAGACCGATTCGTTCCCACAGAGAGGGTCTTCTCTGGGTGCCGTCGGCCGGGCAATGCCGACTGGCGACGCCCAGGGGAAGGGCCTTCTCTGTGGCGGGCCCTGCCCTCTAGAACGACCTACCCCCTGACCTCAGGACTATCACGGACCTCTGCCTCTTTCGCCAACATCTAAAGACACACTTCTTCCATCTAGCTGGCCTGGCCTAATTTCCGAGACTATTTTACCAACTGATTTTAAATTAATTTATAGTTTTAATAAGAGGGTTTTAAATTAATTTTAGCACAGGGTGTTGTTTATTTAATAGGATTTTATATTGACGTATTTATTCTTGTATATATGTTTGTGTCCATATTTTTATTCTCCTGTGCACCGCCCCGAGTCTCTTATGGGAGAGGGCTGCGGTATATAAGTTTAATAAAATCTAAAATCTAAATCTGGATTCAAAATCCATAACAGTGAATGCTTCAAGCAAGATGAGAAGCTCTACATTATCTCATTGACAATGGTTGCTGCTGTGTGTGATTTTCTTTTTCCTGGTGGAAGGAGAGAACAAAGGGAAAGAGTTGGAAGAACGAAGATAAGACCGAGAAGAAGAGAAGGAAAGGATGAAGTAAACAATGAGTCCAGAGACTAGCAGAGGAGAAGAACAAGACAAAAAAAGGGGCCCTCTTCAGATATGAGCTACTGGGACAAAGCAAGCCACTCATTTATGTTAAACAGTCATTTGCCATTGCTGAAAATGGCTAGTGTGTGAGAATCCATTGGCACAGTGTACATCTGTCAGCATGATGGCTGTCACAACTTTATCAGTGAAGGAAGTCTGCAATCTGGTACTTCTCCCTCTTTTAAAAAAAAATATTGAAGATTTTTACATAAATAAAAGGTAAACATGAAATTATGGAGAATGAAACTGAGAAAAAAAAAGATAAAAGAATAAATAGAAAAGACAGTGCAAGAACAAGGAAAGGAAAATGCATGGGAAAGAGGAAAGGAAAGTTATAGAAAGGAGTGACTTCTGATTGCCTTTACAGCAGTAATAAATAAGTTAACAGATGAACAGAGTTGGAAGGGACCTTGCAGGTCATCTAGTCCAACCCCCTGCCCAAGCAGGAGACCCTACATCTATGCCTCTACCTAGGATTCATTATCTAAAGCAATAAAGTTACATAATACTTCTTGTCTTTCTAACAACCCTTTTAAAGCAGCAAATCCATAAGTCACCAATTCATTTTTCCAGCAAAAAGTCCATAAAAGGTTTCCAGGCTTTTATTTTAAAAAAAAAATATTTCTGATCAAACAGTTCGGCCATTTCTGCAAGTTCTGCCATCTTCGTGAGCCTCTGGTATTTCCTTCTTCTTTTGAAAAAGTAGCCCCATCATGATGGTTGGACACCATAGGCTTTGTTTTGACTGGAAGATTCCTGTTTATGGAGCTGGTTTTTTTTTTTACTAGATCAGTATTCCTCAAACTTGTGTCAGGGTTTCAAGTAATACACCCACAGCAAACAAAACTCCGAGGCAGGTAGATTCCTCAAAGAATATGTTTTATTGGATCTATCGTATTGGCACAGTTCTGTTGAAAACCAACTCTGAAGATTCCCATGGTTTTCACCTAATTAAAAATAAATTTCCCCCCCTTTTCCAGACAATGAGTCACATGGTCCAATCAAGGTGCCACCCGGTTGCCTGGTAACTTCACTCCTCCTTTCTCTCTCTGGCCAACTGTGGAAATGTCCTTGGTTCCCAGGAGAAAGTCTTTTCTTTTGGCTATAAAACCCTAGTTATCTCTATCCCCCCTTCCCTATCTCTCAGCTCCAGTGTGGCAACACCGAAGTTTCAAAATGGCTCCAGTCAGGTCAGCTTCAGGGTTGATACCTTGGCAATTTTAAGATGGGTAAACTTCAATTTCCAAGATTGAGAAACATTGCACAAGACCAAGATCGGCAACCTTAAGCACACAAAGAGCCACAAAGGTCCTAAGCGGAAGCCCCCTGTTGAATTCTGGAGCCAACCGGAAGTCCAGTTGCCCCACCATAGAGTCTCCTCCTAGTGTGGCATCTGTTTTCCTCTATCTGTCCTCACTGAAAGCCTTATCAATTGTGAAGCCAACTGGAAAACCTGCCCCTTGCCTTAGAGGCTCCTCCTGGCACACTGTGCTTCCTCCCCCCTTACCTCCCTTACCAGAAGTTCCTCTCAAAATTGTGGTGGCAACAGGGAGCTGCAGCAGAGGGATGAAAGAGCCACATGCGGCTCCAGATCTGCGGGTTGCCGGCCCCTGCAATAGACCGTCCTCTGTTGAAAGAGCTGTTAGAAATGGGTCTTCCATTCGTCTAACAGAATAGTTGTACAACTGAATAATATCTAGAAGGCTAGCTCGCTAGTTGGAAATTCTAAATTTATTGGACTTGAACATTCTGATTCTACAAAAATCCACCTTACTTGGAACAGCTTATATCCTCTGACGTTACCTTAACAGTTCCTACATCCTTGGTTAGGACTCGAGCTGTTGAGCTACCAACCAGCCACAAAGGCTGTGAATCTCACCAAAGATTACCCAATAATAATAATAATAATAATAATAATAATAACCTCTGAGCACCTACCGTTGAACATCCCAATGATGCTTTGAAACAACCATGACATGGAAGACTGAGAATCTCTATGGACACCTACCATTGGACAAGTTTATTTTTCTCTTCTTAGTACTACTGTGAAGACTACGGAGAGGACCAAGAAGCATGAATTCAGACCTTTAGATTCTGCACATTTCCAGTGGCAATCAAAGTCCAACCTACAAAGAAGCTTTCACACTGGAAAGGCGAATGAAAAAAAACCTAGCTAGAAGGAAAACCAAATGTGGAGAAAGTACCAGCACATTCCTTGGATAGCAAAAGGTGACAAACAAGGAAGTACTGGAGCATAGAAAATCAGACACATCACTGGAAGGCAGAATCACAACATTCTGCCTTACTTATTTCGGCCGTGCCATGCAAGCAGACTTGCTGGAAAAGGCAGTTGTGCTCAGAAGAAAATGAGGCCACCAGAAAAGGAAGCTAAGATACCATCAAAGCCAATTGGAGCATAAAACAACTGAAAGAAGCATAAAAACAGAACAACGGAGTTGGAAGGCACTTTGGAGGTCTTCTAATCCAACTCCCTGCTCACGCAGGAGACCCTATACTATTTTAAACAAATGGTTGTCCAATCTCTTCTTAAAAACCTCCAGTGATGGAGCCCTCACAGCTTCTGAAGGCAACTTCTGTTCCACTGGTTAATTATTCCCATTGTTAGGAAGTTTCCCCTTAATTCCGGGTTGCTTCTCTTCTTGATTAGTTTCCACCCATTGCTTCTTGTCCTGCTCTCCGCTTTTCCTCCTGCAAATTTCGGTGTGAAAATATGGTCTGAAAAATGCAGTAGGGAGCTCCCACAATTGCCAAGAAACCAGAAGACTCTACTTCTTTGCACTTATTTTAAAAGTGCCCTGGTTTCCTGCTTCTCCTGATAGTGCAAGTTTTATTTTAGGGTAAGGAAGGACACACCAAAACTTTTTTTTTTTTAAAAAGAAGACTTGGGTATGTCCAGAGGATCATGATAAAAATGATGTTGTTTTAGAATTATTTTGAAGTTCAGATATGAAGATTTCCATGAGCTGTCCATGGTCCTGTTTCTCTAGCTATGGAGCTTCCAGATTACAGATTACTCTGTATTTTACAAAGATTACTGGGTCCAATTGCAATACAACTATACTGGTTAATGAGCAGGAAGGAGGGGAGAAAGAATTATATACACTGGAAGTAATGGTATCAACTGCATTTAATTAATAATGTTCAATTAATGTTCAAATCCAATTAAGTCAAATTAGTTCATGTTCCTAGTGCCAGATTCCTCCTAAGTGCAGTCATTATCATCTGATGATGATGATGATAACGAAAACCATGTATGGTTCTTTTCTATAGAAATTGACTTTTTATCTCATTATGAAGCCTTCAGAAAATGAATTTCTTCCCCCACGGCCCCAGTAGTCAAGTCAAGTCTATATGAACCAATGTTACATTAAGAAAAAGGATTGGTGGGCAGTTGTTGAAAATGTGGTCTACAGCAGGGGTCTCCAACCTTTGCAACTTTAAGTCTGAAGGACTTCTGGGAGCTGAAGTCCTTCAGACTTAAAGTTGCAAAGGTTGGAGACCCCTGGTCTACAGTATCAAGTCAAGGTTCTACTTCAAGACCCTTCCACCCCTTAGAATGTTGTCAGATGCACAGAATCAGCACCACATGCTAAGTTACAGATAAAGATGATTTATTGCTCATGTTTCTACACAAGAATCTAATGTTGCACACTAAATTGGCCCTAAATAAGAGTAAACTCCCAGGGAGGAAAGCTTTGGCAAATCTAGACAGCATATTAAAAAGCAGAGACATCACCCTGCCAACAAAAGTGTGTATAGTCAATGTTATGGTTTCCCCAGTTGCAATGGATGACTGTGAAGGTTGGACCATAAGGAAGGCTGAGTGCCAAAGAATGGAGGCCTTTGAACTATGGTGCTGCAGAAGACTTCTGCGAACCCCTTGGACTGCAACGCCATCCAACCGGAGATCAACCCTGACTGCTCTTTAGAAAGCCAGATCCTGAAGAGGAAACTCAAATCCTTTGGCCAACAAATGAGAAGGAAGGACTCCCTGGAGAAGAGCCTAACGTTGGGAAAGATGGAGGGCAAAAGAAGAAGGGGATGACAGAGAAGGTGTTGTGGATGGACGGATTCACTGAAGCAGTCGGCATGAGTTTAAATGGACTTCAGAAGATGGTAGAGGACAGGAAGGCTTGGAGGAACATTGTCTATGGGGTGACGGTGGGTCAGACACAACTTCACTATTAACAATAACAAGAGTCAACAGAGCTCAAGAGAGGATGGACTTAAACCACTTGTGAGCAGTTAATGATTCTAAGCTGGTAACTCTCTTGACTCTTCCTGTCCTTCTCTGACCCTCCTGGAGGGTATTCTACCCTCCTGATTCCATTCGACTGAAGACAGCCTCAAGGAGATTGGGAGAGAAAGAGGTGCAATTGTGTGGACAGTTGTGATTTCAACTCAAGGTTGGGTTGGACAGATAAGACAGGAGGCTTGCATTACTCTAGTTGATTTTATACGGGAGGTTAATAGGAGATGACAGACAATTGCTGCTCTCTAATCCAGGAGTTGTTGTGCAAGTGAGTCTATTAGCGGCTTGATGACTAACACAATATGTTGGAAGATGTACTAACAGGCGGAAGATTGGCTAATGTGATTCAACTGACCCATTCTTCTGGAGCTACCATTTTTCATTTATTTTGTAGGCATAAGTATGAACATGGACATGAGCAAAGGAAATGAATACAAATAAATGATGATAGGCACATTGGTGTGCTTATGTACGCCTCCTTTACGGACCTCTTAGGAATGGGGTGAGGTCCACAGTAGACAGTTTGAAGTTGAAGCTATGGAGATTTGAGGATGTAAGAACAGAATCAGGTAGAGCTTTCCAGGCGTTGACCACTCTGTTGCTGAAGTATTTTCTGCACTCGAGTTTGGAGTGATTTACCTTGAGCTTGTATCTATTGTTTGCTTTATTATTATTGAGATCGAAGCTGAAGTAGTTGTTGACATGTGGGATGTTGTAGCAGACAATTTTGTGTACTACGCTTGGGTCAGACCCTAAGCGGCGTAGTTCCAGGTTGTCCAAGGCCAGAATTTCGAGCCTGGTGGCATAAGGGGTTCTGTTGTGAGCAGAGGATGTTTAAATTTAAACATGTTTAAAGCACGTTGCATATTGTTTTAAAGCTGTCTCCCCATCATCTTCACCGATAGATCATAGCAAAAAAAAAAAATTATTACCAAACTGGTAGTAATGGCGGCCGGAACCCACCCCTGCATTTTATTACTAACCAGAGCATACAAAACCTTTGCCAGACCAATTCTCAAATACAGCTCATCTGTCTGGAACCCGCACTGCATATCAGACATTAGTACAATCGAGCGAGTCCAGAGATTCTTCACGAGAAGAGTCCTCCACTCCTCTGCTCGCAACAGAATCCCTTACGCCACCAGGCTTGTAATTTTGAGCTCTGACAACTTAGAACTTCACCGCCTTCCTTCTGGTCTAAGTGTAGTACATAAAATGATCTACTACCATGTCCTACCTGGCAATGTCTACTTCAGCTTCAACCATAGCAATACATGAGCACACAATAGATACAAACTTAAGGTAAGCTGCTCCAAACTCAATTGCAGAAAATAGGACTTCAGCCACAGAGCGGTCAATGCCTGGAAGGTTCCACCTGACTCTGTGGTTTCTTCCCCCAACCCCCAAAACTTTAACCTTAGACTGTCTACTGTGGACCTCACCCCATTCCTAAGAGGTCTGAAAGAGGCATGCATAAGTGCACCAATGTGCCTACGGTCCTAATGTTCCCTTTTATTGGTATCCATTTCATGTATTCAAAATCATGTTTATACATATATGTTATCTTATAAACACATGACAAAACAAACAAGCAAACAAGCAAGCAAACAAACAAACAAACAAACAAACAAATAATGTACTCCATAAAACTGTAGTAGCCTTCTTAGAGAAGCCCTTGTTTCTACACTGGGTATCTTTCCTTTAATCCCCAACTCTTCAAGCGAGAACACTGGTAGGATCAGGAATCAAGGTGTTTCTTTCCTTAAAACAATAACAATAACAATAACAATAATAATAATAATGTAGACTTGAGCATTCTGACTCTACAAAGGGCCACCCTGCTTGGAACTGCTTCTACCCTCCGACGTTACCTTGACAGTTCCTAGGTCCTTGGTTAGGACTCGAGCTGTTGAGCTACCAACCAGCCCCAAAGGCTGTGAATCTCATCAAAGATTAACATCATCATCATCATCATCATCATCATCATCATCATCATCATCATCATCATCATCATATCCTATTGAGTTGTGGAAGCTAAAGATTCTGGGAGGGAATTTGCAGGCTTTCCCTTCAAATCTTGGGATTAAAAGCTGACTCGGAGCCTTCAAGATTATTCCTCCTCCTCCTCCTTTTCTTTTCTGGCAAAGAGAAAAGCAGATTATAAACAATCTTGAGACCAAGATCCTTGAGTAAAAGGTTGGTTGGCTTTAGATTAATTGTCAGCAGGTGGAATCTTTATCTTGATCCCAGGGAGAGGGATTCCCACCTCCCAATTATTTTATAATAATAATAATAATAATAATAATAATAATAATAATAATAATAATAATAAAACAACAACAACAACAACAGTTCCTAGGTCCTTGGTTATGACTCGAGCTGTTGAGCTACCAACCAGCCTCAAAGGCTGTGAATCTCACCAAAGATTATAATAACAACAACCACAATCACAACCACAACAATGGCCTTTACTGTCATTGTACATCATCTATACAACGAAATTGGTTTAGCTTCTACTGGTTCAGTCCATAACAGAAAATACATGTCATTGAAAAAATTGCATTGGCATCCTCAGTCTCCAAAGACTATGGTATCGTGCTCTGGGAAGAGGTCAACGCTGGAGTGTCCTCTCCAGAGCATGAAGCCTGGGTAGATTAATATGGAGGATAGACTGTTACCCAAGCAGCAGATCCTCCCTCTCCATGTCACTAAAACAGTCCAATGGAAGGGCAGAGCTGATACGATGGGTTCCAGCTGCATTGCAGAGTTACTAGAACGTGGTTGTACACAGTCATGAATTGCTTCCAGGACTCAGGCTCTGGATTTTGCCTGGAGGTTGACTCCTGAAGCCTTTTCCAGTAATGGATGTAGCCCCAAGGCAGTGGAGGTTTGTAATCAGAGTTTCCCTTCTCCTAGAAGATGGTTCTGCCTCTTGATCTGCCATTCAGTCATAGAGCCCTCTTCCGGCTTCAAAACCGTTGACCGTCTTCTCCTGTAACCCTGGAAAGGGGCCCTTATAAGGTGCTCCCTGCCAGGCCAGCTGGACCAAGGTTTTTTAAGGAGCTGTTACTCCTCCATCATTCACCCTTTGTCCTGGCTTGTGACAGGCAGAGCCTGGCTTCCCAAACATTGGGCCCAGGATGGCGGGTTTTATAAAAAATATGAATATAAATATGAATCTTTCTTTGGATGGGAGGTGGCATTGGCCTCTTCCTAGAGGTTGGTATAGAAGTATAGAATATGATAATGGTATTGATTAGCTGAAGGGCTTTCCAAGGCTGAGGTATGAGACGCAATCAAGATTCTGATGCTTGCCTTCAATAATATCAGAATAAGGGAGTTGAAAGTGGCTAGATAAGATTCACATAGATCACATACATCGTTAATATAGATCAGATCTAATAGACATGATATAATTGTCAATGTTCCAACTGACGAACCCAACCAAAGCAAACACAGTTGGGATGTTCCAACTTTTGAATGCAAAACTTTATTGAGTACATCATTCCAGCACCGACGAGGGCAAAACCAGATCTAGCTAATTCCTGCACAAACCCACACAATTAAAATACAGGATTGTCCCTCCCCCTATAAGAGCAGGTCACATTGTCCAATTGAGTTTCTTTGTTTTGTTATGGGAAAAGTCTTAGACTTTGGCAAACACCTGCCGGAGTGTCCTTGGCTCTCACGTCTGGGTGTCCTGATGTTCGGAGCACACATTCCATGTCACCCTTCCCTCCTCGCTGATTCGTTGGCAAGCTGAGAGGCGATAATGGTTGCAACAGCAAAAACATGGTTCAAACCTGACGATAATATCCAGAAACATGATGTAATATCAAGAAAATCTGCATCACATTTCTAACGATCAGAAAAAGTCAAGATAAGACAACTTCCTTGGCCCCCCACGGACGTCTTCAAAATGTTCTGGAAGTCTAGAACTCTCATGAACCCAATTGTATGATCACTGTTTAAAGGCTTAATAATCCAATATCTGTGACTGAATTCTTAATTGTAGTCTGTTCTCTTCTATTTCTCTGTCTGGTCCAATTTTTCTTTCTTGTTTGGAAGAAGTTCTCGACCTGCTATCTGAGACATCGAATGTTAGGAACTGACCTTGCAGTTCAGATATTTTGGCTGAACCTACAACTTTGCAGGAAACCGTGTTTTTTTTTTTTTTTTTACAGTGAGCTAAGGCTACTCATCCTTGGTCTGTGTTACCATGACAAATTCAGGCTGGGTCTCCCAAACATATATTACTCTTAGCCATAATGTATTTTGCTTTCAGCTTTGCATGGTCTATGAAGTTTTGTGGCTTGTAATTCATTATGGTATTTTATTTTTATTTCGTTTACCACCCATTATTGTTTATAAATCATATTTCATGGCTGATGCAAACCCAGACAGTTCCTGTATCTTGGCTGAAAAAGGGTCTTAGCTTAGCAAAATGTGTGACCCCCCCAGTAAGTGATGCTGTTTTAAGAATACTAGCCTGTTTTTTATTTAAGTGTGAAAATATTTGCATGCAAGAAATCCCACAAAATCCTTCTCAAAATTTGATGATAATAGCACCTCTCTCTCTCTCCCCCTCTCTCTCTTTCCATCCATCCATCCATCCATCCATCCACCCACCCACCCACCCACCCACCCACCCACCCACCCACCTCTGGATTGCATCCATTCATCTATGAATTGCATTGCACTTAGATATAGATATCTACCTACCCACCTATCTACCCACCCACCCACCCACCACTGGATTGCACCCATCCATCTATCCATCTACTATCATCTGCCTGCCCACGGGACTCCTGGTCTCCCGACTTCTTCAGGAAATTTATCCTCGGTTCTGGGTTGCTTCTCTCCTTGATTGGTTTCCGCCCATTGCTTCTTGTTCTGCCCTCAGGTGCTTTGGAGAATGGTTTGACTCCCTCTTCTTTGTGGCAACCCCAAGTCTTCAAGAAGATGTTGGGTAGCCATTTGTCTGAAATGGTATAGGGCTTCCTGCCTAGGCAGGGGGTTGGACTAGATGACCTCCAAGGTCCCTTCCAACTCTGCTATTGTATTGTATGTACATATAAAAGTTTTTTTTTTAATGTCAAATCAATGTATGAACAATGTGGTACCTGGGCACCATGCCTTGATTGGGTTAAACATTACTATTGCATTCAATCTGTATTTCTAATAACAATACACATCCCTATCAGATTACAAGCTATCATTATTCAAGCATTCCACCTATTTCTTACTGTTACTTTCGTTTTATCAAATAAAAATGCATACATTAATGCTCCCTTTATTCCTATCACTTACTCTAGGTATTCATCATGCCACCCTATATTAAAAGGCTTTGGCTTTCCTTCCTGTCTTGCTTCTAATCATGTCACCTGCCTAAAAGAGAGAGAGAGAGAGAGAGAGAGAGAGAGAGAGAGAGAGAGAGAGAGAGAGAGAGAGAGAGAGAGAGAAGAAGAAGAAGAAGAAGAAGAAGAAGAAGAAGAAGAAGAAGAAGAAGAAGAAGAAAGGAAGGAAGGAAGGAAGGAAGGAAGGAAAGAAAGAAAGAAAGAAAGAAAGAAAGAAAGAAAGAAAGAAAGAAAGAGAGGGAGAACGGTCTCCTGATACTGGCTACTCCATGACATTACCCAACGTTAGCTGAAATTATTAATTGCAGGTATAATTATTTTGATACTGTTTTATAATGGTCCAATCAAGGAAGTCTCCCAATTCTGTATAGATTTGCCCCAATGAAAAAGAGAAAAGCTTGAGGGTGTGTAAATCTGTGCATTTAGAAATACCGCACAGTTGTCTGAACTTTGCAATAAGTCATGGCTATCTATAAACAATGGCTGGAAAGAAATGCCATCATCCCTTTAGAGAGGTATTCATTTCTTCTCAAGTTTCCATTGACTGGGAAACTGGAGTGTGTGTGTGTGTGTGTGTGTGTGTGTGTGTGTGTGTGTGTGTGTGTGAGAGAGAGAGAGAGAGAGAGAGAGAGAGATATATGGAGGGAGGGAAAAAATAGAGGGAAGGGCATCATTTGCAGGCCAGCTCAGAGATGGTTAACTTGTTCCCCAGATGGTGCATCCCTAATCCGTGCAGCAAAGGATGCTGGGAATTTTACTTCACAATCTTTAAAGTTCCCTGGGATATAATGTGGTGTCTTTGATCTGAAAGGGTTACCTCTCTAACTTTCTCCTAGCAAACTTTTGATGATACAGAAAACACAATCTTCAAGTGGTCAACTTTCGTAGTAAAGTAGGAAGAAGAAGAAGAAGAGGAGGAGGAGGAGCAGGAAGAGGAAGAGGAGGTGGTGGTGGTGGTGGAGGAGGAGCAGAAGAAGAAGAAAGAGGAGGAGGAGGAGGAGGAGAAGAGGAGGAGGAGGTAGTGTGGAGAAGGAGCAGGAAAAAAGAATAGAGAGGAGAAGGAGGAGAAGGAAAAGGAGGAGGAGAAGGAGGAGGAAGAGGAGAAGAAGAGGAGGAGGATGGGGAAGAGGAGAAGAAGAGGAGGAGGATGGGGAAGAGGAGGAAGAAGAGGAGTAGAAGAAGAAAGGAGGAGGAAGAGGAGGAAGAGGAAAAGGAGGAGGAGGAAGAAGAGGGGGAGGAGGAGAAGAAAGAGAAGGAGGAGGAGGAGAAGGAAAAGGAGGAGAAGAAGGAGGAGGAGGAGGAGGGATAGTAGACGCAGCCCCTAACCGTTTACTCAGTCTAAGCAGCTGGTGTGAAACCAACCAGCAGAGCAGACCAAGGTAGACTTGGTCAAGCATAATATCAAAGCATAATATCAAGGCTGGGCTTCCTAAAGCCAAGGCCGATGGGGAAGGGGCTTTACAGGTTGTGGGAACCCAAGCATCCTCTTCCATGGAGCCCAAGAGCTGCTGTTTTGGTCCCCAAGTCTAAAAGACAGAACTCGCGGGCTCTTCTTGGCGAGCCTGGCAGGGCCCACGCTCCTTCTGCCCCTCTCCTGTGAAGGGGGGCGCTCCCTAAGAACCAGGGCCGAGCAACAGTGTCCCCTTCGCCCTTTCTTCACCCCCCCTCCCTCTCTTGCCCTTCCCCACCAGGCGGGCCTTCTGCGCAGCCCCGCGCCTCGCCGCAGCCCACCCACCCCCTCCCGCGAAAATCCCACCGAGGCTCTCCGACCCTCGTAGCCTGCCTGCCTCTGTTTCCCCTTTGTAGAAAGCCGGCTGCTTTCTACGGGCCGTGCATGGCCCGGGATAGGAGGCTGCTAATAAGAAGATCGCGTCGGGGCAGAGGGAGGGAGGGAGAGGAAAGAGAGAGGGGGGGGGCGTCCCGAAAGCTCCGCTGAAGGAGCAGAAGCCGGGCCGCGGTGGGGGCGGTGGGGCCAAGCGTCCCCCTCCCCACCATCCCAAGGAAAATCAAGAGGGGGAAGCCGGCAAAATCCAAGGAAAAGCCCCCCTGCTTTGTAAAATTGAAAGGGGAGGGGGAGGGAAAAAAGAGTAGGGGGTGGGTGGGGGTGGGTGATTCCCTGCCTGCCCCTTCCCTCCCCTCTCCTCCGCACCAGCTGCAGCGGGAAGCTCTGCGGAGGGCTCCCGTGATGAATGCACTGCAACGGGTCAGCCCCCTCCTCCGAGCCCCTTCCTCCTCCTCCTCCTCCTCCTCCTGGCCCCCTCCCTCCTGGTCCCGGAGCATCCTCCCGTTGGAGAAGTAGCCATGCAGTGTAAGCGGTGGGGAGGGGGGGGGCGCAGAGTGGGGAGGCGATGTGTGTGTGTGTGTGTGTGTGTGTGTGTGTGTGTGTGTGTGTGTGTGTGTGTGTGGAGGGGACGACACACAGAGAAGCGCTGCCGGCCTGGGCTCCAGCATTGCGCATGATTCTGCGGCTCTGTTGCCTTTGCACGCTCCAACCCACCTTGGCACGGGAGGGGGGGGGAGAGAGGGGGGCCGCGCCGCTCTCTCCCCCCCTCCCCTCGGGCCCAAGCTGTCAGAGGCCTCCGCCAATCGGGACCCGCCCCCCCGCGCCGGCTGCCCAATCGCCGGCCGGCGGGGGCGTCGCCCGAGTGAGTGAGGGGGGGGGCAGAGCGAGAGAGAGAAAAAACCCAGCGAAGCTGGCATGGCCCAGGCTAGGCTGCGCGCCGGGAGGAGAAGCCTGCGGGGCTGAGCGCTCGGGCGGGCGAGCGGCGGCGAGGGGGGCGCAGGTGGCTGGGCGAGGCGAGGCGAGGCGAGACGGACGGACGGACGGAGGGCGAGGATGGCCGGAGCGGCGGCGGCGGGGAGGAAGCAGGCGAGGGTCGCGCCGGGCGGGCGGGCATGAGCGCGGCGGCTGCCCTCAGCCCGGGCGCGGAGAAGGGCGCTTGGCCGAGGAGGATGACGCCCCTGCTCGCTGGTCGGTAGTACTATGATTTGGTATGTGGCCGCTTTGATAGCAAGTCTGATCGGCAGCAGCCCCCGGGGACTCGCCGCCGCCGCCGCCGCCGCCGCTCAAGGTGAGTCGAAGTGCACGGCGGGGGCTCCGGGCTGGTCCCGGCTGGCGCAAGAGACGCGGTTGCCCCGCATCTCCGCCGCGCTCTCTGCCCGAAGCCTTGGGCAGTGGGGAAGAGGGGATTGGGGTCGGGGGGTGTCCGATGGCCCCCGGGAGGGTTCAAGAGGGAGGTTTCCCTGCTGGGAAGGGAGGGAGGAATAGAGAAGGAAGGAAGGAAGGAATAGAACAGGAAGGAAGGACGGAAGGAAGGAATAGAATAGGAAGGAAGGAAGGAATAGAGTATAAAAAGGAAGGGAGGTAGGAAAGGAGGAAGGAAGGAAGAGAGCAGAAGGAAAGAAGGACTAGAGCAGAAGGAAGGAATAGAACAAGCAGGAAGGAGGGAAGGAAGGAATAGAGTATAAGAAAGGAAGGGAGGGAGGGAGGAAAGGAGGAAGGAAAGATGGAATAGAGCAGAAGGAAGGAAGAAGGAATAGAACAGGAAGGAGGGAAGGAAGGAATAGAGTATAAGATAGGAAGGGAGGGAGGTAGGAAGGAATAATATGAGGAAGAGAAAGGAAGGAAGGATAGTGCAGAAGGAAGGAAGGAATATATAAGAAAAAAAGGGAGGAAGACAGGAAAGAAACAAGGAAGGAAGGAAGGAAGGAAGGAAGGAAGGAAGGGACACCCCCTTGCAGAAAGTTGCCGAGCCAGCTTTCCCTCCTGATTCCGAGCTTCGTGGGGAGAAGGGGGGGGGGGTTGATTTTAGGAAAAGATCGCCGGTCTGGGGGTCAGTTTGTCAAATGAATGGAAAGAGAGAGAGAGAGAGAGAGAAGAACGCAGAGATGGAATCCCCTCCTTTTTCTTTCCCTCCCCTTTCTAATTACAGACTTTTCTGAATGGTTCAAACCCAGCAGGCAGCCGGGTGTTTCCCTCGTTTTCTCGCCTTCTTTTGCTTTGGGTTCTCCCGCTCCCCTTTCCTTTTTGCATTCCGCGGCCCACTCGCTTTCAAGAGACAGATGAAGCAGAAGCGGCGGAGATACCCAGGCGAAATGACGTGGGATGGTGACGAGCGGGTTTTATCTGAAGCGAAAGAGGGACGGGGGGTTATCGGGCAAGATTTTCCCTCTCTCTCTCTCTCTCTCTCTCTACGTGTGCTTCGTGCGGCATAGTCGTTTCCCCCAACAACCCCCGGGTGCCCGGGTTTCGGGGATCCAGACGTGCTCCAGACGTGCTTCGCGTGTGGCACGCGTGTCGCGCTTGGGGGAAAACTTTTCCCGGACAGAGTTCAGAGATCCGGGAAAGTCTCATCATAAGGCTTCCCTTGGGGAGTAGTTGTTGTTTTTTTCCCTCTTGGGGAGGGAAAAAAAAGAAAGCTAGAAAAAGAAAGACGGGTCAGTTCGTGGTGGATGAGTTGAGTCTTCCACTAGATCACTCCGAGGTGGTTTGGGAGATCAGGATTTTAGGAGCTCTGTGCAGCTTGAACAGTGAGAAACCAAATGGACCAGAGGCTTGGTGGAAATTGGGAGACTCCAAGCTTCCTTCATGGAATTCTGGCTGGATGTTTTGAGAGGGTGATCTGATATGTAATCCATTCCTTCCTGGGACTGGTTGAAAACAGACTGAATCCATTAAAGCTTGGGGCATAAAGATGTGCAGTGTGTTTGCTCTGGTTGGGGGGGGGGCATCACAGTTAAATAACCTCCCCCTCCCTGTAGGAATTCCCAACCGCATCTTCTTGGCTCTTGATTTTTCTTCTTCATCTTTATATGTTGGAAGAATCTGTTTTTTTTTATTGTCTTTGACTTTTGTTGCAAGTCTTTGTCCATTCTGAGCCTTTGCTTTCCTGACTGCCTCTTTATACAGATTCGGGCTATCTGCTGATATTCGGCCTTAGTTGCTTGTAGGGGAAGTCGAGGGAAAGCGGGCCGCAGCAGCTAGAACGTCTCTTGACCTCTGGTGAAAAATGCAGAGCCTGTGTGTGTGTGGGCGGGGGGGGGGGGGGGGAATGAATGACCTCTTCTGACTGAAGGAGTTTATTGGCATCAAGAAGCTTGCAGGGAGACAGTTGTGCATTGCTGTTACCGATGATGCTCTGATGATGCTCTCTCGAGGACTGGGAGATGGTCCTTTTAAGAGATCAACTCCAGAGAGGGAGTGGCCAAGCTGGGATGGAGAGGTTCTTGAGTGGTCTAGAGGCAACGGTGGGAGGGGAAAAAAAATACACCACTCTGCCTTCCACTCTGGAAGATACCACATCTGCTGGATGGAGGTGGAGATCTCCAGTTTCTTGAATGTTTGCAATGCTTCTCTCATTTCGACAGTTTGGGGTACATTTTGTCATCTGGCCTGAGCCTTGAGATATGATTTTGCTCTCTGTAGGGGGGGGGGGGCTAGCTGTAGGTGTAAGCCTGTGTGATGGAAATTTGGCTCGGTTTGCCCTCCTCTTGGCAACCTTCTTCTCCCCAGGAGGGAGTGTGAAATCCTTCACATAATTTTACGAAAGCACCGTTCGGCATGTGTGGTGGTCCCCAGCTTCTAGATTCCCCCGCTTTGCAAATAGACACCCCGAACAGATTCCCGCCCCCCCTCCCCAACAGTCCTCACATTCCATTAATTTAATTGCATTTCTCCACTGTCGCTGATGTTCTGGTTGCTAAGCATCTCTTAAAATTTTTGTGTGGCGGGCTACGCATCTTGTTGACATGGGCTGCAACACAAGGTCCGGTCAACATGTGTGCAGCCGAATGACTGTGGCAACGTGGCGGAGGTCAGATGAACTGAAAATATGTCAGACTGCAGGGGGTGGTGAGGGAATCCAGATCGGGAGGCTTTCTGGTGGAGGTGGAGAACTCCGTTGCGCAACAAAGAGTGAGCTGGCATTCTCCCGAATGCGCTGTTGATTCGTGCAGGGAATCCTTACTGTGGGATCTAAAAATATCTAGATATCTTTGGCTATGGAGAGGCCCCAGATTGTGCTGTATCGTCATTTCTTTTTTTCTTTGGTGTGATTTTATCTCGCTTTGTGGATAGAACTTGACATAAATCCTGGAGGAGGTAACTTTTGACTGGTGGATTCCACCAGACTTTGACACTGCTGAAGTGAACCCAGTAGCTGGAATGATGAATGGCAGTCCACCTCCATCAGTTGGGATGCTGGTGGCCCACCTGTGTTGGGAAAAGTTGAACTTATTTCATGATGATACAATCCCCAAGGTTCTGATCACTGAGGAACATCAAGATTCAGGTGAATCTTGAAAGATTTTTCAGAGCTGGTCACCTGCAGTGATGGGAGGGAGAGGGGGCTCACTGCAGCTCTGATTAAAAGAGTTGGCTTGGTCCCAGCCACTAATGAAGGAAAGAGGAATAGAATTCAGCATTTTTAGAGGACCTCCACATTTTTCTTCTTTGCTCTGAACAAAGCTGAGCAATGTACCTTCAGGTTAACAATTCTCTGGGTTGTGTAGGAAATCTATGCCGAGCCAGATCTGGCTGGTTGCGATGACACACGAAAGGCTCATTGCAATGCCATCAATCTGGACACGAAGGTCTATTTGGACCCTCTGGGTTTTCTTCTCGGCTCCTTTTCAGCATTGCACCACAAAGCGAGGTCAACCTCAACCAGCTCTTCTCCCTGGTTTGAAGAACCCCTCCCTTGCGTCTCCCGCTCTCCTGCCCCTCAGATGAAGGGGCTGCTGCCCCAGAAACATAGGGGGTTGGAAGGCTGGTGACACATTTTGTAGGGTGGCGTATTCTTCTTGAGAAGCCCCTGCTGCATAACCCACTGGCGGTCTGGCCCATCCCATCATTGAACCTCCCACTCCCCTCCTGGACTGGCCAATGCTACCGAGTAGAATGTTCTGTCTGCAAGCTATGAATCATGTCATGCAGAGTCGGTTGGCTCAACAGCCTTCAGATGCCTCGAACTACATTTCCCATCAGCACCCAGGAGTAGGGCTGCTGGAGACAGTTTGAGCCTGTCAGTTGACCAAGCCTGACTTGATGGGGATCCCTTAGGTGGAGGCAACCTCTGTATTCCAGATGCTGAAATTGAAGGAGGAAAGATGTCATTATTATTATTTTGGGGGGCGGTGTTTGCCATTATTTGGGGTGGTCCATGATGATCTTCAGGCATCTGGGTTTGGTTAGGTCTGCTCTGACCTAGGCTTCCCCAAAAAGCACGAGGCAGAGTCCTGGTCCCGACAAAACCTCTTTTATTAAATGATTGGGAATTCCTCCCATTCACATTCAACGAAGGCCTGGCAAACAGTCTTTCAAAGGAATATTTATGACTACAGACCTTATCTATCTTGGAAAGCTGCCATGTAGATATTTTCCAAATGAGGTGCTATGCAGGGAAAGACTGGGCACAGAGTCCCTGAGATTCACGGACAGATCTTCACACTCCTGAAATGAATCTAACGAACAAATTGTTTCCTGCAAAATCCCCCTCCCCTTTCGCTCCTCTTTTATTTCCTATGGGGGGGGGGGGCATTCACGACCTTTGCCTTTACTCCCAAATTGACCCTGATTTCTGAGTTGTTCTTTTCTTCTGCCAGCTCTGCACATGCACACACTGGGAAAAGGCTCCAGCTGATCGTCTGCCTCACTGATGTCTGACTCTTAAGGCAGCTGATAACTGTCAGATGGCCCTGGGCCCTTCTCTGCCTCTGATGCAGAGCCCTCCTCAGAGCCTTCCCCAGACTCCAGGACTGGCCCAGGTTCCTCCCCAACCTCCTCACTGTCCGACTCTACTGCCAGCTCTGCTGGCCCTTGGCGGGCCATAATAGGGTCTTCATTTAGTTTTAATTCTTCTTTTCTTAAGATGGAAGAGCTTGGAAGTTGCCAAACCGGGCAGCTGTGAGTTCTAGACCCATTTCCCTCTTATCCTATCCCACCTCACAGGGTTATTGTTGTGGGGGAAAATAGGAGAATAAAGAGTCATATGTACCTTCGCTGCCACGGGCTATTTAAAAAGTAATAAAAATAGGATAAAAATCTAATCTCTAAAGCAAACGACTAAATGAAACTCAGGATGGAGAGGAAGCAAGTGGGTTTTTCCCTAAATGGCACTTTCAACACAAGATGCATCCCTCTCAAAGGAAACCCGACTTTGATTTCCACTGGTTTTGTCTACGCTTGGCTACATTAGCATCTTGTAGGCCTGCAGGGTTGTTGGAAAAGCAGGAGCTGAAGTAAAGCATGCGAGAATATTTGCTGGGATTTTTCTTCTGCTAGATTCTGTGCCTCCAGGACTACTTGTATTGTAGATGAAATCAGTGGCCATCTGAGACCTTCTTGGCATACTTCTCAAAAAAGAACAGATTATAAACAGATTAACAAGAGTCAGAAGGGACCTTGTAGGTCATGAAGTCCAACTCCCCACCCAAGCAGGAGAACCTACACCATTTCTGACAGGTGGTAGTCCAGTCTCTTCTCGAAAGCTTCCAGTGATGAAGCGCCCACAACTTCTGAAGGCAACTTCTGTTCCTTGGGTGGATTGTTCCTAGTGTCAGAAAATTCCTCCTTATTTCTAGGTTGAATCTCTCCTTGGTCAGATTCCATCCATTATTCCTTGTCTGGCCTTCAGGTGTTTTGGAAAATAGCTTGACCCCCTCCTCTCTGTGGCAGCCCCTCAAATATTGGAACACTGCTATCATGTCCCCCTTGGTCCTTCTCTTCACTAGACCAGCGAGGCCCAGTTCCTGCAACCATTCTTCATATGTTTCAGCCTCCTAAATATCTATCTATCTATCTATCTATCTATCTATCTATCTATCTATCTATCTATCTATCTATCTATCTATCTATCTATCTATCTATCTATCTATCTATCTATCTATCTATCTATCTATCTACCTACCTACCTACCTACCTACCTACCTACCTACCTACCTACCTACCTACCTATCTATCTATCTATCTATCTATCTATCTATCTATCTATCTATCTGCAATATCTGTCCGTCCATCCATCCATCCATCCATCCATCCATCCATCCATCCATCCATCTATCTATCTATCTATCTATCTATCTATCTGCAATATCTGTCCGTCCGTCCATCCATCCATCCATCCATCCATCCATCCATCCATCCATCCATCCATCCATCCATCCATCCATCCATCCATCCATCTATCTATCTATCTATCTATCTATCTATCTAGTGTATATTGCAAGTGGTGACCCTTTGAGAGACTCAAGCCATGAATTTTCATTTTAATATATGCTGGTTAGTGTACATTAAGAATGACAATAAAGTTATTCTAAGTTCTAAGCTAATTGTGGTAAACCACCTTTACACTTACAGTATGTGTTAATTGGGCAGGTATATAAATTTGGGCAATATAAATAAATTAATAGAAACCACCCACCCCCAGGAATCTAGAACCATACTTTATGAATAGGATATAATAACCAAAACTTTTAAGTCTGATTGTGCTTTTCCCTTCCTTTCTCTTTAGAACCCAGTGAGTCAGGGAGAGGCTAATCCTAAACTCTTCATTGTTGCTGTTGTTAGTTGCAAAGTTGTGTCTGACCCATTACAAACCCATGGACAATGTTCCTCCAGGCCTTCCTGTCCTCTACCATCTTCTGGAGTCCATTTAAACTCATGCCAACTGCTTTGGTGACTCCATCCAGCCACCTCCTTCTCTGTCGTTCCATTCTTCTTCTTTTGCCTCCATCTTTCCCAGCATGAGGCTCTTCTCCAGGGAGTCCTTCCTTCTCATTAGGTGGCCAAAGTCTTTGAGTTTCCTCTTCAGGATCTGGCCTTCTAAAGAGCAGTCAGGGTTGATCTCCTCTAGGACTGACCGGTTGGATGGCCTTGCAGTCCAAGGGACTCAATGCAGGAGTCTTCTCCAGCACCAGAGTTCAAAGGCCTCCATTCTTTGGCGCTCAACCTTCCTTATGGCCCAACCCTCACAGCCATCCATTGCAACTGGGAGAACCATCACCTTCTTTACCCCTGCCTCTATTCCCAAAAGAAATGCTTTCATCCTTTTCTTTTTGCTTACCTATCAGTTTCTGAATACAGGTAGTCCGAGACTTATGACCGCAATTGAGCCCAGAATGTACGTGGATAAGTGAGGAAGTTGTTACATGAGTTTGGCCTCATTTTACGACTTTTCTTGCCACCGTTGTTCAGTTGAACCGCCGCGGTTGTTAAAGTAGTGGCACCGCTGTTAAGTGAATCTGGCTTCCTCCTGGACTTGGCTTGTCCGAAGGTCGCAAAAGGGGATCTCGGGATGCAGCAACGGTCATAAGTATGAAATGGTTTGCGAAGCCTCTGAATTTTGATTGCGCGATCCTGGGAAATCCTGCAAAGTTTGTAACTGTGAGAAAATGGTGCTAGGTCCCTTTTTTCAGGGTCGTCGTAACTTCGAACGGTTGCTAAATGGAACTGTTGTTAAGCCGAGGACTAGTTGTACTTGCCTCAGGGCCATGTCTCCATGGGCCCTACCTGACATCCTCTGAAGCATCTGCCTCGACCTGATGCTGCTTTGTACTGCTTTTACTCCTATCCAAAAATCCAGCATGTTCTCGCCCCATCTGTTCCTTGATCCCAAACCCGATGACGTCACAGTGCCGTGCAGCTAATCAGGCTGGGATCTGGGATGAGGTCACAGGGAAATCCCTCTCGCTCTGACTCACTCCGAAGGAAGGAAGGAATCCGAGGGGAGAAGATGCACGTCTTTTCTTTTTTCTATTTCTTTCACGCAAAAGCCATGCTTCCGGTGGAGCTGGAGAAGACCTCTGCTGGGATTGAGCTACAGAAGGGGTGCAGAAGGTGGGAAGGAGGGCACACCTGGATCTGAAGTTTGGGCATATAGTTGTGTGTTTGTGTGTGTGTCCCATCTCACAATAGTTGTGTGTGTGTGTGTGTGTGTGTGTGTATGTGTGTGAGGAGAAGACTTCTGCTGGGATTTAGCTACAAAAGGGATGCAGAAAGTTGGAAGGAAAGCTTACCTAAATCTGAGGTTTGGCTATAATTATCAAGACAATAGTTGTGTGTGTGTGTGTGTTTCCCATTTCACAATAGTTGTGTGTATGTGGCAGAAGGAGAAGAGTTCTGTGGGATTTAGCTGCAGAAGGTGGGAAGGCAGGCACACCTGGATCTGAGGTTTGGTTCTAACTATCAACACAAGGTGTGTTTGTGTTTGTTTGTTTGTGTGTGTGTGTGTGTGTGTGTGTCCCATCTCACAATAGTTGTGTGTGTGTGTGGCAGAAGGAGAAGACTTCTGTTGGGTAAGGCAGGAGGAGAAGACCTCTGCTGGGATTTAGCTACAGAAGGGGTGCAGAAGGTGAGAAGGCGGGCATACCTGAATCTTAGGTTTGGGTGTAACTGTCAACACAATAGTTGCGTGTGTGTATTTCATTTCACAATAGTTGTGTATATGTGGCAGAAGGAGAAGACCTGCTTGGGATTTAGCTACAGAAGCGGTGCAGAAGGTGGGAAGGCAGGCTTACCAGAATCTGAGGTTTTTGTCTGAGTGTCCCATATTTGCCTTTTTGCTTGCATTGTGGTGAAGACTCCTGGGTCTAGACCAGCATTTCTCAACCTTGGCAGCTAGAAGATGGTGGACTGGACTGCATCCAGTTTTGGTCACCACACTATAAAAAAGATGCTTAGACTCTAGAAAGAGTGAAGAGAAGAGCAACCAGGGTGATGAGGGGACTGGAGGCTAAAACATAGGAAGAACGGTTGCAGGAACTGGGCCTGGCTACTCTAGTGAAGAGAAGGACCAGGGGAGACATGATAACAGTGTTCCAATATTTGAGGGGCTGCCACAGAGAAGAGGGAGTCACACTCGTCTCCATGCACCTGAAGATAAGACAAGAAGCAACAGACGGAACCTAATCAAGGAGAGAAGCAACCTCGAACTAAGGATAATTTGTCTGACTGTGAGAACCATCAACCCATGGAACAGGAGTTGCCTTCGGAAGTTATGTGGGAGCTTCATCACTGGAGGCTTTCAAGGAGAGACTGGAATGCCATCTATCAGAAATGATGCTTGAGCAGGGGGTTGGACTAGATGACCTACAAGGTCACTTTCAACTCTGTTCATCATTTAGACTTCTGGGAGTTGAAGCCCACCCATCTTCCACCTGCCAAGGTTGAGAAACGCTTCTTTAGATGCATCTGTAGTATGGATAGGCCAAAAGGTGCCTGCACCCTCTCCCAAACACGGCTGTCTTTCATGAGCTGCAGTGGTGCAGTGGTTAGAGTGCAGTACTGCAGGCTACTTCTGTTGACTGCTGGTTGCCTGCAATTTGGCAGTTCAAATCTCACCGGCTCAAGGTTGACTCAGCCTTCCATCCTTCCGAGGTGGGAAAAATGGTTGTTGGGGGACAAGAGGCAGACACTGTAAGCTGCTTAGACAGGGGTGGAAAGCACCGTTAAGTGGTATATAAGTCTTAAGTGCTATTGCTATTTAGGCAGTGAAAACATTTGTGAAATTTGCCCTCCCCAGTTTATTAGCTTGCAAAATGGTATTTGCCTGTTTATGTAGGGTGGTGGGGAGAGAGAGGGATGGATGTTTAGTTGACATAGATAACCAGTTCATTTATTTGGAACTAGCCGTTCCCGGCCACGCGTTGCTGTAGCCCAGTCTGGTTAAATGGCCAACCAATCTATGTGTAGATCTACACCTGCACACACAAACACGTACACACAACCACCGTATAACCCCCAACCTACCTACCTACTGCATTTCTCCCTCCCTCTCTCTATCCCTATAGCTGCCTACCTCCCTACTTACTGTATTTCTCTCTCTCCCTCTCTCTCCCTCTACCTACCTACCTATTGTATTTCTCCCTCTCTCCCTCCCCATACCTACCTACCTACCTACCTACCTACCTACCTACCTACCTACCTACCTACTGCATTTCTCCCTCCCTCTCTCTATCCCTATAGCTGCCTACCTCCCTACTTACTGTATTTCTCTCTCTCCCTCTCTCTCCCTCTACCTACCTACCTATTGCATTTCTCCCTCTCTCTATTCCTCTACCTACCTACCTACCTACCTACCTACCTACCTACCTACCTACCTACCTACTGCATTTCTCCCTCCCTCTCTCTATCCACCTACCTACCTACCTACCTACCTACCTACCTACCTACCTACGGACAGAGTATTTTATGTCATAAAGGATGACATAACACCTGTGGCCCACTGCTCTCTCTGTATCCATCTACCTACCTTTTTTACAATTTTTTACATTTCCGTTGCATGTACCTGGCACAGGTGTGACATCTACACGATCTATATAGATCATTGGTGCCGTACTTGAAAGGAACGTTGTGTGAAAATTTGGAAGCGATCGGTGCAGCACTTTTGGAGATTAGCGGTTTTGAACAAACTCATAGTTACATTTTTATTTATTTGGAAGAAGCAGTCCGGCTTTGCCTATGCCTTGTCCTGGAATGTCACAGGGAATAAAAAAAAAAAGAGAGACAGACTTTATGGAGAGGGATTTAATTCGGCTGGAGTAGAATTGGAAATGAGCATCTGTTGCGGCTCACATCAGCACCGTCCGTGAACTTGGTGGAGCAGACCAGTTCGAGGCTGTGTGCTTTGCGTCAGAGAGGTGCATTGCACCACCGAGCAGCCTGGGTCCAGAGGTTTCTCCTGTCTTCCAGCAGCCAGTGGAGGAGCTCTGGAAGTCAGAGGAGGTTTCTTGCCTGCATGGCACAGGATCGCCTCAGCCCTATGCAACCGGCAGACTCAAATATCTTGAGGATGTCGTCTTTAATTTTCTTTAAGAATTAAGTTTCTGGTTGATGAGGGCTCCCCTGTGGAGATAGAAGAAAGGGGAAGGCATGTGGTCGTAAGGTGATAACAGCAACAATAATAATATGCTTGCAATTTCTTCCCAGGAAAAGAGAGAGGGAGGGAGGGATGATGTAGATAGATAGATAGATAGATAGATAGATAGATAGATAGATAGATAGATAGATAGATAGATAGATAGATAGATAGATAGATAGATAAAAGAGAGATAGCGAATAGAGATAGAGGGTTAGAGATAGATGATAGATAGATAGATAGATAGATAGGTAGGTAGGTAGGTAGGTAGGTAGGTAGGTAGGTAGGTAGGTAGGTAGGTGATGCATGAATGATGCATGGATGATATAGATAGATTAGATGGATGGATGGATGGATGGATGGACGATGCATAGATGATAGAGGTAGATTAGATAGATAGATGAATGGATGGATGGATGATGCATGGATGATAGATGATAGAGATAGATTAGAGAGATTGATAGATGGATGGATATATGGATCAATCGATTGATCGATCGATGGATAATAGATGATAGAGATAGATTAAATAATAGATGGATGGATGGATGGATATATGGATCAATCGATTGATCGATCGATGGATAATAGATGATAGAGATAGATTAAATAATAGATGGATGGATGGATGATGGATGGTAGATGATAGAGATAGATTAGATAGATAGATAGATAGATAGATAGATAGATAGATAGATAGATAGATTTATTTTATTTATTTATTTAATTAAATTTATATCCCGCCCTTCTCCACGAAGGACCCAGGGTGGCCAGATAGATAGATAGATGAGATAGATAGATAGACGGACAGACAGATAATAGATGGATGATAGATGACATAGACAGATAGATGGATGGATGGATGGATAGATGGATCGGTGGATGGATGATGGATGGATGGATGATAGATGATAGAGATAGATTAGATAGATAGATAGATAGATAGATAGATAGATAGATAGATAGATAGACAGACAGACAGACAGACAGACAGACAGACAGACAGACAAGAGATAGATAGACAGATGGATAGCTGGACGGACAGACAGATAATAGATGGATGAAAGATGATATAGACAGATAGATGGATGGATGGATAGATGGATCGGTGGATGGATGATGGATGGATGATAGATGATAGAGATAGATTAGATAGATAGATAGATAGATAGATAGATAGATAGATAGATAGATAGATAGACAGACAGACAGACAGACAGACAGACAGACAGACAGACAGACAGACAGACAGACAGACAGACAGACAGATAAGAGATAGATAGACAGATGGATAGCTGGACGGACAGACAGATAATAGATGGATGATAGATGACATAGACAGATAGATGGATGGATGGATAGATGGATCGGTGGATGGATGGATGGATGGATGATAGATGATAGAGATAGATTAGATAGACAGACAGACAGACAGACAGACAGATAAGAGATAGATAGACAGATGGATAGCTGGACGGACAGAGATAATAGATGGATGAAAGATGATATAGACAGATAGATGGATGGATGGATAGATGGATCGGTGGATGGATGGATGGATGGATGATAGATGATAGAGATAGATTAGATAGACAGACAGACAGATAAGAGATAGATAGACGGATAGCTGGACGGACAGACAGATAATAGATGGATGAAAGATGATATAGACAGATAGATGGATGGATACTTGGGTAGGTATGTAGGTAGACAGACACATAGATAAGACAGAAAGGGCTTAAAAAGGGAAATTGATCCAGTATAAAGACAAATGAGGAAGTGGTTACCATAATAATAATAATAATAATAATAATAATTTTAATTTATAAAACCGCACCCTCTCCCCACAGGGACTCGGGGCCATATTGTTTATGCCTTGAGTTTATTATTATTTTATTTATTTTATTAAATGAATTTATGTAGCTGCTCAACTCACAGTCCGGGCAGCTTACAACCACTGCACTCCTCCAGATAGCTTGACCCCAAATTGTGGATGGCTTTAAAGCAGAGACTGGCAACCTTTTTCTGACTGGGGGGGAGGGGGGGGAAGGAATGGACCGTGCTAAGAAAAGGCCTCCAACTGATACAGAAGGAACAGCAACGGAGCCAGTGAAATTTCCATCTGCTTCCCTCCCTATTGATAGGTTGCGTGTGCACACACATGTTTTACGTGTAGGTCATAAGTGAGGCTCCAGCATGGGCAAACACGAGAAGCAAAGGCCTAGAGAAGGAGCAATGCGTTGTGCTCAGTGCATCGGTGCGCATTGAGGATAAGCAGGAAAGATGCTAATCTGATGTGCTGAGGGAGCAGGCATCTCGCACACTTGCATGCACCTGAGAGTGCGGTGCCAATGTCGACACCCTTGCAATGCCAGATGCCACAAGCGGCCCAGTTGTTCACCCCAGCAGGTGTTTGTAGGTGAGGCCGACTGTGCTTGGGAAGTGGGCTGAGAGAAGCGACGCGTGTGTGTCTCTTGACAATTTCTATAGTGACTTTGGAGTGGGGTGTCAAACTAGAGGCCCGGGGGTGAGTTCTGGCCCACAGGGTGCTTAGAGCTGGCCCACGCAGCTGCCCTGAAAACAAGGACCGGCCCGCGGTGCCTCTGCCAACAGAAATGGAGCTTGCCAGTTTTGGCTGGTTGCAGGAGGCCGTTGCAGGTGAAACCGGAGATTGCAGTCCATTTTCACTGGCAGAGCACTCGGGCCACCTGTTGGGGGCCACCAGTGGAGCTGGCAGCAGACTCGAACAGTGAGGAGGTTAGAGAGGAACCTGGGCCAGTCGTGGAGTCTGGGGAAGGCTCTGAGGAGGGCTCTGTCTTAGTACGGGGTTTTAACTGCAGGCCAACACATTTTATACATTTTAATATACCATTTTAGCTTTTGTACTACCTATTTTTACTATGGCTGTGCACCGCCCTGAGTCCCGGAAGGGAGAAGGGCGGTATATAAATTGAATACATTGAATGGAATTGAATTGACTGTGTCGGAGGCAGAGCGGGGTCCAGAGCCTTCTGACAGTTATCAGCTGCCATCGGAGTCAGACATCAGTGAGGTAGGCGAACAGCTGTGTGCATGCACAAAGTTGCCAGATGAAGGGAACAGCTAAAGAACAAGGGTCGACTTGGGAGGAAGGCCACAGGTGGACAATGAATGGCCCCTCCCAGAGGAAATAAAAGAGGAGCAAAAGGGGAGTGGAGTTTGCAGGAGACCATTAGTTCGCTTCATTGGTTTATGACTCTCCGAGGCTTTTTTTGAGTGTCTGGGGTGTCGAAAACGGCCTTCCCAGTACTCTTGAGGCCCTCCGGAGGTGAGAAATGCATCAATTTCCAGCCTTCCTGAACTTCTGGTAGGCCCGTTTTTCGCCCTACCCGAGCCTCCGTGCGCGACCTGCACTTACCTGTAAAATGGGCCACGTGGGGACTCCTGAGAGGGGCAGGGCAGAGGGGTCAGCCAGGAGTGGGATTTAGGGTTTCTCTGAACTGCGCAGAATCTTAGCTAGAGGTTCTCCTGAACCAGTGGTGAGATTCAGCCGGTTCGCACTTGTCCGGGAGAACCGGTTGTTCACTTTCTAAGCAGTTCAGAGAACCGGTTGTTGGAAGAAACCTCTTTTTGCTTTTCCCCTCCTTACAGGGCTAATCCTGTAAGGAAGGCAGGAAGGAGACATTCTGGTGTTGTTTCTAGCCTCATCTTTGTTGCCCTGCTTACAGAAACTGCCTCTTATTACATTGCAACAGCTATGGCGAAGCGCCCATCGATATGAGTGACATTGACTTGGCCATGCCCCCCCAGTCACATGATCACCGAGCCCCGCCTACCCAGCTGGTCATTAGGGCAGAGAACCGGTTGTTAAATTCTTTGAATCCCACCACTGTCCTGAACCTTTGCGAACCCCCAGCAGCCCACCCCTGGGGCTCTTTTAGCTAACCCTGCAGTGGTGGGTTTCAACAATGTTTAGAACCTCTTCTGTAGGTGTGGCCTGCTTTGTGGGAGTGGCTTGCCAGCCAAGTGACTGAGTGGGAGTGGCTTGCTGGCCATGTGACCGAGTGAGAGTGTCTTGGCAGTCATGTAAAATGTGGTGAAACTCACTTAACAGCGCTCTTGCTTAGCAACCAAAATGTTGGCTCAGGAACTCTTGCATTTGAAGCACGCAAGTCTTAAAGCTGTCAAGTGACAAGACCCTTGCACCCCTCACCCTTTAGAAAAAATAATCCCAGGGGTGTTCAAACTTGACAGCTTTAAGACTTGTGGACTTCAACTCCCAGAATTCCTCCTCTCGCACTTCCTCTTGATGATGGGCAGACGGGCGGGGGGAGGGAGCTGGAGCCGGTTCTAAACGGCACTGTAGATTTGTGGAACCTCTTCTATAGAAGAGGCTAGAACTGGCAGGAACCCAGCCCTGCAACCCTGGTATAAGTCAGCATGTGCCTGGTACAAAGAACCAGGACCATACACTCCATTCCACTCCCCCTCCCCAAAATTTAATACTTCATACTTGCTTGCTTGGGCTTTCATTGCCGAAGATGCTGCCCTCTGCAAAGGCTCCCTTCTTCGGGAATGCAGAACGGAGCCTTCGGGTGACATCCGATCAATACGTGTCAGGACTCCTTGATTTGCTGATTCGAGGACTCACATGCAGCATTTCGCCCAAATGGATGCAAAAAGCAGATTCAGGGAGCCGCTTTTGCGATCCTCAGCAATTCCTGGTGCTCGAGGCAGGGGGAGGCCCGTTTATTTTCAGCCTTCCTCGAAATCAGGCTGAGCATCTGCGGAGGAGGCACACTGTCCATGCTCCTGCACCGGGAGGCATTCGCGCTTGGAGAGATCAACCTCATTTCATTCTAGCTGTGCAATTCTTCTTCTTTTCTCCCCCCTCCCTCCCACCCGAAACACTTCACCATCATCAACCCGGTTTTATTTATGTGGCCCAGGAAAAGTCTTCCCTGGCATGACATCCTCAAGATGTAGTTCCTTCATATATTTATATAGATATTCGCGGGTTGTGCATGGCCGCCCAATTTCAGAATTGTGTCTCTAAGCATCTTCTGTTGGTTAACAACTTAAAGCAGGATAACAGAGTTGAAAAGGACCTTGGAGGTCTTCTAGTCCAACCGCCCTTCTTAAGCAGCAGATCCTAGACCAGTGATGGCGAACCTTTTCAGCACCGAGTGCTGAAAAGGGAGTGCGCATGCTCATCAGGGACACAACTTGGAAGAGGAGCTGCCAGGGGGCATGTGCACGCACTGGGAAATGAGCTTCCGGTTTCCAGCACGCAAGTGCATGGGTTGATCAGTCGGTCGGCACTCGTGTGCATGCCAGAAAACAGAAGATCTGTTCTTCAGTTTCCGGTACTGCTGCATGTGTGAAGGCCAGCTGATCGTCATGCGCACATGTGCAGAAGAAACCCAGAAGAGGAATGGGCAACGCTGCGGGTGTCAGGCGACATGGCTCTGCGTGCCACTTCGGGGCCATGGAATTGCCATCATGGTCCAATTCCATTTCAGACAAGTGAGGAAGGAAGGAAGGAAGGAAGGAAGGGAGGGAGGGAGGGAGGGAGGGAGGGAGGGAGGGAGGGAGGGAGGAAGGAAAATAGCAATTATGTACCAACCTATCGTGCTTTTTACAGCACTCTCTGAATGGGGGGTGGGGGATGCCGTAGCTCAGTGGCTAAGATGCTGAGCTTGTCAATCAGAAAGGTCATCAGTTGGATGGTTTGAATCCATAGTGCCGTATAACGGAGTGAGCTCCCGTTACTTGTCTCAGATTCTGCCAACCTAGCAGTTCGAAAGCATGTAAAAATGCAAGTAGAAAACTAGGAACCCCCTTTGGTGGGAAGGTAACAGCATTCCATGAACCTTTGGCGTTTAGTTATGCCGGCCACATGACCACGGAGATGTCTTTGGACAGCACTGGCTCTTTGGCTTGGAAACGGAGATGAGCACCGCCCCCTAGATCCAGGAACAACTGGCACATATGTGCAAGGGGAACCTTTACCTTGCTGAATGGTTTACAGATGTCAACGTCTTGCCCCCAACCTCAGTTAGTGATCTTGGAAGGATCGATGGCTGAGTCGACCTTGAGCTGGTTAGGATCGAACTCCAGACCGTGGGCAGACTTAGCCTGCAATGCTGAATTCTAGCCACTGCGCCACCAGAGCTCTTGGATGATGGACCTTGTGTGTTTCCAAGATGGGAGACACTGCTCCAGAATATGCGTAGCCATTCCAGAGAGCCAAAACCAACGGGCTTCATCACTTGGACTTGCCGAACGAAATGGAAGGCACTTCCATCCTGTTTACCGCTGTGCCATTGTGAAAGGAGGATAGGACCTCTTCCCGCCGGGTGTTAAGCTGATCGGCAGAGGATGTTGGCGGAATCGCACTTTTCCTTCACTTAACAGCATTTTCCATGCTGCGGCTGCCTTTTCTGCCGCTCGGACGGTACGACCTTGAGGCTAACGCTCGCCCTCTGCACATTCTCCATCAGTCACTCTGCGAGGCTTTAAAAGCAAGAGCAGCACATCAAAGAGCTGCTTCAACACACACACCCCATCCCCTTCCCGGAGGCCCCTTTGCAAAGCCCAAGAAGCAAAAGCAAAAGAGTAAGAAAGGTCATTGCTCTTGGACTTGCAGGTCGTGTTGCCTTCCGTGGAGGGAGATTGCCGGAAGGAGACCTAAAAAGACACACCAGCTCTTAGAAAGTCACGAAGGCAGCCTCTGCTGGGCAATGGGAGAGGTCTGTTTTTCGGCGTGAAATCTGCAGATTGAAGTCGGCTTCCTTTTAGACATGATTGCTTAGCTGGCTGTACCTTCCTAACCGGCTGCAGGGAACAGCTGGACAGCAGTGTCCAATATGACCACTGGTGGGATGTGTGTGCTCCTCAGAATGGAAAGCTCTCCGCTTCCCAGCTTGGTCCTGCGCAACCTGGATGGTTCCCTTTGTCAGGCATTTCCACAAGACAAACTACTTTGCAAAAGCACAGTCTTCACTCCCAACCATGAATGGTGCTGGTAGCTGCTACCTTAAGCTGGCCTTTTAAGCATTGCTGAAGGTCCAGCTTGTCCTGGGACATCTTCTGAATTGCACGAGGTGACCATTTTCAGCAGCAGTAGATCAGCTCCTGCACCATGCTCACCAACTTGTGAAATTTGGAAGGACAATGGTGGACTAATCTATGGGCCTGATAACCTAATTGTACTTAGGAGATCTCTTGGGATCTCCACATCGGCCGCTGATGTGTGATCTACTTTAGAACATTAGTTCACTGTGAACAAGGTCATAATGCCTTTCCTGTGTGCCCTGTGGAATACCCTTCTCCTTACACCCAGGAGATCCAGTAGTGGGATTCAGCCGATTCGCACCACTTCAGGAGAACCAGTTGTTAACTTTCTGAGCAGTTTGGTGAATTGTTTTTGGAAGAAATCATTAGGGCAGAGAACCGGCTGCTAAATTATTTGAATCCCACCACTGAGGAGATCCCACATCCTTTTAATCTTCCACAAATCCTTTGAGCCTTCCCCAATCCCTCTAAACCTTCCTTTAACCCTTTGTAGGTTAAATTATATTAGATGAACAGAGTTGGAAGCAACCTTGTAGGTCACCTAGTCCAACCCAGGCAGGAGACCCTACACCATTTCTGACAAATGGCAGTCCAGTCTCTTCTCAAAAGCTTCCAGTGATGAAGCACCCACAACTTCAGAAGGCAACTTCTGTTCCTTGGGTGGATTGTTCTCACTGTCAGAAAATGTCTCCTTATTTCTAGGTTGAATGTCTCCTTGGTCAGTTTCCATCCATTATTCCTTGTCTGGCCTTCAGGTGCTTTAAAAAAATAGCTTGACCCCCCTCCTCTCTGTGGAAGCCCCTCCAATATTGGAAGATGCTATCGTGTCTCCCCTGGTCCTTCTCTTCACTAGACCACCCAAGATAGGGTGAAGTCAATGTTGGAAGTTGCCTGTGTTGACTGCATCAAGGGAGATGGGTTTGTGGCACCCAGTTTTTTGTTTCTGTTGTTATCGTCGCACAATGTTTGGCTTGATATAACTGTTGTGAGTCACCCCAGGGTTGTGCTTTCAAAAGGGGCTACTCCCGCAAGGCTGCGTTCCCCATTTCAAACACCCCCATGTAGATGGCACCATCCCCCCCTTCCCTGTAGGGAATTCCACCTGGCAGTACACAGTGACAGAAGTCCAGTATGTCTTGTTGCCTATTAGAGCAGAAGGCTCTGTGTGCCATTAGTTGGTTGTTGAGCTTGTCTTGTAGCCTTGAGTGAAATTCCAGTCGGATGCATAATTTGTTTTGCGTGCAAGACACTTCCAGGAGCCCTATTTCTGGCAAGGGGTGGGTGGGTTCCAGAGTGATGGAGAAAAATGCCTTTGGAGATGATGGTTATTCAGGTGTAGCTCAAGATCTCCTAGGAGAAAGAGGAAGAGAAGAAGAAAAAAAATTGCTCCCGTTTCAATCTCTTGCATTGAAAAATTATCTTGGCAGGCTTTTCTGGAACACACTTAACACTTTGAGCCTTCTGCAAATCCATTTAGGGTGCTGAGTTCAGCCAAACAGGCAAAAATAGATCTCTCTCATTCTTTTTTGGAAATCTGGGTTGAATTAAAAAAAAAAACAATTAACTGTATCGTTCTAAAATGGCTTAAAATGAAACGGGTACAACGACATTCTGCATTGTCTCCTCTTCTCAAATAGAAATGAGTGCTCTTCTAATCCAGTACTCAGAACCGAAGTCTGTTTTTCCCCAAATAAAATAGAAAATCACGCGAGGCGTAGTTGGTTCCTGAATTAAGGATTAGCAGTGATGCAATAGGTCATGTATTGTATTTGTTGTTGTGGAAAATTATGAATATTTATGATTCTTTTTGACTAAACAGCATGGATCCTTTTCCGTCTCATGGGAAAAAAAAACCCAGAATTTTGCCTATAATTACTATCCGTAGTTCACAGGGCAGTCGGGCTTACTTATTATTGGACTGTGGCTCATTCATTATTATCATTAATAATAATAGCAACTGTTTTTCAACGTAGGTGCTATGTACAACGAGTGCAATTTAAAGCATTCGCAAATATGAAATTAAACATTCAATAATTAATGAGCAGTAAAACATTCATCTCGATGTTTACGGGCCCGGTGTGATGAATATACTTAAACTGTTTTTTTTTCCTGAGGAATTATGAGATGGTAGTCCAACAGATTTTGAAGATAGCAGATTGGAGAAGGTTGGACTAATAATATATGACAGGTGAGAATGTCTGTTGATAGATTGTTGGTGTCTTCATGCATCTGTTGAAGTTTCTGAAGAAGATTCAAGGACGTTGTCAGATACAATATACTGAAAGCATCTAACCTCCTTCTCAATTTCGTTAGTTCAGTTTCTTGTCTGGGAATATTAGTAGATACAAATGACTATACCTGATCTTTGTTAGCTTTTTTGACATGACAGAAATCCATGGATTAAGAAATGGTCTTCTTTAGTCCATGGAGAAAGAACAAGGCATGTGATTCCATCTCCAAATTGTCATCCTTGGGTCAGTCCTTGCTGTAGAAGAGGATGCTCTTATGAACCTTCTTCTAGAAGGTTACCTCTGAGTAAATTGGGTTGCAGGTAATAGTTACCTGAGAACTCAAAAGGGGCATCTTTACCTCTTCTCCCTTTTAAGAAAAAAAAGTAACCAGAATGGAAATCAAGTTGGAATGGGAAAGAGAGGAGAGAAAGAGAGAGTGAGAGAGAGAGACAGACAGAGAGAGAAAGAAGTAAAGAAAGAAACAGGAAAGAAAAGAAGGAGGGAGGGAAAGAGAGAAAGGAAGAGAGAAAGAGAGAGAGAAGGAAGGAAGGGGGAAGAAAGAGAGAAAAAGAAAGAAAGAATGAGGGAAAGACAGAGAGAAAGAAGTAAAGAAAGACAATGAAGGAAGGAGAGAAAGAAAAAGAAAGAAAGAAGGAAGGGAGGGAGGGAGGGAGGGAGGAAGGAAGGAAGGAAGGAAGGAAGGAAGGAAGGAAGGAAGGAAGGAAAGGTGATCTCATTCTTTTGCAGAGGAAGGTCAAAAGGTTGACTTTGAATAATGTGGTTATGATCGTTTGGATATTTTTGGATTCACACACACACACACACACACACACACACACACACACACACACACACAGAGGTTCTCCAATCTATTGGAAGAAATATTCTTAAAGCTGGGCTGAGTGAGTCCTTGTAACTCTGGACGTTCCTCAAAACTGCTCCTGAAACAATCCCATTTCGATGGGATGGAAGGAGGTGCGATTGTGGTTAAAGGCCCCACATGCACCGCAGGGCATTTTGAATGAAGCTTAGAAAGCCGGGGGGGGGGGTTGCCGAAAGAAACCACACGGGCCCATCTATCCCTCTTCAACTCCCTTCTCCAGCAAGATGGGGTTTGGCGGGGTTGCCATCCCGAATGCCATCCCCTGGGTCCCGAACCTTCCGTGCAGAAATGAAAGTGGGTGTCTATCTCGCGTTCTCAATCCCACCCATTTGGGTGGAAGCAGATCCCTTTCTAATCGGGTTGGCGGATGTGTTGCAGCAGAGTCCTCTTCAGAGCGGGGGGGGGGGGTTTCTGGAGCTCCAAGGAGAGGTCACGAGGGCCTCTTTTGGTGGTGGTGGGCACAGTGGGCTCTTCTGTTGCCCAGAGATTTTGCTTGAAGCCATGCCCACACATGCCCCAGAAACTCCCTAATTCTGTCACGCCGGCTGTGCCCGTTTGGCATTTGCGCGAGGATGTCGTGTTCATTATTGCACATCTTCCAAATCTTGTCCGTCTGGTTAAAAATAGCAGCGCCCGCCTCCTGAACAAGTCAAGCCCACCGCTGCTCTCGTTCGATGCCCGTTCTTTCCTTTTAATGAAATCCGGACTAGCTCGTGCAGTCAGCTTGCATGAAGGGGAAAAGGGCTGCCTCAGGTTTCTTTTTTTTGCAAATGCACTGCTGGGGGAAGCATCTTGGCATCAGCCGGGAGGATTATAATCTGCTGTGAGGAGAGTGATGTCATCTCTCTGGTGACAGACACAACTTTCGAGTTTTAGAGGAAAACCTATGCAAAGCTGATGATCTCAATGGCACTTAGACTTCCACTGTATATCGTTCCACAGGACTTTACGGCCCTCTCTCAGCGGTTTACAGAGTCAGCCTCTTGCCCCCCCAACAATCTGGGTCCTCGTTGTACCCACCGCGAAAGGATGGAAGGCTGAATCAACCTTGAGCCAGTGAGAATCGAAATGTTGGCAATTGGCAGAATTAGCCTGCAATACTGTATTCTAGCCACTGCTCCAAAACAGAAGGAAGGAAGCAAGGAAGGAAGGAAAGGAGGAACGAAGGAGAGGGAGAGAAAGAGAGGAAGGACTAGCAATAGCACTTAGACTTATATACCTCTCCACAGTGCTTTTACAGCCCTCTCTAAGCGGTTTTACAGAGTCAGCCTATTTGCCCCCAACAATCTGTCTCCTCATTTTACCCACCTCGGAAGGATGGAAGGCTGAGTCAACCTTGAGCCAGTGAGGATCAAACTGCTGGCAGTTGGCAGCCTGCAATACTGCGCATTCTAGCCACTGCTTCAAAACAGGAAGGAAGGAAGGAAGGAAGGAAGGAAAGAAGGAAGGAAGGAGAGGGAGAGAGAGAGAGGAAGGAAGGACTAGCAATAGCACTTAAACTTATTGACCTTTTCAAAGTGTTTTACAGCCCTCTCTAAGTAGTTTACAGAGTCAGCATCTTTTCCCCAACAATCTGGGTCCCTGAAGCATCTGGAGAGCGAAAAACAGCCCTATGAGCAAACCAGTTTGCTCATAGGGCTGTTTTTCACCTTTCAGAAGCTTCTCTGAAGCCTCCGGAGTGTGAAAAAAGGTCCAATGTGCAAACCAGAAGTTTGTTCCAGAACTTCTAGTTTGCGCGTCGGGTTCATTTTTCACCCTCCGGAGGCTCCAGAAGGCGAAAAACAGCCTTAAAAGAAGGCCGAAGTCAGCTGGCCAGCGCACACATGCACGCTGGAGCTGACAGGGCAACGCCTCGCGTGCCCTAACAAAGGGCTTCCCGTGCCACCTGTGACACCTGTGCCATGGGTTCGCCATCGCGGTTCTAGACTATCATGAGGTGAAGAGCTTCTTGTTTTATGCTGATCTATGTTCCTTCTTTCCGGTAACACTTAACTTTTGCATTCATTCCCGGAAACCAATGGTTCCACATCTTGTCAAACGGTTGCAGACTCCGGCAGGAAATGGAATCAAAAGCACTTAAGGTCACTAGAATGGATTTTTTTTTTTTACCTGAGCCTTACAAGATTGCCAGCCGTATTCCCACCGGAGCGAGCGAGTCTCGTTGTCCACGGCCTTGTCGATTGCAGGCAGACAGGGATCCCATGTGGCTTGGCGTTTGTGTGTTTGTGCGCTGAGAAATCATTAAACGGTTGCTGAATTACCGGCATCTTCCTGTCAGTGGAGCCCACAAGGAAGGGCCTCGAAATACAATCTAGTTAAGAGCCCCATTTTTTTTTACACTTGGTAGTTGCTTGAGGAATGGAGGTCCTGGGGAAAGATCCTAGATCAGGGTTTTTTTTCCACCCTAGTCATTTGAAGTGGCATTGGCTTCAACTCCCAGAATTCCTCAGCCAGGATGAATGGTTGAGGGATTCTGGGAATGGAAGCCTACCCATCTTCAAGCTGCCAAATTTGAGAAATCCTGATCTAGGCCATAGCTACATGTGGGTTAATTCCATAAAACACAGGTTAAGCAGGGTGCCGGTTTACATATCTAGAGTTATCTGCAGTTGGGGCTGTCTTGACTATGGTTAAGCCATCTATGAACAAGTCTACTGTTGAATTGCAACCATTTGGTTTGGACATATTTTGTCCAAAATAATGAGGTTTTTGTAGCCCAGATGTGGTGTAGCCATACAATGGTTCACTTCATTACGTGTGAGGATAACGTAGTGTAGATGGGTTAGATCCTTAAGACACCTTAAGTAGAACTCCAGTGTTGACCAGATAGCCTTCACTTGACTTCTTCATTCAGTGTCGTCATTTTCTTGCTGTCTGATGGGTCTGCCTGTCTATCTGTCTGTCTTGTATGCAACTGGAAAGATCTCAAAAGAGCAAGGGTGATCTTGATGCTCATCAAGAGTTATGAGAATGGGAGATTTTGCTAAAGTGCATCAAGTCTTTGGCTTGCTAGAAGACCACCAGTTTCATCTTGGAGAGATGCTGCGATGACTTTGTATCAGTGATGGCTTGGATTAGCACCAGTCTTCCACGGTGAAGACTTCTAGCTAGGAAACATGAAACTAGCTAACACATGAGGTCCGTTTGCCTGGGCTGTTGTCATTCTTCCCAGCCTTGATCCAACACTTTGCCAAGGGTCATATTTAAGTATTTACAATCATACAATAATAATCATATTATTTAATTATTAGCAAAGTTCCAATATCTAAGGAGCTGCTCCAAAGAAGAGAAGTCAATCTATTCTTCAAAGCATCTTAAGATAGGAAAAGAAGCAATGGGTGGAAGCTAATGAAGGAGAGAACTGACCTAGAACTCAAGAGAGATTTCCTGACAGTGAGAACATTTAATCAGTGCAACAACTTGCCTCCAGTAGTTGTGAGTAGTCCATCACTGGAGGTCTTTAAGAAGAGATTGGACCACCATTTGTTCTGACATAGGGTCTCCTGCTTGAGTAGGGGGGTTGTATTAGACGACCTCCAAGGTTCCTTCCAACTCGGTTATTCTGTTGAACAAGTCAGGCATAAAGATTGCTAAGATTGTTGAAGCAAAGTATGGGTTTTTGGATTTCTGAAATAGGTAGGATAGTCCGATTCTTATTTTTGACTTGTGGGAGGATTGTGGCCCTTGTGAAATGGATTTACCCCTGGATTTAGAAATTAGGACCAGTAGTGCTGCCTCTATATTCCTTAATAAAGGAATCTTTGTGTTTCTCTTTCCTTGGTCTTCAACCAAAATAATACACGAGTAAACAGTAGATATAAATACTCAAGGTAAACCACTCCAAACTCGATTGCAGAAAATACGACTTCCGTCACAGAGTGGTCAACGCCTGAAATGCTCTACCTGACTCGGTTGCTGCATCCTCAAACCCTCATAGCTTCAACATCAAACTGTCTACCCTGGACCTCATCGCATTCGGAAGCGGTCCGTAAAGGGGGAACGCATAAGCACACCAGCGTGCCTACCGTCCCTGTCCTACTCTCCCCATTTATTCGTAACCCATTTCCTGTGTTCATATTTAGGCTTATGCTTCGACCTGTTACCTTTTACATGCTTGACAAACTAAATAAAATAAATAAATAAAATAAATAAATCAGGAGGGTTGGACAGGGACGCTCCGGAACGTGCAGCATTCTGTGGTTGACCAACGGAAGGGAAGGAGAGGGGAGAGAGAGCCAACAACCCACTTAGGCAAAGGAAGAGCTGCTGTTCCTGGCGTCCAGCTGATTTAAAGCCACGTGCAGAGAAGAGCAACACAGATGATTAGGGGACTGGAGTTCAAATCATACGAAGAACGGTTGCAGGAACTGGGTAGGTCTAGTTTGATGAAATGAAGGACCAGGGGAGACAGGATAGCAGTGTTCCGATATCTCAGGGGCTGCCCCAAAGAAGAGGGAGTCAAACTATTCTCCAAGGCAACTGAGGGCAAGACAAGAAGCAATGGATGGAAGCTAATCAAGGAGAGAAGCAACTTAGAACTGAGGTGAAATTTCCTGACAGTGAGAACGATTAAGGCTTTCAAGGAGAGAGACCCAACTGGCATGTGTTGAAAATGGTGTAGGATCTCCTGCTTGATGCAGAGGGTTGGACTAGATGACCTACAAGGTCCCTTCCAACAATCTGCTAATCTGTTAAAACCCAGGGTCACTCCTTCCCTCTGCCGGAGGAAATCTGTCATCCAGATTGCAAAGACAGTGATAAGGAGAAACATCCAGGGAGGGGTAGACAAAACAGCGAGGGCGGGCATAGGGTAGATGGTTGGGTTGAAGAGGGGTGTTGAGAGGTGGCAACCCTGCCCCCCTCGAAGGGGCACCTGCTCTTCTTGCTCTTCCCTTTGATGCATTCGCCAGCAGTCCAAGGAGAATCAGACCACTGGTATTTCAACCCCTCCTCTCCTCTCCTCTCCTCCCCCTCCTCTCCCCTCTGCTTTTTCTTCCCACTGGCATCAAAGCCTCTTTCTTCATCATCTCTCTTCGCCAGGGAGTGTGCGTGTAAGGGGAGAAGCGGTGTGTGTTTCTGTGTGTCTCTCTCTGTGTGTGTGAGAGAGAGAGAGGCGAGCAGGAATACTGTGTCTCTGGGCATTCCCACCTGTCCTTTCTCTGTCCCATCCCGAGGGACCTCTGGCATCGTAAGCTCGCCCAGCCCCATCGGAGCCAGTTGCTGGTTAATGCCTTGTCTCGTGGGTGCCAAAAATAGACTCGCTGGCGGACCAGACTCCTGTTGTGGAAAAAGCGGTGATGTCATCTCGGGCCAATCAGCAACAGCCCAGCAGGGAGGTGGTGATGGCGACGGTGGGAAGAGGGGAGGGGGGGCGGTTTGGAGATGAGAGAAGAGCACTTCTCTATGTTTTTTATTTTTTTATTGGACGCTGTTTTATGGCTTGTCTGGAGAAAGTCAGGAGCAAAAAGAAAACCCTTTTGCTGCAGAGTGCAGTCAGAAACAGGGATGGTTAATGGCTAATGGAGGGAAAGGTCATGTAGAAATCCAGCTGCAGGACCCTGGAATCGGTTTGAGGAAAATGCTAGTGCTTTGCATCCGTCCATTTTGCCCGCGGTCGTAACTAGTCTGGGGAAGCGTGGCTGTCAATCACTTATATTTTGGGGCGGGAGTGGGGGGGGGGAATGTGATCAAGACAGGAAAAGAAAATACGTATCTTCTCCCCAGATGTTTGATGGTTTGGACGGACACCAACACAGGGGTTGCGTTCCCAAGTCATGGGAACAACTGAGCGGTGGCTTTTACCCAGTTTAGGGTTTATTAACTCAAATGTCATTGATGGCAGGCCTGCAACCATCTTTTCTTTGGGGTCTTTGACCTGCCACACTTTCTATTATTCTACTATGCCTTTTTCTATTGTGGGGAAATGGGAGGGGGGATTGTATGGAGTGAGATGCTAAGTAGCCATAACAAAATTCCTTTCTAGAAAGCCAAGGTCATCCTTTGTCTCTGCACCTCTGCACCTGACCGGAACTGGATGGGTGGAAGCTGTCAGTGTGGCAGTGGGAGATCGGACCATGGGATGGACTTGTGGCTATGGGGGCAGGGTCTTGAACATTCAACTGGGTGGGGAAAACCGGGAAGCTTTCAGATTCGGGTTTTCCCAGATGTGCCAACATGGCCCTCTTAATAAATTGAAACTTTGAGGAATACTTTGCCTTGGACCCTGATTTATTTTTGGATGCTCTTGGGAATGCTGACAATTGACTAGATTGTCTGCAGGTTCCTGCAACATGCCCAAGCCTTGTTTTGTGGCTTAGCAGAACACTCTGGCAGCATGGGCACGCAGGGAGCAGACAAAGGAACTGGATGGTGGGCTTTGTGTGATGACCTGATTTGCACAATGGGTCATGATAATATCGGAGTTTCTGCAACTCCGATACCCATGAATGACTATCTCATCTGAACCTCACCTAACAAACGCTGCTGGTGTGTAGTTCTCCATACGTTACATAGCTCAGCTTCTTCCAATAAACCAGCAGAATCACACCTGGTTTGCTTCCTGCAAAAGAATCTATAGATTCCATATTTTATGGTATGATAAGCCCCCAATTGGGGTTATCAATCTTTGAGGCTGATGCTTGATACCCTATATCAAGGGCTGCGTGTGTGTCAAAGTAGATTTCATTAAGGGATGCATCAGGGTTGTTGTTTGACCTTGGAGGGCCGGGGGTAGGGTGGGGGAGTGCGTGGCCCAGGGAGGTGAGTGCCCAATGTGGGCATGGTTGTGGGCATGGCCATGGTGGGCGTGACATGGGACTTGTGTCAGGGGCATCTGTGGTGGTTAAGTGCCAAGGCAGGACTTCACTCAGACCCTCCCTCACTCTCATTATCATCTCCTTCCTTCCTTCCTTCCTTCCTTCCTTCCTTCCTTCCTTCCTTCCTTCCTTCTAAATCTAAACCTAAACCTAAACCTAAACCTAAGCCTAACCTTAACCCCAACCCCAACCCCAACCTCAACTCTTCCTTCTTTCCTTTCCTCCTTCCTTCCTTCAGAGGCCATCCAGGCCAAAAATGGGGTGCAGGGGAGCCACACATGGTCCTCCCTGTGCTCCATTTTCACAAGCAGAGGCACCACTGGCTGGTCCTTTGCTGTTTCTAAGGCCAGATCTAAGCACTCTGTGGCTCACGGACCTTGAGTTTGACACCCCTGCCCTATATGATCCCAACCACAGCTGAACTAAGGCTTTCATTTTGCATACTGGGGCAAGTAACACTGTAATTGGAAACAAAAGCAAGAGACTCAGTTTTGAGAGTGGACCTTTTTATGGCAGCCAGATGTGCCCCGATGTTTACTGAACTAAGTAACCAAAATCCAAGCGTAGGGCAGCCTTCAGATCTTAAGTAGGCAGGGACGTTGGCTCCTTGATGGTGGGAAAGGATGGTGGAAATGACCGTTGAAATAAATTCACCTGGAAAGGGCATGGATCTGACCAGGAAGAGTCCATGAGGTCACACCTGGTTTCAGGATCCAGGATTTTACTCCTACTTGGTCCTGGATGGAACTGATTATTCTAGGGCTACTTCGAGCTGGTCCCTCGCCAGCTTGGGATTTAATTTAATTTAATTTAATTTATTTAGACTTTTATACCGCCCCCTCTCCGGGCAGGACTCGGGGCGGTGCACAGCAGGTAAAACAATAATAATAATAATAATAATAATAATAATAATAATAATAATAATAATAATAATAATAATAATAATAATAATAATAATAATAATAATTTTAATTTATAAAACCGCACCCTCTCCCCACAGGGACTCGGGGCGGTGCACAGGTAGAATAAAAACCAAATACATACAACAATTCTAAAAACAAATTAAATATAACCTGCGCTAAAATTCCCATTAAAACTAAATAATACTAATTCCCCATAAAACCCCAGAGGCAGAGAGACTCATCCTAGGCCGGCCAGACAGAAAAAGTGAGTCTTTAATTTAAGACGGAAGGAGCGGAGGTCCGTGGTCGTCCTGATATCGGGGGGGAGGTCGTTCCAGAGGGCCGGGCCCGCCACAGAGATAGCCCTTCCCCTGGGTGTCGCCCGCTGACAGTGTCTAGTGGACGGCACCCGGAGAAGTCCCTCTCTGTGGGAGCGAATCGGCCGCGAGGATGTATGAGGCAGGAACCGATCCCGCAGATAGCTCGGTCCCGAGCCATGGAGCGCTTTAAAGATGATAATTAACACCTTGATAATAGTACATACATCTCAATAAATACATGGAGGGATGGAAGGAGCTTTCTTGATTGATCTGTAAGAAGAAGTGTGGAGACTGTGTATAAACAGATTAACAGAGTTGGAAAGGACCTTATAGGTTCATGATGATGAAACTATGGCACGCGTTCCGGAAGTGGCACACAGAGCCATCTCTACGGGCATGCCAGCTGTTGCCTGTTGCTGTTTCAAGGTTCCAGCATGCACATGCACACCGGCCAGCTGGTTTTTCCACATGCGGGAGCGTCAGAAACTGGAAGAACAGCTTCTTGGTGCACATGCGCATGCCAGGAAGCTGAGCTTCAGGTTTCCAGCAGGCCAGCTGGTCTTTGTGTGCGCATGCATGCCAGAAACCAGAAGACCAGGTGACAAGCGCACATGTGCATGCTGGAAACCGGAAGCTGCTTGTTTTGGCCAAAAAGGTTGGTCAACACCATTGTAGGTCAACTAGTCCAACCCCCCACTGAAGCAGGAGACCCTATACTATTTCTGACAAATGGCAGTCCAGTCTCTTCTTGAAAGTCTCAAGTGATGAAGCTCCCACAACTTCCGAAGGCAACTTTTGTTCCATGGGTTGATGGTTCTCACTGCCAGAAAGTTGAATCTCTTCTTGGTCAGTTTCCATCCTTTATTCCTTGTCTGCCTTCGGGGGCTTTGGAAAATAGCTTGACCCCCTCCTTTCTGTGGCAGCCCCTCAAATACTGGAAGGCTGCTATCATGTCTGCTATCATGTATGTTATCCTCAAATAATGCATACATGATATACATATCATGTACGTTACGCTCAAATATTGGAAGACTGGTATCATGTATGCTATCATAACTAACGCATCTCTGTTGGTTTGTCTGAATGTCTTGCACCGTTTAATGGCATGGCTTTTGTCCTTTCTCAATGCATTTTGTTTTGGTTGGAGATCCTTTTGTGGTGATTTCAGGCCTTTGGCTACGCATTCACCTCTCTACATGGGGCTCCCCTTGAGGTGCACCCGAAGGCTTCAGCTTGTCCAGAATGCAGCCGCGCGGGCAGTTATGGGAACCTCCAGGTTTTCCCATGTAACACCGCTCCTGCGCGAGCTGCATTGGCTGCCTGTTGTCTTTCGGGTGCGCTTCAAGGTGTTGGTTATCATCTTCAAAGCGCTCCATGGCACGGGACCTAGCTATCTGCGGGATCTCATTCTGCCCCATACATCCCTGCGGCTGATTCGCTCCCACAGAGAGGGACTTCTCCGGATGCCATCCACTAGGCTATGCCAGCGGGCGACATCCAGGGGAAGGGCCTTCTCTGTGGTGGGCCCGACCCTCTGGAACGACCTTCCCCCCGAAATCAGAACAATCACAGACCTTCGCTCCTTCCGACAGAAAGGAAAAACACACTTCTTCTGCTTGGCCGGCCGAGGGTAATTTAAATTGTTTTAAATTGTTTTAAGGGTTTTTAGGGATAGTTTTAGTTTTATAGGGGTTTTTAGCGCAGGGCCAGTTTAATTTGTTTTTAACTTTGTATTCCGTTTATGGTTTTAATTGTATTTTTAATTCCCTGTGCCCCGCCTCGAGTCCCTTCGGGGAGAGAGAGCGGGTTATAAATTAAAATTATTATTATTATTATTATTATTCTTTGGCTAAGCAACCCTAGTGGGATCTGTTGGCTTTGGGATCAGTGCTTTCAAGGCATTGACTGCAACCTTAGTGGTGTCAGTGACTTCCCCATCAAAGACCCTTCCAGGAATTTTTTTGGCGTGCATTTCCAGGCTCGGATGGCAGATCAATTTATGAATGGATGCCACCGAGAAGAAAAACCACTCCCTGCAGATATTATTAGGCGAGGCAAAGCCCGTTCAAGGAAGAATAGTAAAGGAGAAGCCACAGGGCTGACTCCCTCCTCCCCTTTTTCTCTCCCCACCCCTCCCTGAAGTGAGAAGGAGAGAGAAAAAGGGGCGGACGTAGGGAGAACATGCCGGAAAGTCACCTTGGAGCGATGCTGAACGGCTCCATTCAAATGTTGCCTTGATAAGCTCAGGCAGAGACCATCTTCCCCCAGGGTGGGTGGGGGGCTTTGGACAGGTCTCCTCCTCCTCACCCGGATAGAATCCCCCACCTTCCCTTCCTTATAAATCACTTTTTAAAAAATGCACTAACCAGCGTGCACGTTCCTATAAATGCAGGGAGCATTTCTCCTCTCTGTCTCTCTGGCGCTCCCCCTCTTCCTGCAAAAGCCAGAGTCACCTTGAAGGCTAGCCTGCTGCGTGTAGGGGCTGTGGATGGGCTTTTCCAGCAGAGGACGATGAAAGATCTGCACCCAAGCATTGGTTAGGAGAAGAATGCTCAAGAGACATTCCAAAGATGACCTTGGTAAAAGGATAGGAGTTGTTAAGCAGAGAGAATGTGGCTTGATTGGTCGCCCCTTAAGCAAAATGAAGATTGACTGAAAAATAGGTGTGACCCAGCCACCTTTGCATGAAAAGAGGGATACAATCAAGATCAAGGGAGTTACTAATACCACTCTATAAAGCCTTAGTAAGACCGCCCCTAGAGTACTGCATCCAGTTTTGGTCACCACACTATAAAAAAAAAGATGTGGAGACTCTGGAAAGAGGGCAGAGAAGAGCAACCAAGATGATGAGGGGACTGGAGGCTAAAACATACGATGAACTAATGCAGGAACTGGGCAACCAGGGGGAGTTTTAAATGGCAAGCACAGCCTCACAGGGTAGCCCATTTTGAAAGCACAACTCTGGGGTGACTCACAACAGCTACATCAAGCCAAACATTGTGCAAGGATAACAACAGAAACAAGAACCTGGGTGCCACAACCCTTCTCCCTTTGATGAAGTCAACACGGCCAACTTCCAGCTTTGACTTCACCCAGCTCTTCATGGCTTTGTGGAAGGTTAAAAGAATGAGGGATCTCCTGTAAAGATCTCCGGTGATGATGAGACTCTAGAAAGAGTGCAGAGAAGAGCAACCAAGATGATGAGGGGACTGGAGACTAAAACCTACGCTGAACGGTTGCAGGAATTGGGCCCATCTAGTCTAGTGAAGAGAAGCACCAGGGCAGACAGGATAGCAGATAGTAACTGAGATTCCAACTTATCCTGGTTACTGGTCTAATCTATCTTTTGGGGTTGCAATGTACATTAAGCCACAAAATAACCAAATCAACTACGTTGGTACGTTGGAAGTCACCCACTATTTGAACAAGGTTGACATTTACCACGCTGTTATTTTTAAATAAAGTTGTTTATTTTTTCGTAACAAATATCCACATGTATACTATTAAATAACCAACATCACATTATATTATTAAATGTTTACATCAATTTGTCTTACCATTAACTCCCAAAATCGATGATTAGCTCTTCTGCTCTCCATACACTGTGTTTGTACCCTATCTAACACTTTCCTCTCCCTCTCTCCTCCTCCTCCCTACCTCCTTTCTTCCCTCTGTTGTCCTTCTCTTCTCTACTTCCCCTTCCTCTCTCCTTCTCTTATCTCCCCTTTCCATTCCTCCTTTCTCTCCTCCTCTTCCCCCCATGCCCTCTCTCCTATCCCTCTCTTCTTCCCTCTCTCATTCTCTCTCCTCTTTCCACTCCTCCTTTCTCTCCTCCTCTTCCCCCCGTGCCCTCTCTCCTATCCCTCTCTTCTTCCCTTCCCTCTCTCCTTCTCTCTCCTCTTTCCACTCCTCCTTTCTCTCCTCCTCTTCCCCCCGTGCCCTCTCTCCTATCCCTCTCTTCTTCCCTCTCCTCTTTCCACTCCTCCTTTCTCTCCTCCTCTTCCCCCCGTGCCCTCTCTCCTATCCCTCTCTTCTTCCCTTCCCTCTCTCCTTCTCTCTCCTCTTTCCACTCCTCCTTTCTCTCCTCCTCTTCCCCCCGTGCCCTCTCTCCTATCCCTCTCTTCTTCCCTTCCCTCTCTCCTTCTCTCTCCTCTTTCCACTCCTCCTTTCTCTCCTCCTCTTCCCCCCGTGCCCTCTCTCCTATCCCTCTCTTCTTCCCTTCCCTCTCTCCTTCTCTCTCCTCTTTCCACTCCTCCTTTCTCTCCTCCTCTTCCCCCCGTGCCCTCTCTCCTATCCCTCTCTTCTTCCCTTCCCTCTCTCCTTCTCTCTCCTCTTTCCACTCCTCCTTTCTCTCCTCCTCTTCCCCCATGCCCTCTCTCCTATCCCTCTCTTCTTCCCTTCCCTCTCTCCTTCTCTCTCCTCTTTCCACTCCTCCTTTCTCTCCTCCTCTTCCCCCCGTGCCCTCTCTCCTATCCCTCTCTTCTTCCCTTCCCTCTCTCCTTCTCTCTCCTCTTTCCACTCCTCCTTTCTCTCCTCCTCTTCCCCCCGTGCCCTCTCTCCTATCCCTCTCTTCTTCCCTTCCCTCTCTCCTTCTCTCTCCTCTTTCCACTCCTCCTTTCTCTCCTCCTCTTCCCCCCATGCCCTCTCTCCTATCCCTCTCTTCTTCCCTTCCCTCTCTCCTTCCCTCTCCTCTTTCCACTCCTCCTTTCTCTCCTCCTCTTCCCCCATGCCCTCTCTCCTATCCCTCTCTTCTTCCCTTCCCTCTCTCCTTCTCTCTCCTCTTTCCACTCCTCCTTTCTCTCCTCCTCTTCCCCCCGTGCCCTCTCTCCTATCCCTCTCTTCTTCCCTTCCCTCTCTCCTTCTCTCTCCTCTTTCCACTCCTCCTTTCTCTCCTCCTCTTCCCCCCGTGCCCTCTCTCCTATCCCTCTCTTCTTCCCTTCCCTCTCTCCTTCTCTCTCCTCTTTCCACTCCTCCTTTCTCTCCTCCTCTTCCCCCCGTGCCCTCTCTCCTATCCCTCTCTTCTTCCCTTCCCTCTCTCCTTCCCTCTCCTCTTTCCACTCCTCCTTTCTCTCCTCCTCTTCCCCCCGTGCCCTCTCTCCTATCCCTCTCTTCTTCCCTTCCCTCTCTCCTTCTCTCTTCTCTTTCCACTCCTCCTTTCTCTCCTCCTCTTCCCCCCGTGCCCTCTCTCCTATCCCTCTCTTCTTCCCTTCCCTCTCTCCTTCTCTCTCCTCTTTCCACTCCTCCTTTCTCTCCTCCTCTTCCCCCCGTGCCCTCTCTCCTATCCCTCTCTTCTTCCCTTCCCTCTCTCCTTCTCTCTCCTCTTTCCACTCCTCCTTTCTCTCCTCCTCTTCCCCCCATGCCCTCTCTCCTATCCCTCTCTTCTTCCCTTCCCTCTCTCCTTCTCTCTCCTCTTTCCACTCCTCCTTTCTCTCCTCCTCTCCCCCCCATGCCCTCTCTCCTATCCCTCTCTTCTTCCCTTCCCTCTCTCCTTCTCTCTCCTCTTTCCACTCCTCCTTTCTCTCCTCCTCTTCCCCCCGTGCCCTCTCTCCTATCCCTCTCTTCTTCCCTTCCCTCTCTCCTTCTCTCTCCTCTTTCCACTCCTCCTTTCTCTCCTCCTCTTCCCCCCGTGCCCTCTCTCCTATCCCTCTCTTCTTCCCTTCCCTCTCTCCTTCTCTCTCCTCTTTCCACTCCTCCTTTCTCTCCTCCTCTTCCCCCCGTGCCCTCTCTCCTATCCCTCTCTTCTTCCCTTCCCTCTCTCCTTCTCTCTCCTCTTTCCACTCCTCCTTTCTCTCCTCCTCTTCCCCCCGTGCCCTCTCTCCTATCCCTCTCTTCTTCCCTTCCCTCTCTCCTTCTCTCTCTCCTCTTTCCACTCCTCCTTTCTCTCCTCCTCTTCCCCCCGTGCCCTCTCTCCTATCCCTCTCTTCTTCCCTTCCCTCTCTCCTTCTCTCTCTCCTCTTTCCACTCCTCCTTTCTCTCCTCCTCTTCCCCCCGTGCCCTCTCTCCTATCCCTCTCTTCTTCCCTTCCCTCTCTCCTCACCATGCTGGTTTTACGATTGTATCTGCTAAAGTTGTGCGTGATGTGAGATGCAACCAAATTGTTGGGTATAGTTATATCCATAAATAGATTTTCTTCCTATCTTAGGGGAAATGACTTGACTGTCCCCTCTTTTGCTTTTCCTCAGGTGCCCACGGTTTAAGAGAGGAACCCGAGTTTGTGACAGCTCGTGCTCATGAAAGCGTCATCCTCGGTTGTGATGTAATCCATCCGCTGACGGGCCAACCTCCTCCTTATGTGGTTGAGTGGTTCAAATTTGGGGTGCCCATTCCCATCTTCATCAAGTTTGGGTTCTACCCTCCTCATGTGGATCCAGAATATGCTGGTAGGTTTAAAAAATGTATAGACTCCAAACAATTTTGGAATTGACGTAATTATTAAATTGATATGTCACCCAACTTGGCTACTTTAGGAGGCTTACAATCACTCTTAAAAAACACACTCACATAAAACATCAAAACTTTAAAACAATAAATGCAGGCATTAAAGCTCTCTCTCTATTTCTCTCTCTCTCTCTTTCTCTCTCTTCTCTATCTTTATCTCTCTCTCGCTTTATCTTTCTATCTCTATATGTATCTCTTTATCTATCGCTATCTTTATCTCCAACTCTGTCTGTCTGTCCGTCTGTCCGTCCGTCCATCCATCCATCCATCCATCCATCCACACACACAGACACACACAGACACACACAAACGCACACATAGGCACACCCACACACCCACACCCATACACACACACACCCATGTTGGAGAGGAAGGGAGCAGAATGGAGTATGGAGGTGGGATCTTATTTAATCCATTAGCCACCTATACCTAGCCACCTCCAAAAAACACTTCTAAAATGACCTAGATCAGGGTGTCAAACTCAAGGCCCAGGGGCCGGATCCGGCTCTCGGGTTGCTTAAATCTGCTCCTGGGGCCACCATGGAAACAGCATACGGCTGGCCCACTATGCCTCTGCTAGAGGAACTCTGGTGCTGGAGAAGACTCCTGCGAGTCCCTTGGACTGCAAGGCGATCCAACCAGTCAGTCCTAGAAGAGATCAACCCTGACTGTTCTTTAGAAGACCAGATCCTGAAGACAGAACTCAAAGACTTTGGCCACCTAATGAGAAGGAAGGACTCACTGGAGAAGAGCCTCATGCTGGGAACACTGGAGGGCAAAAGAAGAAGGGGACGACAGAGAAGGAGGTGGTGGGATGGAGTCACTGAAGCAGCAGGCGTGAGCTTAAATGGACTCCAGAGGATGGGAGAGGACAGGAAGGTCTGGAGTTACGTTGTCCATGGGGTTGCAATGGGTGGGACACGACTTCGCAACTAACAACAAAGCCATCAGCCTGCCTCTTCTTTTGTCTCCTGCCTCTGAATCTTCTTCAGCCTTTCTCATATGGAGACTGGATCTAAATCGAACTGTGCCTTTCAACAAGTCTTCCTGGCAAAAGGTGATGATAAGAGCCTTCTTGCCTGCTGGTATCTCTGGAGCCGAAGGCTGTTCTCTAACCACCTTCTGGCTTTGCATCTGCTAGGACCATGTGCTGGACTGTCTGTCTGCTAAGGCCCCAAGCTGTCAGGAGCGTCCCTGACTCCAATCCAGGAATGCTAATTAGCTGATTAGATCAGATTGTGGGGGGAAAAAAACCTGCAGCTCCTTCCATCCCTCAGATGCTTGAACGGCAGGACACAAGCAGATGATTATTCAAGACTGCCTCAAACAAATAGTTGTCCAATCTCTTCTTAAAAACTTCCAGTGTTGGAGCATCCACAATTTCCAACTGTTGCTTCTTATCATGCTTTGGAGAAGAGGTTGACTCCCTCTTCCTTGTAGCAGCCCCTCAAATATTAGAATAACAGAGTTGGAAGGGGCCTTGGAGGTCTTCTAGTCCAACCTCCTGCTCAAGCAGGAGACTCTATGCTATTTAAGAGAAGTGGCTGTCCAGTCTCTTCTTTAAATCATCCAGCACTGGAGCATTTACAACTTCTGGAGGCAAGCTGTTCCACTGATTGATTGTTCTGACTGTCAGGAAATATCTCCTTACTTCTAGGTTGCTTCTCTCCTTGATTAATTTCCACCCATTGCTTCTTGTTCTGCCCTCAGGGGCTTTGGAGGATAATTTGACTCCTTCTTCTTTGTGGTAACATCTGAGATATTGGAACACTGCTATCATGTCTCATTTCTCATTAACAGAGTTGGAAGGGACCTTGCAGGTCATCTAGTCCAACCCACATCTGCCTTTATCTAGGATTGAACTCACAACGTCCTGCTTGTGAGGCAAGAATCCACCTCTAGGCCATAGCAGCTAGTCCTTCTTTTCATTAAACTAGACATGCCCAGTTCCTGCAACCATTCTTCCTATGTTTTAGCCTCCAGTCCCCTAATCCTCTTTGTTGCTCTTCTCTGCACTCTTTCTAGAGTCTCCACATCTTTTTTTACATCGTGCCGACCAAAATTGCAGTATTCCAAGTGTAACCTCAATCCAGCAGATTTTAGTGATGGCGGATGGTTGGATTTTTTTTTTCTCCTCCTGAATCTCAAAAGTGACTTGGTAAAATATAAACAAGGGGAGGCTCTTTATATATCTGGGATTTTCCCAGAATTCTTTGCCACCGGCCATGATGGGAAAAACTGCTGGGGAACGGAATTCTAAAACTTTCAGAACTAACATCTTTGAGTCTTTCAACTTTCCCCCCCTGGGACTTGACGTTGCTGCATTTCTTCTTTACTTGAGGAAAAATGGGATAACTGAAAGAAAAGACCATAATAACATGTAAGCTGTTACTGTTAGCTGTGACGTTGTGTCTGACCCATCATGACCCCATGGACAATGTTCCTCCAGGAATTCCTGTCCTCTACCTTCCTTTGGAGTCCATTTAAGCTCACACCTACTGCTTCGGTGACTCCATCCAGCCACCTCCTTCTCTGTCGTCCCCTTGTTCTTTTGCCCTCCATTTTTCCTAGCATGAGGCTCTCCTCCAGGGAGTCCTTCCTTCTCGTTAGGTGGCCAAAGGATTTGAGTTTCCTCTTCAGGATCTGGCCTTCTAAAGAGCAGTCAGGGTTGATCTCCTCTGGGAGTGACTGGTTGGATGGCCTTGCAGTCCAAGGGACTCGCAGGAGTCTTCTCCAGCACCATTTTTCATATAGGCTAGGGAGCACGTAAAAAGTTTGACCTTCTCCCATCTTCAGAGAAAGTTTAGATGAGCTTCTTTGAGTTCCAGGCGTCATTTTGTCCTCAAAAGTCCCACAAGTTCTCCGCAGTGTTGGAAATGTAACTTGGCTTTAGGATCTTTCTATCATATGTGGTGGTTATGTACAAAAGCCAAGGATTTTTGGTGTCAGATATAGACATGGTTGGAAGAGATGTTAGATCAAAAGACAGATTCAAAACCAGAACTATTCCTATTAGGAATAATAAAAGAAAATATAGTAAAGGAGTGACATATTTAAGGCTGCATGTGGCATAGGCACAAAACTGGAAAAACAGAGATTCCCCTACCGAAGAAGAGGTAATAAAGAACATTTTGGTCTGTGCAGAAATGGACAGAAGGACACTAGAAATCAAAAACAGGGACAGAATATTATGGAATTTGGAACAAAATGTACCAATGGTTGGGAATGAAGAAAGGGGTCGGAACAGAATATGTTGAAGATTGTAAAATTGGAGCTGGATAATACAGACATAAATACACAAAACGGGATAAGGGATATGTTAATAAGATTAATGTAGCCATGTGCGATGAGTGGAAACTGTATTTGTTGTTATGTTAAAATATGTCCAATGTTTTAAACGTTTATTCTTGTAGTCTTAATATTATTGTTCACCTCAGCAGAATAATGGATATTCTCTTTCTATCTCCGTTGACTTCTCTTTTTGACTGCTGTCTTCCAGGCCGTGCTAGCCTACATGACAAGGCCTCTCTCCGCATCGAACAGGTTCGCTCTGAAGACCAAGGCTGGTATGAATGCAAAGTCCTCATGTTGGATCAGCAGTATGACACCTTCCATAATGGCAGCTGGGTGCATCTCACCGTCAATGGTGAGTAACGGGTCTTCCTTGTTCCTAGCATTCTCTTTTCCGGACATCGGTTGCCTGCAAAATATTTAGTGTGATCTTGGCAAATGTCTACAGAAATTCTTAGTCATCCATGGTTGTCCCAAAGATGCTTTTTTTCAAGAGGCAAATGGTTATTCTTTGAAGAGGTTTCGCTTCTCATCCAAGAAGTTTCTTCAGCTCTGGCTGGATGGTGGGGAATGGAGGGGTTTATATTCCCTGCAGACAGCTGGTCCTTTGCATCCTTTTAGAGGGTCATTGAGGCCACTTGGAGGTTTATCTATGTCCTCAGGGTCACCTGAGTGGTGCAAATGGTTCCTGTAGTCTGCAATTTTCCTCTGGAAATCTATTCTTACTCCCACACCGTTCAAAGGTTGCTCATCCCAAATTGTATAGCTAAAAGTTTGTAGAGATTCTCAGTCATCCAGGTCATGGTTGTCCCAAAAGTGCTTTTTCATGAGGCAACTGGACTTTCTGGTTTTTCTTGGCAAGTTTCCACCACAGGATTTTTTCCCTGTTCTTCCGAACACTTCGCCATTGTTGGCTTCCTAAAAACTAACCATGAGTTTGGATTAATAATCGTTGCCTATCGTCTTGATGCTGGTTTCTTGTGAGAATGCCTTTCGATAAGAATGTGGCTCCAACACACTAGCTTCCTATTTTACCCCCTCTCCTTGGCATACAACTATTAACTTAGAAATTTGAAGCTTCTAGATGTTGCTGAGATAGCTTTCCAAAGTTCACCCACCGTTGACTGGGATGCTAGAAGTGCTACCGCAGCAAGTTTGTGGAAGATGACACCTTCCCAACTTTCTAGTATCTAGCAAGTTTTATTTCCTCCCCTTCCCCTGGCATTAAAAATGTGTGATCTGCAAAAGGACACAGACTCCCCTTCTCCCTTCTTGCTTAGAACTGTCCTAGTTCAAAAGGATGGGACAATATGCTACATGACCATTAAAGCTCCTCTGTTTTTGCACACAGATGAGCAAGCGAAGATGTCAGGGTTCCAAATAGCATCCAAAAGTAAATCAGAGTCCAAGGCAAAAGTATTGCTCGAAGTTCCAATGGATGAAGAGAGCCATGTTGGCACATCTGGGAAAACCCGAATCTGAAAGCTTCCAGATTTTCCCCACCCGGTTGAAAGTTCAAGATCTTGCCCCCTCACACCTACAAGTCCATCCCATGGTCCAATCCCCCACTGCCATGCTGGCAGCTTCCACCCATCCAGTTCCGGTCAGGTGCAGAGACAAAGGATGACCTTGGCTTTCTAGAAGGAATTTTGTTATGGCTACATCGCATCTAACTCCCATTTTCCCACAATAGAAAAAGGCATAGTAGAATAATAGAAAGCATAGCAGGCCAAAGACCCCAAAGAAAAGATGGCTGCAGGCCTGACCGAAGAATGATACTGTTTCCCCCAGAATATAAGACAGGGTCTAATTTCCTTTTGACCTCCAAAATAAGTCCTTGGCCTTATTTTTGGGGAGGTCTCATTATTTTTGAGGTGCAGGAGGTCCCTTAACCTTGGCCTGCAGATCAGCTGATCCAGAGAGGGCCAGAACCTCTATCTCTGTTTGGCGCACACTCTTGCCAGCCCTGGTGTCGCTGGGCCTGCTGCTCTTTTTGAGGCCGCCGTTAAGAGAAGGGGTGCGGTAGCTAGGGTTTCTGGGAGCGGCCTCCGCGAAGCCATTCCACATGGACGACAGGTGCATATGGGGAATGTTCCCCCCCTCCCCACCAGGTCATGGTGGGGATTGGCTGTGCATGCATTTAAATATTTTAGGGGAGGGCTTATTTTAATGCATGTGCTCAAAAGCCCCAATTGGGCTTATTATTCGGGGAGGTCTTATTTTTGGGGAAACAGAGTAGGGTGTTGCTACAAAGAAGAGTGGGTTGTGCTAAATGTTTTGCCTGCGTGTTGGTACGTCTCTGGCAACGGCGAAAGGAGAAAAACAATAAACATGAGTTATGAGTTATGAATTACACACAGATCTCCCGCCTTGATATATAGATAGATAGATATATATATGTCTTGCCTCCCAGTGATGTGTCTCTGCAGTAACCCTGAATGGCCACTTAAACTCCGAATCAAATGTACATTTTATAGAGTAACTCCGAGGAGGTTGTAATTTTCCCATGACCTAGCTACTAAATCCCCTTTCTGATGCTCCAGCTGATAAGGGGTGCATTTATGAGAATGATGTGAGGGTGTCCTTCTGGAGAGCAACGAGTCTTCCATAAATATGTCTTGCCTTCCTCTTGTCTCCTTTGCTTTCGGTGGCGTCTCCCTTTTTAAGAAGACAAACCTGGAGTGAGTTATTGTTGGTAGGACCAGGATGCTGGTCTTGCTCTCCGCCAATTCATAGAGATTATGGCACCAGATTGGGTGAGCAGGAGATGGTGGCTTTTGGATATTGCCTTCATGAATATGAACCATTCATAAAGGAGAATAGCTCTCTCTTGGTGCTCTCTGATCCTGCTGGTTTTCTTATCGATGTTTCGACTACCCAAACTGGGTAGCATCAGTGCTAGTCTTGAGTAGCAGCCTCCTCCTCCTCCTCCTCCTCCTCCTCCTCCTCCTCCTCCTCCTCCTCCTCCTCCTCCTCCTTTCTCCTCCTCCTCCTTTCTCCTCCTCCTTTCTCCTCCTCCTCCATCTCCTCCTTTTCCTCTACCACCACCACCTCCTCCTCCTCCTCCTCCATCTCCTCCTCCCCCCTTCTAGCACTGATGATGATATCTAGTTTGGATAATGAAACATCTGCAAGAAAACAACCAAGTTCGGACAGCACCAAGGACCCCACGGTTGTCCTCCTCCTCCTCCTCCTCCTCTTCCTCCTCCTCCTCCTTCCTTCCTTCCTTCCTTCCTTCCTTCCTTCCTTCCTTCCTTCCTTCCTTCCTTCCTTCCTTCCTTCCTTCTAGCATTGATGATGATATCTAGTTTGGATAATGAAACATCTGCAAGAAAACAACCAAGTTCAGACAGAACCAAGGACCCCACGGTTGTCGTCGTCGTCCTCCTCCTCCTCCTCCTCCTCCTCCTCCTCCTCCTCCTCCTCCTCCTCCTCCTCCTCCTTCCTTCCTTCCTTCCTTCCTTCCTTCCTTCCTTCCTTCCTTCCTTCCTTCCTTCTAGCATTGATGATGATATCTAGTTTGGATAATGAAACATCGGCAAGAAAGCAACCAAGTTTAGAGAGCACCAAGGATGCCACAGTCGTTGTCCTCCTCCTCCTCCTCCTCCTCCTCCTCCTCCTCCTCCTCCTCCTCCTCCTCCTCCTCCTCCTCCTCCTCCCTTCTAGCACTGATTATGTTATTTAGTTTGGGTAATGAAACGTAGAGGTGGAGCTCTCGCCTCCCAATCAGGAGGTTGTGAGTTCAATCCTAGGTAGAGGCAGATGTAGGGTCTCCTGCTTGGGCAGGGGGTTGGACTAGATGACCTGCAAGGCCCCTTCCAACTCTGTTAATCTGTTAAATATCTGTTCAAACAAGGAAGCTCAGAATATAAACCAGTTGCCGCCTCTAGCTCTAATCAAAGCTTGGAGAGACCCGCGGCTCTGAAGTGGGGAGGAAAGAAGGAGGGGAACACTCCTTGCCTAACGCAAACCCTTGCCTGGGAACAGGGAAAAAAAACCCAACAGGGCTTCCATAACAGCAGAAAACGATCAACCTGGGCTTGTTAACTTTTAATAGGAGCCTTGCACACCTCCAAGCAGCTCTTAATATGTATTTTTTGAAGTATTGGCAGGCTCACTGGAGCAGAGCCTTGTTCTCCATTGCAGTTTGAACCTTTCCGCAGGGGTAAAGCCCTGGGGCCCTGTCTAGATGACGGAGGGGCCAGGGGTTTGCTTTAAGGACCCCCCTAGGGAGACGGGAGGCTTGGTTTTTATTTTTGATCGCTAACTCTCCTTTGAAACGAGGAGAATATTCCCTGCGACTCATTTCAGAGCTTGAAAGAGAATGGCCCAAAGATGGCTTTCAGAAGAGAAGAGAAGAGAAGAGAAGAGAAGAGAAGAGAAGAGAAATAGAAACAGAAACAGAAACAGAAAAGGAATATAAATATAAATATTAATACAAAAGAAATAGAAATAGAAATAATATATATAAATGAAATAGAAATACAAAAGAAATATAAATGAAATAGAATTAGAGTTATAATTGAATAGAATTAGAATTAGAATTAGAATTGAATAGAATTAGGATAGAATAGAATAGAAACAGAAATAGAAAAGAAATATAAATACAAAAGAAATAGAAATAGAAAGTAATGGAAATAGAAATGAAATAGAATTAGAATTGAATAGAAATAGAATAGAAACAAATAGAAAAGAAATATATTAATACAAAAGAAATAGAAAGAAAGAAAGAAATAGAAATGAATTAGAATTAGAATCGAATAGAATTAGAATCGAATAGAATTAGAATTGAATAGAATTAGAATTGAATAGAATTAGAATAGCATAGAAGAATAGAATTAAGAAAAGAATAGAATAGAATAGAACAGAACAGAATAGAATTATTTGTTTAGCAGAGTGATGTCGTTCGGGAAAAAACTGTCCTTGTGTCTAGTTGTTCTGGTGTGCGGTGCTCTATACTGTCATTTTGAGGGTAGAAGTTGAAACAATTCATGTCCAGGATGTGAGGGGTCTTTAGATATTTTCACAGCCCTCTTTTTGACTCTTCTAATTGTGCCCTTCTAAAAAAAAAAGCCCACTTCTGTCCTAGTGAGACCAGAATTATCATTCTCCTCCTCCTCCTCCTCCTCCTCCTCCTCCTCCTCCTCCTCCTCCTCCTCCTCCTCCTCCTCCTCCTCCTCCTCCCCCTCCCCCTCCTCCTCCAACATCATCACCTCCTCCTCCTCCTCTCTATAACATTCTTATTGATATAACACGAGTCCCAATATGTTGAGAGGGACATACAACCAGGGAAATGGGTGTTGCCAACACAACGCAAGCCACTCCTAGCTTTCCAGAAGTTGTTGATCAGTGACTCGTAGCCATGTTGGCTGTGGTTTACGGTGGATGGACAATCTCTGGAGTGCAATTCTCGACATGTAGACCTGCCCTTGGTTCCTTCTGTGTGCATCAGTTGTGATGCTTACGCATCCCATGTTAAGTAGGTCATTGCTTACCGCCGGGATGATGACTTGATTGTAGATTCAGGATCAGGGGGTTATTTCATATAGAGGAAGTGATTAGGCATGCAAATCCGCATGTAAGTGCAGAAAACCTTCAAGTAGCAAATGAAACGACACCCCGTCCAAGCTTCTCGGAAGCAAATCCTGTACGTAGATTTGTACGTGCAAATTGTTCAGAGAAGAGACTCCCGAAATGCTCAAATCACATTCAGCACAACTGGAGATACATTTGGTTTAACGCTTTCCCAGCTGGGTAGTGCCGCGTTGTGGACGTGAGATGGAAGTGAAATTCATCAGTCTAGTGGCATTGTGCAAATATAATAAAATTGCAAGCAATGAAAACAGTCCTGTGATTCCCCAGGGATAGGATGCTGGAGTAGCCAGGATTCTGTAATTTTATACCATAATTAAAAACCAAGAAGGTTTCTAAGGGTTGCCAGTAATCGGAATGGAAGACTTCCCCCCACTTCTCTTCTGATTAATGCAGGAAGTCCTCCATTCATTTAGAGACTGTTCAAAGTTAGTGATCTGACCGAGGCTTCCTGAGAGCATAAAGCAGACTCCTTGTCTCGACAAAAAAACTTTTATTAATTTCATGTGAATTCTGCTCCTTCACATCCAGCAAAGTCTTTCAAGGGAGGATTTACAGTCACAAACCTTATCTGGCTTGGAGAGCTGCCAGGCCGATCTCTGTAAAACTGGCTGGAGAATTCTGGGAGTTGAAGCCAGATACAATACAATGGCAGAGTTGGAAGGAACCTTGGAGGTCTTCTAGTCCAACCCATTGCCTAGGCAGGAAACCCTATACCATTTCAGACAAATGGCTATCCAACATCCTCTTAAAGACTTCCAGTGTTGGGGCATTCACAACTTCTGGAGGCAACTTCTGTTCCACCGATTAATTGTTTTAACTGTCAGGAAATTTCTCCTCAGTTCTAAGTTGCTTCTCTCCTTGATTAGTTTCCACCCGTTGCTTCTTGTTCTGTCCTCAGGTGCTTTGGAGAATAGTTTGACTCCCTCTGACATTTCTTGAAGTCGCCAATGTTGAGAAATGCCCCTTGTAGGTGCAGGGGTACAATATGAATGCTGTTATTCCTAAATTATTTTTCTCTAAGCAAGGCAAGCTGTTTTCCTCTTCCTGGAATGAATTACGCTGACTTTTAAGAAAACGGAATGCTTTTGCTACCAGGAATCCGTCTTTTCATTTTTTCAGCTGATATTGCAGAAATGTCTTCCTCAGAAATTGGATTTAACAGCTATTTACAATTAGGCTGGCATCCTAATTGGCAAGAGCTCGTTTAATCAAAGGGGAGAGTAGTATCTGCATGGGCGTGTATCTTCTGCATGCTTTGATAGCATGTAAGGTTGAGCAGCCAGTGTGAGTAGAGCCTCGAATCCCCCATCTTTTGTATTAACAAACTCCCCGTTGACCAGGTAGTCAAATTGTCCATAATCAGGGTGGCGAAAAGCAGAAACCGGGTGTGGATTTTGTATCCAAAGGTCTCAACAACAGCAACAACGTCATTCGTCCATTATTGCTGCTCGCCCATGGAATTGCTGAACCATAATTTAATTATTGGATGTTTTGCAAGGGGGACGGGGGTGTCTAATCTAGATTGTGGTCCTTCTTTTTATTCCAGTTGTTTGGGTGGCTCAGTGGCTAAGACGCTGAGCTTGTCGATCAGAAAGGTCAGGAGTTCGCCAGTTTGAATCCCTAGCACCGCGTAACGGAGTGAGCTCCCGTTACTTGTCCCAGCTTCTGCCAACCTAGCAGTTCGGAAGCACGTAAGAAATGCAAGTAGAAAAATAGGAACCACCTTTGGTGGGAAGGGAACAGCGTTCTGTGCACCTTCGGCATTTAGTCATGCCGGCCACGTGACCATGGAGACATCTTCAGACAGCACTGGCTCTTCAGCTTTGAAATGGAGATGAATACTGCCCCCTAGAGCTGGGAATGACTAGCGGGAACCTTTGCTTTTACCTTGGATTTTTAGATCCGGGGGAATTTGGCTTATTTATAGGGCATATCCATTAGGTTTGTGTGTTTTGTGTGTTTCTGGATTCACAATGATTGAGGGGGCTGCATATGGATTGGCAAGAGCTGGTTTTAATGTACCAACAGGGAGACTATGAGTTCAAGTCCCACCTTAGCTATGAAAATTGCTCGGTGACTTTGGATCAACCACCAGGAGACTGGGAGTTCTAGCCCCACCTTAGCCATGGGAGGCGGCTGAGTGGCTAGTTAGTTTACTTTATTGTCGTCACACCTCGTACAAGGACGTTGCAGGCCATCCTCAGTGTAGACAATGATGATGTGGGCCAATCACTCTCTCTCTCAGACTAACTCACCTCACAGGGTTGTTGTTGTGGGGAAAATCAGAGGAGGAAATGTGTTGGATATGTTTCCTGCTTTAGGTTATTTGATAAAATTGTTAAAGGCAGGATACGGGTGAATAAATTTTTTTAAAAATCACAATGCCCTCCCCCCCAACTGATGTGTTCAGGGTACAAAGAGCATGGATCCCAGTTTTTTTGCATGCCGGAGTAGTGAATTTGTATTGGTATCCTTGAACCACACAGCCTGGGGAACAAATAGTGTCATCCCTGTCTCTTTTCCTTCCTCCTCCACCGTCTTGCCAGCTCCTCCCACCTTCACAGAGACTCCCCCCCAATACGTAGAGGCAAAGGAAGGGGGCAGCATCACTCTAACCTGCATGGCTTTTGGAAACCCTAAGCCGACCGTCACCTGGCTGAGAGAAGGAGAACTTTTGGGCGGCAGCAACAAATACCGGGTGAGTTTGCGGTCGTGGTAAGACGACCGGCAGTCTTTGCGTACATCATTGGCACTGGGGTGGAATGTAGTCTGGATTCCCAGGAGGGAGGAGGGCTGCATCCCAGAGGGACAAAAGGCCGTGAAGCTGAAATAATTTGGTTGGGAGAACCTAGAGATTCTCAGAGAATATCTTCCATGATTCAAGTAGTTGCTTTAGTTCGGCAAGATTCTGTCTATAGATGAGGAACAATGAAGGAAACTGCTTAGATCAGGGGTGTCCAAACTTGGGAACTTTAAGACTTGTAGACTTTAACTCCCAGAATTCCCCAGCCAGCTTGGCTGGCTGGCTGGGGAATTCTGGAAATTGAAGTCCACAAGTCTTAAAGTTCTCAAGTTTGGACACCCCTGGCTTAGATATAACTCTGTGTCTTTCTTGATTTTTGGCACCTGATACTTCAGGAGCAAACAGTCAGGGCCATAGCTAAGGTTGCAGCATAGAAGTGCGTTACGGCCTTCTCTAAGTGGTTTACAGAGTCAGCCTATTGCCCCTAACAATCTGGGTCCTTATTCTACCAACCTCGGAAAGATGGGAGGCTGAGTCAACCTTGAGCTGGTCAGGATCAAACTCCAATCTCTGGGCAGAGTTAGCCTGCCATACTGCATTCTAACCACTGCACCACCGAGTCCCCAAGCAGAGAAAAAGACCCAATGACTCTATTAATACTGCGTTTTGTGTGGTGTGGGGTTTTGTAGTCTAATGATTCTGCGCATCGACCTTGCGTTGAAGTGAGCGTTGGCTTTTTTCAGGTTGCTGATGGGAGTCTGACAGTTACGTCCATCAGTCGCGATGACAGGGGTGCTTACACCTGCCGGGCCTATAGCATCCAGGGAGAGGCTGTGCACACGACCCGCTTGCTTGTCCAAGGTAATGGTCGGGTGGAAAAATCGATGAGTTTGTGTGTGGCGGGGGTGGTGGTGTCATTCTGTATACGTAGCATCTTGGATCAGAGACTGAGGAACTAGCAGAGAATTCAGTAACCTTCAAGGGTGTCTCCATGCTTTTGCACAGGCTTAAATATTAAGGTCCAGGGGGGTAACAGCACAATCACCTAACATTCATTGGGAGTTAATACTCAGATGTAAAAGGGATAGAAGTTGAAAACAAACTTGTTGGGAGTTGACCACAGCAAACTAGATTGCTACCAAATAACCTACATATCCATGAAGTCACCAGGATGCCACATGTTAGAACAATCAAGACCTTCTCTGTCTATTTTTATCTATCTGCCTGCCTGTTTATTGATCTATATTCTTCTTTCTTTCTTTCTTTCTTTCTTTCTTTCTTTCTTTCTTTCTTTCTTTCTTTCTTTCTTTCTTTCTATCATCTATAATCAATCATCTCTCTCTCTCTCTCTCCCTCTCCCCCTCTCTCTATCTCTCATATCTATCTCTCATCTATCTCTCTATTTCTCTATCAATCATCTATCATCTATCTATCTATCTATCTATCTATCTATCTATCTATCTATCTATCTATCTATCTATCTATCTATCTATTATCTATTATCTATCATCTATCTATATCATCTATCTGTCCATCCATCCATCCATCCATCCATCCATCCATCCATCCATCCATCCATCATCTTTCTACCATCTATCTATCTATCTATCTATCTATCTATCTATCTATCTATCTATCTATCTATCTATCTATCTATCTATCTATCTATCTATCTATCTATCATCTATCAATCAAAGTAGCTCCCCTCTTATTGGTGATCCTTATTTTTGCAGCCTAAGCAAAATTGGGTGCTGCCCTTGAGTGATTAATTGGCAATGATGACACCATCTCTTTGGTCGTGTCCGATTCTTGGCGGTCTTATTGACCAGGTCTCTCCACATTTTCCGATCTTGCATTACTTCTTCAAGTTGTTCTCTCCTCTGGCAGGTGCCAGCTTTGACGGCGGAGTGATTAATTACCTCAGCCACATTCTGCCCCGTGCCTCCTTCTCCAACTGATAACCCCCAGAGGTGCTAAGCCTACAGCTCCTGGTATTGCTAGTAGCTTAGCTGATGAGCATATAGGGACCTGATGGGTGCCTAGATCCCCACGGTGCTGCGCCTGATCTTTGCATGAACTCTGCAGCTCCTGCTGATGAACTCACCTTCCTTTTTCGTCTGCTGAGGTAACTGTTTGCCTCTTGGTTTCCCACAGGACCCCCTTTTATCGTTTCTCCCCCTGAGAACATCACGGTTAACATCTCCCAAGATGCAATGTTCACCTGCCAGGCGGAAGCATATCCAGGCAACCTGACCTACACTTGGCACTGGGAAGAAGACAATGTGTACTTTAAGAAGTGAGTCCAGACCTGGATCTCGGAGGTTTCAAACTCAACGGGGTACCAACCCATTCCCCCAAGCGATATCCTTCAAAATTGAGAGGGACATGGAGATTTGAGTGAAGTTCTCCTTCTCTATTTGCCTGGTCTTTAAGGAAATCACGTGTGCATTTTGTTAGGAGTATAATCCTAGTGTTGGGTTGGCAATATATATAAGCCATGATTACAATGGTCTTTGTTACTTTAAATGTTATATGTTTGAATGCAATTAGCTGCTGTAATTAACTCAGCAATAAGAGGAAGTCAGGAGAGCTCTCTCTCTCTGCTCGCTCACTCTGACTGACTGACTTTGCAGACCAAGGAAGAATCGTGGATTGCAACTGTAAACAATTGTTTTTGAGTTAAAGACTGCATTTGATTCAATACCTACTATCACTACTTGTGAAGCAGTAGTTTATTTTTACATCACGTAAAGCTACTTGTTTTTACTATCAGTGTCTGAGATTCTATTCGTGTGTCTACTAGCAATGTTTCTCCTGCTGCACAACTTTCTGTCTCCTAAAGGAGATATCCCCAACCCGTTTAATGTAGGAAAAATATTGCAGTTATTATTCCTGAGTGGTACAGTGTCCTAGAGGTGGAGCTCGCAATCAAGAGGCTGTACGTTCGATCCTAGCTAGAGGCAGATATTTCTCTCTCTGGGCATGATGACAATAATATCTGCTGAATTTAACTCCATACTGGTGACAGGAAGAGCATCTAGCCAGTAAACATTCAGCTCCATTCAGTTGCCCAGACTTCACCCCGCGAGGGATTATGGGGTCATTAAAAGGAAATGCTTGCAGTTATTACTCCCAGCCTGTTGTGATATGAGGCCCATCAGATTGGCTGGAGTAGAGGAGAAGGAAGGCAGCGACTTCATCCAGGAGAAACTTAATACGAGACAATGTCTAGTTTGATGCTGTGCACCCACTTCTCTCCTTGTTCTCATTTCATTTGCAGTGACCTAAAATTAAGAGTGCGGATTCTGATTGATGGGACGCTGATCATCTTTCGAGTCAAACCGGAAGATGCTGGCAAATACACCTGCATCCCAAGCAACAGCCTTGGTCGATCCCCTTCGGCCTCTGCCTATCTGACTGTGCAATGTGAGTGTGTTTTCCCAAGGGGAGCAAAATTATGGGGTTGTGCAGGAGAAGGACATGCTTGTTTTGGGCGCCACGATATAAAAAAGACAGCGCTCCTCTTTGGTTTTGAGACGGAGGTGAGCACCTCATCCAAGAGTCAGGAACAACTAGCCCATATGTACGAGGGGAACTTTTACCTTTATGAGACTTCAAAGGTGAAAATGGACCAATCTTTAAAGCTATCTTAGATATTTCTCCTAAGGAGAACATATCCAAGTTCAGGTTGAATTTTCATGCTTATGGGACACAGTTGTAGCAGTTCAGACGGGTTACACCCCGAGTCACCGATTCGATTCCAATGGCTTTTTAAAATCTTTCTTTGCCTTGGTAGTTTTGCCAGGCCTGGAATCTTCAAGTCGTCTCTAAAAGTCACTCCAAGCCCATTCTTGGGTGATTGTGCCAAAATGGGCATCTGCTTGGTCCTATACCCATCACTAATTGTAAATAGTTTTCTACCTCTCCAGTTTTCACAGAAGGTTTTGCACCTGCTAAATCTGCGTGGGAAGCGTTTTTGTGAAAACATTTTTAAAGCCAGGCTAAATATTTTAGTGTTGATCGTGGAGGTGAGCGGGAATGTAGACACTTCTATTTCCCAGCCCCCAAGTATATTTCTTAGAGCTAAGTGCAGATAGGGGAAATTCGGTTCCCAAGCCTGAAGCAGATGCTAAGTGATATGCTAATGGCTTTAGGAAAAGATAATGAGTCTGAATATAATAGTCTTTGGTGGCAGTAATGAACATTGCAAAATTAGCATATGGGCTTAGGGAGGCCATTAAAAAAATATTACTATTGTTTTCCGGTTCCTTGTTTTAGCGAGGCTGCAGTAGAAATATGTGCGTTTCAACCAGTTTGGAGTTGAGCAAAGAAGAGTCCAGATGTTTCATAAAGACATGATTACACTTCTTCTTCTTCTTCATAACTTCTGATTGCTCCCAAATTCAGATCCTGCCAGAGTGGTGAACATGCCACCCATCATATACGTTCCGGTGGGGATTCATGGATACATCCGTTGCCCGGTTGAAGCTCAGCCACCCGTTTCCTTGGTCAAATGGAACAAAGATGGACGCCCTTTGCACATTGAAAAGGTGGGTGTGGCTTAACTTGCTTTCTTTTTAAAGAACTGCAAAGGTGGGTTGCATTTTTCTCCATTTCTTTTTCCTCCAGAAAGGTGAAGATTTCATGCAAAAGGCTCAATTTCCCCTTTTGTCTGTGCAGCTATCTGTTCTGATCTAGGCTTCCCCAAAAAGCACAAAGCAGATTCCTGGTCCCAGCAAAACACCTTTTATTAAACGAATGTGAATTTTCTCTCATTCACCTTCAGCAAAGGCCTGGTAAACAGTCTTTCAAAGGTGAAGTTATGACCACAGACCTTATCTAGCTCGGAAAGCTGCCATGTAGATATTTTCCAGACACAGTGCTGTGAAAGAATGGGCACAGCGTCTCTGAGATTCATGGACAGATCTTCACGCTCCTGAAATGAATGCACAAATCAATTGTTTCCTGCAAAAGCCCCCTCACCTTTTGCTCCTCTTTTATTTCCCATGAGAGGGGCCAATCGCCGTCCACCTGTGGCTTTACTCCCAAGTCAACCCTGATTTCTCAGCTGTTCTTTTCTTCTGGCAGCTGTGCTGATGCACACACTGGGAACAGGCTCCAGCTGTTCATCTGCCTCACTGCTGTCTAGCTCCGAAGGCAGCTGAGCACTGCCAGACAGCCTTGGCTCCATCTCTGCCTCCAGTGTAGAACCCTCGTCCAAGCCTTCCCCAGTCTCCAGGACTGGCCCATGATCCTCCCCAACCTCCTCACTGTCTGACTCTGGTGAGCTACAACACTACTTTGCGAGTTAGTTGGTGTGGAAGGGAGGATCTGAGACAAGATTGCAAGAGCGAAGAATACTTATTTTAATGAAAAGGAGGACTGAGGGTGGCATGATAGCAGTATTCCCATATCGGAGGGGCTGCTACAAAGAAGAGAGGGTCAACCTATTCTCCTATCCTCAATACTGCAACCAATGTTGGTCACCATACTACAAAACAGATGTTGAGACATTGGAAAAATGTTCAGAGAAGACCAACTAAGGTGATCGATGGCCTGGAAACTAAAACATATGAAAAATGGCTGCAGGATTTGGGTTTGGCTAAAGATTTCCATCTAAAGAAAAGAAGAATTAGGTGGGGGGACACATTATAGCAGTATTCCAGTATTTGAGAGGTCTTCCACAAAGAAGAGGGAGTCAAGCTATTCTCCAAGGCACCAGAAACCAGGACAAGAAGCAATGGATGGAAACTAATCAAGGAGAGAATCAGCCTAGAACTAAGGAGATATTCCCTGACAGTCAGAACAATCAATCAGTGTAACAGCTTGCCTCCAGAAGTTGTAAATGCTCCAGTGCTGGATGATTTAAAGAAGACACTGGACAGCCAGTTCTCTAAAATAGTATAGAGTCTCCTGCTTGAGCAGGAGGTTGGACTAGACCTCCAAGGCTCCTTCCAACTCTGTTATTCTAATATTTGAGGGGCTGCCACAAGGAAGAGGGAGTTAACCTCTTCTCCAAAGCACCTGAAAGCAGGACAAGAAGCAACAGATGGACATTAATTAGGTAGAGAACCAACCTAGAACTAAGAAGGAATTTCTTGCCAATGAGAACAACAAACCAGTAGAACAACTTGCCTCTAGAAGTTGTGGGGGCTTCATCACTGAAGGTTTTTAAGAAGAGACTGGACAACCATTTGTCTGACATGGTGCAGGGTCTCCTACTTCAACAGGGGGTTGGACTAGAAGACCTCCAAGGTCCCTTCCATCTTCTGTTACTGATTTTACCCTATGGCATATATCTTTCATTAGTAGATTTGAATCATGCCATCTTTAACCACAGCTGAATTGACAATAGTGATTTCTACTTCAAGGGGGGCAAAAGGTGAACTGCAATCCAAAATTCACTTGCTTGGAATAAAACCTTGAATCGTTGGTTTCTTTATTTGGAAGGCCGCGTTGTGTGATGGATCAGATTCGTAGAGGAGCAACTTACCTGCAAAAAGGTGCCCCCAGTTTATGGGTCCTCAAATTACAGGTTGCCCTCTATGTACCACAGTTCCTTTGGCGAACGTGGAAAGTTATGACATCACTGAAAAAAAGTGACATTTTTCACGTAACCGTGGTAGCATCCCCAGGGTGACATGGTCAGAATCCAGACAGCTGGCAACTGATTCGTATTTTTGACGGTCGTAGTGTCCTGGGATCACGTGCTTCCCCCTCTGATGAGCAAAATCCAGATTCCCTTAACAACCAGGTTGCTAACTTAACCTGCAGTGATTCACTTAACAACCGTGGCAAAACTCACTGAACAAATGCCTCGCTTAGCACCACAAATGTTGGGCTCAGTTGCCGTCATAAGTCGAGGACTACCTGTGTTTATTAGCAGTTAAAAGAGCCTCTCTAATGAGACTTCCCACTGCTATTATCTTGGTTTCCAATTCCTACTGAGGGCTTCATCCGGCTAAATATTTAAGCAGAACGCTCAATATTTAGAATTCTTAAAAATTAAAATAAAATTAGCGGTCTTAAAGACGATATCTTGTTTTAAATACAGGCTCATTCTTCGCTATGCCTTTGATCTTCAGCACAGCTGATCTAGCTTAAAAGAGGCAAAGTCGAAAGCAAAGCTGTGAAGCTCCTTAATTTCTACCCAAGAGATTTCTTCACATGCTTTATTCACCCATTGAAACCAATGATTATCTTGAAAGCCTAATATTTGATCAGGTTTCATTCCCTTCTCTTCCTCTCCCCATCCTCCCTAAAGGGGCATCATCCTTTTCTGCACTGATAAATCTAATTTGATTGCAGAGCTTGCCTTTCACTTTTTCAGTAATATAAAAGCTAAAAGGTTCCCCTTGCACATATGTGTTAGTTGTTCCCGACTTTAGGGGGCGGTGCTCATCTCCTTTTCTTTCTTTCTTTCTTTCTTTCTTTCTTTCTTTCTTTCTTTCTTTCTTTCTTTCTTTCTTTCTTAATATTTTTATTATTATTTTTGCATAAACACAGATAATACAAACTTCACAAGAAAAAACATCAAAAAGCCATCTTCCATTACAGTTTGCAAATTTTGAAGAATGTATCAATTAATCACAAGTTTCTATAAGTTTCTTCAGTAGTTATCACATTGTTCATATCAATTGTTACAATTGTTGTATCTCAACCCTGATCTTGCTAATTATTTTAACATCCTTTTATATATAAAGTATGACTATGTAATGGCATTCTATTTATCAAACAAACTAGATTTAAAAAGGAAAAGTCCACTTTAAATTGTGTACTTTAAAACAGGGGTCCCCAACCTTTGCAACTTTAAGTCTGAAGGACTTCAGCTCCCAGAATTCTCCAGCCAGCTTTGCTTTGTTGGCTGGAGAATTCTGGGAGCTGAAGTCCTTCAGACTTAAAGTTGCAAAGGTTGGGGACCCCTGCTTTAAAAGACATGCCAACCGGGTATTCATAAATTCTGTGCATCTCTGAAGTAGTTATTATTCATGAGTAATCTCATTTTATAAATTTTAAATCTGAAAATTTATCATGTACCTTAATACCAATATCCCACAACCCCCGCAAACTAGGTGGTCAGGAGGTACAGAGCCAGGGCCTGCGGCTGATGTATTGCAATGCCAGGTCCGTTGTCAACAAGGCCCCCCTCATTAGTGACCTTCTGTCAGAGGGGGACCCGGACCTGGCCGGAATAACGGAGACCTGGTTGGGCCACGAGGGAGGACTTCCCCTCGTTGAAATGTGCCCACCAGGCTACCGTGCTTTTCATCAGCCGCGGGCCCTAGGCAGGGGTGGTGGGGTAGCGGTCATTGTAAAAGAAGGTCTTGAGGCGAGAGAGACCATTGTGCCACAGACTACCGGTTGTGAGTCCCTCTGTGTGAAGTGAGGCCTAGGGAGGCAGTTGGGCCTGCTGGTTGTATACCTGGCTCCCCGCTATGTAGCAGCAGCCCTGCCCGAGCTCCTCGAGGTGATCGCTACGGTGGCAGTGGAGACCCCCAGACTTTTAGTCATGGGGGACTTTAATCTGCCATCGGTGGGCGAATCATCCGAGGCAGCTCGGGAGTTCATGGCTTCCATGACGGCCATGGACCTGACCCAAGTAATTCAAGGCCCCACTCACGAGGGTGGACATACACCGGATCTCATCTTTGTCTCAGGCCAATGGAAGAGTGATCTGGGTATAGGGGATATAGTCATCACGCCCTTGTCATGGTCAGACCACTCACTTCTCCGCCTTGACTTTCCGACCGCTGCTCCCCTCCGCGGGGAGGCGGAACCAGAGTCTCCAATCTGGTACCGCCCCAGGCGCCTGATGGACCCGGATGGGTTCCAGACGGCGCTTGGGCCATTTCCTGTATCCCTGACCCGTGCCCCGATGGAGGACCTCACGGCCGCATGGAACATTGCGGCCGTGGGAGCCTTGGATCGGGTCGCGCCCTTGCGGCCTCTCTTGCGGCGGCGAACCACCCTGGCTCCTTGGTTTACTGAGGAGCTGCGGGTGATGAAACGCCGCAAGAGATGCCTAGAGGGAAGATGGAGGTCTAGCCGTTCTGAATCTGACCGGACACAGGTAAGAGCCCATTTACGGACTTACATTGTGGCGCTGAGAGTGGCCAAACGTCACCATTGTGCCACTCTCATAGCATCCGCAGAAAACCGCCCTGCCGCCCTGTTTAGGGTGACCCGCTCCCTCCTTCAACAGAGGGAGCGGGAAGCCCCGCTACAGGGTAGAGCAGAGGAATTTGTGACTTTTCTGCAGGAGAAAACCGCTCAGATACAGAGTGAGCTAGCCCCCATTCATGGCCCAGTGGGATGCCATGAGAGAGATCTCGTTTGGGAGGAGTTTGACTCTGTCACTTCCGAAGATATGGACAGGTTACGTGGGCGACTGCGAGCCACCACATGTTTACTGGACCCGTGTCCCTCCTGGCTTGTACTGGCATCCTGGGAGGGGACACGAGGCTGGCTCCAAGAGGTTGTCAACGCATCCTTGAGTGAGGGTTCCTTACCTGCTTCCCTAAAAGAGGCGATGGTGAGGCCCCTCCTCAAGAAGCCCTCTTTGGATCCAGCTCTTTTAAACAACTATCGTCCTGTCTCCAACCTTCCCTTTTTGGCGAAGGTTGTCGAGAGTGTGGTGGCACAACAGTTTCCCCGTCACCTGGATGAAGTTGATTATCTAGATCCGCGCCAGTCCGGCTTTCGGCCCGGGCATAGCACCGAGACGGCATTGGTCGCGTTGGTGGATGTTCTCTGGAGGGCCAGAGATGGGGGTTGTTCCTCCATCCTGGTCCTATTAGACCTCTCGGCGGCTTTCGATACCATCGACCATGGTATCCTATTGCATCGGCTGGGGGGGTTGGGGGTGGGAGGCACCGTTCTGCGGTGGTTCTCCTCCTACCTCTCTGGCCGATCGCAATTTGTGTTGGCAGGGGGGCAGAGGTCGACCGCGAGACCCCTTATATGTGGGGTGCCTCAGGGGTCGGTCCTCTCGCCCCTCCTGTTTAACACATACATGAAGCCGCTGGGTGAGATCATCCGTGGTTTTGGGGTAGAGTATCATCTATACGCTGACGACACCCAGCTGTATATATCTACCCCAGACCACCCCAACGATGCCGTAGCGGTGATGTGCCAGTGCCTGGAAGCCGTGCGGATCTGGATGGGAAGTAACGGACTCAAGCTAAACCCGACCAAGACCGAGTGGCTGTGGTTTCCGGCTGCCCGATTCAACCAGCTCATTCCATCGCTGGCCATAGGGGGTGAACATCTTGCCCCTGTGGATGGGGCGCGCAATTTGGGTGTCCTCCTGGATACCCGGCTGTCAATGGAAGATCAGGTGACAGCCGTGGCCAGGAGGGCGTTTTACCAGGTTCGCCTGGTACGCCAATTGCGCCCCCTATTGGATCGGGACGCCCTTCGCACAGTCACTCATGCCCTCGTGACATCCCGACTGGACTATTGTAACTCTCTCTACATGGGGCTTCCCTTGAGGTGCACCCGGAGACTTCAGCTGGTCCAGAATGCAGCCGCGCGAGCAATTATGGGTACCACAAGGTCTACCCATGTAACACCGCTCTTGCGCGAGCTGCACTGGCTACCTGTCATCTTCCGGGTGCGCTTCAAGGTGTTGATTATCATCTTTAAAGCGCTCCATGGCTCGGGACCTAGCTATCTGCGGGATCGGATCCTGCCTCATACATCCTCACGGCCGATTCGCTCCCACAGAGAGGGACTTCTCCGGGTGCCGTCCACTGGACTTTGTCGGCGGGCGACACCCAGGGGAAGGGCTCTCTCTGTGGCGGGCCCAGCCCTCTGGAACGACCTCCCCCCCGATATTAGGACCACCACGGATCTCCGCTCCTTCCGTCTTAAATTGAAAACACACTTTTTCTGCCTTGCCGGCCTGGGATAACTACTCCTCTGTCTTTAGGGTTTTTTGGGGGGTGGGGATTTTTAGTTAATGGGATTTTAGCACAGGAATTAATTTAATCTGTTTTTAAATTCGTATGTATTTTGTATACTTATTGTTTTTATCCTCCCTGTGCACCGCCCCGAGTCCCTGTGGGGAGAGGGAGCGGTTAATAAATTTAACTATTATTAACTATTATTATTATCCCACAGTTCTCATCAAATATTTCAACATCAATCTATTTCTTCTTTAAGAGTGTCTTTAGAACCTGATGACCTATTCACATCCCTTATTTACTCCCAACATACCAATATAAATTCAATAATAATATGGAACAATCCTGGGTTTTATAAGTAGTTATTAACTAATTAATAATTCTTCAACAACATTCTATAACCATCTAACTAATTGGTTAATTATTAATCAACTAAATATAACAATTTCCATTATCAACCAGTATTAACTATCATTTTTCCATTACTCTTAATGTGACTCATAATTCTATTCTTGTGATTCTTCAGTAATATCTAATACCACCTCAAATTTATTTATATCCAATCTTATATTCATAACTTCATCTCCTTTTCAAAGCCAAAGAGCCAGCATTGTCTGAAGACGTCTCAGTGGTCATGTGGCCGGCATAACTAAATGGTCAAAGTGAATGGGCGGTAGATAAGAATTCAACAGAATTCAAAGTGGAGGGAGGGATCAAGAAGGGCCTGAGTTTAGAATCATTGCACTGTTGTAAGCGGCATAGGCCAGACCTGCCCCAGAATCCTTGGTGGCTTATCTTGCCATTCCCAAGGGAAGGCAGACAATCTGGTGAGATTCTTGTAACGTGGGTGACTAGTAATAAAGCTTCTTTTTGAATATTCGCAAATGGTTCTGGATGCTTTTGCCTGATGGAGGGAGGTTGAATTATTCTGATTCAAGCAATAGCTCTGATTAATTAATTAAACATGGTGTCGAGTGCAGAAAATCAGGAGTCGAGGCAGTTCAAATGAAGATATAGATTTATCACAAACTTGAGCTCTCTACAAGAATCTGAACTACTAACAGTCAAAGCTTATGAGCGGTAGATAAGAATTTCAGCAGAATTCAAAGTGGGCTGGATTTAGATATCTTGTGGGCGTGAAGGGACTCAAGACTGATGACAAGTTTGACCCAGTGGTGGGTTCCTACTGGTTCAGACCAGTTTGGCCAAACCGATAGTGGTTTGGCGGCCTGGGCCGCTGGAACCAGAACCTGACATGTCCCTGACACGGTTCTCAGGGTGCTGCCATAGTTGACACCATCTTGTTTTGGGGTTCTGCACATGCACGAAACAATTTTAACTGCACTGAGCACGCATGCACAGTGCCCATGTGTGCAAACTGGCAGTAGTGCCTTGTCAGAACCCACCTCTGGTTTGACCCCTCCCTTGGGCTCAACCTGGTCATCTTTTGAACACGGATTTTCTGGACCAAAATATTTCAGATTCTCTAAAAGCTTGGCACCCCTGTCTTATTCAGACTTCTTTATTGTGTGAACCTCATGTCCGCCAAAATTTAATTTCTTCCATTGCTTTGGCAGTATTCAGGCTGGAGTCTTCTGGAAGATGGTTCCATTCGAATAGAAGAAGCAACAGAAGATGCTCTTGGCACATACACCTGCGTGCCTTATAATGCCCTGGGGACTATGGGCCAATCGCCCCCTGCCCGATTGGTACTGAAGGTATTTCATTGGTTGATGTATTCCTTTTGGGGGCTGGAGGGTCAATGCGCGCATGCATGCATGTCTACTAGCAAAGGACCTGAGTTTACCCTTGCAGTAGTGAGATATAACCAGCTGCGATAATTCTGCAATGTTCCAATGCTCTCATACTTCAAGGGGAAGACATTTACGAAGCATAAGAAGGGGCAGAAATTGGAGGTGGAGTTAAAAAAGAGATCAATCTAGAATCCCTACGTAGCCACAATCAAGCTAAGGTGAACCTCCCTTGAATTCTTTTTAAATTATTATTGGCCCTTATCTAACTCCAAGCAGGCCATACCTGTGAGTTAAGAAGATTCCTGTGCCTAAGGGTTTAGCAATAAATCAGTTTAATTGGATCATCATGCGTGAACCTCTTCTTTCATACCCGACAAAGGCCAAGATTTCTTAAATTGCAGTCAATGCCTGTTTCTTCAAAGCAAAATCATGATTTTGGTTAAACAGAAGTTCTTTTTTTGGGGGGGGGTGATCTCTGCTGCTGCTGGCACAAGGAATATATGTCAAGTGTTCAGTTGTGCACTAAATAACTCAGTGCATCCAAAGGACTTGATTGATGGCATTGATCGCTGTTGGGGGGGAGGGCGTTGAAACATTTTGTAGATTTTTTTTTAATGTTGATCAACTCTTACATTAGTGCAGTCTCTACACAGGTGTGTGTACGTGGGTAGTGTGTGCGAAGAGCATGCTCAGGCAAGAGGTGAGGTTTGAGTAGGGAATTATGAATGGTTGAAAGAAAGGGCCATGCACACCAGTGGTGGGTTTCTGCAGGCTCGCATCTACTCGCGAGAGCCGGTTGGTGAAATTTAGAGAACCGGTGAGAGGGGGTTCCACCAGCGTACCTGGAAGTAAATCTGGCCTGCCGCTGCCAGTGACCCAATGGGAAGGAAAGGAAAGGAAAGGAAAGGAAGGAAGGAAGGGAGGGAGGGAGGGAGGAAGGAAGGAAGGAAGGAAGGAAGGAAGGAAGAAAGAAAGAAAGAAAGAATTTATCATCACAATTGAGTCCAAAATTTTGGTTGCTAAGCAAGAGCGTTGTTAAATGAGTTTCCCCACATTTTAAAAGGGGGCCACTCCCACCCTGTCACATGACTGCCAAGCCACGCCCACAAAATAGGCCACACCTACAGAGTAGGTTCTAAAAAAAATTGAAACCCACCCCTGATGCACACACAACCACAACCACATCAAGCATCATCCTTCCCCTTATCCATGCATTTAGATTACGTTATCCAACCTTGGCCATTTTAACCCGTGGATTAAAAAAAAAACAACCAAAACGAAGTCTTGTGTTTGGGTGCTCAAATAATGCAGCAGAAAGAGAGAAAAAAAAAATACACAGAAGGGAAAGTTTAATGGGCACAAAAAATTTAAAAAGAGATACAAGTTTCCAAGAGATATATATAAAAAAACTGATGTTAGCAACTGTGGGTTCAGAACCAGTGTTACAACTCTGGTCCCGTAACCAGTGTTTAGAAAATCAATGCGGAATAGTGTAATTCACCGGACAGTAAAGAGATACGTTGCTTTAACCACAAACAAACTCTAAAACAGTGATAGTAGGAAAATAAATAGTCTTTACTTTGTAGCAACTAAAAATGCTTCTTCCGACCAGTGATGCTAACTTCTCAAAATAATAACCGTCCTTCACCAAACACAGAGTTATCTTACAGTGATGCAAAACAAATACTTCTTCAGTCTTCTGCTTCAGCACAGGAATCAAAAGGAATCGAAAAAGGGAATGGACTGTGTTCCTGAGCTTCCTTTATGGTAGAGCTGAGAAGCACAGCCTATTAGAATTTAACATAGTTCTTAAAGCTACATAACTCCTTAACATAGGCTCATGTCAACCCAACGTAAGGCTGAATATCCTAACAACTGACCAAAAAACCAATAAACGATGGAATTTTAGAAAGATTAAGAGATGACGGATAATGAGAAAATATATTAATAAAACAGAAAAAACGCCCCAATGAGTTCAGATTAGCAGATGGCAATTTAAGATTAGGTAATTTAGCTGTATTATTAATATGAACAGTGTGTTAAAGTATATTGTGAATTTAAAATATTAAGGATTAGAAATGGTGGGGATTTTGAGATAGACCCCCTGGATGGACTAAATATTACTAATAGTTGGTGTTATTAGTAATTCCTAAATATTTAGAATATTGAAGCTATGGCGGGACAATGAGATATTTTTTAAAAACATTAAATGATAGCATTTGGTAGGGATAATAAATACAGGATGCAAAGAAGTGTTATTTATGTTTAAATGAATTAACGGGAAAATGATAAAGGAATATGAAAAGAGACTAGGATTGTTAAAGCTGGAAGGTTAGAATTTGATATACTATTTGTATTTTCATTGTTAAGTCCATGGGTCTTAAAGGGACCAAGGTTGGGAAACCCTGGTTGAAGATGGATCAAGGGTTTTGTTTGGAAGCCAACCATTTGTTGACCTTTGGAGAAAGTCTGTAAGTGGCTGAAAACCTCGCAGTTGGCTGTTAGCTCCAGGTTTTCAGCGAGAACTTTTCGCATCGGATGGTCATTGTTCTTTGTTTTTCCTTTCTGGCTTCACAGGACCCGCCCTATTTCACGGTGCTACCAGGCTGGGAGTACAGACAGGAGGCAGGGAGGGAGCTCCTGATTCCCTGTGCCGCAGCTGGGGACCCCTTTCCTGTCATCACTTGGAGAAAGGTACCCGACCTGTCAGAAAAATCTGCAGGGCCTTTGGCTTTTGATGAGTAGCCACCCTTTGTCCCGGTAAGAGCAAAGTGGGGGCCACTCTACAAAGTGGGTGGGTGGGGGAAAACCAGCTTCTTTCCACGAAGCATGTAGGACAGCCTTTCTCAAACCTTGGAGAGCTGTGGACTTCAACTCCCAGAATTCTCCAGCCAGCTTCTTCTAAGACATGGGAAATTCTGGAAGTTGGAGTCCAGCCTGTGTAAAGTTACCAAGGTTGAGAAAGATACAACAATACAATACAATACAATACAATTCAATTCAATTCAATACAATACAATACAATACAATACAATACAATACAATACAATACAATTCAATACAATACAATACAATACAATACAATACAATACAATACAATACAATACAATACAATACAATTCAATACAATACAATTCAATACAATACAATACAATACAATACAATACAATTCAATTCAATACAATACAATACAATACAATACAATACAATACAATTCAATACAATACAATTCAATACAATACAATACAATACAATTCAATTCAATTCAATTCAATACAATACAATACAATACAATACAATACAATACAATACAATTCAATACAATACAATACAATACAATTCAATACAATACAATTCAATACAATACAATACAATACAATACAATACAATACAATTCAATACAATTCAATACAATACAATACAATACAATACAATACAATACAATTCAATACAATACAATACAATACAATTCAATACAATACAATACAATACAATACAATTCAATTCAATACAATACAATACAATACAATACAATACAATACAATACAATACAATACAATACAATACAATACAATACAATACAATACAATAGCAGAGTTGGAAGGGACCTTCGAGTTCTTCTAGTCCAACCACCTGATTAGGCAGGAACCTTGGCAGGGGGTTGAACTAGAAAACCTCCAAGGTCCCTTCCAACTCTGCTATTGTGTTGTATTATTGTATCTTGGTGCAGAATGACTGGTGCAGGTTGAGAAAGACTTGTGCAAGATTTCCCCAGCCAGCTTCTCCTAACACATGGAGAATTCTGGAAATTGGACTCCACCCTGTGTAAAGTTACCAAGGTTGAGAAAGACTTGTGCAGGAACTGTAGGAAGTGTAGCTGGACCTTGAAGGAGCCCAACGCAACCTTGGTCCATAGTTCGCAGCACCAAGGGAAATCATCCCTACTGGTTCAGCCGAACCGGGCTGAACTGGGAGGATTTCACCCCTGTTTACAGCCCTCTCTAAGTGGTTTACAGAGTCAGCATTTGACCCCCTCATTTTAGCCCCTCATTTTACCCACCTGAGAAGGATGGAAGACTGAGTCAAACCTTGAGCCCGGTGAGATTCGATCTGCCAAACTGTCGGCAGCCGGTGATCAGCAGAAGAACCCACTCTAATCACTGTGCCACCATGACTCAATAGTGGTGGGCCACCCTCCTGCACTGTGAATTTGGTTTGAGATGCATTGCAGCACAGTAGAACTGGAAATGTTGGGTTCTACTTCTTACGCCAATCTCAGCTTGCCTTGGATCTCCTAGAGTTGGGAATGACGAGGGGAGCTGAAATGAGACATAAGTTAGATGGACCAAACATGGTGGCGTTAACCCAATGAGACCATATTGATGTGAAGGGAGCCAACTTGAGGGAAAGGATAACGTGAGACACAATAAGAGGTTCAAATTTCTGCGTTTTGACCTTGTTTTTGTGGCCTTGGTTGGCTTCTTTCTTCTGTAGTCTCTGGTATTCAGACTTTGGAGCTGCTTTATTAAAACGTTCCCCTTACTTTTGTAATTCCATATGAGCCCAATGAAGTTCTCATGCTCTTAATGTTTTGGGTCCCTTTGCTTCCCATGCTTTGCTTCATGTGGTCTCCATACATTTCTTTCCACCAATTCGGGCCTTTTTGTTATTACTAAATCTCAGCCAGAATTCTCCTGGTTCCTCACTTCATCCTCACTTCATCCTTGGACAAGATGCCAAACCACATGCTAACTGACTCCACTTTAGCCCAGCTTAGCATCTTCTCTGAATCCAGCCGGTGTGTTTAATTTAAGACCCATTGTGTTGGGTAGACTTGACTGTGATGGAGGACTTTTCAATCTGGATTGAAATGGCTTCAGCAGAGAGTGAACTTGGCCAGAGAATCATCAGTGAAAGGAGAAGGACCTCTCTTTCCATATATATTTCCTTGAGCTGCAATGGTGCAGTGGTTAGAGTGCAGCATTGCTGGCTACTTCTGCTGCTTGCCAGCTGCCAGCAATTTGGCAGTTCGAATCCCACCAGGCTCACGGTGGACTCAGCCTTCCATCCTTCCGAAGTTGGTAAAATGAGGACCCAGATTGTTGGGGGCAAGATTCTGACTGTGTAAACTGCTTAAAGAGCGCTGTAAAACACTGTAAAGCGGTATATAAGTCTTAAGTGCTATTGCTACTATTGTCCCAGGAAAAGTGCAAACCGAATCAGCGTCCTTCATCAGTCCTCCAGCAGGAAAGAAGCTGCCTTTTAACCGAGTTACGACTTCATCAGTAAGCTGGTATTAATTTATTAAAGGGAAGGAAAATCAATGGGCCTTTAGCTCCCTCTTCTGTTCTAAAGCAGTGGAAACCGCGAACGAGGCTGGAATATTTACTGGAAGTGCACGTTTCAAGAACAATTCACAAGGAGTGCCTGGGAAAGACTCAAACGGGCTGCTTTCACGAAGAGCCAAGAAACTCTATGATTTCTCAAGGCCCAAAGCCCTTCTTCGGAATCCATTAGGAATTTTGTACAGCTTCATAGAGCAGGGCTTCCTAGCATAACCACCATATTATTATTATTTTTTTAAAAAGGTGGAGTAGAGGATTTTTGTAAGAGGAGCCAACAAAACACCTCCTTCCTGAGATTAAAAGGTTGAGCATTCTTGCAATCAGAAGCCTTAGGCATTTCATGGAACGCGATCCAATTTTGCTGGATGGGGTGGCCAATTCCATGGAACCGGATCCAATTTGAGTTTATGGTGAAGCTGAATCAGCTATAAAACGAACATTCCCTCCCTCCCCTCCCCTTTAATTCTGGAAGTTAAGGAACTTGTGGCTCTATCTGGGGGCTGCAGGGGACATGGGAGTTGGTGGTTATGCTCAGTGTTGGGATTCAAATAATTTAACAACCGGTTCTCTGCCCTAATGACCAGTTGGGTAGGCGTGGCTCAGTGGTCATGTGACCGTGTGGGCGTGGCCAACTCAACGTCACTCATGTCGATGGGCGCTTCACCTTAGCTGTGACAATGGAATAAGGGTTAAGCGGAGAGGCAGTTTCTGTAAGGAGGGCAATAAAGATGAGGCTAGAAACACCAGAATGTTTCTTTCCTGCCTTCCTTACAGGATTAGCCCCGTAAAGTGGAAAGAAACAAAAAGGAGATTTCTTCCAACAACCGGTTCTCCAAACGGCTTAGAAAGTTAAGAACCGGTTCTCCTGAATAGGTGCGAACTGGCTGAATCCCACCACCCAAATACATATGTGCGAGGAGAGGAGAGCAATGGATTGCAATAAGCCGGATCTCAGGGAAAAGAAGTCGTAGACGCTAGCCAGCCCCTTCTTGGCTGGGAAATAAATAGTAGGAGTTTGGGAGTGCCCCGTTGTATCAAACAACTGTTCGCTTTTAGGATGCAGCAAGCAATTCGGATTTCTTGGCCGGGACTAATTACCTTTGCTCTTTGTTTATCCACATGAATAAAAGACTGCTCCTACCCTGTTTGAAAAGGGGTTTGTTTGTATTCGTGAGTAGACAGCTTATCATTACTTGCTAAGGCTGGGTCAGAACATGGAGTTTCTCTGCCCAAGACCTCCTCTCACTTCCTAGCAGACAGTAGCACTCTTAGCAACTCTGGGTTCAGAACCAGTGTTACAACTCTGGTCCCTTAACCAGTTTTAGGGGTAACAAACACCCCCATTTGTAAATGAATGCGGAGTAATGTAACACACCGGACAGTAAAGAGATACGTTGCTTTAACCACACACAAACTCTAAAACAGTGATAGTAAGAAAATAAATAGTCTTTACTTTGTAGCAACTAAAATACTGTACTTCTTCTGACCCGTGATAATAACTTCTCAAACAATAACAGTCCTTCACCAAAACACAGAGTTATCTTACAGTGATGCAAAACAAATACTTCTTCTTTCTTCAGTCTTCAGCTACTCAGCGGCAAACAGTAAACACAGGAATCAAAGGGAATCGAAAAGGGGAGGAACTGTGTTTCTGAGCTTCCTTTTATGGCAGAGTTGAGAAGCACAGCCAATCAGAATTCAACATAGTTCTTAAAGCTACATATACTCTTTAAGAATACTGGCTTATATATATTGTCAACCCAACATCAGGATGAGTATCCTAACAAGCACCCTGTGTCCATATACTTGCAACATACCTCTGAGTTGTCTCTCTGTGTGTGTTCCTCCCCGTCCCTCTCTCTCCTTCCTTCCCTGGGCCTTCTCTCTTATTTGACCAAGGTAGGGAAGCCTAGTAGAAGTAGGCATACCACCCTTCCCAGTGGAAGCCTCCAGTTCCGATCCCTAAGTAAGGATGACCACGGAGAATGGGAGTGCGTCGCCACCAACATTGTCACAAGCATCACGGCAAGCACACATCTGACCGTCATTGGTAGGTATAAGGCTGGGAAGCATGGTTGATGGGACCAACTGGTTGGTCATTGGGAGGGCTAGGGAGAGACTTGTGACATTTCTGCTCCAGGTTGTTGGTTTTTTTTTAAGTTAAAGTTTGACGTGGCTCTGCAAAAATGTGATTCGGTGTATCAAACAACCCCAATAACAGATGGTGGTTTCCCCAATAGTACAAATAAAGAGAATCACAAGAAAAAAACCATAGAAATTACAGCATAACAAAGCTGACTGGGTGACTGGGCCAATCACCAGGCAACTTTGAGTTCTAGTCCCATCTTAGATAGGAAAACTGGTTAGCTGACATTGGGCCAATTGCCAGGAGATTGTGAATTCTAGTTCTTCTTAGGCATGACAAATGGCTAGCTTATTCTGGGTGAATCAGCAGGGGATGGTGAGTTCTAGTCTGTTGTGACCTGCCAATGGTCAGCAGAGCTGATGTCAGACAGTGAGGAGGTTGGAGAGGAACCTGGAATCTGCGGAAGACTCTGATAAGTGCTCTGCGTCAGAAGCAGAGATGGGGCCAGGGCCGTCTGACAGTTACCAGCTGCCTTCGGAGTCAGAGATCAGTGGGGTAGAAGAACAGCTGGAGACTGTTACCGATGCACACATGCGCAGAGCTGCCAAGAGAAGGGAACAGCTAAGGAACAAGGGTTGACTCGTATGTAAAGGCACAGGTGGATGGTGAATGGCCCCTCCCATAGGGAATAAAGGTGAGCGGAAAAGGAGTGGAGTTTGCAGGAGACAATTAGCTTAATTAGTGTGAAGATTTGTTGGTGACTCTCAGAGACTCCTTGCCAGGTATTTTCTTGTACAGCCTTGTCTTTGGAAGATATCGGCCTGGCAACTCTCCAAGCCTGATAAGGTCTGTGGTTGTAAAGTCACCCTTGAAAGATTGTTTGCCAGGAATTTGCAGGATGCGAATGAGAGAAATTCACATTAGCTTAATCAAAAGGGGTTTTGTCAGGACAAGGAGTGTGCTTCGTGATTTTGTGAAGCCTAGGGCAGAACATAGTCCTGACTTAGACACAAACTCCAAGTGGGTGACTTTGGGCCAGCCCCTCTCTCTTAGCCCATCCCACCCCCCGGGATTGTTATTGTGGGCAATATAGGAGAAGGAAGGAGTATTAGTTATGTCTGCCAGTTGAGTTGTTTAGAGAAATAATAAGAAAGTAGGATATAAATCATACAAATAAGGTATTTCGCCTCCCGGGGCATGCTCTCCTCAATCCCGATCCAAAGCTCGAGGTTTTGAAATCCTTCTTGAAGGCTAACAGGATTCAGGCCAGTCGGATCTCTGTGGGGAGGGGGTTCTGCACTGCAGGTGCATTAACTAATTGGAGGAAAACAAATCTGGGCAGTAGAGAGACCCATTTTGTGAGCGACAGCATTTTCCAGGGCCTTTTTCTTCACTTTCAATTAAATCTTCCCAGTTCCTTCTTGCTTATGAATCTGCTGCCCCCCTGCCAAGCCCCAATCGTTTTGCTATCTATGAGGAGCTTCCTGGAGAACTCCCATTTAAATATAGTGATGCTATCTTTGATTTTGTTTCCGATCGGATTGTTTCATTCTTTAAAGTGACAGTTCATCTCGACTGAGTGACATGCTGGTTGCTTTCTGCATGGGGGTCAATATATCCCTTTGTGCAGATTCCTTTATGTCTTAGCATATCAGATAATAAACGCAGGGATGTTAAGAGTTCTACAATGATCCGTATTTGAAAGAAAAGTCCATTGGGTGCTTCCTTTCTTTCAGCCGAGTTCAAGGGTGTCAAACTCGATTTCACTGAGGGCCTCATCAGGGAGGGCCGGGGGTGGGTGGATGTGGCAGACATGGTCATGGTGGACGTGGCCATGGTGGGCATGACACAGGAATCACGTCGGGGGCACCTGTGGTGGCCAAGTGCCAAGGCAGGACTTCCTTGAGACCCTCCCTCACTCTCATTATAACCTTCCTTCCTTCCTTCCTTCCTTCCTTCCTTCCTTCCTTCCTTCCTTCCTTCCTTCCTTCCTTCCTTCCTTCCTTCCTTCCTACACCGCCCTGAGTCCCAAAATGCAATAAATGCAATAAATCTTAATCTTAATCTTCCTTCCTTCCATCCCATCCATCCCCATCCTTCCTTCCTTCCATCCTTCCTTCCATCCATCCCATCCCATCCCATCCCATCCCATCCCATCCCATCCCATTTCCTTCCTTCCTACCTTCTTTCCATCCCATCCATTCCCTTTCTTCCTTCCTTCCTCCCTCCCTCCCTCCCTCCCTCCCTCCCTCCCCTTTCTTCTTTTTTCTTCCCTCTTCATTCTCCTTTCTTCTTCCTTCCCCTCTTTCCTTATTTTTCCTTCCTTGTTCTCTTCCCATCTTTGTCTTTCTCTTTCCCTTTCTCCTTTCCTGGAAGCTCAAATGCGAAAGGGGAAACATTTCTCCTTTGGTTTTGGTTTTGGTTTTGGTTTGTGTGCCTCATTTTCAGCCAGGATGGCCTCCTGCAGCCCTCAGCCAGTGAAAACAGAGCTCCGTTTGACTGTCAGCGGCACTGCGGGCTGGTCCTCTGCTATTTCCAGGCCAGCCCCATGAGCAGGATTCAAGCACCCTATGGGCCAGATATGGCCTGTGGGCATTGAGTTTGACACCTCTGCCCTAGTTTAAACTCTGTTGCATTAATCTTGATGGTCCTAATTTCCCTCTCCTTGTTTTCAGGTACAAGTCCCCATGCCCCAAGTAATGTTCGCGTTGCCGTTTCCATGACCTCAGCAAATGTTTCCTGGGAACCTGGCTATGATGGCGGATATGAACAGACATTCTCAGTTTGGTACGGCCCTCTGTGAGTCATCCCAGCATGCTTTGCTCTCTGCTTCTTTTCTTTCCCAGTTGGCCAGGGTGAACAGTAGACTTGAGGCCTTGTCCCTCTTAAACTGAGTTCTCTTGAATGTTGATTGTGCAGCAACAATACACAGGTACCCCGTTTGAGTAGTGAGAGTTTTGCAATCCCTGATCTTGATTAGATGACTGTTGTGGCATAGGGGAGTAGGGCTGTCTATCCCTTTTTAAGGTGACTTTCCCCATCGTGAAGAGATGTTCAGTGTCCTTTAAATCTTGCTTTTGTTCCATGACGGAACCCAAATTACTCTGCATGGAATTTGCATAGACCATTCTATCTCATCAAATGCTTTCTTGGACCTACTGTATTACATTTGATTTTCAGTTAAATAGAATCCATCAGAAATCTGCCAAGTCAGATTTTGAATCATGGAAAAACAATGGATTTAGATTGGCTGCTGTGGTTATTCAAATCTGTACGATGAAGCAGTAGCCTGCATTCCTGGGGAAACAGCAGCAGCAAAGGGACTGGTGGGAAGCTAAAGTCTTAATTATTATCTTTTGCTCACCCAACTCTTTTACGATACAGATCTAGTACTGATCCATTCCTCCTCTGCAAGTAAGAAACAAAGCAAAACACCACAATGCAACAAAACAAAAGCAAATATCTTCTACAGTACACTAAACTAAAATAATAATAATAATAATAATAATAATAATAATATTTATTGTCATTGTAATAATATTGTAATAAAATTACAATGAAATTGGTTTGAGCGCCGTGCCAACACCTGCACCAGGTGGAATACAGACAGCGGTGACAGCCACAACAGGAATCTCTCCAGGCAAACAAAAAGGCCGACAAATGTCAGTTGAAACAAAATGGCCGACCAATGACGGTTGAAAAGGATCAATTGTCCTTTGTCTTTTATTATCCATTTCTTCAAATCTGTTTGGCATTTTAGGAGTTGGTGGAAGAGGAGCACGTCTCTTTTCCTTTTTTTATTTCTTGTTGCAATGAACTTTGAGGAATCGCACTTGGCATTTTTTCTTCTCTCTCAGCTTTCCCAACAGAAAAGGATGGAATTACTGGTAGGGGTGGTGCTCTCCGCTTCTTCATTTCCATTCTTGCAGTTGCCCCTTGTATATTCCCAAGAGATAATGATGGTGCCACCGTTACAGAACATAAACTTCGTAAAGAATCTGCAATCGTTGTTTCATCAAGGCTTTGTTTACGATACAACATGGGTTTTAAAAATTCTCCACTACCCAGATCTAGGCTTCTTCTTGAGGATTTCTCTGCCTGAAACTTGTTTTTCTTACTTGTCCTAAAAAATCCGAGTAATCCTTTTTTTTTTTTCTTTAACTGATGTGTCACAATCAGTTGATATGTTTGTTTCTCTATAATTCACAGTAGGTTCAGAGCGAGTTTTTGATGGAAAAGTCTGCTGTGACACCAGGAGCTCAAAGCCGCTGCGCCTAAGCGTGCCGCCATCTTGGATTAATTAATTAAAAGCACCCAAACAGCAACATATCTGTGGTCCATCTTCAGACCCGTGGTCTGAAGCCAACAAGACCTAATAAATCTTCAAACATGATAGTTGAGTTTACCCAACATGCTGATTTCTAAATCTGACATAATAGTGCTGTATTCATGTGATTTGTTGGACCCAAATAAACTATACAATGGCATCCTTTGATGGTTTGTTTCACACAACCGCTAAGAACACAGTTGGATTTCCACCACATGCTTAACCAAACATCTAATTTAGCTGAATCTAGTGTTGTGTAATCCTCCAATTGGTTAGTATGCTACACATCGTATGTATTATGTAATCTATCCTTCTTCAAGAAAACGCAGCCTCAACATATCTAGAAAGCCCCAGCTGGAAAAAGCTGGCGTATCAAATTTTATGTGGTGATATAACTATTCCCATCCTCCTTCTTGTAAATTGGATGAAATTGTTATTTAGAAGCTGTCTTCCTAGGCTAGCAATATCAAATAGTTGCTAAAAGTAGCTGGAATTTAATGGTTCTATATTCATCAGTGCACACCATGTATTATACCTCTAAAATATGAAATACCAGAATTGGGCGTCAGACAATTTACATTCTTCATTACATCGGCTGTAGGTCTAACTCAATTCGAATGTCTCTAGATGCCAATATCCATTTTGAATTGAAAACTTTCCCTTCCTAATCATCTACTTTGCCCAGGTTCTTCCTTTGTAGGGATTTAATTTTAGAATTCACATGTCAGTAGAAAGTTGATGGTTAGCTCACACTTCACTTCCCACCTGCAGCACCGAAGAGTGATATGGAAGTGTGAAAAAGCTGTTGTGCCTGAAAGGTATCTGGACCGCTTATGCAATATTTTCCAGTATTCCAAAATAGATGATTTTGCCAAAGAAAATAGAGGGCATTTCAGTAAGCTTCAAAATTCCTCTCTCCAAGAAAGCTATCCCTGCATCTGGAGTCCCATCGAAAGAGCTATTCAACTATAGGTCTGAAGGCATTTGGTTGAGGTTCTTCTGAAAACGAAAAATAAATAAATAAATACATCCAGAATCTACATAGGTTATTTCCTGGGGTGGGAAGTCCATTCACCTTTCTTTAAATCTCACTCCTTGAGTCAGTTCACAAGTCCTTTTGGTGTTGATTAATCAAATGATGTATGTGCAAACAATCAGCTTTGTTTGAAAAGATCCCTAAGGTCAGATCCCATAGGTTCCTCTAGATTTGGGAGGGCGTATTACCGGAATTTAAGTAGTAGCAGGTGAAACCAAAGAATTCACCAGCATGAGAACTTAGAACATGGATTGCTGGTTTTAGGTTTGAGATCACTGGACGAGTTAGATAAGACATTGGACTTTCATTGCTATTGAAAATCCTTCTCACTGTAGCAAACCTCCTTTCCTTTAAGCTGATGGGCATGATCTCAGTTGGCTAAATAAGGATATATCCATTGTCTTCTGTATTAGTTGCCTATTTGCTTCCTATCCTTCTTTCTTCTTTCTGCTTCTTTGTCCTCTTTTCATCCCATTTGACCAGGGAAGTCTACTGGTAACTTAAATATCAGATGGACAAGTCCGATAATAAAGAACGTTCTGATTTTTGGATAGAGGGAAGGAAATTTGGGTGCGGTGGATGGATTGAAGAACAGTAGTAGTGAGTGCACCGTTGGGAGATTTGAAGGAACCAGGTTAGGGACACCTCGTCTTGGAGAAAAATCAGCCCAGCATTCAGAGTGCCCAATGAAGTCTCCAAATCAATTGGCCATCCTGGTCTGGCATCTTCAGTGGTTTTGCCGTGGACTGGGGCCAGAAGGGATGACATTGTAGCTTGGACTTCACCGTTGCTGATACGGCGTCACAGGTGAGCATGGCTGAAAGCAGCACAGAGGGTCATTTGGCTGCCATGCCGAGGACATCTGAGTCATCGTAGTCTCCACATATGTGTCTGCCATTTGAGTTGGTTTTACGCTGTGAAGAGAGCCCCCCCCCCCCTTAATGAATGCTTACATCTGCCTGCTCAAATAACCAGACGTTTATGGTGAGATGCCAATGGGCAGCGTTGTCATTAGCGCACCGCTTGTGGCTTTCATGAGTTCATCAGTCATGCCATTGGAAAAGCAAGATGTGTGCTCAGGTTGATCAGAGAACAAGCAGGAACTGTGTTGATTACCCTCCCCGTTTGCGGCAGTTGTCATTCGAGAGCTTGTATACATGTAGAATGTCAACCATGAGATATCCAAGTGCAGAGTTTTTAGGGAGGGGTAAGTGTTGTGGCCCAGCCGGCTCCGAATGAGCTGCTGATGGACTCCTCTAGTGAGGAGTCCTATGAGTCTGCTCTGGAGGAGGAGGGTGACCTTGAGAGAGCAGAGAGCCTGGCTGGTCATCAGGAGGCACCTGGGTCTTGGAGTAGTGGGGAGGATCAAGGCCAGTTTGTCCCTGATGCTAGAGTGAGAAGGGCTGAAAAAAGGAGGCTTCAATTGCATCAGTAGCGAACTCATATGATTTGAATAAGTCCCAGCTGCCTAATGACTGGCCCCTCCCAAGAGGGTTTAAAAGGAAGTCTTTGCTAAGGAAGTCCTTGCAGAGAACAACGTTGGATTTCTAGGTTCGTGTTCATTCATGTTGATTTTCAGGTTCGTGTTTAGTCGAGTTAGGAATCTTCGTATCTATTCAGAGTCATTCAGGCAAGCAGCCAAGAGAGTCAGTGGCAAGCAGCCAGTCTTGTATTAGTCGGAGAAAGGGGGGTCAGAACAGGTAAGTAGAAGAGCCTGATGAAAGAGAGCTGAGAGCAGTGGTGGGTTGCAGGCTATACCGGGGCATACCGGAGCCTGCCCAGAGCACCGAATACTGTTCTGGTAAGGTGCTCCAGATTGCCCGCCTGCCTGCCTGAGCTTCTTACTGGTCTTTTAAGTCTTTGGCGCTTCCCTGCATACGCACGGTACATACAGCGCCTGCGTGATGCTTTGCTGAGCAGCTGGTGCATCACGGAGGCTCGCGGAGACGCTAAGATGCATGCGGGCGTTGCCCGCGTCCATGCAGCCACTGCCGGGCACCCTCCAGCCATACCGGTTGGAACGGGATCTGGAACCCACCACTGGCTGAGAGCCTCAGCTAGATCTTTGAACCCACTCGAGTTGCCTTTTTAAAACAATTAACCAAGTTATCCAATTCAGATTAAAAAAAGAAAACACTTGACGGAATGTGGGCAGCCTATGTTTAAAAGGCAGCAGCCACAAGAGATGGGATATCGAAGGATGGAGATTGCCTTCCGTTGTTCTTTTCCACTCACTCCTTGTAATCAAGTGATGCAGATGGAAGTCAACGTACAAATGGGATGTAATATTGGCATGTTGGCTGGCTGGGGAATTCTGGGAGTTGAAGTCCACGTGTCTTAAAGTTGCCAAGTTTGATAAACCCCTGATTTAGGTCACCAAATCCAGTTTTTTCTCCATATGGAATTTAGATGACTGGTGTGTGTGTGAATGAGAGAGAGAGATTAAATAAGATCCTGGCCAGGTGTGGTATTTCCCTACCAGGTCACAAATGTGAGCACGCACTTTGATCACATGTGCGGCTTGCACACCTGCACATGGCTTGAAAACATGCCTAAATAAGAGAGCATAGAGCCGGGGTGGGTAGGCGGGTGGTGATTTCCACCCTCGATTTCCACTACTGGTTCGAGTGAACCAGTCCGAACTGGCTGAATACCACGTCTGATCCTGGCATCAGGAACAATCCCCAAGCAAGGCCATTGTTCATTAAGAAATTATCTCTGCTTTCCCTTTATGGTCCCTTCTCCACCTCTCTTCTGCTTTACCCTTCTTTCTGTTTTTCCTTTGCAGTTCTTTCTTTCTGAAGGACTTGCTCCTTGGATGGTCTTTCTTCTCTCTCTCTCTCTAGGATGAAGAGGGCACAGTTTGGACCTCATGATTGGCTCTCCCTTCCAGTACCGGCTGGTCCCAGTTGGTTGCTTGTGGATAACCTAGAACCAGAGACAGCCTACCAGTTCAGTGTCTTGGCCCAAAATAAGCTGGGCACGAGCTCCTTCAGTGAGGTGGTCACCGTAAATACTTTAGGTGAGCCCTGGAGATGAATGCTTTCCACCATCCTTCTTTTCTTGAACCCATTCAGCAAGTTCTAGGTAGACTATGTGCAAAGCCTACTGTTCTATTTCAGAATTCTGGGCATCCGGAGCTCCAGGAGTTTTCCAGAAACTAGTATTCCAAAATTAGATGCTGCACATGGTGCTCCAGACATTGCATTCCTTTCAGAGTGAAAGATTAATTTGTGGAAAACATCTGGACCACTCCTGGTAGGGCTGGATATGGTATATCCATATCCAGTCCTACCAGGAGTGGACTAGCCCTCCTGGTATGATTCAGAGGATGGATAGAACTTCCATTGTGGTAGGTTGCACAGATACCTCTTTTCTTCTTTCTAATGAATCCTTTTCCTTCTCCCTTACTACCAATTTGAAATGGGGCAGAGCGTTTATTCACAGCATGTTACAAAATAATCTAAGCAGAGCAGTTTAATCATTGGGGAGAGTTTGTTTCAGCCACAGATACGGGTTGGAAAAAGAGACATAGTGGTTCAGTGGCCAAGATGCTGAGCTTGTCGATTGGAAAGGTTGGCAGTTTGGCAGTTCAAATCCCTAGCGCTGCGTAATGGAGTGAGCTCCTGTTACTTGTCCCAGCTTCTGCCAACCTAGCAGTTCGAAAGCATGTAAAAATGCAAGTAGAAAAACAGGGACCACCTTTGTTGGGAAGGTAACAGTGTTCTGTGCGCCTTCAGTGTTTAATCATGCTGGCCACATGACCATGGAGACGTCTTCAGACAGCGCTGGCTCTTCAGCTTTGAAATGGAAATGAGCCCTGCCCCCTAGAATTGGGAACGAGTAGCACATATGTGCGAAGGGAACCTTTATCTTTACTTTACGTTTGCAAATGTCCTCATGTGCTATTCATGAAGTCCTTTCCTATCCTGGTTATTTACTTTTTTCCTCTCCTCTTTTGAATTTTTTTAAATTAAAAACAATATCTTCAGCATTCCCCGTCACAACGCCAGAACCTCTGGTGCTGGTTACTCCACCAAGGTGCCTAACAGCTAACAGGACGCAGCAAGGTGTTCTGCTGTCATGGCTCCCTCCAGCCAATCACAGTTTTCCGATTGACCGGTATGTCATGGAATTTCGGGTTGGAGAAAGATGGGAGATTTTGGATGATGCCATCTTAGGGAGCGACAGCGATTTCTTTGCCAAGGACTTGACTCAGGTGAGTGGAAACTCTGGGGAAATGGTAAGTGACTTTTCTCCATCCTTTGGACACTAGTTTGTTGTGGCCCAACCGGATCCGGCTGAGCTGATGATGGACTCAGAGAGCGAGGAACCATATGATTCTGCTCTGGAAGATGAGGGAGACCTTGGGGAGTGTTCTGAGTCAGAGCAGGAGCCAGAGAGGCTGGTTGGCCACCAGGAGGCACCTGGGTCATGGAGCAGTGGGGAGGATCAAAGGCAGTTTGTCCATGATGCAAGAGTGAGCAGAGCTGAGAGGCGGAGGCAGCAATTACATTGTAGGCAGACTCACAGGAGATGATTAAGAACCAGGTGGTTGTTGATTGGCCCCTGCCAAGAGAGCCTATAGGTGGAGCGGTGGGAGGGGACATTTGTAGGAAACAACCATTTGGAAAGGATCTATGACTGTCTGTGAAATCAAGCTGTGTCTGTGAAGGAGTTTTGAATCTTTGTGTGAACGATGGCTGCAGAGCTAAGCATGTGACATAAGTTGTCTGGGCTCTCAGCCAAAGTACTGGTTATCTTGCTCAATTAACAGTGGCCAACAGCCAAGTCTGTGCTATTGACTATTTGAAGCCCTCGGACAGAACACTAGTCCTATTGCCGAAGCAATGTTGTATGATTTGATGGAACAGGACAAGCGTAATCGCTTGATGTGATATCTGCAGAGCCACAGTGGTGTTGTGGCTTGAATGCAGTATGGCAGGCTAACTCTATCCACATTGGAAGTTTGATCCTGACTGGCTCAAGGAGATGTCACCCACCTTCCAACAGAGTTTATGAAGATGGAGATCAAATCATTCTGTAGGGGATGACCAGGCTGAGCCTGAGGGAAGGGTGAAGCACGTCATTAGTCTTGAGTCCCTGCATACTGACAAGAGATCTAAGTCCAGCCCACTTTGAATTCCATAGACTCTTACCTCCCACCGATTTGCTTTGACTGTTAGTAGCTCAGATTCTTGTAGACAGCATTAGCATGCAACAAACCTATATTCATTTGAACTGTCTGGACTCGTTTCTTTCCTGCATTTGACAAAATAGGTTGTAAAACCAGGTTCAATCACATGATGACCTGCCTTACCAACATTCTGACTTATAAACTTGATTAGAGCCGAGGTGGCACAGTGGTTAGAATGCAGTATTGCAGGGTACTTCAGCTGGCTTCTAGCTACAGTTTGGCAGTTCAAATCAGGCTCAAGGTTGACTCCACCTTCCATTCTTCCGAGGTGGGTAAAAGGAGGACCCAGATTGTTGAGGACAATAGGCTGAATTGTAAACTGCTTAGAGGGGCCTGTAAAGTATTGTGAAGTGGTATACAAGTCTAAGTGCTATTGCTATTGCTATACACCACATTCCAAATTGCTGGCATTAATAGTTCCAAAATAGTTAAACTATTTGGCTTAAATAATATATTTCCCTCTCATGTTTTCCATTGCGATCAGTTCAATAAAAAGCAGCAGGAAAAACAGAACAGGAAGAAAAAAAGAAGTGGAAAGGGATAGAATATATACATCTACTTGGTTACATTGCATAACAACCCCCAAATTAATTTATGCTAATTTTTTAAAAAAAATAATGGTATTGCTGGTGTTGTATAAGATTCACACTTAGGTAAGGTTCGAAGTGAGAATTCAAAAAGTGAGATTTAAGACAAGGACTAGGAAAAAGGAAAAGGAGAAGGAGAAGAAAAACCGGAAATAAAACAAATGTTATCTGTAAGGAAAAAACAAACCATAAAGCAGCCATCACTCATTTCTCTTTTGAACAACAATTTGTATTGGTTTTTACAAATTTATAACAAGGAAAAGGGTATGACCGCCACCAAGGTGGGGGTTGCACCGCAAGCCGCCCGTATGGTGGGGGCTCCCTGCAAGAGCCCCCGTACCCCTGAAGGCGCCCGCTGGAGAAAACACGCGGCGGATGTGTCCAAAACACGTCCGTCGCGTCCGGAAGCTGGAAACGATCTCCACTCATTTCTCTTTTGTTGTATCTGTTCCCCTGTTTTAAATATTATTTAATCTTGTGAGGCCCTTGATATTAGAATAAGAATAGAATACAGTAATCCCTCGTTTTCCGCGGCTTCATTTTCTGCGGCTTCAGTGCTTTGCGGGTTTTTCAATAGCAAAAAAATGCATCGGTAGGAGGCAAGCGCCCCCTAGTGCTTGCTTTAAATGATGTCCACCAACTCAAGTTTCCGGTATAGATATACAGAATCCTACTTCGCGGTTTTTCAGTTTCCGCGGAAGGGTCCGGTCCCGATTAGCTGCGAAAAACGAGGGATTACTGTAACAGAGATGGAAGGGACCTTGGAGGTCTTCTAGTCCAACCCCCTGCTTAGGCAGGAAACCCTACACCACTTCAGACAAATGGTTATCCAATATCTTCTTTAAAACTTCCAGTGTTGGAGCATTCACAACTTCTGGAGGCGAGCCGTTCCACTGATTAATTGTCCTCACTGTCAGGAAATTTTGCCTTAGTTCTACCTGGATTTGACTTGCGCTTTTGCTGAATTTATCTGGGCTACTGTTATCTTTTATCCTTATGGGGGCTGATGGTACAACATCTGTATTTAATGGTAGAAGCTATGCTTTCAAAGCTGAAAGTCAGGGTGTAAATCCCATTATAAGTACATCAAAATGTGGATTCATAAATAATCAACTCGGATGAATGCCTGCTTGGATGGATCTACAGGGAAAAAACATTTACTGCAACCCTGCTCAGAAGTAAATCTATTAAGTTAGTACAGGGGTCTGCAAAGTCGGCTCTTTTAAGACTGGTGGACTTCCACTCCCAGAATTCCCCAGCCAGCTATGGCTTAAAAGAGTCTTAAAAGAGCCGACTTTGCAGACCCCTGAGTTAGTAGGATGTGTTTTCATATAGGAACACCACCTGATAACCCACCACTGCCCGAGTATTTATTTATCCTAATCTTGCATTAGACAAGAAAAGTCGTGATTTCAGTGACAATTAGATTAGTTAATGTTCTCCCTGTACCCCAATTAATGTTCTCCCTGTACCCCAAGAAGCCATTCATTTAGCCCTATAAAATAATCAAAGCCTGGTTGAAAATGTCCGAATCAAATGTAATTTCTAATGTTGGATTTTCCCCCTTACCAGAGGGAGCCCCCTTGTGGAGTCCTATGAACCCATTACCATGGCAACTCCACTGTGCTGTATGGTAGAAGTCATTTTAAGGCACAACAGGCTGTATCTTGACAGAACACACCCCCTGAGAGGTGTTAGGGGTGTCTTACCCCCACAGTATTTATTTCCAGAGAGTAAGTCATCTGCGTACCAAGTTTGGTTGAAATTGCTCGAAGCATTCCAGAGTTATTCCACACACACACACACACACACACACACACACACACACACACACAGCCATAGATAGATAGATAGATAGATAGATAGATAGATAGATAGATAGATAGATAGATGAGTGCAGCTGAACTGTAGTAAGCTTCATGCTATGCATGCCAGATTTTTAGAGGTCCTAAAACTAAAAAATGGCTTGCCTGGTTTTGCTACCTGGAATTTTGGGGTCCTTGGTGGTCTCTAAGCTTGGTGGTTTTCGTGCAGATGATTTATTACCAAACCAAGTGGTATATTCAGTGTTGTTATCAAACAAGGTGACACCATTTCATTACGATTGCTAATGAAATGTCTTCAAGAACAAAACCAAGCTCAGATCAAGCCCCGCACATATCAATCCTTACCCGCAAATACTATCTTGTAACCATCTTGGATAGGGACATGGTGGCTCAGCGGCTAAGACCCTGAGCTTGTCAATCAGAAAGGTCGGCAGTTTGGTGATTCAAATCCCTAGCGCCGCGTAACAGAGTGAGCTCCCATTACTTGTCTCAGCTTCTGCCAACCTAGCAGTTCAAAAACACGCAAAAATGCACACAGAAAAATAGGAACCACTTTTGATGGGAAGGAAACAGCGTTCTGTGCACCTTCGGCATTTACTCATGCCGGCCACATGACCACGGAGACATCTTCGGACAGTGCTGGCTCTTCGGCTTTGAAACGGAGCTGAGCACGGCCCCCTAGAGTCGGAAACGACTAGCACATATGTGTGAGGGGATCCTTTACCTTTACCTTATCTACCTGGGAATTCTCCAAAGGATTGTCTTGGGCCATAGTGTTGGGGAACTTTAGGCCTTGCACATTCAAAGGGTGGCCAGTTGAATAAGAATTAGCTCCTCTTAATACAGGTAGCTGAAGTTAGTCTGGTTGTAAGGCATATTTTTGCCAGCTCTCTCCCTTCCCTTGGCAATCATCGGTCACCTTGCATAATGATGACATTGGTTTTCGGCAACATTTTTGAGACTAACGACCCTTGCGTGTTTCATGTTGTAGGACACGTGGTACGAGTTCCGGATTTTGGCTGTCATGCAAGGTCTAATTAGCGAACCCAGCAATATTGCTGGAGTCTCCAGCACAGGTAAGCAATGGTTTTACTTGCCCTTGCAGGCAGGGGTTCAGCCTCTAAATCAGAGGTCTCATTCTCGTGGCCCCCACCGTGATATGAAAGTACAGTAATCCCTCGTTTTTCGCGGTTAATCAGGACTGGACCCTTCCGCGGAAACTGAAAAACCGCGAAGTAGGATTCGCAATACACTATACCGGAAACTTGAGTTGGTGGACATCGTTTAAAGCAAGCACTTGCCTCCTACCAATGCATTTTTTTTCTATTGAAAAACCCGCGAAGCACTGAAGCCGCGGAAAATGAAGCCGCGGAAAACGAGGGATTACTATATAATATTAGTGCAGCCCGCAGGGGGAGTGGATCTCTGTGGAATCCCTTAGGCGGCCCAGCCTCACCCAGCCTCTGCCTCCAGCGGCCCCCAGATAAATTGAGTTTGAGACCCCTGCTCTAAATCTAACCCAGTTCTGAGATCTGATCTAGGCTTCCCCCCAAAAGTACAAAGCAGATTCCTGGTTCCGACAAACCCCCTTTTATTAAACGAAGGTGAATTCTTCTCATTCACATTCAGCCAGGCGTGGCAAACAGTCTTTCTTTCTTTTTTTAAAAAAATATTTTTTAATTCAACATTTTTTAAACATTAAAATCACAGTTACACTTTTACAGCTTTCCCTTATTGGTATTTCCCCCCCCCCCCCCTAATTTTGCATTTCTCATTCTAAGGCCTATACATATACCTCCTTATTTCATAATTACTTATTTATATCATATATACGACGTTTACACTGTTACTCTCTAAATATATACCATTTCCTTTTGTGATACTTTTTATGTATTCATTATGCATTAATTTTACCTCTCTTTTCTAGCCAATTATACCACCTATTCCATATCTTATAATACTCTCCTTCCTCTCTATCCCATCGTTAAATTAATTAATTAATTAATTAATTAATTAATTAATTTTAATTTAATTTATCCATTTCTGTGCATTCTAATACCTTTTTTATAATCTCTGCATTTGGGGGGGGGGGCTTTTTTGTTTACAATTCTGGGCGACTGTAATTCTGGCTACAATAGTTATGTGGAGCATAATATATTGAATTTCCTTACTAATATTTCCTTTTATTATTCCCAGAAGGAACAGCTCTGGCTTCATATCAATTTTTTGTTCTGTTATTTCCTCCAACCGTTTTTTGCATTTCCCCCTCCAGTATTCCCCTAGCTTTAAGACATGTCCATCACATGTGGTAGAAGGTCCCTAGTGAATGATTGCATTTTCAGCTATTTAGGGGGTCTATTGGGGAACATTTTGATCAATCTCACCAGGGGTAAATGCACCCTACGAAACATTTTGTAGATATTCTCCTTGTACGTGGCCAACATCGTCAGAATTAATTTTTTTAAAATAAAAATAGTAACGTTCTTTTTTATGCCTGAAGAAAAGAGATAACATTTGGAAGAGGCTCAGATAGACGCCCCCTCCCAATTCATTGGAGTATAAGAGGGTGGTGGTAAGGCAGCACAATTGAAATTTACAAGATTCTGGTATTATAAACCAATCTCAATAAAAGTCGTTTTAGCCGTTCTGCAGAGCAGGGGTCTCCAACCTTTGCAACTTTAAGTCTGAAGGACTTCAGCTCTCAGACTTCTCCAGCCAGCTTTCTGGGAGCTGAAGTCCTTCAGACTTAAAGTTGCAAAGGTTGGAGAGCCCTGCTGTAGAGTTTGATTTCCCAGATTGCCCCATCTAGAAGAGTTGCTAGGTATTCCCGTAGGCCTCTCCAAACCTCAATTCTACCCACGTCTTCTATCTTCTTTTCTACCCAGACATATTTCCGCAGCCAGAGCTGACTGATGAAGGATTGGCGCGTCCGGTGTTGGCGGGCATCGTTGCTACGATCTGTTTCCTCGCTGCGGCCATTCTTTTCAGCACGTTGGCGGCCTGCTTTGTCAACAAGCAACGCAAACGAAAGCTTAAGCGCAAAAAAGGTGAGGGCTTTCCTGCTGATCTTGTTGGCGATCCTACTCAGGTTAAGGCAGTGGTGGGCTTCAACATTTTTTAGAACCTCTTCTGTAGGCGTGGCCTGCTTTGTGGGAGTGGCTTGCCAGCCATGTGACTGGGTGGGAGTGGCTTGAGTGGGTGGGAGTGGCTCAGTCATGTGACTGAGTGGGCATGGCCAACTTGTAAAATGTGGTGAAACTCACTTAACAACGCTCTTGCTTAGCAACCAAAAGGTTGGCTCAGGAACTCTGGCATTTGAAGCACGCAAGTCTTAAAGCTGTCAAGTTACAAGACCCTTGCACCCCTCACCCTTTAGAAAAAAAACCCCCAGGGGTGTTCAAACTTGACAGCTTTAAGACTTGTGGACTTCAACTCCCAGAATTCCTCCTCTCGCTCTTCATCTAGATGATGGGCGGACAAGCGGGGGGAGGGAGCTGGAACCGGTTCTAAACGGCCCTGTAGATTTGTGGAACCTCTTCTATAGAAGAGCTTAGAACTGGCAGGAACCCACCCCTGAGTGAAGGTAGGCAGGTTTGGAAAAGGGGAGAGGAAGGCATCCCAGAATATCCCAGCATTTGTTTCTTGTGGCCCACCAGCAGCCAGCAGTTGTACAGTGAGGAGGTTGGGGAGGAATATGGGCTAGTCCTCGAGTCTGGGGAAGGCTTGGACAAGGGCTCTGTGTCAGAGGTAGAGAGGGGGCCAAGGCCATCTGGTAGTTATTTGCTGCCTCCGGAGCCCCCGGAGTCTGACATCAGTGAGGCAGAAGAACAGCAGGAGCCTGTTCCCAGTGTGCACATGCACAGCGCCGCCAGAAGGCAAGAACAGTTAAGAAAACAGGGTCGACCCAGGAGTAAGGCTGGGAGATATTGGCCCCTCGCATAAGACATAAAAGAGGAGCGAATGGGACGTGAGCTTTTGCAGGAAGCAATTAGTTCATCTGGTCGGTTCAAGCTTTGAAAAGTTCTGCTTGTGCTCAGTTTGGCCTTGCTCTGCATATGGCAATTAGGTCTCTGGCCACATTCCAAGGGAGATAAGGTGGGTCTTTATCAACATTCCCCTGAAAGACTGTGGCAACTCAAGCAGACATCTGTCAGAATCTTCAAAGACTGTTTGTGAAGCCTGTGAATGACCATAATTCACAGCCGTATAAATAAAAGGGGTTTTTGGGGACTAAGGCTGTGATTTATGCTTATTCAGGAAGCCTAGGTCAGAACATCGTCTTTCAGGGAAGAAAATGTAAGTTCAAGTCCAGATGTTAAGATGCCTAGTCTTTGATGCATCTCCATTTCTAAAGTTCGCCTGATCCTAATGTTAAGCAAAGCATCTCCGACTTTTAAGGGGCTATGTCAGGGGTGGGCAATTAGAAATGGGGACTGCTGTGGAAGGCTATAGGCTTGTGAAGGTGTGTAGGCATGCATGCACAACAGAGGTGTATTCAGCCAGTTCTCACCAGTTCTAGTGAACCGGTAGCGGGAATTTTGAAAAGTTTGGAGAACCAGCAAAATACCATCTATGGCTGGCTCCACCACTATCTATTCGCTGCCTCCCGAGTCCCAGCTGATTGGCTGGGTCTTCTTCTGTTGCCCTGCACAAAAGAACAGAACTGGAAAGCAGGTTAGTGGGGTGGAAAGGGAATGGGGATTTTGCAGTATCCTTTCCCCTGGAATGGGGAGGGAATGGAGATTTTGCCGTATCCTTCCCCTGGAGTGGGGAGGGAATGGAGATTTTGCAGTATCCTTCCCCTGGAGTGGGGAGGGAATGGGGATTTTGCAGTATCCTTCCCCTGGAGTGGGAAGGGAATGGGGATTTTGCAGTATCCTTCCCCTGGAGTGGGGAGGGAATGGAGATTTTGCAGTATCCTTCCCGTGGAGTGGGGAGGGAATGGAGATTTTGCAGTATCCTTCCCCTAGAGTGGGGAGGGAATGGAGATTTTGCAGTATCCTTCCCCTGGAGTGGGGAGGGAATGGGGATTTTGCAGTATCCTTCCCCTGGAATAGAGAGGGAATGGAGATTTTGCAGTATCCTTCCCCTGGAATAGAGAGGGAATGGAGATTTTGCAGTATCCTTCCCCTGGAGTGGGGAGGGAATGGGGATTTTGCAGTATCCTTCCCCTGGAATAGAGAGGGAATGGAGATTTTGCAGTATCCTTCCCCTGGAGTGGGGAGGGAATGGAGATTTTACAGTATCCTTCCCCTGGAGTGGGGAGGGAATGGAGATTTTGCAGTATCCTCCTGGATTGGGGTGGAACTGGGGCTTTTACAGTATCCTTCCCCTGCCACACCCACCAAGCCACACCCACCAAGCCATGCCCACAGAACCAGTAGTAAAAAATTTGAATCCCACCACTGATGCACAACATATGTAAATTGGAAAAAAAAAAGCAATTGCCTTCAAAATAAAAGCTACTCAAGTGTATTGGAGAGGGTGCAGTAGAATAAGAGAGTAACATCATACATACCTCAACTTTTTACTTTTGCACAATAATGTAAATTAGCCATTTCTGTAACAACAAATCTATCCAACTAGTAAAGCCCAAAATCAAAGTTTCATTTCAAGCACAAAGTACAGAGTTGACTATTCAAGGAACATAGTTTATTATTCATTGATCTGTCCTGGTCTCTTTCCCACCTTCCTCTTTTTGCTTTGCAGACCCTCCTCTCTCTATAACCCACTGCAGGAAGAGTCTAGAGTCTCCGTAAGTATTTTGCATTGTGAACACAGAAGCTATAACTCGCTGGATGGTTAGCCAAAAGGGGCACTGCTGACATCAGTCTTCTCCGGGTTGATGTTCTCCTAATGCCTTGAGGTCCCACATGCAGATCTTCTGGACCAGGGGTCGGCAACCTTAAACACTCAAAGAGCCACAAAGCTCCCAACCAGAAGCCTCCCATTCAATTCTGGAGCCGACCAGAAGTCTGGTTCCCCCACCATAGAGTCTCCTCCTAGCATGGTGTCCTTTTTCCTCTACCATCCTAACTGAAAGCCCTATCAATTGTGGAGCTGACCAGAAAGCCCACCCCTTGCCATAGAGTCGCCTCCTGACGTGCCATGTTCCCGCCCCACTAACCAGAAGCACCTCTTAAAATTGTGGTGCTGATTGGTGACAGGGAGCTGCAAAAGAGAAATGAAAGAGCCACATGCGGCTCCAGAGCCACAGGTTGCCGACCCTTGTTCTAGGCAATCATACAGCTTCTATAAGCCTGGGCGAGGTGAAAGAAACAGGAGATGATTGGCTTCAGTTGAGCGTTTCAGAACTACAGTTGCAGCAAAATTAGAGATTGTTTCTCCTGTCAGGGAAATGGTAGTGGTGCAGGATGTTTCAGTGCCACATTGCAGGATGCCAGCACTCAGCAGAAGTAGCCTGCAGTACTGTACTCTAACCCAGGGGTGAAATGCTACCGGTTTGGACTGGTTAGCCTGAACCGGTTGTAAAATATGATACCGTTTCGAGTGAACCAGTAGTTCCAACGATCAGCTGCACAGTTGATTGTTAAACAGCTGGTCATCTGGTAGCATTTTTTTTACTACCGGTTCAGGAGAACCAGCCGCTCTAATGATCAGCTATGCGACAATCAGCTGTGCTGTGCAATTAGAAATCACGTGGCACAGCTGATCGTTACACAACTGATTGTCACCAGCACAGCTCCTATGATCAGCTGTGCTGGCATGCATGTGCGTGAAGTGGGTAGGAAAGCAAACTACTAGCAGATTTCAGAGCATTTTCACTCCCGCTCTAACCACTTACACCACCACGGCTCACAGAAAACATTTGCACAGAGTTGCACAGAGGAGCTTCCCCTCCAGCCCTAAGGCCTTCAAGAGAAAATAGATCTAAGTTAGATCTTGTTATTGCGCTCACTGTTGAAGTCTGAATGAGTTTGCCTTCAAAGTCTGACATTCGTGGTTATAATTTGGGGGGGGGAAACCATCTTCACATCCAGTTGTTCCTTGATTTTGTAATATTCTCAGAAGTATGTTTTAACAGGTCCATTATACTGCTTGGAGAAAAAGTAACCTGTGGTTTTGTTGCCATCCATAACAAAGCCGAGGAAAATTCCTAGCGTTGGTTCTCCTCAGAAAAGTATATGTGTGTGCATTGTGGTGTACAGGGTATTGTGCAAATGACCTGGGAAGCTCACCTCAAAGTACTGTGAGAAAACATTATTGTCTCAGTGCATTGAATCATCCTAAAGTACTGTTTCCCTAGTGGCTGGCTGTGGAATTCTGGGAATTGAAGTCCGCCCATCTTAAAGTTGATGAAGTCGGGAAAGAGTGCTCAAAAGACATATATAATCTTGATAAAATCTTGGAACTCCTCTTGGGATGGTTTCTACAGCCTTAATCTCATGTCCTGAAGTTTGTTGAGATATTTTTCAGGTGGTGGACATAATGCCTCCAAGAGCTTTCCCTCTTTCTCCCCTTCCTCCTTCCTAGGCTGTCTTCTGGCAAGGTGAGTCCTGAGAGCATCCGTACTCTACGGCCCCCTTCGGAGTCATCCGATGACCAAGGTCCATCTGGCAAGCGCATGCTCAGCCCTAGCAAGGAGAAGGAGCTGTCTCTTTACAAGAGGACCAAGCGGGCAATCAGCAGCAAGAAGTACAGTGTTTCCAAAGCTGAAGCTGAGGCCACCACTCCCATCGAGCTCATCAGCCGTGGGCCCGATGGCCGCTTCGTCATGGACCCTTCAGAGATGGAGCCCTCGCTCAAGTCCCGTCGGATCGAAGGCTTCCCTTTTGTTGAGGAGACAGACATGTACCCCGAGTTCCGCCAGTCGGATGAAGAAAACGATGACCTTGTGATGCCTCCTTCCGTTGTGGCCCTCAAGTCTCAGTTGACGCCTCTTTCTTCCAGCCAGGAGTCTTATCTGCAGCCACCAGCATACAGTCCCAGATTCCACCGGGGTCTGGAGGGGACAGGGGCCCTTCAAGCCACTGGTCAGGCCCGGCCCCCGGGCCCCCGGCCATTCCACCACGGCCTATATTATGGTTACCTCAGCAGCAGCAGCCCTGGAGAGATGGACCCTCCACCATTCTACATGCCAGAGGTGAGCCCTCTCAGCTCCGTCATGTCTTCCCCTCCCCTGCTTCCAGAAGGACCTTTTGGCCACCCTACCATCCCTGAAGAGAATGGAGAAAATGCTTCTAACAGCACACTGCCCCTGACTCAGACACCAACAGGAGGCCGGTCCCCTGAACCATGGGGCAGAGCCGAGTTCCCTTTCAGCGGCCTGGAGTCCTCGCCCATCCTCTTCCCTCACCAGCTCCATCCGTGTGAAATGTCCGAGAGCATGCAGCCTCAGGCCAGTCTTCCGAGGGGACCTCCGCCTTCCTCCCTCCAGGTTCCTGCATCCTACCCTGGCATTCTGGCTCTGGAGGCACCCAAGAGTTGGGCTGGCAAGTCACCCAGCAGGAGCCAACCTTCCATGATGCCCACCACCTCCAGCACCCCCAAATGGCAGGACAAACCTATGCAACCAATGGTGAGCCAAGGGCAGCTAAGACATACCAGTCAAGGCATGGGAATACCGGTGTTGCCTTACCACGGGCCGTCCGAGCCAGTTAGCCACAGCAGCACAAGCACATTTGGCCTAGACACAAGGTGGTACGACCCACAACCGAGACCTCGGCCAAGCCCTCGGCAAGCCAGGAGGGTGGAGCCCAGTTTACATCAGGTGGTGTTGCAACCATCAAGGCTTTCACCCCTGACTCAAAGCCCCCTCAGTTCCCGCACCAGCTCCCCAGAGCTGACGGCCCGTGCCAGACCACGACCCGGCCTCATCCAGCAGGCAGAGATGTCGGAGATCACCTTGCAGCCCCCAGCCGCAGTCAGCTTCTCACGCAAGTCGACGCCCTCCACCGGTTCTCCTGCCCAGAGCAGTCGCGGAGGGAGTCCCAGCTTCCGACCAACAATGGCCTTCACCTCTTTGGCCACCGGCTTTCCTCCTTCTCATTGCCCTTCCATGCCCATGGAATCCATGGACGTCTTTGGACAGATGTCCTCACCAAGGAGGACTGGGGAGGAAACCCATAGGCCAGAGCTGACACCGGCAACCAGTTCAGGGTAAGGATGTGCGCACCAAGTGGGATTTGCTTGCCTTCCTTTTTTTACCCAGCCCTCCTTTCCCTCCCACCTCACCCGCTCCCACCCCTTCCCCCAAAGCCCTTCCCCAAACACCATCAATGGAGTCCTTAGAGTTGATTTAGACACCCTTTTAATTTTTTAATTTATTTTTTGGGAGATGACTAGTTCCCCACGTTTACTTTGCACTGTTGGGGCGATACAATTGCCTGCTGTTGCTCATCTCAGCAGGTGAGATCAACGGAATGCTGTTACCTTTGAGCTAGTTGTGGTTTTGCATTTGTTTTTGTTACCTGAAACTCTCACTTCTTTCCACCCTCCATCGTTCCATTGGAAATCTCATTCAGAGCTTGCTTCTGGCTTGGGGACTGACGCCTCAGATGAACAAAGTTAACCACATTTCAGATTCAGGAGTCTTTGGAGAGAGGACGGTTGGGGTTTTGTGGGGACCTGGGTGAATGAATTCTAGAAATTGCTGACATTTTGCTGTTCTCATTCCTGGCTGTTGACTCTCCTGGAACGTGAGACCCAAGTTTTTGCCTTCCTCGCATCCTTTCCCCCTCCCAATAAGATTGATCGTCCTCCATGATTCCAACTAGGCTACCCAAGCTACCGTACTTTCCTCATCTCCAAAAGGGGTGTTGCAAGCTTTGGCCCCAGGTTTGACCAGGGCTTTGGCCCATGGAACAAATTGCCAGGAGAAGGGGAACGCTAAAACCCAACCTCAACTTAGAACCCCAACCCAACCCAACCCAAACACGGTGAAGTCAACATTCTTGGCTCCTGACCATGAAAGGTGACTGCTGGAGCTGGTCTTCTCTCCAGCAGCTGGTTTCTCAGAGACTAGCGTGGCAACAGGCAAAACTGTTCTTTCTATCTGTCTCTTCCTTCTCTCCTCTGCTCCTTTGTCTGATGGCAGTGTTTCCCATCTTGGTTGTTCTTTGTTGATGCAGCTTTTTGTTTTGATTCTTGATGTAGTGGAGTTGTATCTCCTTGCTCTTCCCTTTTGACCCTGAGGGCTTTCTGGAAACAAGTGGGGCATTGTGCCATCTGGATGGGGAAGGGGCAAGGGAAAGGGGACGTAAAGGATGGGAGGTATGGCCTGCTTGTGATGGGAACAAGCATGGATTGCCACTGCTAAGCTGGCAGGAGCATAAGCTACAATGCTATGAGTGCAGCAGGAGAGGTTGACTTTCATTCTCCTTGCAATGCTTCCTGCCCTGCCATTTCGTTTGTGCTATCTGGTGCCTGGAAGCTCCTAATTCCTTAATGAACCCAATCAGCACAATTATGGGATGCTGGTTTCAGGAGATCCAGACTATAGGAGAAGAGAGATGTACGCATACAAAAAGGACAGAGCAGTCTCTTGGTGTTTGAAAGCAACCAGAGAAAAAGCAGTGAAAGCCACCTCTCCGATTGGGAAAGATGGACCTCATGGACCTTCTCATGGATCCAAGGTCACACCAAAGTCCATTCCTGGGAAAATGCCCTTTTCTGACACGGTCCACTTCCAGATTGATGAATGTTAGGATTCTCAGCACAACCACCTTAGCTGAGGAGCTTCTGGAGGCTGAAGTCCACACATCAGTACCCAAGGCGTGGAAGTCTTCCATAATGGATGGTTGGGGAATACAAGACCTTCTAGATCTTGTTGATTTTTGGCCTCCTATTATTCCCAGTCTCAGTGGTCAGGAACAAAGGAAAATATTGTCCAATGATATCTGAAGGACATAGAGTTTCCTTGGTGCTTGTCCGCACCATGAACATTATATTTGCTTTCAGGTCCCTTTAGTGATCATGGCTGCCCCCAGAGAATCATGGGAATTGTAGTTGAATTTTTAGAAGCCCTGAGGTAGAGAGGGACTCCACACTGGCAGCTTCACAAATGCATTTTTAAATGGGGTTTCCTTAGAGGGCAGAGGGCAATTTATCATCTTCAATGATGGCCTCAGATCAGGGGTTGGTTCCTGCCAGCATTACTACCAGTTTGGCATGCAAAAATCTTTGCTCCGCGTGCGTTTGCATTTGCACCTAAAAGGTTCTACGCATGCGCACAATATTAGGAAAGGGGAAAAAAATACATTTTTTTCAATGAAGATGGTTTTGCACATGTGCAGAACAGAAAATCAAAATAGCGGCCCCAAGTATAGAACTGGTTCGGGCGCAAGTCCTGCCGACTTACTACCTACTCAGCCGAATCGGTTGGAACCCACCTCTGCCTCAGACCCTTTTTCATGAGGTCTGCCATTTTTCTCCCGATGGAACTACAATTCCCAGGATCCTTTGGGAAGAAGAGTTGGAAGTGACCCGAGGGAGCTTGGCAGCGAGTGACCTGGTCCGTAGCACTGAGAAGTCCTTCATACTAGATTCCCCCCTCCGTTGCATTGATGATGAAGCTCTCTACACTTTTAGCTCTCCTTTCTTCCTCTCCCTTACTTTCTCCAGCAATGTTTGTTCGTTTGTCTCTTGGTTTCTTTCCTCCCTCGCTTTTCCTTTGGTTTTTCTTTTAACCCCCCCACTCCCTTTTTGACTTGCTGATGTCTTGTGGAGTTTGGCTCCGTGCGGATGTTGATAACTGCTTTGTTTTTGATTAATCTCAGCTATCTGGGCAGTGTTGTCGAGACAAGCCACTCCTCAGCTCAATAGGTAAGGGCGATCAATGTCTGGAAGGATGGTGATGGGTTTTGGGGATTCGCTTGGGGTTTGGGGTTCGGGTGGGAACATGAGAGGGGCTTCCCCCCCCCCCCCAATAGCATTTATTTATGGATTTCTTTGGTTATTATTATCATTTTTAAATCCTTTTCTTTTCCTTTAAAGGGGAATAAAGCATTGCAAAAACTAGGACAAAGTATTGCACACACCCAACCCTTTGTGGCTTCGGGGTTCCTCCCTTTCTGCAGGATAGCAATAGCAACAGCACTTAGACTTATATTTATTTATTTATTTATTTTATTTATTTTATTATTCACATTTGTAACCCGCACCCATCTCACCACAAAGGGACTCAGGACGGCGAACAGAGATTTAAAATAAATATACATCAATACAAAATATTACTAAATAATAACTAAATTAAATCAAGACCCTGCTTAAAATAAATTTAAATTTAAAAAACCCATAAATTAAAATTTTGATTTGATTATAAGACAGTAGGGTGCGGAGTAGATCATGCTAGGCCGGCCAGATGAAAATAGTAAGTTTTTAAGTGCCGGTGGAACAGGCGGAGGTCTGAGATGGTACGGAGATCGGGAGGTAGGCCGTTCCAGAGGGTAGGGCCCACCACAGAGAAGGCCCTTCCCCTGGGAGCCGCCAACTGGCATTGCCCGGTCGACGGCACCCGGAGAAGACCCTCTCTCTGGGAGCGAGTCGGTCGTAGGGATGTATGGGGTAGTAGACGGTCTCGTAGGTAACTAGGCCCCGTGCCATGGAGCACCTTGAAGATGATATATATACCGCTTTACAGTGCCTTACAGCCCTCTCTAACCAGTTTACAGAGCATATTTGCTCCTGGGTCCTCATTTTACTCACCTTGGAAGGATGAAAGACTGAGTCAACCTTGAGCTGGTCAGGATCGAACTCCTGGCTATGGGCAGAGTTAATCTGCCATACTGCATTCTAACCACTGTGAAGGAGAGGAAGGAAGGGAGGGAGGGAAATAGCCATAGCATTTAGACTTATATACTGCTTTACAGTGCTTTACAGCCCTCTGTAAGTGGTTTACCATCAGTTTATTGCCCCCTAAAATCTGGGTCCTCATTTTATCCACCTAGGAAGAATGGAAGCTGAGTCAACCTTGAGTTGATAGTTGGCAGAGTTAGCCTGCAATACTGCATTCTAACCACTGTGCCACCACAGTCCTTCCTTCCTTCCTTCCTTCCTTCCTTCCTTCCTTCCTTCCTTCCTTCCTTCCTTCCTTCCTTCCTTCCTTCCTTCCTTCCTTCCTTCCTTCCTTAGCAATGAGCAATAGCACTTAGACTTACTGTATATACTGCTTTACAGTCCTCTCTAAGTAGTTTACAGAGTCAGCCTCTTGTCCCCAACAATCTAGGTGCTCATTTTACCCACCTCGGAAGGATGGAAGGCTGAGTCAGCCTTGAGCCTGGTGTGATTCAGACTGCCAGCAGTCAGGAGAGATTCAACCTGAATCTCAGGAGACTGGACTGCCATCTCTCAGAAATGGTGTAGGGTCTCCTGCTTGGGCGGGGGGCTTGAACTAGATGACCTGCAAGGCCCCTTCCAACTCTGTTATTTTGTTAACACAGAATAATAAGGTTGGAAGGGACTTTAGAGGTCTTCTAGTCCAACCCCCTACCTAGGAGATCCTTTATAAGTGATGGCGAACCTTTTCAGCACTGAGTGCCGAAAAGGGAGCGGGCTTGCTCATCTGGGCCACAACCTGGAATAGGAGCTGCTCAGGGTGCATGCGCGTGGCTAAAAATCAACTTCCAGTTTCCAGCGCATGCATGCATGTCGGCCAGATAGTCTTCCATGTTTCAGGCGCACATGTGGCTGTGACGATCAGCTGGCTGGCATGTATGCACATGCAGCAAAACGGAAGACCAGTTCTTCCAGTTTTCAGCACTGCCACATGTACGAAGGCTAGCAGATCTTTGGATGTGCATGCATGCCAGAAACCAGGAAGAGGGGCCACGCTGCACATGCCATTCAACCTGGCTCCACGTGCCACTTCAGGCACGCTCGCCATAGGTTTGCCATCGTGGTCCTATACCATTCCAGTCTCTTCTTGAAAACCTCCAGGGATGTTCTGACTACCTATGTTCTTCTGCCCGAGAGTGAAGTATTGCAAGCGGTGAAGCACTGAGTGCTTTATAACATTGATCCGTGCTTCTAAACAAGAGACAAAAGTAGTTTGTGCCTCATTCTTTATCCATTATGGTTTGTTTTAAGAGGTCCCATTAAAGCACGCAGCCACCCCTCGGACTCCATTGTTCTTTTATGAGAGGGCTCTGTAAAGCTGTCAGGGGCTGAAGGGCATTGTGGATGGTTTATAACCAGGCTAGTAAAAAAAAAAAAGATCTTTGTGGTCTTCCTTTCCTTAGCCCGTGTTTTATGCCACCATAAAACAGGAAGCACGAGAGAGCTTACGCAATTTATGTCAAAGCTTCAATTCCTCTGCCAGAGAAGGGCACAAAGAAAAGAGATCCATATTTTTGCTTTGGCCCCATGGGATATAAAGCAATTATGGCAGCCTTCTGAAAGATGGCCTAGAAGATTTCTGGATGTCTCTTTTTTTCCAGACCGTGTTGATCACATGATCCCGGAGATGCTAGAACTCAGCGGAAAGTGCCAGGCATTCTCAAAAACCAATACTGCAGCAAGCATGGGGTTGGGATTGAAAAATGTTAGCAACCGGTTCTCTACCCAGTTGCTGGGTGGGCGTGGCCATGGTGGGCATGGCCTACTTGGCCTCCTGCATCATGGTATGTGTGTGTGTGTGCGTTTTTACCCTCCCCAGACTCCAGAGGCTTTCCTTGAGCTTCCAGGAGAGCAAAACTGGCCTCCTCCAGAGGCCGGAAAAGAGGCCCTATTTTTGGACTCCTAATACTTTTGGTAGGCCCATTTTTCGCCCTCTCCAGTCTCCAGAGGCTTTCCCCAGCTTTCCCATGGAGACTCCTGGGAGGGGAGGGGCTGGGTGGGCGGGGCCAGCCAGTCAATGAAACAATCGCTTCAGTGAACTGGATGCAAAACGGACATCTGGTTCACCTGAACCGGTGCGAACCGGCTGAATCCCACCGGTCCCTAAGGTCAGAAAGTTGTCATTTCTTAAAGCAGGGGTGTCAAACTCAAGGCCTGCAGGCCGAATCCCGCCTGTGGGGTGCTTAGATCTGGCCTGTGGGGGCCACCCTGGTAACAGTGAAGGACTGGCCTGTGGTGCCTCTGCCAGCAAAAATGGAGCTCAGGAGGGCTCCGTTTTCACTGGCAGAGAGTTGCAGGAGGCCGCCCCGGCCAAAAACGGAGCCCGCAACCCTCTTTTCGCTGGCAGAGTGCTTGGGTCACCACAGGCACTCCTGACATGAGTGACATCAAGCAGGCCATGCCCACCCTGGCCAAACCTGCCCTGACTCCCCCTCCCCTCGAGATGAAACACAACCCTGATGCGACTCTCAATGAAATCGAATTTGCCATCCCTGTCTTAAAGGTTTAGCTGCGCTTCTCAGAAAGGGGAATTTGAGGGTGGGGGGAAATCAGTTCCATTTTGGGGGGCAACTTTCCACAAAAATCCCCCCCTTGCATGCACTGAACCCAAGCTGGGCTTCTCTGTTCAAAACCCCAAAGCCACAAAGGACGTTGGGTGGATATCCCTGGACCTTACCCTCTGCTCTCTCCCCCTCCCTGCGTATTTGTCTCCGAACCGGGATGGCGCCCCCTCAGCTCCAAGCCTTAGAGCATCCAAAGTGGGGCTGGGAAGTCCTTGTATGTGCCCTGAATCCATGTCACTCCGGTGTTTATCTTTGGAGTATGAGGATCCTTGTCTGTCTGTCTCTTTTTGGAAGTAACCAGCTTTCCCCTTTAAAGGTTGTCTCTGTTATCGGGCCTCTGCATGTCTTTCACCCTTGCTCTGGCTTGGAGAAATTGTCAGTTCTCTCGTCTAAGTGCTTCGTTAATTCCTTCTCTCTCTTTCTCTCTCTCTATATATATATTATTTGTGATTCCTCTTCCTTTATTACTTTTTGCCCTCGTTCTGTTTCTCCTTCCTCTCTTCCTCTTTTTTTCTCATGCCACGGTGAGCCCTTCTCCCTTCTCTTTCTCTCTCTCCTCTCTTTTTCTTCCATCTCTCCTTCCATCTCTCTCTTCTGCCAGCATGGTGAAACTCCATCATGTAGGCCAAGTTATGCTGATCCTGCAAAGCTGGGGAAAGATGGGTGGGGAGGGTGCCTTACTTGGGTACGTGCTCTGCTCTTCCTCCGGCTTGTCCTTCTCTCATTGCCCTGCTGGTGCTGGTTGTGGTGGAGCTGGCACTGCAGTAGCAAAACGCTTCATGGTGTGTTTGTCTGTCCATGTCCAGGGTGGGGCAGCAGGTCCTCTCGCTCTTCCCTTTAGCAACTCTCATTAGTCCAGCTTGCCCATTGCTATGCAACCGTCCTTCTCCTATAGTAGCTGCTTCCTGGTGGTTGAGGTGGCTGGCAGACGTTTCTAAGGGGTGGGGGTGGGGGGCCTCTGCGCAATTTACCAAGGGGTTCACCCATTTGGAAAAATGGTCCTTTCCGAAGTTACTTCCATGCTGGTTTCTTTCTGCAACCGAAACTCTTCGGAGGTCGACGTGTATGCAACTTCTTGTCACTCCTTCCAGCTACTCCTGTCTTGAAAAGAAAATACACAGCTGGTTTCTGCAAAAAAAAAAAAAGTCTGGTTCCTACAACAGGTTTAACCTTCTATATTTTGGGGGGTATAAGACACTCTGAAGTATAAGACTCACCTAGCTTTTGGGGAGGAAAACAAGGGAAAAATATCTGCCTCCCAGCAATTTGCTTCCTTGCAACAAACAGCAAAGACAGTATACATTGTTTGTAGTGTTACATTTTGGACTATACAGTAATCCCTTGTTTTCCGCGGTTAATCGGGACCGCACCCTTCCGCGGAAACTGAAAAACCGCGAAGTAGGATTCTGTATATCTATACCGGAAACTTGAGTTGGTGGACATCGTTTAAAGCAAGCACTAGGGGGCGCTTGCCTCCTACCGATGCATTTTTTTGCTATTGAAAAACCCGCGAAGCACTGAAGCCGCGGAAAATGAAGCCGCAGAAAATGAGGGATTACTGTACTTGTATAGATGCTGTTAAAATTGATGTGCTTTCTGGAAGTATAGTTATTCTCTGCTACTTAAAAGAAGATACAATAACACTGGGCCTCTTCAGTCAAGCCTTTATTTAAAAAGCTTCTTCATTTTGTTTAAGCTGTCTAGAACAATAATAAAGCAGCCTTTAAAAAATAAGTCTAATAATTTGAACATTCTGTAGGCATTTATAGTTGTTGACTTACCTCCTTGCAGCAAACAGCAAACAGCCTGATTAGCACAAGAAAAAAAAAATCTGCCTCTGCCTCCCAGCAATTTGCTTCATGCAGCAAACAGTAAGTTTCATTTTCAATTTCAGCATGGGCCTCCCGATCATCAGCTGTTTCAGGCTGCAGGGATTGCTATAGCCTATTGAAGCCTCTGCAATCCCCATTTGCCCCATTTGCTGCAAGGAGGTCAATTGCTGGGAGGCAAAGGCCAAAGGTTTGGGGCCGGATGGGTGAGTGGGGGCTACATTCAGTGTATAAGATGCATGCAAATTTTCACCCTCTTTTAGGAGGGAAAAGGTGCATCTTATACTCTGAAAAATATGGTAGCAATGGAGGTTTCTCCCCCCCCCCCATTTTTGGGGTGAGTGCGATTGGGGCAAAAATTGTGCACAATAGACTAACGGAATTTCCAAACAGGCTGGAAGATTTAGCCAAGCCTAGTCTGATTGGGAATGCCGTGGCTAGATGTGGTTCAGTGTTTTGGGTTTATATAGTAGTTATCTACTTTGCAAATGTGCAGAATCTTTTATTTCAGCATGGTTCAAGACTGCTGTGCCAGAAAGAAGAAGAAGAAGAAATTAGTCATGCTTCCTTTTCTGGATGTGATTTTTTTTGTCCCCTGTGCCCAAGGTTTGCTGGCAAAGAATCACAGAAATGGGGTGAGGGGTATACAGCAGAAAATAGCTTTAACAGAATAACAGTTGGATGAGACCTTGGAGGTCTTGTAGCCCAACCCCTGCATAAACAGGAGATCCTATACCAGGGGTGTCAAATTCAAGGCCCAGGGGCCACATCCGGCCCAATGGGTACTTAGATCTGGCCCTGGAAACAGAGAAAGACCAGCCCATGGTTTCTCTTCCAATGAAAATAGAGCTGGAGGGCTTGCAGAGTCCTCCCAGGACCCATTTACAGCTGCAACAGCCTCCTGCAGCCCTTTGCTAGCAAACCAGAGCTCCATTTTTTTCTGGCAGAGGCCATCGCATGCAAAAATGGGCTACGGGGGAACGAATGGATGGCCCACCCAATCTCCATTTTCACTGACAGGGAGCTGCAGGAGGCTGTTGTAGCCGAAAACAGAAATCGGGAGCCAGTTTCCACCGGCAGAAACACTCGGGCACCACAGGCACCCCTCGCATAAGTGATGTCAAACTGCCCACACCAACCCTGACCCCTTGAGGTCAAACACAACCCTGATTCAGCCCACAATGAAATTGAGTTTGACACCCCTGTCCTATACCATTCTTCAAGATGGTTTCCAAGTATAATTTTTAAAAGTTCCACCAGTTTAGCTAAGGGTGAAAAACCATGACTGTAATCCCAACTCTGGATGATTCTGGATTGCATATTTTAATTCTTAGATTGTTGTGGTTTGCCGGTGGCCTGCAGAGTTGGCAGCAGTGTTGGACAGTGAGGAGGTTGGGGAGGAACATGTGCCAGTCCTGGAGGCCGGGGAAGGCTCAGACGAGGGGATTTCCAGTGCTCCAGCACTTGCAAAGACCAGCTGGCCAGCACGCATGTGCATGCCAGAAAACCAGAAGATGGCATGCATGCCCCCAGAGAGGACTCTGCGTGCCACCTCTGGAAAACGTGCCATAGGTTTGTCCTCACGGCTTTAGGGTGTAGACATGACAGCTGGTGTCGGGGTAACATTTGCCTGCTAATGTTATGCTAGACAAGTTGATCAGATACAATTAAAAAACAAACAAACAGAAATCTTAAATTCTATAAACAGAACTTCTGTGTTTAGTTTCCTGTTTAACCTCAACTGCTAGGGATCCACAGAAATTATGGTCACCTCCAAGTTCTCTTGTGATTTTTCAATAGCATTTGATACAAGATGTTGGAAACAGAATTTCTTTTCTACAAATTTCTGTTCTACGGAAATATATTTCTTACATGACCAGTCTTATGTTTAATGGCAGCTTCCCTTTTTTCTCCTCTTCCCTTGAAAACTTGTTTAATTTCAGTGGATTTTTGAGAGTGTTTAAACATTGTGATTCCTTGGTTATCTCCCAGGAAAACCTGAGGTTCAAAGACAGAGGCTAGGACATACAAAGACCTGGGGTGCAATTGAAGTGTTGTGATTCTAACAAGGGAGAAGACAAATATTTGCGACGCAAATGCAAATTCATTTTACGATTGGCCTACTTTCCTTTGTCATTCCTTATTAGCGGGAGAAACAATATTGTTTTCAGAGGTGACACTCAAGAATAGTGAAAGGGTTCTAAACAATAACTTAGGACAGGGGTGTCAAAATCGACTTCACTGAGGGCCGCATCAGGGCTGTGGTTGACTTCGGGGGGCCAGGTAGGCATGGACAACTGGGTGGGCATGGACAGCTTGATGCTTCTCATGGGCATGGCTGAGTGGGTGGGTGTGGCCAACTGGGTGGGCATGGCCAGCTTGATGCTGCTCATGGGCATGGCTGAGTGGGTGGGTGTGGCCAACTGGGTGGGCATGGCCAGCTTGATGCTGCTCATGGGCATGGTTGAGTGGGTGGGTGTGGCCAACTGGGTGGGCATGGCCAGCTTGATGCTGCTCATGGGCATGGCTGAGTGGGTGGGTGTGGCCAACTGGGTGGGCATGGCCAGCTTGATGCTGCTCATGGGCATGGCTGAGTGGGTGGGTGTGGCCAACTGGGTGGGCATGGCCAGCTTGATGCTGCTCATGGGCATGGCTGAGTGTGTGGGTGTGGCCAACTGGGTGGGCATGGCCAGCTTGATGCTGCTCATGGGCATGGTTGAGAGTGTGGGTGTGGCCAAATGGATGGGCATGGCCAGCTTGATGCTGCTCATGGGCATGGCTGAGTGTGTGGGTGTAGCCAAATGGATGGGCATGGCCAGCTTGATGCTGCTCATGGGCATGGCTGAGTGGGTGGGTGTGGCCAACTGGGTGGGCATGGCCAACTTGATGCTGCTCATGGGCATGGTTGAGTGGGTGGGTGTGGCCAACTGGGTGGGCATGGCCAGCTTGATGCTGCTCATGGGCATGGTTGAGTGTGTGGGTGTGGCCAAATGGATGGGCATGGCCAGCTTGATGCTGCTCATGGGCATGGTTGAGTGTGTGGGTGTGGCCAAATGGATGGGCATGGCCAGCTTGATGCTGCTCATGGGCATGGCTGAGTGTGTGGGTGTGGCCAACTGGGTGGGCATGGCCAACTTGATGCTGCTCATGGGCATGGTTGAGTGGGTGGGTGTGGCCAACTGGGTGGGCATGGCCAGCTTGATGCTGCTCATGGGCATGGTTGAGTGTGTGGGTGTGGCCAAATGGATGGGCATGGCCAGCTTGATGCTGCTCATGGGCATGGCTGAGTGTGTGGGTGTGGCCAACTGGGTGGGCATGGCCAACTTGATGCTGCTCATGGGCATGGTTGAGTGTGTGGGTGTGGCCAAATGGATGGGCATGGCCAGCTTGATGCTGCTCATGGGCATGGTTGAGTGTGTGGGTGTGGCCAAATGGATGGGCATGGCCAGCTTGATGCTGCTCATGGGCATGGCTGAGTGGGTGGGTGTGGCCAAATGGATGGGCATGGCCAGCCCATATGGCCAGCATGACTAAATGCCAAAGGCGCATGGAACACTGTTCCCTTCCCACCAAAGGTGGTCCCTATTTTTCTACTTGCATTTTTATGTGCTTTCAAACTGCTAGGTTGGCAGAAGCTGGGACAAGTAACGGGAGCTCACTCCATTACACAGCCCTAGGGATTCGAACAGCCGAACTGCCGATCTTTGTGATCGGCAAGCTCAGGGTCTTAGCCACTGAGCCACCATGTCCCTTCATTTAACTACACATACCCAATTCCTGCAATCATTCTTTGTATATTTTAGCCTCCAGTCCCCTAATCATCTTTGTTGCTCTCTACTCTCTCTAGAGTCTCAATTTTTTTTAAATATATCATGGCAACCAAAACTGGATGCAAATTCTCTCCCATAGTTTTATTTTGTTTGGGGACTATAGAGCAATAGACCAAACATATTGCAAAACTCAGTATTTGAATTTCCACTGGAAGATAGCCTTTACGTCGGTAGGTAATTCTTTTTGATTGGACATGGTTGCCTGTGCAAAAGAGATATCTGATAGGCCTGAGGTCGGCAACTTTAAATACTCAAAGAGCCACAAAGGTCCTAACAGGAAGCCCCCCCCATTCAATTCTGGAGCTGGCCGGAAGTCTGGTTCCCACATCATAGAGTCTCCTCCTAGAGTGGCATCCTTTTTACTCTACCTGTCCTAACGGAAAGCCCTATCAATTGTGGAGCCCACCGGAAAACCTGCCCCTTGCTAGAGTCTCCTCCTGGTACACCGTGCTTTCCCCTGCCCCCCAACTGGAAACTCCTCTCAAAATTGTGGCACCGACTGGCAACAGGGAGCCGCAGAAGAAGGGTGAAAGATCCACATGCGGCTCCAGAGCCGCAGGTTGCTGCCCCCTGTGATAGGCACTCTTACTTAACTCCCTCTATTTTGAGTATTCATTCTTTCCTCTAATATACGAGGCATTCAAATCTGAAAAAGGTAGTACCTTTTTGAAGCCTTAGGAAAACGTTTTTAATTAGTGGCTTGGCTGACTTTTATTATCTAATGTTAAGAAAGGGCAGCTAATATATTAGCTTTCGGTTCCTTTCATCATTTTCTGGGCAAAAGTAGTTTTAGTTGATTATTTGATTGATTATTTCACAGCGAACAGGAAAGCATCTTTGAATGTTTCAGACATCTTTACCGAATCAGGAGGGCTACAGAATTGAATTAAATCTCTTTTATGCTCTCATCTTGCTCTTGAGAGCTGGCTATCTTGTGCCATCTCGTAGAAAATGTCAGTTATTAATCTCTCTCCTATTGATCTTGATGTTGTATTACGTTCAATTAGCTCAGGTTTTTTCTCCGTCCCCAACCTAAATGCAGAATTTTACTTTTCTTCTATCCTATTCATTTCAGTCTTCTGCTCAAGCCTATCTGGATCTTTTCAAAACATCTGTTTTTCAGCCAGAGGTGCTTTGTCTCATTTTCAAACTTCTTAAGAATTTCCTAACTTCTTAAGAATTTCCTAACTTCCCTCCTAGTCATTGATAAAAATGTTGGACCACAGGCAGGGCCGAATCCTCTGGCATGTCATTTGATATTTTTCTGTTGGCCAAGGGTGTCCAATCTTGACAATTTTAAGACCTATGAACTTCAACTTCCAGAATTCCCCAGCCAGCCACACTGGGGAAATTTAAGTCCACAAGCCTTAAAGTTGCCAAAAACTGCTGGCAGCCTGCGGTCAGCAGAATTAGCTGTAGTACTGCCTTCTAACCACTTGTCTCTGCGACTCCGGAAAATCGTATGTTCTCCTCTGATATTTTGGGATATCAACTATCCTCCAGGAAATCTCAGAGATTTAAAATTTAAGAATCCATTGCATGAGAACCTGGCCATACCACCTCCACAGTTTTATACCTAAAGATCTACTTTTTCCCCCCCTAAACTCTGGGCAAGGATGTTGGGAAAGATGCATTGGATAAATTTCTTCTTTGGCTACCTGCAGTTCTATTATAATTGGAAGAACATTGATTCCATCTTTGTGAGGGAACGTAGTGAGGAGGTAGATCCCCAAGAGGAACAGGTTGCATTTCAAAGGAGTAAGAGACAACCCAACCCACATATTAGTGTGAGAGAAAGAGGGTGAAGACAGTCTCTACCTAATTGTTCCCAGAATATATTGTATTTTGTTTTAATTATTTTGTTATTTTTTAAAACACAAATAACACAACTGAATGCAAAAAAGAAAGGCTAAAGGAAAAGGAAAAAAGAAACACATATTACAGTCCCCACCCCTTATATTTCTTAGATATACAATATGTTCCAATTGTGTCCTTATACCTTTCAAAACAACATACATTCTTGAGTTGGTTTATTTCCTTTGCCTTCCACCAACATTGATTTTATAAAATCCCCCCACATTTCATTATAATTATTTACTTTAATCATTCTTTTTTAAAGTTTAATTTCTGTTAATTTATCATTGGTTGCCATACTCCAAATTTCATTATACCACTCATTTCTTTGAATATCCCAATTTCATCCCCAATATTTAGCCATCACTAATCTAGCTGCCATTACCAAATTTACAATCAATTCCTTTTTTTGTTTCATTTATATCCTGTTTTTCCGACAGCAACAATAATGCAATCTTCGGTGACATCTCTGGATTTACATTCAACAGTGCACTAATTTCTCTAAACACCATGTCCCATATTCTATGTGCACTATCACAATCCCGCCACATATGTTTATATGTTCCAACCTCTTTCTTGCATCTCCAACAAATATTTGTATATTTACCACCTCCATATCACTTTATATCCATTTTCCTTAACTCTAAGTGACATACTTATATACTCTCCTATTCCAAATATTTTTCCAATCATTATCATTCATTTTTCCCAAATTAATTTCCCAGAGTATATTGTATACTCTGGGAATTGTATACTCTATTGTAGGGGTTCCCAAACTTGCCAACTTTAAGACTTGTGGACTTCAACACCCAGAATTCTCCAGCCAGCATAGCTGGCTGGAGAATTCTAGGAGTTGAAGTCCACAAGTCTTAAAGTTGCCAAGTTTGGGAACCTCTGCTGTATACTCTGGGAAAATTAATTTCCCAGAGTATATTGTAGATACAAATAATAGAATCCTCAGTCCGGTAAGATTTTGTCTATAGGGGTGAAACAATAAAGAACTCAGCTTGGAAGAATTACCACAAACCACAATTGTTCGTGTCATTCTTGGTTTTGGATGGAGTGGTGCGGTGGCCTAGAGGGGGAGCTCTCGCCTCACAATCAGGAGGTTGTGAGTTCGATCCTAGGTAAAGGCAGATATTTCTCTCTCTGGGCACATAGGAGAATATATCTGCTGGGGAAAACAACAACCCCGCATTGGCGACACGAAGGGCATCTGGCCAGTAAAAACTCAGCTCCATTCAGTTGCCCAGTCTCCATCCCACAAGGGATTATGGGGTGGTTAAATGGAGATGATGATTCTTGGTTTCGGACTAATCTTCTGCACTTTTTTTCCAACTCATCAAACTCTGGCCCGAAGGGTTGGGTAAATACCAGCAGAACAAGGCCCTGAGTGTTAATGATAAGATCCTGCATAGGTGTGTTAAGAAACCTCCCCCAAATTAAAAAAGCTAATTTGCAATGCAAAAGATAACAGGCTGCAGGTGGACTGGGCTGGTGCTGCAGTTTCTTGATAACTTGTGTTGTAGCTCCATTGACCCAGTGGTGTTGCCTATGGCAAACTCATCAGCTGGGCCTCAAGTTGCGGTTGCCCATAAATGGGGTTGAAGTGTGAAAACGCCGTTGTTTTGTGTTGTACACTTTACTGCATAAACTATACTCATTTGTAGGGGTCTGGTGTTTGCAGCCTAATCTTTGAAGGCGACTTGTTGGAGCTTTCTTTGAACCGTGTACAGCGATGTATGTAATGAGTGTGGCTAACCCAGGGGTCGGCAAGCTGCGGCTCGGGAGCCGCATGTGGCTCTCTCATCCCTCTGCTGCGGCTCCCTGGGGCTCAAAATATGTGTCACAATCGCCAATGTGCAACACCTGGCTGGCACGTGATTTATTGAGCTTTTCGACCTCCGGTAGGTTTTGTGACTCCCGGTGTTTTCTTTTCTGTGGGAAATGCATCCAAAGGACTCTTTGAGCGTTTAAGGTTGCCGACCCCTGAGCTAACCACTACAAATGCATAAAGGACCCATGTATATATATATATATTACTGTGAATGCATCTGTTCTTGGTAGACTTCTACAAAATCTCTTACAACTCCCACGAGGGCTTTTCTGAAAGAATTTCTCTCTTGCAACTAGCAAACACAAACAGTGCCTTAAGCCAGCCTAGAAACTGCCACTTTTAACCCTTCTTCCTTCTTTTCTTCTTCTTCTTCCTCCTCCTCCTCTGTTTAACACTGCAGATGGTTCAGGCCCAGACCCTCAGCCTTCATTTGGCTTTGTTTCCTTCCTTTTGATTTAACCACCATTCAGCCACGTTTAAGAGGCTGGCTCTGTTCCCACCAAGGAGAGGCCCAGTGCCCTTTCTATATAACCTTTGCCTGGTTTGATCGAAGTAGTTCCGATGATAAGAGCAGGACAAATGAAGATGGCCAGCTAGAGGAAGGGCCACGTTGGATGGGGTTGCCTAGGAATGCAGGGCTGGTGGTATGGAGGAGACAGTAATAATAATAACTAAGGAGGTAAGATGCTACGTTCACCTCCGGCAGAGAACATGATAGGGTGGATTTGGTATCCACCCTGCTATGCGTGTCACCGTCTTTTCCTTCCCTGTGGCAGACCAGGTGGAGGTTGAGATGCCCTCTTTGCCATCCGAGTGACCCTCGCTCGAGAGAGAATTAGGGCAGGGGGCCACTGATGGCGCTTTCTGCTTTGTCTTTCTAGAAGACGTCCATCACCAACCCGGAACGCGGCCGCACCTGAGAGGCTCGAAGCTCTGAAATACCAACGGATTAAGAAGCCAAAAAAGTCGAAATCCAAAAAACAAAGCAGTGAGTGCGAGGAACACCAGATTCGCTCCCCTGCCTCTCCCGCTGCCCCTTCCCCACCTGGCACAATGCTCATTGAAGTCAATGACTTGTAATGGGAATTGCTTTCTGTCGCTCTATGGGCCTCAACGTGGCTACGTGGCTTTTGGGTACGACCCAGAATAGAGATTGTTGGGTGACCCTCTAGCTTGGTTCTTCAGAACTGAAACATCTCCTTGAGTTTTTGCCTCATTCCTTTGGGCTACCCTCCTGCATCCTGGGTGCCTTGTAGATGCGTAGATCCCAGATCTCATAGCAAAATGGCCATGCTGGCTGCAGCATTTGATGAGGTGGTCCAGTGATGTTTCCAGTGGTTCTTGGCTGGAGAAAACTTGCCTTAGACCAAAACTAGCTTCTAGTTCTCCTAACCTCAGTCCCTACAGCCAGTATTTCCCAGGGGGGTTCTGTCTTTAAAACCACCCTCTCATGCACACTTCTCATAGTCCATCCTCCCTTTGACCCCTCTGCTCCTCAATAACTTTTCCTGGTTCCTCCTCTTTTAAATGATTGTGGTTTTTTTTGTTACTTGATTATGTCTTTAAGGCTTATCCATCTTGCTGCAATTGTTAGAGCTGCTTTACCCTCCCCACCATGTTGGTATGAGTGTGACAATCATCTTCACCTTCACCAAGAGCACCTCCATGCCTTCCTGGTTGACCTCCCTACAGCTCAAGCTTCTCATACCTGCACCTCGATGATATCTTAGGTTGTGTGTATGTGTGTGTTGATTGACAGTGGTGCCAGCCTGCTTTTTTGTTGGCTTAAAGAGAGAACTTCAAAGGCTTAGATGTCCTCTCGTAATGCTGCTACCGTAGATTGACCAACTCCTTCCTCTTTGCTTTCTTCTCCAGATGGTTCTGCCTCCCAGGTTCAACATCATCCTAACTCTCAGGTACTGTGGCCTGACGAAGCTGTCTGCCTACGCAAGAAGAAGAGGCATTCTCGCCAGGACCCCTTTGCCCGCCTCTCCGCCCTGAAGGATGACCTCTGTCACCGCCAGGTTCCTGAAGACCAGACCGCCATTCTGAACAACGTAGACCATGACGATTCTAGCGGGCATGCGACCTTACTTTAGGAAAGCACCAGCCAGGAAGAGGAAGAGGGGAAAGAAGGAGAAGGAAAGATTTGGTCAAATGCATGGAAGGAGAAATTGGAGCACAGGTTGGTGGGCTTTAGACCTTCAGGACCCAGGCTCTGATCGGTGACACGGGATGTGATGACCACACGCTACGCATGACTCTGGCGTGATCTGTGAGAAGATAAAAATCCAGGGTGAAGCCGTTGACTTTTGGGAGGAGCGAGTTGCGTCTCCTACATAGTCCTTTACTGTAATGTAATCCACGAGGAGAGGAGATACCCTAAGTAAACTGGTGGGAAGGCGGAAAGCAAATATCCCAATTTAACTCTCCTCATCCTCTTTTCAAGCTTTCTCTGGCTCCCTTGCAGAGATGGGCAGCGAAGAGCTAGGAGCTCTTTGGTAAGAACCGGGTGACCAACTGCTCTCTGCCGCAGCTTCAGCTTGTATATTTTCTGGAAAGGGGAACACGACTGATCGAATTGTACAAAACTGGTCCTTCCAATATTATTGATTCATATATATGAGATATTTCCGTACCCGTATATATGAAAGAGAAACCACAGAAGCAAGATATACCGTAGCGTTTCTTTAAGAATTCACTAGAGGAAGAAAACGCGGTATTAGTTGAGAGATCTGGTTGGCGTATTATGGGATGCAGCAAAACGACCAAGATTTAGAGCTGAGATTGATGAGCGTTACGACATGTTCGTTTTTATTTACTAGTTGTGTGATTAGAAATTATCCAAACATACCAAGCGGGAAACAAAACGAAAAAAAAAATATTCTGCTCGTTTCAACTGTCATACCTCTTCTGATGTCTGAATATTCTGAGTGAAAATGCAACGTAGAGTTGACTTTCTATATCTCTGTTGGGTGAAGACCTAGGATTAGAGTATGCCTTGTACTTTGCACAGATCAATCTTCGACGGCAGGGGTCTCCAACCGTTGCAACTTTAAGTCTGAAGGACTTCAGCTCCCAGACTTCTCCAGCCAGCTTTGCTGGCTAGAGAAGTCTGGGAGCTGAAGTCCTTCAGACTTAAAGTTGCAATGGTTGGAGACCCCTGATCTACGGAGACTTTCTTAATTTACATTTGGGGTGGGGGGGATAAGCAAAACCTGTAGGACATTTTATATCAGACTAAAGACAAAAATGGCAGTTGGTTTGTTGGTTTGTCTCAATAGCCAGGGAAATTGACAGCCCAAATTGTACTTTCTAGCAAATTTTAGGTTTAGATGGGCTTTTTTTTAAGATGCTAATTTTGCTATGCTTGTATCTCTACCTTTTTTTTTTTTTTGTCTTTTCTGAAGCATTATTTCATTAGCTCGGCTGAAAAGAAGGAGGTTTTAAAACTCTTCTGTCTATGTTTAAGCAAGGATTTCTCCCATTTCAATCTTTGGGGTTTGTTTTTTTCTGACCGCATCATAAAATATACACAGTGTGTTCATCTACAAGAACAGCCGAAGTAGGAGGCTGAGCCCAATCTAGCAGAGAGGTCTATATGATCAGAGGACAATATTTGGAAATCTTTCTCGGCAAAGAAAATTGTCTGCGCAGAATGAAGTCAGTGGAGAGGGAAGTTAGAACTACTTATAAAAACTTGCAAAGGATTTCTGCTTTTTAAAAAAAGAATTGAATTGGATTGCCATTTGCAGCCTTAAAAGAAATACAATTCATTCTCTAGCCTTCACATGCTACTGGATGACTTGCTGTGAGTAAAGACTTGAGCAAAATAAAATAAAAGTAAAAGAAAGAAAGAAAAAGAGAGTTTGGAAAATAATTTAATCTCCCAAGGTTGAATACAGAAATTCTTTCAAGTAGCAGCTAGTGAAACCAAATTCCCTATAATCTTTCTACCACTATGCCTCTTCCTTCGGATTTTGATTTTTGGGTTTTGTTCCTCTCCTTCCTCATCGTGGTCTTAAGGCAGGTCCTTATCATGCTTCCTTGTATTACTATTAGTTTAGGTTTGTAGAAGTAAACGTTTAGAGACTACGACGGTGAAAAGTTGAATTTTGCAAACATCTTAGGGTGTTTCTCTACATCAACACCAAACTAGCTTAGTTGGGTGTATCCAGTGGTGGGATTCAGCCAGTTTGCACCTATTCAGGAGAAGCAGTTGTTAACTTTCTAAACCGTTCAGAGAACCAGTTGTTGGAAGAAATCTCCTTTTTGTTTCTTTCACTTTCCAGGGCTAATCCTGTAAGGAAGGCAGGAAGGAAACATGGTGTTGTTTCTAGCCTCATCTTTATTGCCCTGCTTATAGAAACTGCCTCTCCGGTTAACCCTTATTACATTGTCACAGCTAAGCCAAAGCGCCGATCGATGTGAGTGACGTTGAGTTGGCCCTGCCCACCCAGTCACATGACCACCGAGCCCCGCCTACCCATCTGGTCATTAGGGCAGAGAACCAGTTGTTAAATTATTTGAATCTCCCACCACTGCATACACCCCAGTTGGGTTTATCAGGTAGGATTATTCAGAGAATCAAGGGATGGATGGTGAGGAAGATTAGAGATATTGCTGTCAATTTCGTTGAATACTGTAAGTAGCAACACATAGTGAAACCCCAGGAATAAGTCCCCGTATCGCTTCTTAACCATGGCAAGACCCCTGGTTTAGAGGTTTCCTGCTTGAGCAGGGAGTTGGACTTGAAGACCTCCAAGGTCCCTTCCAACTCTGTTATTCTATTAAGTCATCTAGCTGTCTTCCACCCCTATAGGAGGATTAGAATCTGGCTGTCTCCACTCCTAGTCGAGATTTTGATTATGCTACCACACTGATTGCCATGTATGCATTCAGTTTCATCTGATGGGATATTTGCTGTTGAGTCCTTTGTGAGTTTTGGTCAAAAAAGTCTTTGCCTTCTTTGGAGGACTTATCTTCCAGTGAGTTAAGTTTTGGGTTCTTGGGCCAAGAGTTCAATTAGCCAAGCTTCCTCTATTCAGCTAGGACTTTGCTTTATAATAAAATGACTTTGTGCATGTGTTTACCCAGAAAATTGTATTGTCCAAAAATTGGTCGCCTGCCCAGTGTATAACCATGGCAGCTGTTTTTGTCAGCCGTTCATGTTCTGCTTGTGTGAATCTTCTGGGGTGATGAGGAAGGAGAAATGGAAGGGAATGAGTCCTGGAACCCAGCTGGTGATTGTTTATTCAATAAACCAGGATTGAGGGAACAATGCCTTAGCAGCATATGTGACCCCAATGGACCTTTTAGGAGGGACTCAATCATGTTTATGCCCTTTGGAGACACATTGGAGGCTATTCCACTAATCATTCTAATGGTAAATCAGCTGTTACAAATATCAGGATTTCAATATTATTTTGGGTCTCTTTAGTGTCTGCGTTCAGTTTTTAAAGCAAGGATGTCCATCCTTGGCAACTTTAAGTCTTGTGGACTTCATCTCCCAGAATTCCTCAGTCAGCCATGCTTGCTGAGGAATTCTGGGAGTTGAAGTCCACAGGTCATCAAGAGGCCATAGTTGCCCACCTCTATTATTTGATCACCAATGTTTTACATTTTTGATTTTGGAGCAAAGTGGTCAGTTTAGTTTAGTGGTAGTCAACCTGGTCCCTACCGCCCACTAGTGGGCGTTCCAGCTTTCATGGTGGGCGGTAGGGGTTTTGTCCGATACTGAAGCACTTTCCTTTTTTTTTTTAATTTAATTGACTTTTCTACTTTATAAATCACCATTGCTGTGGAACCGGTGGGCGGTTAGAAAATTTTAGTACTAACAGAGATACAAAAGTGGGCGGTAGGTATAAAAAGGTTGACTACCCCTGCTTTCGCTCAAAGAGGGGATTCAGAATCGGTGGCCTCTGAATCCATTCCGCCAAACTTTATGAATTGAATGGATTCAGAAATCCCGATCACCTCAGTAATAATTCAGATTGGGTTTGCCTCAAATCTCCCGCCCCCCTCAATCCTTCTGTGGAATCTGGGGAGAGGGGTGTGTGTGTGTTTCATTATTATCATTTCTAGCTTGCCACACTATGTTGAATATTTCTTTGCTTCCCACTTTTGTTTTCCCTGTAATGAGGCTGGAGAGAGTTTATATTGTTGTTTTTATTTATTTATTGTGGAGAGAGAGAGGGGGCCCCATTTTGGGTAGTCCAAAGGAGGATCGCGGGTAGTGTACCTTTAAAAAAAAACTTTTAAGAAACATTTTAAAGGGTAAAAAAAAAATGCCCTCACAGTGCAACGATAATGAAGTTGGACCTAGAAGCGAGACGTCGCGGGTTCAAGTCCAGCCATGGTCATGGAAGCTCACTGAGTGACATTTTAGCCCAACCTACCTCACAGCGTTGTGGTGGTGATAGAATAGAAGGGAATAGAATAACAGAGTTGGAAGGGACCTTGGAGGTCTTCTAGTCCAACCCCCCCTGCCCAGGCAGGAAGCCCTACATTGGAAGTGGGGGATGCCAGGATTAAACTCCCGGGATAGAAACCCAACAAGGAGAATAAAAGGGGGAAAAAATTACAAATCACCGACAGCGAGAATGTGTTTAACTCCCGTCTCTAAGCGAGACTTCTCCTCTCATTGGTTGAGAATGGAAAGGGCGATGTAGTTGTGTTGATCGTCTCTGAGCTTGGTAATTTGCTTGCAGACATTTCATTACCCAACTAGGGAACATCATCAGTGATTGGAAGGTGTGGGATTTGATCCTTGTTCATAAGTAATAACTTGCCCTGCCTGTTTTGGTGGAGGTATGTTTTTCTCCTTGGAGGAAGACTTCTTTGGACCAAGGAGAAAACCATACCCTCGCCAGAATGGGCACGGCAAGCTCCTGCAGGCAAACAGGAAGCAAACCCCACACTCCCTTACACTGAAGGTGTTACCTAGTTGGGTTAGGAAACATCTGCAAACAAGCCACCAAACTCAGGGAGCACCAAGCATTCCATCTTTTCATCTCTTATGATGCATTGAAGAAGTTGAGTTAGTTAAGTTACACACTGTGTAGGCTTAGAAAAAGGCCCTCCGTTCACTTGAAGAGTTCTTGAAATCATGATAGTAAGTCTTTCCAGAGTTGGGCTGATACTCTGAAGGAAGCCACGATGTAGTTCATTGGTCTAGGAATAGAATGTCGTGTAATGCTGGCCAATATAGTTTGTGAACCATGGTTTATTCTTTAGTGTCATGTATTAACTAGGTCTTTATGGCATATTGTAGTCAGCTGAATGTGGTTAAAATGAATCCTGTCTTAGCATAGTGTGTTTAGAGCACATCTAGGCATTGATAATTATTGTTTTCTAATACAGGTATAGTAAGATGATTGAAGTAGGGTCAATCTTCTGAGGCAACTAGTTATAATGACACACCTCTGTGTTTTACTGCAGATATACACTGAGTGTGTTTCTACAGAATTAAAACCACTAAGGTTTATTATTATTTTTTAAAAATATATGAAATGGCTAATTTAAAATTCAAAAGCAAACTGTAAATGGAAATTAAAAAAAAAATAGGTCCAAGAAAGGAGCCTTCAAACATTTTGAACTTTGGTGAGTTTACGTGTTCAGCACATTTGAGCAGGTGATGAGGTATAGTCAGAGTAACTTTGGCCCTGAGGGATTAGAGAGGTGAACTCCATCACTTCGGAAGGACACCGGCATGGAGAGGAAAAACCTGTTCCAAGAGGCGCACGTGGATCCTATGAGACCACGTCATGGCCCATGCGTGGAATCAAGTCAGTGTTATGCTTCTCTCCTCTCCTCTCGCTTATATCAGCGATTGCTTCTCACCATTGGCTGAAAAACCCTGGAATCTTTCAGAATCTTTGCAGTCGGGGCGAAGAGCAGAGTGCGGTTGGGCAAGTCTATTGAGCAGCGGTGGGATTCCCAAAAAAATTCTACCGGTTCTGTGAGAACGCCCTTTGCACGCGAAGCACTCAAAGACCACCCTCGGTGGCAGCGCTGATGAGCTGAGCTTTTGCTTAGCGTGGCAATCCGCTCTGCTGCGTGAATCAACTGAGTTAAAAAAACCAGGGAATACAGGACAGGAAACGGCAAGGGCGGGAGGGCGGGGCCAACCAGAGGTGGCATTTGCCAGTTCTCCGAACTACTCAAAATTTCTGCTTACCGGTTCACCCGAACCGGTCCAAACTGACTGAATCCTGTTGAGGTTCCACATCATCCTGTCCAGAGGTGATATCCAGCAGGTTCCGAACAGTTCTGGAGAACTGCTAGGGAAAACTTTGAATAGTTTGGAGAACCAGTAAATCCCACCTCTGGCTGGCCCTGGCCTCCCAAGTCCCAGCTGATCAGGAGGCAATGGGGATTTTGCAGTAACCTTCCCCTGGAGTGGGGAGGGAATGGATATTTTACAGTAACCTTCCTCTGCCACGCCCACCAAGCCACGCCCATCAAGCCACACCCATCAAGCCACACCACGCCCACCAAGCCACGTCCACAGAACCAGTAGTAAGAAAATTTGAATCCCACCACTGATCCTGTCCCTCAAGAACATACTCTTTTCTTGAAAGGGAGTAGAAGGTGACTTTCAGAGAATCTTAACCTGATGTTACTGAGGAGCCTCTGGACTTCCAACCGATCTCAGAATCACTAAGTTAGGGTTGTGAGGCTGAATGTTTGCATGTGAGAGATCCTGATACATGTTCTTGGATGTGTGATGACTTTTGCTTGGATGTGCATGTGGACATAGTATATGGAAAGCTCTTGCGATGGTGACTGATGAAATAGCTTTGCAGAATGCTAAAATCCCAAAGTTTTTTTTTGCCTAGTCGTTAGTAGTGTCGCTTTTTAATGATTTGGCCAGCTTTTATCTCAAATTTAATATTTTTTTACTGCCATTCTCAAAACTGCACAGGACCATCATCACTGGACACATTCGTGTTTATTTCTCTTTTCCCCCACAATTGCAGGTGTGACTTTTTATTCTTTGAAAAAGCTTTCTTTTTTATTTTTTTTATTGAACAATTTTCTTCATTTTGTAACACAATTTCATGTGGTCATGTGGCCGGCATGACTCAATGCCGAAGGCTCATGGAACGCTGTTACCTTCCCACCAAAGGTGGGCCCTATATTTCTACTTGCAATTTTACATGGTGTCGAACTGCTAGGTTGGCAGAAGCTGGGACAAATAACAGGAGCTCACTCGGTTACACAGCACTAGGGGTTCGAACTGCTGAACTGCTGACTTTTCTGCTCGACAAGCTCAGCGTCTTAGCCACTGAGCCATTGCATCCCTAAGAACTATATAGCTATATACAAAGAAAAAGACAAGAAGTTAGATGGATTTGCAGAAAAATGTGATGTTCAAGGTATCGGGAGAATGAAATTCACCTTTTGTGAAAAGAACGCACATAGCCCCCCTCAGAGGTGGGACCTGGACCTTCTGTGTTAGTCGGTCGTTGTGATTTACCGCTACGATCTGCAGAAGATTACTTAGACCAATGGGCTGGTTTGATGAAGTTTTAAACCCATTGAGCTGTGAACATCCGACAGGAAAAATGGGGTTGTCAACAAGCTGAAGGAGATAAGAAATAGAACTGCAGTGTGTGGCCCAGATCCAATTTTTCTTATTCCAAATTTCTGGAAAATTCCAAGTAGCTTTCAGACCCGAGTGCGTGGAGTAGGGAAATCACGACTGTGTTCACCGTATGGAATTCATAACTTGATTATGCCATAGATTATGGCGACTGGGGAAGGCGGTTCTCCTTGATAGTTTTTGTTATTGTTAGTTGCGAAGTCATGCCCAACCCATCGCAACCCCATGGACCTACAGGCCTTCCTGTCCTCTACCATCCTCTGGAGTCCATTTAAGCTCATGCAGACTGCTTCAGTGACTCCATCCAGCCCCCTCCTTCTCTGCCATCCTCTTCTTTTGCCCTCCATCTTTCCCAGCATGAGGCTCTTCTCCAGTGAGTCTTTCTTTCTCATCAGGTGGTCAAAGTATTTTGAGTTTCCTCTTCAGGATCTGGCCTTGCCATTGTCATCTCTGTGAAATTTCAAACTTTCCAAGAACTCTCTATTTCTTATTTCTTTCACCTGACATTCAGTCACTGGCAGTTAACACCTGGCAGATGTTCTAGGTCAGGGGTCTGCAAAGTCGGCTCTTTTAAGACTGGTGGACTTCAACTCCCAGAACTCTGGGAGTTGAAGTCCACCAGTCTTAAAAGAGCTGACTTTGCAGACCCCTGTTCTAGGTTATTTCTAGATGTCTGTAGGAGACATCCCTACTTTTGATTTCATAATCAAATCCGGAGGACTCAGGCAGCTTTTTTTACATGTGTGATGTAGAAGAGCTGTGGCCAATGAGACCACTCAATAGCAGAGGATTTCACAGCTGCTTCAATTCCACTTTAATAGATACTTCACCTCCCCAGGCCGAGGCCAAGGAGTGGGAACTCTGAAGGGAGGAGGAAATTTTTTACTAGAATGACATTTCCCAGGATTCTTTGGGGCAAGTCCTGATTGTTTGAGAGACATAAAGCTGATGTAGAAATTCAGCAAATGACTGTAGACTTTCACTTGGCCAAAGGAAGTCCTTTGTTAGTCCTTTGGCCATTATAAATATAGATATCCGTGAGTGACAGAAATAACACCTCAGAGCAGGAGTGTACAACCTTAGCAACTCCCAGAATTCTGGGAGTTGACGTCCATAAGTCTTTAAACTTGCCAAGGTTGGATACCCCTGTCTTAGATGAATTATGTAGAGGAGTTCTGTTTTCTGTTCAGACTTTGGAATATGTGCACTTCGGGTATTCCAGAACTGTGTTGTATATAAAAGTATATAAAGATAAATTTGATTTCTATTTTACATGTGGGGTGGGGTGGGGATGGGAATAGAGGATGAAAAAGACTATTTAAAGAGATAGCAAGTAAATAGATGTTTAAGAGTTCAGCAAAGTTATTAACGATGAAAAAAAATAAGCTAGGCATTTTTTTTTCATTTTGAAAAATGTGTTGGCACTTAACACTTCCACTTCTCAGCTAATTTTACTTACTATTTTCTTTTACTATAGTATCTGGGTTGGACTAATTCCAAAAGTCATTACATCTGTTTACATTTTAGGACGAGTTTTGAATATGGAGGAAAAGGGGATCTTCTGTAGACATCGGGGCTACGAAATGTATCAGGAAGAGCTGCTTGTAAAGGACACACAAAATGGGCTGTATGAATTTTTCAAGAGGAGAGCTGGTGTGGCGATGTTTAAAATAGTTGCACGCATTTCTTTTCTTAGAGCTCAAAGGTCAACTACAAAAAGTGTAAGGAATACGTGGTGAAATCTTGGCCTTCAAGGTTTCCAGAGATCAGAGGGCAGGGCACCAAAATCTTGTACCTATATGTGCCTTTCCCCAAAGAAGGCATCCTCCCAAACCATGTAGGTTTAATCGGCGTAGTTAAGACAGATTGTGCAATCCCTCTGAAATGCCGAATGATGCTCTCAGACCAGGAGAATTGCTGTACGGTAGGCACCTGCCTTTTCTGAATACAAAAACTCTCTGGATCCCAGTTTGATATTGTACTCCAGTGTCCACACTGTCCTGGGATGTTTCCATTGGCTTTGGTTTTTTTTTGAAACCAGGACCATCAACTCTTTAAGGTCCAACAACTGAATGGCTGGCCCAGAGGAAATGCTGCAAACATACTTTGGGGGCATTTTCTGGTGGAACCACGAGGCAGATAGATGGTTGTGTGGTGGTGAAGGCATCTCACCTGCCTTCCAGCAATTCCCCCCATTTGTCTTCTAGAAGTTCTTAGTGGCGTTCTCCTTGGCTCTTGTCAGCATTGGCATCTGTGCAACCAACAGTTGTTCGCTACAACAAGAGGGAGACGGGACAATAGGTCCAGGTAGTTAGTGAAGAGAAGAGCATAATGTGGAGGACCAAAGTTACACTTTCGACTCTTGACATTGGCTGCTTGGAAAGGATTGTGACTTTGCGGGATGAAAAGGTTGCGGTGGGCCAGTGCCACCACGCAGTCCTGCGAATGGCGCAACTTAGGAAAAGCTTTTTATACTACTGTTATTATTGTTGTGGGTAGTTTAGAGAAATGTTAATGCGGAGGCGAGGGAATTGGGAAAGGTGTGGCTAAGGGATGGTAGGAATAACAACAGCGTAGGGGATGCCCTCCATCATCACCTCTTCTTCTGTAACTTGGATGTGTGTGAGCAGTTTTCTTTCAGTATTATAACCCAGGGCTTCATTGTGTTGAAATGAAATTCCCGCTGTATAGATCATGGGTGTCAAACTTGCGAGGTCACGTGGCGGTCGTGTGACGTATCGCGATGGTTTTTCCCCTTTGCGGAGCTGGGGTGGGTGTGGCCTGCGCGTGACGCATCCAGTCCCCAGGCTGCCATATGACACACCTGGTATATAGATGGAAGGAATCTTCACTTCTTACCCAATAGCTCTAGGATGGTTTTTTTTCCCAGCTGGGGGAAAGATAATGTTCAGCTGAATTTTCTTCCAAATTCCCGCAAAGGCATTGATTTAGGAAATGAACGTCAAAAGCACTCCAGGCTAAGAGTGAAATTCTCATGTTCAACTGCATTAGGAGTGGGAGCAAAATGTTTTAGCATGAGCTGATCTCCACCCTCAACAGGGTCTGGAAGCTTTGATGTTCTTTCCAAATCTTGTTGCTTGTTTTCATTCTTGAAGGATGTTTCCAAGTGAGAATTCCACCCTGCCTCGCTCTGAAAATATTGTGGGAATTCTAGATGTTGTAAGGCTTCCTTTTTTCCATCTTGCTGTCTTGGGAACAAGGAGAGCCTACAACTTGTTTCAGTTGGTACCCTTTGGAAGTAACCATCCAGGAGAATATTACTAGACTGGGGAGAACTTGTTATTCGTGGCAATATCTTGAATTCTATGAGCCTCCATGTAGTTAGCAGCATACAATTAATACGTACATTCTTCCTAACGGTGTCAATGCAGTTAAGTAGTTTAAGGTTAGGCAGTGCACTCGGATTAGTATTAGAGAGCTCAACATGGGTTACCCCAGAGTTACTTTTACCCCTTTTAAGGATAAAGGTGTAATTATGGGACTGAATGCAAGATTAATTTAAAAAAAATGCTCTAGAGCTTGTGACTTCCTACCTTTGGGTGCGATCTCATCAAGTTCCATTCTGGATTTATGGGGGAGGGGCTGTTGGGGCTTTCACCCATTCAGTAAGCAGTTTGTCTAGAATGTTAGATAAGTGAAGGTAGCGTAGTTTCCTGCACTGCTGAATGGCTAGTCTTAGGATGTTGTCTCTGTATACTTGAAGACATCACTTGGAGTGTGCATAGAGGACGGCCTTGGGAGACAGAAGGGAGACCCGTTCTGCAGTTCTTCCTTCTCTTCTTCAAGGCTCTTCTCTACAATCACTACATCTATCCATGCATATCGTGGTACACATCTTTAGGGAGACTCTCATCTTGGTTTACAATTGTACTAAGCCATGATGTGGTGCATGCGGTACATTACTTAAGCCCACACACGCATGACTTGGCAACTACGGCTTACACAAGACGCTGTAGTGAAGCAAACAATGCCTTAGTATTGGAAGGTGAACCAAGCATGAGTAGCAACCCTTGAAGGAAAAGCTGGAAGCCTTGTTGGCTTGGTACTCCTGCAAAAACAATTCCTAATCCCCATGGCCCAAAGTCAGAGAGAGGCCACTAGTAGAATGTGACTTTGTAGAAGGAGAATACAGTGGTAGAACCTGTACGTCTAGTATGTCATGAGTGGAACAGGGTCCTTGCCTTCAGCTTCGAACTTTCACTTTCCATCGCTTTTCTCTTCCCCTTCCTTCCTAACATAACTCACCCATCCATACAGGAAGTCCTTGACTTACAACCACTCATTTAGCAACCCATTCAAAATTACGATGGCACTGAAAAATAAACCAATAATTGCAACTGGTTCTTGCCCAGATAACTGTTCCAGGATCCCTCTGGTTACATCATCCAAATCTGGGTGCTTAGCAACTGGCATGTGTTTACGATGGTTGCAGCATCTGGGGTCATGTGATCACCTTGTGCGACCTCCCCCACTGGCTCCTAACACACAAAGTCAAAGGAGGAAGTGGCATTTGCTGAACGACCGCCTGATTTCCGTTGTTAACAGCAGCGGGGATTTGTCGAGCGAAAAAAGGTTGTAAAATCAGGAAGGACTCACCTGGCTTAGCAATGGAAATTCTGCTCCCAGTTGTGGTCGTAAGTCAAGGACCAGTTAAATACGATGTGCAATGGGGCTTTTGCCGTAGGCATGGCAGGACTCTGCTTGTGGGAATAGTTTGCCTTTTCTGGGACAGTGGAAAGGCGCTTTATGCTGCCCCATTATCTGTGGCACTGGAGTGTGGGAATCTTCCATCCCAGTTGTCTTTGGGGTTTGTTTTTGTGGACTGCTCTGTAATCACACGAAGGGCATAAATATCACAGGCCTTTACCAAGCACATTTTTAGCAGTAATAATGATAAGCTTTTAAAATGCCAAATACAAAATATCCAGCATTTTGTTTACCGCCACATCCGGAGAGCATTTAGGAGGAGGATTTCAAAGCACCTCAATTTCCCCAGCCTTTCCAGTTGCCTGGACGTTCATCCTTAAGAAAGGTCAGGTTGGCAATCTCTTTCCCCCTGCGATGAAATGATAACTTTAAAAAAAAAACGAACGGGACTGCCATAGCTGCGATGGAGATGACCCTGTAATGTCCAGGTGGGGGCCTCGCGGAACGGATGACGTTGTTTCTAGAAAGTCTCGCGTTGTGATGTCTGAAGGTTCAACCGAATCTGTGGGTTGTCCTTTCCAAGTGTTTGATGATTCCATTCTCTTATATTCCATCCAATACATTGTCAATTCAAAACTTCCTGCTTCTCGCAAAGGTGGTTTTCACGAGGACTTTCTTATTTCGTGAGTCCCCGCCAAATCACCAGTCAAACAAAGACTTGTCCTTAGGTTAGAGTTTTGTTTTTCAGAAAAGCGTTGTGTGAGTACACTCCCGTTCTCGGTTAAGACTCGGGGTGGCGCATTATTTTGGTCTTTCCTGTCGATGGAAAAATCTGTAGAAATGTATTAATAAGTAGAGGAGATGTTTTCTGTAAGTAATCTGCATTCAGGTACAGCAACAAGAAGAGACAAACTATATTCTTATAGAGAGAAAGCTACAATCAACATTTTTTTCCTCACTGTCTTTATATCATGCAGTGGGACATTTCGTCTCTACATATCTCAAAAGTTCTTTAAGAACCCTCTTGGTTTTCTCATGTGTCCAAAACCACTGAACTTTCCATACGGTGCTATTTCTTATGTTCTTAACTGATTTTTCGTTGAACCATTCAGATGTATTTTTTAAGTCTTGCCTATTGAATTCAACTGACTTTAACTTTTGAAAGGCCATGCAACCTCAATTCCATGTCTTGAATGTTGAGTGTTACTATGTATAACTCATATTAAGGTGCTTTTCGATGCTGTTTCCACAGCAGCCATGGGGGGGTGGGGGAGGATGGGGGAGGGGACGACTTAAAAACCCCATAAAAACAATAAAGTGGAAACTTAATCCCCCACACTATTTATTTTATGATTTTATTCTTTTTTGGGGGGGGTGGGGAGCTGGTTACAAATAGTTGGGAATGTGTGCTGATTCATGGTTGGCATACATTCAACTCTTCCATTCTTAAATATCCAACGAACATCTAAAACAGGGGTCAGCAACCTGCAACTCTGGAGCATGGACATGTGGCTCTTGCATCCCTCTGCTGTGGCTCCCTGTTGCTAATCAGCTCCACAATTAATAGGACTTTCGGTTAGGACAGGTAGAGGAAAACGGATGCCGCACTAGGAAAAGACTCTATGGTGGAGGAACAGGACTTCTGGTCGGCAGAGGAAAAAGGATGCCACGCTAGGAGGAGACTCTATGGTGGGGGAACCGGACTTCCAGTCGGTTCCAAAATTGAAGGCGGGACTTCCAGTTAGGGTCTTTGTGGCTCTTTGAGTGTTTAAGGTTGCTGATCCCTGGTCTAAAAAGATGTAACGGTTGATTATTATTAGGATTTTAAAAATTGCAGGGGCAAAAAGAGTTCAAAATAGGCAAATGGGGTGTTAATTTAAAACTTTGGATAACGGAAACGAAAAGCTGTCCAAAAAAAAAAAAAATTTACCTTATTTTCCAGTATAATTTTTTTTCCTTGCAAAGTTTCCAAAAAAAAAAAAAAACTTATGATACAATGGTGCTGTACCAAAGCCTTATACGAGATTTAATCTGCAAGAGGTATAATCTCTCTGTATCTGCATTGTTTTTCTCTGCTTCCATTGTGTAAAGGCCAGTAAAATACCAGCAAAGAAAGAAGTCGGAATCAAGAGCTGGATTTTTGGACTTGCTAGCTTGTCTTCTTTGGAGGAACAGGAGGCACTTCCAAAGTTCAGCAGAAGGCCGAGGATTGGATGTGCAAGTTATTGTTGATTCCTCTCTTTGTACTTCCAAGCGGAGAGACTTGTCCTATCCTGCAACAAGGTGGTGCACATCGAATCCCCTTATTTGCACACCCACTTTCCCTCTTGTCTCAAATAGCTCTTCACAGTAGTCCCAGAGGCGTTTTTTCCAAAAGGAAATTGGGCTTTCTTGGAAAATATTTCGCTTCTCATCCAAGAAACGTCTTCGGTTCTGTTTAGAAAACTTCTTCAGTTCAGTTTAGAAAACTGGAGAAGCTTCTTGGATGAAAAGCGGAGTGTTTTCAAGGGAAAACACACACACACACACACACACACACACAGCAAGTCCAGTTGCTCTTTACAAAGCACCTTCAGGACAACCATGACCATGGATGATTGAGAACCTCTCTAGACGCTCCTCATCATGGTAGGCAACCTCAATTTTGTGTCTGCTGGCATTCTTCCTTGTTCTGTTTGAGCAACCCAAGAACTTGTTGGGAAGTTCTCGAAAGCTTCTTCTTAAGTTCAAAGCTGCAAAGGTAGACACCCAGCACAGAGTTTGCTTTGGTTCCATGTCTTCGCTTCCCGCTTCCTTGCCCTGTATTTATAGTAAGTGATGCAAAAGGGATTTCCTCCATGACTTGGTGCTAATTAATTTTTGCTTGGAGGAGAGAATAGGCAGGTGAAGGTGACGTCAGAAGAGCCAAAGCTCTGTTTTAGTTGCATCTGTCATGCTTCCCCCACCCCAAGAGTCTCAAGAAGATCAAAAGCGGAAAGAGGGGTGCATCTGCACCCCACAAATGCAAATCAATAGTGGTGGCTTACAGCAAAGGGATTCTGGGAATGCGAAGCCTAACTTTCCCCCACCTTGTGCTTCCTAGATGACTTGAATTGACAAGTCAAAATTCCTAATGAGCATGCTGGAGAGAACATTCAGCTTCTCATTAGATCTCAAACAATCCAAAAGAAACAAGGTTAGATGTGTGAGAATTAGATGTTTCTCAACCTCAGCCAACTGAAGCTGTGTTGGAATTCTGGGAGATGAATTCCATTCATCTTCAACTTGCCAAAGTTGAGAAATGCAGAGATAGAAGGTTGGTCCATTACTGAAGCAAGAAGCAGATGGAAATACAGAAGAAAATCATTTCTAGAAATCTACTTTATCTAGAATAGGTTGCAGAAGTGATGCAGGAAATGCAGTCTAAAGAGAACTCAACATTGAGACACTGCAGTTGTGGAAATTGTTAGGTAGCGGCTTTACATCTGCAACCTTTGCATCCTGGAAAAATATATTCTTGCGGTATGTTGACTTGTCAATCAAGAGAAGCCTACTAGGAATGTTAAGGCCTGCATATCTAATGCCACAAATTTGGGGAAGGTTGATACAGCTGGTTAAGGATTACTACCAGTGTCCCACCAAGATCGATAGATACATGACTGTTGATTCCAGCTATTGTGGTTTGTAGACCACATGTTAACCCAGTGGGTGGGGTTTATTCAATCAGTCATGGTCAGATAAACCAGAAATTAGTATACGGTAGGATTGTCATCTAATTTTTGAACTTGTTTAGAGATTCAGTGGGTTTACTCTAGTTCAGTAGCTACTCCTCCAGGGCCCTACAGAGAAATAATCCTAACATTAAGGAATGTATTTGATTTCGAGAGTGACAAAACCAGAAGAGATGTAGTGATATCCAGGAATGTGGGTTCAGTTTGAGCCCTTGGTCTCCTATCTTTCAGGGTGACCAGGTTAGAGGAGGTCCCTCATGTGGCCAAAGCAAATGCAGATCATGTCTTCTGCCAAGTTCCTGGGTTTATCTGGAGTTGACCTTTTGGTCCTTCCCTAAACCTATCATTCTTGGCTTTTAATGACTGCATACAGTATGGAGGATTCTTCTAAGCAATAAATCTACTTTCTCTACTCTTGACGTTATTCTCTGTGGGCAACTGGAAATGTTGCCAGTGAATTAAAATGCATGGCGCCCTGCCTTAAAAGTGGATGGCATGCCTTCAACCCTTCCACCTGCTGGTATTTTACAAGCCTACTCAGCAAATCCACCTTCAGTAACATTGCATGTTCATGAATTTACTTTGACTCCCTTTTATTATTTTATTGATTTTTTTTAAAAAAAAAGATGTGTACCCTGTAAAGAAAATTACGGCAGTGTTTCTATGTTATGTTAAACCTGCCATTCTGTAGGAGAATGATGGGACTTTGGAATTGAGTACAAGAAAAAAAATCATTTAATTGCTCCACATGTAACATTACTCTGCTTCAGAAGTGTTTTGTATTTTGATATAAATAAACATTTGCAAAAAAAAAAAAAACCTAGCGTGTCCAATTTTGCATTTTTATGGGGTTGTGATTGTTGCTATTATACCATATCAGAGGTGGTATTCAGCCAGTTCTGACCAGTTCTGGAGAACCGGTGGCAGAAATTTTGAGTAGTTTAGAGAACTGGCAAATAGGCTGGCCACGCCCTTGCTCCATACCCTGCCATGCCCACAAAGCCACACCCACAGAATCAGTAGTAAAAAAGGTTGAATCTCACCACTGTCCCGTAGGATATTATGGTGAGCATGGAGGACTTGAACTGAAGAAACACCGATGCAGATTCCCACTGTGAAATCACACACAAACACCACAGACAAGTTCAAGCAAGCCGCCATGCTGGCTTTTCTTAAAAAAAATTAAAAGACCTCTTGCAAGCCAGAAGCATGACGTGAAATATAACAGAAGAGAATGAATGGTGCATAATCTTCCCAACCAATCGTTTCTTTCTGCAAAATTATAATCCATCTATCTCAATCAGTGGTGGGTTACAACCAGTACGCCCCAGTATGGGCATACCGGTGCCTGCTGGGAGCACTAGGTACCATTCTGGTATGGTGCTCTGGAGGGCCCACCTGCCCGCCCACGCTCCTTACCTGTATTTGAGATATTCGGGGCTTCTGCGCATGCACACAAGAGTGTTTGGTACCTGCATGATGCTCCACCGAGCAGCTGGAGTGTCGCGGAGGCATCGCGGAGCATCGCAGGTGGTAAGTACATATGCGCATGCTGCACACATTCATGTGGTGAATGCTCGGCCCCATTGCACTGTACTGGTTGCAACGGGATCCAGAACTCCACCACTGATCTGAATATTTCTCAAGGATGGACACTTGGGCTTTCCCCAGTGGGGTTCTGGTGTTTATTGACAGTTGAACATATATAACTATTAAGATACTTCCTACATCTTTGCTCATGTACTTCCCTTGGATTTTTTGGGAGATGACCAGGCTGAGCCTGAGGGAGGGGTCAAACATGTTACCAGTCTTGAGTTCCTTCGTACCCCAAGGGATCTAAGTCCAACCCACTTTGAACTTTGTTGACTCTTATTTACTGCCAATTTGGATTTAGGATTTAGGATTTAGGATTTAGGATTTATTGGATTTATATGCCGCCCTTCTCCCAAAGGACTCAGGGCGGCGTACAACATAAAAACACATATTACAAAAGTTAAAAAAAGATAAAATAGTAAATCCAATAACCAACTGACAATTGACAATTAAATTTAAAATTAACAATTAACAATTAATAGTTTATTTTACTCAGGCCAGGCCGGCTTGCTGAAAAAGCCAACTTTTTCGGGCGTGCCGGAAGGAAGGGAGGTCTGGAATTATGCGAAGCTCCGGGGGAAGCTCATTCCAAAGAGAAGGCGCTCCCACAGAGAAGGCTCTCCCCCTGGGGTCACCCGCCAACACTATCTGGCTGACGGCTGGCTGAGGAGGCCAACTCTGTGGGATCGTACTGGACGATGGGAGGCTACCGGTGGCAGTAGGTGGTCTCGCAAGTAGCCTGGGCCTAAGCCATGGAGTGTTTTGAAGGTCATAATTAATACCTTGAATTGCTTTGACCGTTATTAGCAGTTAAGATTCTTGGAGACAGCATTAGCCTACAATAAACCCATATATACATTTAAATTCCTGATTTCTTGTGCTTGGCAGACTTGGTCCATAAGTACTGTGAATTAAAGACATAAATAGTTACGGAAGAAAGAGTGAATAGGACACCGATTGAGTACTAAGCTTTATATGCTGTGCCAATCACCATTAAGTGAAGGACTTTACTTTTCTCTACTCGGGCCCAGTGTTCAAGTCTGTCAAGATCCTTCTGGATCTTGAGCCTATCTTCTAGGGTGTTGGCTATTCCTGCCAGCTTAGTATCATCTGCAAATTTGGTAAGTTCCCCTTCTAGTGCCTCATCTAAGTCAATTATGAAGATATTGAAGAGTACTGGGCCTAAGATGGAACCTTGTGGTACCCACTGCTTACTTCTCTCCAGGTAGACTTAGACCCATTAAGGACTCCTTCTTTTGTTCGTCTACTGTTCTTCTGGGTATTTTTATTTTACCTCTTGTGGAAACTTAATACATTTTTTTTTTTAAGAAGACCAAAAAGAACAAAAGCTCAACACGGATCAATGGAGAAAAAAGCCACAAGGACATTTGGGGAGATGGGATTGAAGAGAGGGAAGCTCCATCTTCTTTAGACTGGTCCTCCTTCCTGCTGACCCAATAGGCTATCGTATTTCTATAATTGAACTGAAACAACATTGCATTTCAGATGCTCACCCACAGCATCAGATTGAAAGCCATGATTGAAAGCAGACCCAATTGCCCTTATAATTTTATAACTGAATGTGATGCATGAGAGCAGCTTCAGTGCCAGCCTTCTAATTTCATAAATGAACTTAAAAGCATGAAGTGCACATAAGATCATCCACTAAAACGCCATTAAAAATAAAACAAACTCCCCAAATGAGATATTACAGTGCTGTCAGATTCAAATCTACTTCAGCAACGAGTTTAGCTTTGATACCCAAGCTCTCTCAATAAAAAATATTGCAGGAAGTTAGCACCCACCCCCACTCCTAGGAAAATGAAATATTTTAGGAAATATGAAAAAGGGCAGAATATTTCCCTTAAAAGGGAGGCAGAAACTCAGCCCTCCCCACCTTTGTCAATGGGTCATTAAGGCCTGAGCCAGTTCATCTGCAACACAAAAGATATGGGCCTCAGGACATGATAGGATTCGCCCTCTACCCATCTCACCACATAATAATAATAATAATAATAATAATAATAATAATAATAATAATAATAACAACAACAACAACAACAACAACAACAACAATGACAACACCAACAACAATAAATAATAATAATAATAATAATAATAATAATAATAATTATTATTATTATTATTATTATTATTATTATTATTATTATTATTATTATTATTATTATTGTAATTTATAATCCGCTCTCTCTCTCCGAAGGGACTCGAGGCGGAGCACAGGGAATTTAAAAATACAAATAAAAACCACAAACATAATACAATATTAAAACAAATTAAACTAAAACCCTGCGCTAAAATCCCATATTAAAACTAAAACTAAGCCCCTAAAAACCCTAAAAACAGTTTAATTACCCCAGGCCGGCCAAGCAGAAGAAGTGTGTTTTTAATTTTTGACGGAAGGAGCGGAGGATTGTTGTTCTAATTTCGGGGGGAAGGTCGTTCCAGAGGGTCGGACCTGCAACAGAGAAGGCCCTTCCCCTGGGCGTCGCCCGCTGGCATAGCCTAGTGGACGGCACCCGGAGAAGTCCCTCTCTGTGGGAGCGAATCGGCCGCAGGGATGTATGGGGCAGGATGCGATCCCGCAGATAGCTAGGTCCCGTTCCATGGAGCGCTTTGAAGATGATGACCAACACCTTGAAACGCACCCGAAAGATGACAGGCAGCCAATGCAGCTCGCGCAGCACCTGGCACCTGGGAAGATTACATCAGCCATCAAGGCTCAACCAAGTCTGGGAGACAGAGAGCCTACGGAGTTAGCTAAGACCCCCGCCCCCTGGGAGTGTGACCACCAATCAGAATACATTTCTTACATAGGAATAGGAAGCTCCAAGGCGGGGCTCAAGAGAGGGTATAAAACTCAGGCTCTTTCAGCACCTGTTCCCTTTTTTTCTTCAAGATCTTCAAGGCATATGATCCCCCCTTTCTCCCCAGGACCCCAAACCACATGGTCCTGTCCCTCATCAATAAACCTTCTTTCCAAGCAACTTCCATGAATCCAGTGTCTTTCTCCCCACTTGGAACTGAACCCAGAGGGACATTTCTTCCAACAATATCTTTGCCTCCATCACACAACAACGGAAAAACATTTTGACTTACTGTATACACTTGTCTGTCATGACTTTGCTTTCCTAGACTTGTGGAATCCACTAGTTTCTTTTGGAGAAGACTACATGGCCACAAGAGATAGATACCTTCTCCAGGTGAGCTATATTTGATGGCAACCCTTTCCTTTGTATTGAAGGAGCGAACTAAGAGTCAATTCCTTCTCAGAGTAAGAGTGGTCAACCTTCAGTGTCAGGCCCTTCCTTAATTCCTCATTCCCCTTCAACTCAGCACTATGGACACTCAAGAGCAAACCATATAAAAGCAGGAGAGCAATTTTCAGTGGGAAGTCTGAAAAGAGAATGTGTTAAACCTTTGGTAGGTTTATGAAACCATCAAGTATTTGAGATACTTTCTTTGTTTCTATTTTTATTATCATTATTGACAAAAAGGGGCTCTTTCAGATCAAAGAAAACATTCTTGCCCCATCCCCCTCCAGGGATCATTTTATGCCAACTTCTGGTTACTAGAAAAGAAAACTCAAAAAGGATGGATGGATGGATGGAAGGAAGGAAGGAAGGAAGGAAGGAAGGATGGAAGGAAGGAAGGAAGGATGGAAGGAAGGAAGGAAGGAAGGATGGATGGAAGGAAGGAAGGAAGGAAGGAAGGAAGGAAGGCTTCTTCTGTTTTAAACTGTTAAGAAAATAGCAGTTTCATATGCTACATATTTTTTTTCCCTTTCTTCTTTCATGAAAATAGTTGTATGGTGGTGTTGTGAAGGTCCACGTAGATCCTCCATCCAGATACAGAGTTGGAAGGGACATTGTAGGCCACCTAGTCCAATGCCCCCCCCAAGCAGACCCTACACCATTTCTGACAGATGGCAGTCCAATTTCTTCTTGAAAACCTCCCGTGCTGTAGCTCCCACAACTTCTGAAGACAAGCTGTTCCATGAGTTGATTACTTGCACTACCAGAAAATTTAACCAGGTTGAATCTCTCCTTGTACAGTTTCCATCAATTATTCCTTGTCTGGCCTTCAGATGCTTTGGAGAATAGCTTGACTCCCTCTTCTTTGTGGCTGCCCCTCAAATATTGGAAGATGGGTATCATGTCTCCCCTGGTCCTTCTCTTCACTAGACTAGCCATGCCCACTTCCTGCAACTGTTCATCGCATGTTTTAACTTCCAGTGCCCTAATCAACTTGGTTGCTCATCTCTGCACTCTTCCTAGTGTCTCAACATCTTTTTATAATGTGGTGGCCAAAACTGGATGCCGTATTCTAGCATCCAACCTCTTGCTCAGGGTGGAAATCCAGATGAAAGCATGAATGACAGCTCACGATCCATTTTCTCCCATTGTGACATTAGAAAACGGATCTCATCATTCCAAAGTAGCTTTGTTTTCTTTTCTTTTTAAATTCAACTGGATTCTCCTTGACTGTCATTTAAATCCATCATTCGGTGCCCTACATTCTAGGATGAAAAGGGAACCAGTTTCGGCTTTGTTTTGCATTATGTTCCATGAAACATTTAACCAGATCATGGAAAAACTTAAATGTCTGGCATTGATGGGATGATCTCCATGCCTCTCTTCCTGGAAAGGTGGTTGTTAGTTGAGAAGTCATGTCCGACCCATAACAACACCATGGAGAGTGTTCCTCCAGGCCTTCCTGTCCTCTATCATCCTCTGGAATCCATTTAAGCTCACGCCGACTGCTTCAGTGACTCCATCCAGCCACCTCCTTCTCTGCCGTCCCCTTCTTCTTTTGCCCTCCATCTTTCCCAGCATGAGGCTCTTCTCCAGTGAGTCCTTTCTTCTCATTAGGTGGCCAAAGTATCTTGAGTTTCCTCTTCAGGATCTGGCCTTCTAAAGAGCAGTCAGGGTTGATCTCCTCTAGGACTGACCAGTTTGATAGCCTTGCAGTCCAAGGGACTCGCAGGAGTCTTCTCCTGCACCAGAGTCCAAAGGCCTCCATTCTTTGGTGCTCAGCCTTCCTTATGGTCCAACTTTCACAGCCATACACTGCAACTGGGAAAACCATAGCCTTGACTCTATGCACTTCCATTGTCAGGTTGATGTCTCTGCATGCTGTCTAGTTTTGCCATCGCTTTCCTCTCCAGGAGCAACCGTCTTTTAATTTCTTGGCTGCAGTTCCCATCTGCGGTGATCTTGGAGCCCAGGAAAATAATATCTTGTCATTCAATTTATATTCGATATAAAATCTATATTCAAAAGAATATTCAAAAGAAAAAGCCATCCTTCCTGCTTGGGAGAAATACAGCCAATGGAGGTGCCTGCTTGTCTACCCTATTATGACATCACAGTTTCCCAGGCAATGTCCTTTTCTGGCATAGTGTGGATTTGGTCAACAAAAAACTTCATTTTCACTTGGAGGATCCAGAAGTTCTTTATACCAAGGAAAAACTGTGGCTACGGGGATCTGGCTTCCCCAATACTCTAAGTGCGAGTTGGGATGATAATTACTACATGGACAGCATTCATATTTTTCCGCAAAGTTTCCAAACGGCCTCTTCCAGCTGGAAAAAATATGGTAAGGACATCTGTTGGTGGTTGATCCTCAGAACAAGTTGGGTTGAACCGGGAGAAGAACGTAAGATGAATCATGAGATCCTCTATTGAATTCTTTCCTTTTCCCTCTCCTCTCCTTTCCTTTAAGGATGATGCTGTCGTCGAACCAGAGATTGTGTCTGTACTGGAGCATTGGCTAAGAAAGGCAAGTGAGAGATGTTGAAATGGCATGTAGCCAATATGGAGGAGATTCCCATCCAGAACAAGGATATGGGTGGGATAGGAGAAGGCTTCTTTTGATCTGGAATAAGTAGATCAAACCCAAGGAGCTTGAATTTCGATGTCTACAAGGACATATCCAACTTGGAATAACTTGCCTCCAGAAGTTGTAAATGCTCCAATACTGGAAGTTTTAAAAAAGAGATTGGCTAATTATTTGTCTGAAGTGGTGTAGGGTTTCCTGCCTAAACAGGGGGTTGGACTAGAAGTCCCCCAAGGTCCCGTCCAACTCTTCTCTTCTCTTCTCTTCTCTTCTCTTCTCTTCTCTTCTCTTCTCTTCTCTTCTCTTCTCTTCTCTTCTCTTCTCTTCTCTTCTCTCCCTTCTCTTCTCTTCTCTTCTCTCTCTTCTCTTCTCTTCTCTTCTCTTCTCTCCCTTCTCTTCTCTTCATTATGTTCTGTTCTGTTCTTAATTCTATTCTATTCTGTTCTTAATTCTCTACTCTACTCTACTCTACTCTACTGTATTTTCCATATTCTATTCTCTATTTATTCCATATTCTATTCTATTCTATTCTATTCTATTCCCAGATTGTTTTCTGGGCAACAATAAGAAAATGGTTGCATTGATGCCTTAGTTTTCTTATTTAAAAAAAAATCTTGGTCTACTTAGCAGAACTGGCTAAAATTAGTTTCACACAGACTATCCTGGTCTTATCCTGATCCTACATAATTCATGGATGATGAGTGTTGATCTACTTGAAGGCTACGAATAACCGAGTTGGAAGGAACTCCACAGGTCTTCTTGCCAACCCCTTGCTCAGGCAGGAGAACTTATCTCATTTCAGACAAATAATTGTCCAATCTCTTCTTAAAAACCTCCAGTGTTAGAGCATCCACAACTTCTGCAGGCAAGTCATTCCACTAAATCTGAAATAGGGGCTGCTAAATTGTTTTTGGAGTGAAGGTAGAATTTAGACTGAGTGGTGTCCAGGAATGTTCTCCAGCAATACAAAGGGATATATGTGGAAGATAAATGCACGTTTGTGCACCCAAGATTCAAGTTTCTGGATTACTGTGATGCACTGTCCATCCTTAATGCTTTCTCTTGATGCGTTCTGTTTCGTTTTATAATAAGATGTGCCTTGTTCTGAAAAACCACTGGCTTATGGGTTTCTTCCCCCATCAATATACAGCTAGTCCTAGACTTATGACTGAAATGGAGCCCACAACTTTGGTAGCCATCATGTGACCCCTACCAAGTTTGCAACATTTGTCTTGTGGTCATGAAGCAAATGCCACAATTGTTGAGAAAACTCATTGTTCTCTATGGGGCACTTTTTTTGAGGGGGGGGGGCAAAAACTGGAAGTAAAGGCTGGTTTCTGGAAAAGGGAAATTATAAATTGCAGTCACGTGATTTGCAAGATGCTGCAAACAGTATTACATGCTGGCTTGTTGCTAAGTTCCCAAAATGTGGTCACATGACCTTAGATGTGTGTTTGCGTGTGGGTGCATGCACACACAAATTTGGAAGTTTGAATCCAGGTCAAACGTCCCTTTTTCATGGTCTGTCATGTTTGAATGGCCACTAAGGGAGAATAACAGAATTGGAAGGGACCTTAGAGGTCTTCTAGTCCAACCCTCTGCTCAAGCAGGAGACCCTATATCATTCTGGACACACCGCTGTCCAGTCTCTTCTTAAATGCCTCCAGTGTTGGGGCACCCACAACTTCGTAAGGCAAGCTGTTCCACTGGCTGATTGCAACAGGTTGTAAGTTGAGGACTTACCTACATTGTTCTTCCTCTGCAGGTTGAAGATGAAGCTGCAAAGATCTTTAGGCAGAAATCAGAAAACCGAACGGGCTATAACAGTGAAAGCAGATCTGATGTCCGAGCGTTTCTTTCGGTTGGCCAAGATGTGGCAGCAGCACGCTCTAAACCGGAAACCTGGGAGAAGTTTGAAGACAGGAGGCCAGGCAAGATGAAAACTTTGGTAGGTCATATGGTAGGATGGATGGTGCCCCCAAAAATCAAACAGTGTCAGAGTTCCAAAGAGCATCCAAAAGTAAATCAGAGTCCAAGGCAAAATATGGCTCAAAGTTCCAATTTATTAAGGGACTCATGTTTGGCACATCTGGGAAAACCCGAATCTGGAAGTTTCCCGGTTTTCCCCACCTGGTTGAAAGTTCAAGATCTTGCCCCCACACCCACAAGTCCATCCCATGGTCCACTCTTCCACTGCCATGCTGGCAGTTCCACCCATCCAGTTCCGGTCAGGTGCAGAGGTGCAAAGACAAAGGATGACCTTGGCTTTCTAGAAAGAATTTTGTTATGGCTACCTATCATCTCACTCTGTACAATGATGATGATGTCATCTACTGTGTCTCCCCGAAAATATGACAGGGTCTTATTTTCTTTTGACCCCTGAAATAATAACTTGGTCTTATTTTCAGGAAGGCTTTATTATTTTTGACATGCAGGAGGCAGCGAGTTTGGTCACCTCATGGCTGCTGCTGTGTTGCAATATTTTCAGGGAGGGGTTATTTTAGCACTCAAAGGACCAATTGGACTTATTATCTGGGGAGGTCTTATTTTCGGGGAAACATGGTAATTAATTAGTGACCTATAACTCTTCTGACACTTAGGATCATCCCAGCATGTCATCAACATTTGAGCACTTGACAACCAACATGTATTGACAACAGTTGTAGCATCTTGGGGGGGGGGGAGTGTCACACAATCATCACTTGTGACCTTCCTAGTTGACACCCACCAAACAAAGTCAATGGGAGAAGCCAGATTCACTTAACGGCCGTCTGGTTGACGTAACAACGGCGGTGACCTCACTTAACAATTGTGACAGAAAAGTTGCAAAATTGGGTGCGACACGCAATCTAGCAAACGCCTTGCTTAGTAGTGGAAATTCTGGTGTCAATTGTGGTCATAAATTGAGGATTACCTGGGTAGAAATTTGGTGTCATGTTTTTGATAATACAATACAATTGATAATACAATAGCAGAGTTGGAAGGGACCTTGTAGGTCTTCTAGTCCAACCCCCTGTGTGGGCAGGAACCCTATACCATTTCAGACAAATGGCTATCTAACATCTTCTTAAATACTTCCAGGGTTGGGGCATTCACAACTTCTGGAGGCAAGCTGTTCCAGAGGTTAATTGTTCTAACTGTCAGGAAATTTCTCCTTAGTTCTAAGTTGCTTCTCTCCTTGATTAGTTTCCACCCATTGCTTCTTGTCCTGCCCTCAGTTGCTTTGGAGAATAGTTTGGCTCCCTCTTCTTTGTGGCACCCTCTGAGATATCGGAACATTGCTATCATGTCTCCCCTGGTCCTTCTCTTCATCAAACTAGACCTACCCAGCTCCTGCAACCGTTCTTCATATGTTTTAGCCTCCAGTCCCCTAATCATCTTGGTTGCTCTTCTCTGCACTCTTTCCAGAGTCTCTGCCTTCGTTCCTTTGGTCCAAGGATCAATCTGAGCTGAAGGGAGTGAACGCCATTGCAGTTCTCAATTTGGGCCAACAGTAGACAGGCATAGGTTGAAACCTTACCTGGAGGCTTCTGTTTAACACAGAGCAAAGCTTGTTTGGATACACGGTTGAACAATCTGTGAAATATGGCTCCCACTTAATGTATTTTTCTCTAAAAATAAATGAGAAGCTTGTTTGCCGAATCGGAATGCTGTGCGTTCAAATATACACACCCACATAAACATAGGTAGGAAGCGTGTACGTTGACATTATATATGCCCATCTACCGTATAATTAGATACCTGGTATGCTAGAGTTAGTATTTTGGAAAATCACTCCTGTGTTGAAGACACACAAGTTTACATCCATATTCAGCTCACAAATTTGCATCTCAGCCCAACCCATTTTAATAATAATAATAATAATAATAATAATTTATTATTTCTATACCGCCCCCTCTCCCCACGGGGACTCGGGGCGGTGCACAGGTAGCATAAAACAATAAATAACAACAACAATAAATAAACAACAAAATTTAAAAACCAATTAAATAAACCCTGTGCTAAAAGCGGGGAGAGTATAAATTAGAAGAAGGGAGATTATTGTTTGTCAACCTGCATCTGGATATCTGCATCAACACCTTCCCTTTTTCTCTCATTGGAATACTCTGGTCACAATGAGAATATGTCTTCTGGACAAAACTCTGCATTGGCGACAAATAGGGCATCTGGCCAGTAAAACACTCAGCTCCATTCAGTGGCCCAGACATCCACCCTGCAAGGAGTGAGGAAGTTGATGCTCTGTATATCTGCATCAACACCTTCCCTTTTTCTCTCCTTGGGATGACCAGAGAGAGATGACCAATTGTTGGATCTGTCTCAGCTTGAACCTCTAAGTAGGAACGGTCCTTAACTCCATTTATCGAGAAAGGAGTGGTTTACTAGCATTACTGTAATTCACTTGATGGCTAGTAAGCCATACCTTTCTCAATAAATGGAGTTAAGGATCATTCTTACGTAGAGGGATGGGACAGCGCAGTGGCTAAGACGCTGAGCTTGTCGATCAGAAAGGTCAGCAGTTCGGCAGTTCGAATCCCTAGCGCCACATAATGAGGTGAGCTCCCGTGACTTGTCCCAGCTTCTTCCAACCTGGCAGTTCGAAAGCATGTAAAAAATGCAAGTAGAAAAATAGGGACCACCTTTGGTGGGAAGGGAACAGCGTTCCGTGCACCTTCGGCATTAAGTCATGCTGGCCACATGACCATGGAGACGTCTTCGGACAGACTCTTTGGCTTTGAAACGGAGATGAGCACTGCCCCCTAGAGTCAGAAATGACTAGTACATATGTGCAAGGGGTACCTTTACCTTTATCTTACTTAGAGGTTCAAATGGAGTCAGGTCTGACACCAATAACCCCTTCCTTCCTTCCTTCCTTCCTTCCTTCCTTCCTTCCTTCCTTCCTTCCTTCCTTCCTTCCTTCCTTTCTTTCTTTCTTTCTTTCTTTCTTTCTTTCTTTCTTTCTTTCTTTCTTTCTTTCTTTGAATTTTATAGGACTTTCCAAGTATGTCTGACATCAAACTTTCCTGCAGTTCTAGCCAAGATCTTCAGGAGGACCGAATGAGAATTCAGTTTATGCGTTGGAGGTAAAACCTAATGCCTATCGCAACTCTTTTGTGACAAGTGAAAAAGATTACTCTGCCCAAAAATACCCTCACCCAATAGAACAAAGTGAACAAAATATAAATGGCATTCCCACTGGCCGATATTTTTGGCCAGCTTTTTTTTTTAATATACCATATTTTTCGGAGTATAAGACACACCAGAGTATAAGACACACCCAGGTTTTGAAGAGGCAATAAAAAAAAAATGTAGGTAGGTAGATAGAGGGATAGAGGGAGAGAAAAAGAGAGAAATACAGTAGGTAGGTAGGGAGAGAGAGAGTGTGTAGTTAGTTAGATAGATAGATAGATAGATAGATAGATAGATAGATAGATAGATAGATATATAGAGAGAGAGAAATACAGTAGGTAGGTAGATAGATAGGTAGGTAGGTAGGTAGGTAGGGAGAGAGGGTGTGTCGGTAGGTAGAGGGATAGAGAAAGAGAGAGAGAGAGAGTGAGAGAGAGTAGATAGATAGGGAGAGAGAGACTAGGTAGATTGGTAGGTAGAGGGATAGAGAGAGAGAAATAGAGTGAGAGAGAAATACAGTAGATAGGTAGGGGGGAGAGAGAAGGTAAGTAGGTATATAGGTAGATGGAGAGGGGGGGAGAGAAATACAGTAGGTAGGTAGGGAGAGAGAGAGAGAGTAGGTAGGTAGGTAGATGTTTCCAGGTGTAATTATCCATGTGCTGGAAAAGGAAATTGCTGACAACCTGTAGCACCTAAATCTTTGTTTCTGCAGGCACAGCACTTGACCAATGTAATTCTCATCAACCACTCTAACTAAACAGCTTTCTGAAAGGAAAAAAAGGTTTTGCACTCTGCAAACCTCCCCAAAACAGCACATTTTTCGTGAAAACGGGCCTGTTATTTTTTTAAAAAAAGGCATGAATAGCCTTAGGGGACTTGCAGAATGCTTCTGTAGGTATTTGGGCAAAAACGAGGATAGAAATTGCCTGTTTTTCACAAAAATGGGTCTTTTTTGTCAAAAGAATTACATGCATAGCCTTATGGAGGCTTATAGAGTGTTGCTTGGGGCTTGGGGGGGGATAAAACGGGCCATTTTTTGCTCATTTCTGCCCTCCCCAGCCCCCAGAAGCTGTCTGAAAGCCTCCATAAAGCTAGGCACAGCCATTTGGGTGAAGGGGCGGGGCTTCAGGAGGCAAACAATGCTGTATTCGGTGTATAAGACGCACCCAGATTTTCAGCCTCTTTTTAGAGAAGAAAAGGTGCATCTTATACTCTGAAAAATATGGTATATAAAAATTATCAGAGTTTGTTGCAGAAATCACATCCGGAAAGCACACATAGATAACTGATTCAGCAGGATTCATTAACTTCTTTATATACATAATAACACATGAATAAATGTACAATACCAACAGCAGATTCTTTCCATGTGGTAGTAGTTACAGGGAAAACAGAGGAGAAATTGGTGTCAGTTCAGAGCTTAAAACAGACAAGGCCAGACTAGTTGTGTTTTAGAGCTGATCATGGAGTTAAGCCATGTCCAGACGCCTTGCTTAAGTTTCTGTTTTCCAAACAAGCCCCATTGGCTGACCTGTTACCATGCCTATTGATTGGCTGACCGTGTTACCATGTCTCTGCCAGTTCATGAATATTCTGACATAAATAAATAAGAATAAATGCGTTTCTGAAAAGATGATGTTATTCAGATTAGGACTTTGAAGATCCTTTTCTTTAAAGAAAGCTTTTTAGAAGGTGAATTTTGGACTTTGGGGACTCTTCTATTGTATAATTATTAAAACAAATATTAAAACCTATTTCAACACACCTTATGTTTTCCAGCCAAACTCAAGTATATTCTGTTACAAGTGACATGAGAAAGGATGCCATGGAGGAGAGGGTGAATAAAGTGAGGAACAGGTAAAACTCGATTAGAATGAAATGGTCAGATTAGGATCAGAATATAGAATAACAGAGTTAGAAGGGACCTTGGAGTTCTTCCCATCCAACCCCCTGCAGGAAACCCTATACAGTAATCCCTCATTTTCCACGGCTTCGTTTTCCGCGGCTTCAGTGCTTCGCGGATTTTTTAAAAATACAAAAAAATATGCATTGGTAGGAGGCAAGCGCCCCCTAGTGGTTGCTTTAAACATGTCCACCAATTCAAGTTTCCTAGCGAATCCTACTTCGCGGTTTTCAATTTTCGCAGAAGGTTGCGGTCCCCATTAACCGCGGAAAACGAGGGATTACTGTACCATTCAGGACAAAAGATTGTCCAACCTCTTAAAAACATCCAGTGATGGAGCAGCCACAACTTTCGGAGGCAACTTCTGTTCCACTGGTTAGTTGTTCTCATTGATAGGGAATTTCTCCTTTATTCAAGGTTGGATCTCTCCTGGATTAGCTTCCACCTGTGACTTCTTACCCCGCCCTCAGCAATAGCAATAACGTTTACGCTTATATACCGCTTCACAGTGCTTTGACAGCTCTCTCTAAGCGGTTTACAGAGTCAGCCTCTTGCCCCCAACAATCCAGGTCCTCATTTGACCGACCTCGGAAGGACGGAAGGCTGAGTCAACCTTGAGCCTGCTGAGATTCGAACTAGAAACTTGCAGGCCGATGGCAGGCAGAAGAAGTAGCAGTACCTCATTCTAACCACTGTGGTGTTCCCAAGAGCCTGAAGCAAACTCCTTGTCTCGACAAAACCCCCTTTCATTTTATTTTTTTTATTGAAAAAGTTTTATACAAACAAATTTTCCCCCTTTACCCCCCATACATATAATATAAATCAAATACATCAAATACTGTACCCCCCTCCTCCCACCCATCATGATATAAGTTTCTCATAAAATAACCATATCCCATTGTCCCCATCTTCTATCCTGAATATACGAGTATATTTCCCCCCTTCCACCCTAACCCTCCCCCACCTCCCGTCCACCCACCCCCCTGACTTCCACTATACACAACTCTAGTAATTCCAAACAGCCCATATATTATTTACTCTGTTCACATTGTACCCCATGCTTATCACTTTATCAATCTACACACTCTTACCTAAAAGCTACATAATACTTCCTAGTCTGGTATTTATTCTGTATATAATCAATCCATTTTACCCATTCCTGTATATAAAACCCCCTTTTATTAATTGACTGTGAATTCTGCTCCTTCCCATCCAGCAAAGTCTTTCAAAAGGGAGGATTTACGGTCACAGACCTTATCTGGCTTGGAGAGCTGCCAGGCCGATATCTGCAAAACTTGGCAAGGAGTCTCGGAGAGTCACAAACTAATTAAGCGAACTAATTGTCTCCTGCAAACTCCACTCCCCTTTTGCTCCTCTTTTATTTCCTCTGGGAGGGGCCATTCATCGTCCCCCTGTGGCTTTCCTCCCAAGTCGACCCCTGTTCTTTAGCTGTTCCCTTCGTCTGGTAACTCTGTGCATGCACACACTGGGAACAGGCCCCAGCTGTTCTTCTGTCTCACTGACGTCTGACACTGACAACAGCTGATAACTGGCATACGGCCCTGGCCCCCTCTCTGCCTCCGACACAGAGCCCTCCTCAGAGCCTTCCCCAGACTCCAGGACTAGCCCAGGTTCCTCCCCAACCCTCCTCACTGTCCGAATCTGCTGGCTGCTGGTGGGCCAAAACAGAAGTAGCCTGCAGTACTGCGTTCTAACCACTGCACCCCTTCAGCTCCTCAGGTGCTTTGGGGAATAGATTGACCGCCCTCTTCTCTGCAACAGTCCCTCCAATATTGTTCAATCTCATTTCACTGCTTAAGCATACAAAGTTTGGGTGCCAATTGCCCTACCGGTGTTTCCTTTTGGTAGGACCTCGGTTCCATGCTAAACTGTACTTCTTTACCTTTCAGCGTCTCCAGAGTGATGTTCCAGGCATGTTCAGACACTGACTTTAACCTATCTGATACTGACCTCCATGTCTCAATATCCACGACTTAGACAATGACCACCAGGTAGGTCATTCATCCATTTGCAGTCTTCTCCCTTGGTTTCCCGGATCCTTTCATGTGTCGCTGTGGGGGGTTCTTCCTTATTGACCATTTCCAATTTTGTTTCCTTTTTTAAATTCCAAAATGCTCCTTTGATGTGGCGGCACTTGAAGGCAGAGAGGTCCGTGGCTGCTTCATCCTTTTCTCTCCCCAGCTGCTCCTCTTCATTTGTGACAAATGCAGATTTCTTGAAATCGTCCGCCGAACAGCATGAATCCTGGGGAGAAAAAACAAACAAACCCCTTAGTTTAATTTACGTTGCCTTAGTTCTTGGGTGTTTGCACATTTTGAACCATGAATAAAAGCTCCTAATGTTAAAAGTGCTTTCCCAAATGTCTCTCTCTCTCTCTCTTTTCCTTTTAAAGATGACAGCAATTAGTTCAAGTGGGTTTTCACGGAAGGGTTTCAAAGAAGAGATGTCAGCCCTGAAGTAATTTTTGTAATTTTTCTCTTGGGCGGTGATGGCGAAGCTTTTCAGCACCAAGTGTCATAAAGGTTGCACAGAAACATCGTGCGCACGGTCATCGGCGCCCCACTCTGAAAAAGCCAATCGTCTGGGTTCTAGTGCTCATGTGCGCCCGATGGTCAGCCGGCTGGTGCACATGCCCAGGCTGGTTTTCGGTACTGCCGCACATGGGAAGGGATCGTGCTCCAGAAAAGCTGGATTTCTAGGGTCTGGTGTGCATGTGCACCTGACAATCAGCGGTGCGGTTCGCATGCACAGGCCAGTGTTTGGCACTGCCTCATGGGTAAAGGGAGCGCACTCTGGAAAAGCTGAACCTCTGGGTTATGGCATGCATGTGCACCAGACAATCTGCTGGCCGGTGTTCATGCGCACAGTGGTTTTTGGCACTGCCATGCATGTCATCATTGCACGGGCATGCATGCCAGAAACCCCAAAGACAAAGAGGCAAGGCCGTGCGTGCCAGGCGACATGACTTCCCGAGAGCATGAAGCAAACTCGTTGTCCCGATAAAACCCCCTTTTGTTAATTGAGTATGAATTCTGCTCATTCTCCTCCAGCAAAGTCTTTCAAGGGAGGCTTGACAGTCACAGACCTTATCTGGCTTGGAGAGCTGCCAGGCCGAGCTCTGCAAAACTTGGCAAGGAGCCTCGGAGAGTCACAAACCAGTGAAGCGAACTAATTGTCTCCTGCAAACTCCACTCCCCTTTCGCTCCTCTTTTATTTCCTCTGGGGGGAAGCATTCATCATCCACCTGTGGCCAAGTCGACCCCTGTTCTTTAGCTGTTCTTTGTCTGGGAACAGGCTCCAGCTGTTCTTCTGTCTCACTGATGCCTGACTCTGAAGGCAGCTGATAACTGGCATACGGCTCTGGCCCCTTCTCTGCCTCCAACACAGAGCCTTCCTCAGAGCCTTCCCCAGACTCCAGGACTGGCCCATGTTCCTCCCCAACCTCCTCACTGTCCAAATCTGCTCCCAGCTCCACTGCTGGTGGGCCACAACACTATGTTCTATGGGTAATTGAGGCTAGCATTCGTCTTGTGTTCTTGAGATATCTAGCAGGTCTTGCACGAAAATCCCACCAGAGGGAGCTCTATGCTCAAGAACCAACAGAGAAAGGCATAACAGTGGCGATGGAGTTGGCCTTAAGAGGTGTCTTGCGTTATAGAATCTCTCTGAGTTTCTCTTCCAGCAAATCCTAATTCTCAATACTGAACCATTGTGTTACTCAGACCCCGCTGGCATTTTGTTTTGAGACAAGATTATTCTATTGTTTGATTATTCTATTTATTTAGATGCTAAATACATATGGTCATACATATGAGTCAGTTGCCAAGGGTGTGAATTTTGATCGTGTGACCACAGGGATGCTTTGTGTGGGTCACAGGGAGAGGGGGGGCAAAAATTCCCACTTGGGCTGTGCTCCAGCCTCCTGGTGCAGGGTTTCGGGTGAAGGCTGGGAGGAAATGCTGCTGGTGGCGAAGAGCCGGAGGGCCTTGCTCCAGTGAGACTTCATTATGGCTTGGAACTGAACCGTCAGGTGCTGGCACCTGGCCTTGCGTTCCCGCAGGTCTTCCCTCTGCTTGGAAAGCCTATGCTCGTAGTCCTCAGTGAGGTGCTTCTGTTGAGCCTCCTTCTCGGCCAGGTCCAATTGGAACGGAGCTGTTTTGCCAACTCTTTCTCATGGTGTCTGCTTAGCTCCAACAAGTGCTTGCTGTTGGGGACCCTACGGAGCCCAGTTGGGCAGGCGAGGAGTGGCTGGGAGGGGAGGGGCGAGTAGAGGCCAGTAAGGCGTCTCTCGACATGAGTGACATCAAGTTGGTCACGCCCACCCAGTCACATGACCACCTAGCCGTGCCCACCCTGCCAGTCATTAGGCAAATGACTGGGTCCGCTTGGAGAAGGGCGGGGTATAAATATAATAAATAAAATAAATAAATAAAATAATAATAATAATAATAATAATAATAATAATATTTAATACTTGTAGACCGCTCCCTCTCCCCATAGGGACTCGGGGCGGTGCACAGGAAGAATAAAAAACAGCAAATATACAAACATTTAAAAACAAATTAAACCGATACCTGTGCTAAAAATCCCCATTAAAACTAAGTTAAACTAAAATAACATTCCCAATTAAATATAATACCCCATAGACAGAGAGACTATCCTAGGCCGGCCAGACAGAAAAGATGTGTTTTTAATTTTAGTCGGAAGGAGCGGAGGTCCGTGGTCGTTCTAATGTCGGGGGGAAGGTCGTTTCAGAGGGCCGGGCCCGCCACAGAGAGAGCCCTTCCCCTCAGCGTCGCCCGCTGACAAAGTCTAGTGGACGGCACCCGGAGAAGTCCCTCTCTGTGGGAGCGAATCGGCCGTGAGGATGTATGAGGCAGGATCCGATCCCGCAGATAGCTAGGTCCCGAGCCATGGAGCGCTTTAAAGATGATGACTAACACCTTGACTAATGGGCCATGGGATTTAAAATTATGAATTTAGTGGTGCCTGAGGTCCGAAAGGTTGGTGACCCCTGGGCTAGATGACCTCCAAGGTCCCTTCCAACTCTGTTAATCTGCCTCTGTAAAACTTAACTACTGCACGCAACACTGACACAACTGGAGGGCTTTTTTTCTTCGAAGGCTCCAAGGCCCGGAGACATTCATTTTCCAGCTTTCTTTTCACTGAATCCTCTCTCAACAATTCCCAACCCCCAACCCTCCTTCTTAATATCATGTGTGATCTCCCTCATCATTCGGGGCAATGTTGTGTGAAGCCACATCATAGTGACGCTTGCTTTTATATATTCTTTTAGTTAGCTGAATCTCTAGGGTTGCCATTAGACAAGAATGAAAACATTAAGCGTGATTAGCAGAAATTTGCAGGAAGATCTTTCTGTGGCATAAAGAGAGAGAGAGAGAAAGATGACGCTTCCTTGCTAGCGTTTGATGACTGAGATGCAGCAGAGGGGCAGGGGTCACAACAGAAGTACACACAAACACACACACACACCGTCTTGCTGCCACATTGCTCGATGGCCGTGTTCTCAGTTACTGCAGAATCCTATTTGCGGCAGCCGGGAGAACAAGACGCGAAGTCATTAACCGCTTCAATAGGAGCCTTGTTCCCTGGGTGATTATGGAATAGGGACATGGAAAGCCATACCTGTTCTCCGGGAAGCCGTCGCCAATACTTTTTCTGCTGAATTAATGAAAAAAATAAAATAAGTGGCCAAGATGTCTCCGCTCAGCCGTGACCGAAGCATTTGCGTAGGTAAATGGGGCTGAAAAGGAACGCTAATCAAGATATTATGGAGAGGTCAAAGGTTCCGCGCGGCGGCTAGCCAAGTATTCTGTGGAATACTGACCAAAGTTCCTGTCAGGATGTCGACTCTGAAGCGAACCTGGCGGGAGCCATCTTGTGCTGCCTCATAGTTGCCATGAAGACTGCGAGGGAGAAGGAGGAGGCGACGGCGGGGAGTAGATAGCCCGACTGCAGTCAAAACAGAAAGTTTTCTTGTAGGAACCAAGGTCATTGAGACAGGTGGTGGTTGAAGGAGGAGAGGAGCCTGACATCCATCTTCATTGGATGGATGAAAAATGAAGGATGACCAGGGCATCATTCGTGTCTTGCTGTGCTCTTAGCATATCACAATGCTTGCAGAAGCCACCTTCATGACCCAACGGCTACTCTCAACCTGGTTTGGCCAGCCTGTTGAACCTGTTGCCCGGGGTGTGGCCGCTGGGCATGCTACAGCTAATAGGAGCCACAGGTGAGAGCTGAGTGACAGGTGGGGACCAAAAGTGGATGAGCTGGCCAAAAATGAACTACCCTAAAAGGACACAACATACCCCTACATAACCCTAACCCTAACCCTAAACCAGAAGTGCTACCCCTCCCTGAATATCCCATACACCCCATAATAACCATAATAATATAATAACAGCAGCAGCATCCAAAAAAGCCAACTTATACAAAATCTCTCTCTCTCTCTCTCTCCCTCCCTCCCTCCCTCCCTCCCTCCCTCCCTCCCTCCCTCTCTCTCTCTCTCTCTCTCTCACACACACACACACACACACACACACAGCAATTACCTTCTTTATTTGCTGGGGGGAGGTCATTACGCACAGTCACTCAAGCACTCGTCACCTCTCGACTCGAGTACTGTAATGCTCTCTACATGGGGCTCCCCTTGAGGTGCACCCGAAAGCTGCAGCTAGTCCAGAACGCAGCCGCGCGGGTGATTACGGGAGCGCCTAGACACTCCCACATAACACCTATCCTGCGCGAGCTGCACTGGCTTCCTGTGGTCTTTCGGGTGCGCTTCAAGGTCTTAACGACCATCTTTAAAGCACTCCATGGCTCGGGGCCTAGTTATATGCGAGACTGCCTCCTGCCCCATACATCCCTAAGACCGATACGCTCCCACAGAGAGGGCCTCCTCAGGGTGCCATCGGCCGGACAATGCCAACTGGCAACACCCAGGGGAAGAGCCTTCTCTGTGGCGGGCCCAGCCCTCTGGAACGACTTACCCCCTGAACTCCGCACCATCTCCGACCTCCGCCTCTTCCGCAAGTGTCTGAAGACACATCTATTCCATCTAGCCGGCCTAGCGTAACCTCCATTACTGACTATTAGACAGTTTTAAACTTGGGACTTTTAATTCGGTTTTTAGCGCAGGGTTTATTTATTAGAATAAGTTTTTTAAATTTTATATATTTTATATATTTTGTATGTATTTTAACATCCCTGTGTGCCGCCCTGGGTCCATTTGGAGAAGGGCGGGGTATAAATTTAATTTAAAAAAAAAATCCTATAAGTGCCATGGGTGGTATGTTGATTCTCTTGGGGGAAACACCAGAGGGAAATTGAGGGCAGCCAATAAACTCAACAGCCAAGAGCTGCTGAGAAGAAGGAAGAAGGAGTCCTGGAAAAGATCAGAAACAGGCAATGGGCTCCATTGTCCATTTCTCCTAGGATTAAAGGCGAACGGAAGCGGAGGGGAAAGCATTGCACTCGAGCTGAAGTGGAACGTAGCAGACGTTCAAAGGTTTGGCAGGGTTGCAGAACCAGGATTACGAGAAGGATTATCCTCTGTTTGCTAAGGCAAGAGAGTGTTTCTCCCCTCCGCTGCATCCTGATTGGCTGGAACAGCCCTTGGCTCTTTCATCCAGTGGCCTCTTCTACCGCCCTGGAAAAACAACAAGCTTTTTCCGAATGGCTCTTCAGTCTTTCAACCCTTATGAAGAGAGCTTGTGGACAGCCCAACTGAGCTTCTTGACGTTCCTTCAAAGCTGTGGCCATGAACTGAGATGAATTCACCTGATGACCACTCTCACCAGTTGTTGGAATGTAATTTCTGGAATTATATTTTTATGCAACAACTATAGTAGTATTCAGCTGGTAGATGACAGAGTTTACAAGTTTGGACCTATAGTATATGTTCTATGTTCTTTTGTTCCACGCTCTAACTGTTTCCTGTTACAGTTAAACAGTTGAGCAGTAAAGCACATGGTGACTGTTCTCTTTGTTTGATCTATGGTGCTATATGAATTTCTAGCAGTAATAGGAAAGAAAGGCTTCCAAGGTCAAGTGATCACCATATTGCTATCATAGAGGATCTTAGCTTCTTCTTAAGATCCTGAAAGAGTGCAAGAAGCCAGAGAAGACACTCATCCTCAAATTAGAATCTTATCAAAGGGCCAAAACTCCTCATCCGAACCCAGCAAGACTGATTATTTGGCATTTGGACAATGCAACTTTGAAAGGGGGCACAACAGTTGATTCTGGACCATCTAATATGTTTTTTTTTAATTTAAATTTCATATAGCATGCTATATAATTCCTGCCTATAAGTGGTTTCTCATCCATCATGACAGTTGAGTGTAATGCCCAAAGCCAGCTAATGGTGTTTTATTCTACAAACTATTAGGAGTGTGGTGGCTCAAAATGTTACAATACTGGGCTGATGAGTGGCCGGCTTGTGTTTGAGACAATCACAATCAGGAAGTTGTGAGTGTTGTGGTCCCCCAGTGGCCAGTGAGGAGGCTGGGGAGGAACATGGACCAGTCCTGGAGGCTGGGGAAGACTCTAATGAGTGCTTGGCAATCAGAGGCAGAGATGGGGTCAAGGCTGTCTGGAAGTTCAGTGAGGCAGAGGAACAGCTGGAGCCTGTTCCCAGTGTGCGTATGCGCGGAGCTGCCAAAAGAAAACAACAGCTAAGAAATCAGGATCGACTTGGGAGTAAAGCCGTAGGTGGACGGTGAATGCCCCCTCCAATAGGAAATAAAAGAGGAGTGAAAGGGGAGGGGGCTTTTGCAGGAAACAATTCGTTCATTTGTTTCAGGAGTGTGAAGATCTGTCCGTGAATCTCAGAGACTCTGTGCCCAGTCTTTCCTTGCACAGCACTGAGTTTGGAAATTATTTACATGGCAGCTTTCCAAGCTAGATAAGGTCTGTGGTCATAAATATTCCTTTGAAAGACTGTCTGCCGGGCCTTTGAGAGGAATTCACATTCGTTTAATAAGAGGGGTTTTGCCAGGACCAGGACTCTGTCTCGTGCTTTTTTGGAGAAGCTTAAATCAGAACAGGGATCCTAGGCAGAGAGAGATATTATATATTTCCTCAAACAAATAAGAGGAAGTACTTTTTCACCCAGAGGATCAGTGGTCTATGGAACTCCCTGCCAGAAGAAGTGGTGACAGCTGTCAGCCTCGACACCTTTAAGAAAGGATGAGAGGAGTTCATGGAGAACAAGGGTATCCATGGCTATCATGATGGAGGCCTAAGGACACCCTCCGGGTTGGAGAGATAGGCAGGATATCTCTCAAGGCCATTTGCAGGGAATCATAAGCAGGTGAAGACATCTGCTTGGGAAAACCCTGAAGCAAATGGGGAGCCACTGTGGGAGACAGAAGGCTGGACTGGATGGGCTGTGGCCTGTTCCAGCAAGGCTATTCTTATGTTCTTATGTTCTGAAAGAAAGAAAGAAAGAAAGAAAGAAAGAAAGAAAGAAAGAAAGAAGGAAGGAAGGAAGGAAGGAAGGAAGGAAGGAAGGAAGGAAAGAAAGAAAGAAAGAAAGAAAGAAAGGATGAAAGGAGTTCATGGAGAACAAGGGCATCAATAGCTATCATTATGGATGCCTAAGGACACCCTCCGGGATAGAGAGATAGGCAGGATATCTCTCAATGCCATTTGCAGGGAATCATAAGCAGGTGAAGACATCTGCTTGGGAAGACCCTGAAGCAAATGGGGAGCCACTGTGGGAGACAGAAGGCTGGACTGGATGGGCTGTGGCCTGTTCCAGCAAGGCTGTTCTTAGGTTCTTATATCTCAGAGTATATCTGCTGAACAAAACTCCATGTTGGCAACAGGAAGGGCATCTGGCCATTATACTCTCTGCTAGCTCCATTCAGTTGCCCAGGCTCCATCCCACAAGGGATTATGGGGTCATTAAAAGCTGATGATGATTATTTTAATGGGCAATTTCATTGGGCCACAAAAGGAGCCCTCCACTGCGCATCCTCCGGGCAATGGCGATGTCACCAGCAAATCCTTTCACCAGGGAAGGATGCTTCCATACTTAATACAATACAATACAATAGCAGAGTTGGAAGGGACCTTGTAGGTCTTCTAGTCCAACCCCCTGCGTGGGCAGGAACCTTATACCATTTCAGACAAATGGCTATCTAACATCTTTTTAAAGGCTTCCAGGGTTGGGGCATTCACAACTTCTGGAGGCAAGCTGTTCCAGAGGTTAATTGTTCTAACTGTCAGGAAATTTCTCCTTAGTTCTAAGTTGCTTCTCTCCTTGATTAGTTTCCACTCATTGCTTCTTGTCCTGCCCCCAGGTGCCTTGGAGAATAGTTTGACTCCCTCTTCTTTGTGGCACCCTCTGAGATATCGGAACACTGCTATCATGTCTCCCCTGGTCCTTCTCTTCATCAAACTAGACATACCCAGCTCCTGCAGCCGTTCTTCATATGTTTTAGTCTCCAGTTCCCTAATCATCTTGGTTGCTCTTCTCTTCACTCTTTCCAGAGTCTCCACATCTTTTCTACATCGTGGCGACCAAAACTGTATGCAGTATTCCAAGTGTGGCCTTACCAAGGCACTATTCAGTGGCATTAACACTTCACGTGATCTAGATTCTATCCCTCTGTTTATGCAGCCTAGAACTGTGTTGGCTTTTTTGGCAGCTGCTGCACACTGCTGGCTCATATTCAAATGGTTGTCCACTAGGATTCTGACATGGAAGGGGGAGCCCCCCCCCCCAATCCTATAAACTTTGGTTAAACTAATCCTGTTTTGGCACGAGGTGTGAGCCCATCCAAAGAAAAACAAAGTTAGATGTCATCAAGTTAGATTATTTTCTAGCTAGCAGACTATCTTCTCCTGGGGGGGGGGGGAATTGTTGCGAAGGTTTTGGAGCAGGAAAGTAGGTAAACTGGAAAGGATTTATTGTGCGTGGCATTTCTTCTCTCAAAAACAAGTCCTTCCCTTCCCTTTCTCTATATACTTAAAAAATGTCAAACCAGGCATCAGAAAATGTCATCGGACTTTCATTATTATAGGCCCCGCTCTTCGGCCAGTTGCCGCTGCCCTTTGTGGTGGTTGCTATTTCGTAGCTTCCCTTGCCTTCTCTTAGTAGGGTGGCTTGTGCTGCTTTAAGGGAAAAACGTGGGGCAGAAACATCTCAATCGAAGGCAGACTAAAGTAAATATTTACAGCCAAGGGATGGAGGGATGGGTGCTTTGGGGAGTTTCGGATTAATCCCTTGTCAAAGGTTTGCCTTTTACTAAAGCTCAGATCCGTGCCGGTTGGCGACACCAGAGGGCGCCATTGTGTAAAGCTGAATGGCTTTTCTGCCAACTGAGCACCTCCCAGAAATGTCTGTTAAGAATTCCTCCAGGCCTCCAGCTTGCTGATAAATAAAGAAAGGGAGACTGGTGTAGATCTATTTCAAGCTATTTTGCTCTCATCAGCTAGCCATACCCTTACTGGGATAGGAACCTGGGCTGTTTTTACATATTAGGCAGCTATATTAACCTCTAAGCCACAGGTTCTCCTCCCTTATCAGCTGAGCCAGGGGAATGATTACCGTATTTATCGGCGTATAACACGCACTTTCCCCCCCTGAAAATAGGAGGCAAATGATGTATGCATGTTATACGCCGATATAATGTTAAGAAGCCATGTTTTTACAGTATTAACAAGTACCGTATATACCATATACACTACCCTTATTTTGCTTCAAAGTTCTTTATTTGAAATTTAAAATTTTTTCCTGAAATTTCCCTTAAAATGAAGGTGCGTGTTATACGCCTGTGCGTGTTATACGCCGATAAATACGGTAATTTTTTTTTCTTTTGCAAGAAGGTTCCCAGTCATTGTTTTCCTCCTCGACCTTGTGTTTGTGCTCATTCTCTTCCTCCTCCTCTCTCTCCTCCTTCTGCTTCGCTCCACAAATCTCACTCCTTTTTAGCTCTGATGGTGTTACCTAGTTAGGGCATGAAAAGTCTGCAAGAAAACGAGCAAGCGCAGACAGTGTCAAATGCTACAAATATGCCCTTCTCTCAAAACTTTCTCTTGCCCGAGTTTCTGCTTCTACTTGTGCAACCAAACCACCACTTAGCAGTGGCTTTCATATCCCAGCTTGGCTTAAGACATTCCATTTTCTAAACTGTGGCCCAAGCAACCTAGAATTTAAAGCTGCATTTACACATGTTGAGCCTGCTTCCCAATGAGGCTTGGAGGTCTTTTCAATCTCTTGCTTCAATCTGAAGGGGAATAGTTTGAAATGCGGGCTTGGTACAGGAAAGGCCATTTCATCAAACTCTCATCAATGTAGTAGGATTGCCAACTGACCTGAAAAGAAATCATGGCAGCCCAAAACCAGTTGCACAAGCCAGCAAATAAAGCATAGGAATAAATGATTGCTTCTTTTCACGACTATCTGAACATCCCAGCTGCTATTAAAGGCACAGCTACAGAGGCAAGATAAGTTAAGAAATCTAGCTTAGTTCAGTGCTTCCCCCCCCCCCCCCCCATGATAACATTAAACTAAGTTTATATATTGCGCAAAACCTTAAGATGTTTTTTTCTGATTTTGGATTTCCTGTTTGGTGCCACCAACGAGCAAACTATGATTTAAGGCTTTGCCTGTTCACCAACCCAGCCAACTGTGTTTTAGAATAGAATAGAATTCTTTATTGGCCAAGTGGACACACGAGGAATTTGTCTTTGGTGCAGAGGCTCTCAGTGTACATAAAGAAAAATAAAATAGAATGCGTTCATCAAGAAGCATAAGATACCACACTTAGTGATAGTCACTAAGCAATCAAATTGTACTAGGAAACAAAAATATATATATAAATTTGAAAGATACACGTAACATGGTTACACTCATACCTGGGAAGAGATAGGCACTAGGAGGGAAGGAAAGAATAATAGCAATACAGTCTTAGTAGGTAATATGACCGTGGTGAGGGAATTGTTCAGCAGAGCGATGGCATAGGGGAAAAACTGTCCTTGTGTCTAGTTGTTCTTGTGCGCAGTGCCTTATAGCATCATTTTGAGGGTAGGAGTTGAAACAATTTACGTCCAGGATGCGAGGGGTCTGTGGATATTTTCATAACCCTCTTTTTGACTCGTGCAGTGTGCAGGTCCTCAATGGAAGGCAGGTTGGCTGTAATTGTTTCTTCTGCAGTTCTAATTATCCTCTGAATTCTGTGTCTGTCCTCTTGGGTTGCAGAGCCAAACCAGACAGTGATGGAAGTGCAGATGACAGATTCAATCATTCCTCTGTAGAACTGTAGAACTGTAGAATTGTTAGTCAACAATCCATCGGCAATGTACACCATGCCTTAAAAGGTAGATGCACTTATTGGCTTATTTGGGGTGGGGTGGTGTGTCAGGAAAGGGAGGGGCCGAATGGAATTTCATGGCGATCCATCTAGGATACAGACTTATTTTACTTTACTTTAGTATTTGATTTACAGTATATTCTACTTTTATTATTTTTAGAAATAAGGTGATGAATATTTTCCCCGCCGCAACAACCCTATGAAATGAATTGGGTTGAGAGAGAGAGGGACTGGCCCAAATCACCCAGCTGGCTTTCATGCCCAAGACTAAGACAAGACTAGAACTCCCAGTCTCCTGGTGATTGGCCCAAAGTCATCCAGCCGACTTTCATTAATATAATAAATTAATATATTTAATTTCTAGACCGCTCCCTCTACCCAAGGGGACTCGGAGCGGTGCACAGGGAAATTAAGACAATAAATATATACAAAACAGTTAAAAACAGATTAAACATTAAGACCCTGCGCTAAAATTCCCCAAAACCAATCACTAAAACCCTAAACCCTATAATACTGTAATAAGAGGCTACCCTAGGCCGGCCAAGCAGAAAAAGTGCGTCTTCAATTTCAGACGGAAGGAACGGAGGTCCGTGGTGGTCCTAATATCGGGGGGGAGGTCGTTCCAGAGGGCAGGGCCCGCCACAGAGAGAGCCCTTCCCCTGGGCGTCGCCCGCTGACAAAGTCTAGTGGACGGCACCCGGAGAAGTCTCTCTCTGTGGGAGCGAATCGGCCGTGAGGAAGTATGGGGCAGAATCCGATCCCGCAGATGTCCTGAAAGACAAGACTAGAACTCCCTGTCTCCTGGTGATTGGCCCAAAGTCACTCAGACAACTTTAACGCTTAAAGTGGGACTAGAACTCACTGTCTCCTTGGCTAAACGTCACCCAGACAACTTCCATGCCTAAAACGGGACTAGAATTCATTGTCTCCAGGCAATTGGCTCAAAGTCACCCAGCTGCCTTCCATGCCTAACGTGGGACTAGAATTCACCATCTCCTGGCAATTGGCTGAAAGTCACCCAGTCAACTTTCATATCTAAGATGGGACTAGAACTCACTGTCTCCTGGTGATTGGCTCAAAGATACCCTACCCCCCCAGCTAGCGTTCATGCCTAAGCCAGGACTAGAACTCCCAGTCTCCCACTTTCTAGCCTAATGCCGTCACCACTAGACCAAACTAGCTTTCTAGATGCCCAACATCTGGCAATAATGAGAATGTTTTAGAACTCCGTTCACGCACTCACCGCTTATTTTAGGGAACAGAGGAAAGATAACAGAGACAACCTCAGCAGGACACCCAACGCTGAAGCCATCAGCTTGCAACTGATATGGCCCCTATTATATTTTTATCAACCCTGCCATCCAATATGCCTTGGTGCTTTGTCTTTGCTTTGCATTTTATCAATATCACCGTCTGATTCTGCCATCCCCTCTCCACGGGTTTATTAATATTGCTTTCTGATCTCAGAGAAGGAACAGGCATTTTATATTCTACGGCCATCAACATCCCTTGCCAAGCTCGGGTGCCATCTTTAATTAAATTTCCTCCTTGGTTCCAGCAAACTTCTCAGATTGCCCCCTCCTCCCTACCCAAGCAAAGTTTCTTGGCTGTTTTTTTTTAAATTCTTCTGCCATTGTCCTCTGCCTGGGTCTAAATGCAAGTAAGGTTCTTTCTGAGAGGGAAAAGGCTCGCTTGGATGAAAAGCAAGATTCCACCCAGCTGGGTAGGTGAGGGTTTTTTCACAGAAAAAAGAAAGAAAGAAAGAAAGAAAGAAAGAAAGGGAGGGAGGGAGGGAGGGGAAGGAGGGAGTGAGGAGGTAAGAAAGAAAGAAAGAAAGAAAGAGAGGGAGGGAGGGAGGGAGGGAGGGAGGAGGGAAGAAAGAAAGAGAAAGAAAGAAAGAAAGAAAGAAAGAAAGAGAGGGAGGGAGGGAGTGAGGAGGGAAGAAAGAAAGAGAAAGAAAGAAAGAAAGAAAGGAAAGAGGGAGGGAGGAAGGGAGGGAGGGAGGAAGGAAAGAAGGAGGAAGGGACTCAGTGAGTGAGTGAGGGATGGAGAGAAGGAGGAAGGATGGAAGAGAAAGAAAGAAAGGAAAGAGGGAGGAAGGGAGGGAGGAAGGAGAAAGGAAAGGAAGAAAAGATGGAGGAAGGGAGTCAGTGAGTGTGTGAGGGATGGAAAAAAGGAGGAAGGAAAAAAGAAAGAGAAAGGAAAGAGGGAGGGAGGGAGGGAAGGAAGGAGGAAGGAATGATGAAAGGAAGAGAAAAAAAGTAAGGAAAGAGGGAGAGAGGGAGGAAGGAGAGGTGAGAGGAGGGAGGGAAGGAAGGAAGGAGGAAGGGAGGGAGGGCTGGAGGGAAGGAATGAAGGGAGGGAAGGAAGAAAGAAAGAAAGAAAGAAAAAAGGGGGGAGAAAGGAATGAAGGAAAGAAGGGGGGAGGAATGAAGCGAGTGGGGAAAGGAAGGGGGAAGGAATGAAGGAAAGAAGGAAGAAAGTGAAAGAAAGAAAATATAGATGTGACAGAGGCCATATCTTTTAAATATCAACGTCCAGCTAAAAAGCAGAAGTCTTTTCGGGGACTGTCAGGATGGTAGGCATGGCAACCGGACTGAAGGATGTAATGAACTTTCCAGGAAATAAAAAGCCCCACCCTCACATGGCCATCTCCAACCTGGCGCCCTCCTGAGGAGGGGGATTTTTAGCCCTCCTCATCCTGACCCACCGGTGTGCGTGTTGAAATCCAACATGCCTTGAGGTGTTGGTGGGGACCAAGCGACAGTTCATCTTTTCCGTTTCTTTCTGGCAAGCTAATTTCAACCTGTCACATCTCAAGGATTCTCTCCTTAGAGTTTCTAGGCCTCATGAAGACATCTCAAGAAAACCAAGACTGAAACTCATTTTTTCTCTCAGCTGGATTTCCTTTGTATCTCTGGCCACCAACACTTTTATTTATTTTAAATCTGCTTCCCCATCCTCCTTATTCTGAAACGAAAGTGATATTCTTTAAATGAAAAAAAAACCACTGTTAAATAAATGGTAAATCAGTCAGACTCTATCCACAGGCCCCACTCTGCCTTCAGTCTGATATAGGATTTACACAAAATCAGACAGATAGATCAATCACAGGAGGCATTTATATAAAATTTAGATAGAGGATATCTCTGGCAAGAGTTGCATTCTCACAATCAAGGTATGCATTATTCACAGCTATGTGCTAATAGCAATAGCACTTATACTTATATACTGAGTCACAGTGCTTTTACAGCCCTCTCTAAGAAGTTTACAGAGTCAGCCTCTTTCCCCCAACAATCTGGGTCCTCATTTTCCCACCTCGGAAGGATGGAAGGCTGAGTCAACCTTGAGTCTGGTGAGATTTGAACTCCTGGCTGTGGGCAGAGTGAGCCTGCAATACTGCATTCTAACCACTGTGAAAGGGAAGGAAGGGAGGGAGGGAGGGAAGGAGGGAGGGAAGGAGGGAGGAAGGAAGAAAAATAGCAATAGCACTTAGATTTATATACTGCTTTACAGTTCTTTTCCAGCCCTCTCTAAGCAGTTTACCTCTTGCCCACAACACTCTGGGTCCTCATTTTACCCACCTTGGAAGGATGGAAGGCTGAATCAACCTTGAGCCTGCTGAGATTCGAACTCCTGGCTGTGGGTAGAGTGAGCCTGCACTACTTCATTCTAACCACTGTGCCACCACGGCGCTGGCTAAGTTTCTACCTTGCACCCCAACTTCTGAGCAAAGCATTATATTTTTCTTCATTACAGGGGCCATTTTCAACAAATTCAGCGCATCCTTCCTTAAATTTTATCTTACGAAGAGAAGTTTTGCCCAGGAGTCACATCAAACCAGTGCATTTTTCTAGAAGTCCCATGTCTTCGAGGAGAAAAATACTCGGTCCGTTCTCCACGTTTTCAGATTTCCGTGAGCGAGAGGAGACAGGCAGCAATTCTTCTCCTGCGACTCAATATATTTTGCCAGCTTTGGAGTTTTAAAATGTTATGTGTATTGATTTATTTAAGATCCTTGTATGCTGCTTTCCTTCAGCTTGAAGTCGTTTTACATGAGAATGGAGCAATATTTAAAATCACATAAAATATAGAAAACTCAATAATTGTGATCTATAGTCAACGAGCTCCGTTTTAAAACAAACATTCAAACCCATAACAAAAGCTGTGGAAAACGGTCTGGCTGGTAGAACGAAAAATCTGGAGAGAAAGAGGGAAGAATTTCTGGGCCAGCTGACCTCACGACTTGACCTACTAGGAATACAAAGTCCTCTCTTGGTTTGTCATCCGTGGAATTGACCCTGCTCTCTTTTCTTATTTGCCTTGACCAAGTTTCTCCTAGCATAGGGGGTCTCCAAACTTGGCAGCTTTTAAGACTTGTGGACTTCAAGTCCCAGAATTCCTCATTTGGTTGAGGAATTCTGGGAGTTGAAATCCACAAGACTTAAAGTTGCCAGGTTTGGAGGCTCCTGGCATCTACAAAGCTTAGTCAAGTCAATACAGTTGACGAGGAAGTCTTCTTTTTGAGGTTCATGATGGGTTATAATGCTGAGGTTCTAAGCAGCAGGAATAGGATTGGCCCAATAAATGGAAACCATTGGCACCAATTGTCTAGTTTGATGAAGAGAAGGACCAGGGGAGACATGATAGCAGTGTTCCGATATCTCAGAGGGTGCCACAAAGAAGAGGGAGTCAAACTATTCTCCAAGGCACCTGGGGGCAGGACAAGAAGCAATAGGTGGAAACTAATCAAGGAGAGAAGCAACTTAGAACTAAGGAGAAATTTCCTGACAGTTAGAACAATTAACCTCTGGAACAGCTTGCCTCCAGAAGTTGTGAATGCCCCAACCCTGGAAGTCCTTAAGAAGATGTTAGATAGCCATTTGTCTGAAATGGTATAAGGTTCCTGCCCACGCAGGGGGTTGGACTAGAAGACCTACAAGGTCCCTTCCAACTCTGCCATTGTATTGTATTGTATTGATTGGCCAGTACATCAAATGTAAACCACTATGGGCTTGAAATACCATGGTGTAGCACATATGAATATCTAGATCAGTGCTAGTAGACTAGGGCAAACAGACAGAGTAACAACAGCCCTAGCCCTTAGACTTACATACCGCTTCACAGGCCTTTCACAGCCCTCTCTAAGCAGTTCGCAGAGTCAGCCTCTTGCCCCCAACAATCTGGGTCCTCATTTCACCCACCTCGAAAGGATGGAAGGTTGTTTCAACCAGTTTCTGGTAGATTTGCGCATTCAGACAAAAATGCCAATAACTAAGATTCTGCTGCTTTTCCTGTACTGTCTAAAAAGGCTTAGACAATCTGTTTTCCTTCCTTCCTGTTCAGAAGAGAGACCTTGGTTTCATCTCCTTAGCTCACTTGTTTCAGCGAGCTGAAATAATCTTGATTAGCTTCGTCTCCCATGCTTTGATAAAGCAAAGGAGAGGTTTTTATAACAAAGTTTAATGAAATAAACCAAAGTTGAGATGAACTAATAGAATGAATTTAGGCTTCATTAGGCAATCAAAAGCTAAGGGAATTAAAGCGAGTGAGAAGGCGCATTTTTCCCCCTTATCAAAACAAATGCCTGCAATTCTTTTTTTCTTTCTTTCTTTTGTAAAGTGTTGACTTTCAGTTTGAGCTCCATTGTCCTGTTAGCTTTTAGAGATCTCTTTAACTGAATAACGGCAATGTAATCCCCTAACAGACACAGGGAATTGGAATGGGACTCAAAGCCCTCTGGTGCAATAATATTAAATGCTTTTTAAAAATTGTTTAAATGGGAAGAGGGCTGAGAAGAGCAACCAACATAATTAGGGAACTGGAAACTAAAACATATGAAGAATGGTTGCAGGAGCTGGGTCTGTCTAGTCCATGGCACGGGACCTAGCTGTCTGCGGGATCGCATTCTGCCCCATACATCCCTGCGGCCGATTCGCTCCCACAGAGAGGGGCTTCTCCGGGTGCCGTCCACTAGGCTGTGCCAGCGGGCGACGCCCAGGGGAAGGGCCTTCTCTGTGGCGGGCCCGACCCTCTGGAACGACCTTCCCCCCGAAATCAGAACAACCACAGACCTTCGCTCCTTCCGACAGCAACTAAAAACACACTTCTTCTACTTGGCTGGCCTAGGGTAATTTAAATTTTTTAAATTGGTTTAGGGGTTTTAGGGATAGTTTTAGTTTTATAGGAGTTTTTAGCGCAGGGCCAGTTTAATTTGTTTTTAATTTTGTATTCTGTCTGTTTTAATTGTTTTTAATTCCCTGTGCCCCGCCTCGATCCCTTCGGGATAGAGAGCGGGTTATAAATAAAATTATTATTATTATTATCATTATCATTATCATTATCATTATCATTATCATTATCATTATCATTATCATTATCATTATCATTATTATTATTATTATTATTATTATTATTATTATTATTATTATTATTATTATTATTATTATTGAAAAGAAGGACTAGGGGAGACACATGGCAAGGGAAGGATACTGCAAAATCCCCATTCCCTCTGGGGCCAGCCAAAGGTGGTACATGTCAGTTCTCTGAACTACTGAAAATTTCCCCTACCGGTTTTCCAGAACCTGTCAGAACCTGCTGAATTTCACTCCTGGTGGAAACTAATCAAGGAGAGAAGCAACTTAGAACTGAGGAGAAATTTCCTGACAGTGAGAACAATTAATCAGTGGAACAGAAATTGCCTCCAGAAGTTGTTAATGCCCCAACACTGGAAGTTTTTAAGAAGAGGTTGGATAACCATTTCTCTGATGTGGTGTAGGGTTTCCTGCCTAAGCAGGGGGGGAAGGGAATTCTTAACTACCACTAAAGATTAAATTAGGTAAACAACAACTTGCTTGAAATTTGAGATATCAATCAATCCTGTCTCTATTTTGGTCCACAACCAGCGTGCAAACAAGAAGAACAAAGCCAAACTAACAGGATCCAACAGCAGCCCCACACAGGAAGCATCAATTTTGATTACTTTCCATGTAGGGCTATGGCGTTCTATTGATACCACTGAACTAAAATTGAGCTAAGAATAACTGAGAAACCAAGACTCAAAATATGATGCTGTGGGAAGCCCTTTCCCCTCTCCAAGAAGAATGAAATATTTTGGGAAATATTAAAAAGGCAGAATACTGAGGAGGCCAGCTTTTAGAGATACAGATTTGGTAATCCTTTCAGAAAGGCTGGGTCAGACAGATACTCCAGATAAGCAGTTAGGCAAGCCAAAAAGGGTTGAGAGGATTAGCTCAGACAAGTAGCTACCATGTTTCCCTGAAAATAAGACAGGGTCTTATTTTCTTATGATCCCCGAAATAAGTGCGTGGCCTTATTTTGGGGGAGGTCTTATTATTTTTGAGGAGCAGGAGCCCCCTTAACCTCAGCCCGCTGCCCGTGGATCAGCTGATCCAGAGAGGGCCAGAAGTTCTGTCTGTTTCTGGCACACTCTTGCCAGCCTTAGTGTCGCTGGGCCTACCACCCTTTTTGCGGCCACTACTAAGAGAAGGGGTGTGGTAGCTAGGGTTTGCGGGAGTGGCCTCCGCGAGGCCGTTCTGCATGGATGGAAGGTGCATGTGGAGCACGTTTCCCCCTTCCTCCTCAGGAAATGACGGAGACTGGCTGTGCATGCATTTAAATATTTTAGGGGAGGGCTTATTTTAGTGCATGCGCTCAAAAGCCCGATTTGGCTTATTATCCAGGGAGGTCTTCTTTTCAGGGAAACAGGTAGGATTTGGATTCCCTCTTTTGTCTATAGAGCCAGCTATTAGTCAGCCACCCCTTCATGACCTTCTAGGAATCTGACAACAGCCCATAGAATATTAAAGGACATGTTTTTGCACAGGAACAGGAAGCTCAAATGCAAAGCCCAAAGAAAGCATAAAAACCCACCCACTCTCAACACCATTTTTGTCAGCTGCACCATAACCACAAATCACGGTGGTTTGGCTTCACCAATAAACCTTTCTTTCCAATCAGCCTCCATGTTGTTTTCAGTGTCTCTTCTCCCAGCGTGGAACTGAGCCAACAATTTTCCTTCCCACAATTACTTTTGGTCGAGTCATTTTTGTTCCACCAAGCTTCATCTTGCTAAGGAACCTCTGACTGGATGCAAAATATCTTTCGCCGGCCGCGAACGCAATGCATGTTTACCCAACAGCTTTTCAAAGTTTTGCCCCCCGTTTTCCTACGTTCAAGGAAATGCCCTTTGTGACTTTTCAACTTGAGGGAAAAACAAACAAGCCAAAACCCCTAGCTAAGTCTTTAAGTAAGGCTTTGGTCTTTTAAATTGACTTTTCTTCCCTAAGCCCTCCAGGGTTTTTGAAGGCTCACCAGTCTTCAATGGAGCTTTCATGAGCCTTTAGTGGCTTAAGACAAAACTAAATTTGCCCTAATCTCTCTTAAAACTCACAAGGCCTTTGCTACCCACCACGTTTGTTCCCTCAAGATTTCTGATTCTGCAGCTGGGCTTGTGCCTGCCTTTTCATACCTAAAATCCACTTTTCAAAACAACAACAACAACAACAACCACCCAGCTTTGGGTGGCGATGCTTGCGGTGGGCAAAATGCGGGAGGGAAAGATGATTGTTTTGTGGCATCTGAGTGCCCTTTCCTACAAAGAATCGATGGGCTGCTTGATTGAATCTGCAAACAGAGCTGGGGAACTTTTCCTGGATTGGAACACTCTTGAGGCAGAAAGTTAAAAAGAAGGATGGATGCTTGTGAGAATTTCCTAGATGGAGAAACATACTGCATTTTTCGGAGTGTAAGACACACCAGAGAATATGATGCACCTTAGTTTTCGGGGAGGAAAATAGGGGAGGAAAATTCTGCTTACCAGGCATTCAGCTGGCTAGCGTCTTCAGTCTGGTCAGCTTCAGCACATACGTTTGTTGGTTTTGAGCGCATGTGTGTGCTTTTTATCCCCTGTTTGGGGATAAAAAACAGCTTCTAAAGAACAGCTGATCGTCGGAGGGAGCAGCAATGAGAAAAGCAGGCAAAGCAGGCAAGATCGCTTCACTCGCTAGCATCTCAATAGGGCTGAAAAACAGCTTCTAAAGAACAGCTGATCGTCGGAGGGAGCAGCAATGAGAAAAGCAGGCAAAGCAGGCAAGATCGCTTCACTCGCTAGCATCTCAATAGGGCTGAAAAACAGCTTCGAAAAAGCTACATTCGGAGTATAAATATGATCTTTATTGTCAGTGTACTTAAATATAATGAAATTGGTTGTAGTATAAGACACACCCAAATTTTCAGCCTCTTTTAAGAGGGAAAAGTGTATCTCATATTTTGAAAAATATGTAGTTTGTTTCATGTTCCTAAGTATATCTCACGTCCCTCTCCATATGCCTTCAGAAAATGTTCTCATTTTGCTTTACTCTCAGAATAAATGGTCGTAAAGATTAACCCTAGGTTTATTTGCTTAGAAATATATTATAGTTTAGGCTTATTTGCTTAGAAATATATATTAGGTCCTTTGGTACTCTCCGAGGTGGGTGCTTTTCTTGAAGACGTTTCATTGCCTAACCAGGTGATATTATCAGTGTGAAGGTTTATATACATGCTAGCCCTACTAGTGTTGGTGGGGCTGTGCTTTTCGGCTTGATTCCTTGATTAAGATATTGCTTTCGGCTTGATTGTTTGTCTAATGTTAGTTCTTGCTTATCTGGGTGTTGGTTGTTGCAGAGGATGCATTCTGGTCTGTTTATTTCCTTCTTAGCTTGATTGTCTCTTTTGAACAGTGGGTAAATGTGGTTTATCTCAATGTGTCTATTAATGGCTGATTTGTCTGAATTGCCAGTGCCAGCTCTGATAAAGTTACCATGTTGGGTCAAAAAACAAATCTCCAAGCAAACAGCCAAGTCAGAAAGCCCTAAGGACTCTGAAGTTCAACCCTGAGCAACAAATATGAATAGAAGAGCTATTAGTACTTAAAATTATGACAGAACTGGCCTTATCATTGGCTGGGGGATTCTGGGAGTTGAAGCCCACAACTGTTTAAAGTTGCCAAAGTTGGACACCCCTATACTAGAGTATTTTCTATTCTATCCTTTTTCTATTTGCTTCACGATCAAATAATTTCAACAAAAACAAGAAACAGGTTACTTAAATGGCCAGAATAGAATCATAATGTCCTATGAAATTGGCAGAGGGTTTAATCTTATACCGCAAGTAAGAGGGGAAAATGCATAACCCAAATCTTATTAATAGAGTGAGAAGTAGCTGGAGGGACAGTAACCACAATGAATTGAGTCTCATCTGATTATAGGAATGGTCTGTTAAATTTAGAAGTAGAAATGATGGTCTTTTGGGAGGGTGGACAATGAATTCTGGCAGTCTGGAAAGACAGAATTTGCAAGATGGGTTGAAGTTAAGCCATCCCGTTCATTATGAATTGCAGTCCATAATGAAGTCGAATTCTGGGGAGGAAGGACCATTATCAATGTGATCTCAAAGAACGAAACCAACAGCTGTTCTAGATGCCTCTTCATGATCTTCCAAAATTTCTTCCTGCTCTAAGTTGTTTTAAGAACACCCCATGGAAGAAAAATAAATAGGAAAGGGGAGAAAATCTATCCCAAGAGGGGGGAAAAAATCTATCCAAAGGCTCCAATTGTTCAATAAAATCCAATCACCTTAAACATTGTTTTATAAATAAACTTATAAATTGTTTCAACTTCTATCCTCAAAACGACACTAATGGACACTGCACATCAGAACAACTAGACAGAAGGACAATGCCTCCCCACATGCCATCACTCTGCTAAACAACTGATTGCCACAACACTGTCAAACTCTTTGCTAAGACTGCATTGCTATTCTTCTTCTCATCCTTCATAGTACCTATATGTTCCCACTTATGACTATAACCATGTTGCTTGTATCTTTACAATTTATATTGTTTTATTGGTTTCCTAGAATGATTTGATTGTTTATTAGTAACCTATGACTATCACTGTGTGCTGTATCTTCTGATTCTTGATGAATGTAGTTCATTCTCCTTATGTACACTGAGAGCATCTGCACCAAAGACTAATTCCTTGTGTGTGTCCAATCACACTTGGCCAATAAAGAATTCTATTCCATTCCATTCCATTCCATTCTAAATTCCTTTCCTTCCACTCCACTCCACTCCAAATTCTATTCTATTCTATTCCATTCCATTCCATTCCATTCTTTATTCTTCATTCCAATATCTATTCTATTCTATTCTATTCTATTCTATTCTATTCTATTCTATTCTATTCTATTCTATTCTATTCCATTCCATTCCATTCCAAATTCCTTTCCTTTCCTTTCCATTCCTTCCATTCCATTCCATTCCAAATTCCATTCTATTCCATTCCATTCCATTCTAAATTCCTTTCCTTTCCATTCCATTCCATTCCAAATTCCATTCCATTCCATTCCATTCCATTCCATTCTAAATTCCTTTCCTTTCCATTCCATTCCATTCCATTCTAAATTCCTTTCCATTCCTTTCCATTCCATTCCATTCCATTCCAAATTCCATTCCATTCCATTCCAAATTCCATTCCATTCCATTCCATTCTAAATTCCTTTCCTTTCCTTTCCATTCCATTCCATTCCATTCCAAATTCCATTCCATTCCATTGCATTCTAAATTCCTTTCCTTTCCTTTCCTTTCCTTTCCATTCCATTCCATTCCATTCCAAATTCCATTCCATTCCATTCCATTTTAATTCCTTTGCATTCCTTCCATTCCATTCCATTCCGTTCCATTCTAAATTCCTTTGCATTCCTTCCATTCCATTCCATTCCAAAATCTGTTCTGTTCTGTTCCGTTCCGTTCTGTTCCATTCCATTCCATTCTAAATTCCTTTCCTTTCCATTCCTTCCATTCCATTCCAAATTCTATTCTATTCTATTCTATTCTATTCTATTCTATTCTATTCTATCTTTTCTATTATTTTCTATGCTATGCCATGCCATTTTCCTAATCCCATTCCTATATCTCCTATTCCGTTCTGTTCTGTTCTGTTCTGTTCCGTTCCGTTTTATTCCGTTCCATTCCATTCTCAGCCCAACCAACCTCACAGGGTTGTTAAAATGGGGAAACTAGGAGGAGGAAGTAGCATTAGATGTGTTCTCAGCCTTGAATTATTTATAAACAGAATAAAGGTGGGATATAAAACAAGCACATCAATAAAATAAACAGCAATGCAAGATAACTGTTGCCCAACATTCTTCTCAACAGCCTAGATTTCTCCTTGCTAGGAGATGTTTGATGGCGAACATCCTTCCAAATATTATATACTTTTCTCTCTCTCTCTCTCTCTTTTGGCCTCCTGGAGATCCTACCCCATTTTCCAGCTCCATGTTTGTTTAGAGAAGTGGGATTGGTAACAAATCATTAAAAACCTTCCCCAGAGACTCCAACCACAGGCCAATGCCAGCATCTGAAGTCAGAGCGATGACTGCTATCAAGTGAGGCTTTTCTTCCCATGGAGAATAAAGCCTATGGAAGTGCAGCTTTTCTGCAGGCAGTTGGGGAAGAAATCAAAGGATATCTTGGCAGAGCGAGGAATATATTTCCTCTCTTTTTGCTCCTAGGAAAATGAGGATGTAACTGTTAAGTAGAGAACTATAGTTCAGAGTCACTGGAGCAGAACATATAAACAAGTCCGATGCCTCAGCAAAGACATCTATGTAGGAGCGAGTCGGGAGGGTGGGTGGGTGGGTGGGCGTTAGTGGCGTTCCTGTTTAATGCATGAGGAAGGGGGCTTGGCGTAATTCACAATTAAGGCACAGCCAACAAGCTTTCATGCTTCCCGTTGCGCTCCCTCAACTTTGCGGTGGCACGTCAACAGCTCCACCAGCTTCCCTAGGACGGCCTGTGGGGAAAGGAAGGATTTGTATATTAGGCAGGAGTTTATGAATTATGCAGCTGCTGTTGGGAAGCCAAACAGGGCTGGCTGGCTGCTGCGACCAGCCAGCCAGTTCCAGACACAGAAAGATGAAAATAAGAAAAGGAAAAGGAAAAGGAAAAAAGAAAAGAAAAGACCGCATCGTATTTATTTGGGTGTCGTATTCATTTGCTGGAAAAACGCACAAGCCCGTGCTTGCGTTCGAGGAGGAATGAGGAGGTGAACTTGAAGACGAGGAGAAATTATCCCCTTCCCTGGCTCTTTGGAAACCTTTCGAAAGAATTGGAGATGTTGGGAGGTCTATGGAAGCAAGGGAGTGCTTAAAAGCATGTGCAGTGCGCGCGCACACACCTAACCGCATGTGACTGAGTGGGTGTGGCCAACCTGACATCGCTCACACCCACTCACATCATTCACGCCAGTGGTGGGTTTCAAATTGTTTTAGAACCTACTCTGTAGGTGTGGCCTATTTTGTGGGCGTGGCTTGGCAGTCATGTGACAGGGTGGGAGTGGCCACCTTTTAAAATGTGGTGAAACTCATCTCACAACGCTCTTGCTTAGCAACCAAAATTTTGGACTCAATTGTGATGATAAATTCTTTCTTTCTTTCTTTCTTTCTTTCTTTCTTTCTTTCTTTCTTTCTTTCTTTCTTTCTTTCTTTCTTTCTTTCTTTCTTTCTTTCTTTCTTTCTTTCCTTCCTTCCTTCCTTCCTCCCTTTCCTTCCTTCCTTCCTTCCTCCCTTCCCTTCCCTTTCCTTTCCTTTCCATTCCTTTCCTTCCCATTGGATCACTGGCAGCGGCGGGCCAAATTTACTTTCAGGTACGCCGGTGGAACCCCCTCTCACCGGTTCTCTAAAATTCACCAACCGGCTCTTGCGAGTAGGTGCGAGCCTGCAGAAACCCACCACTGATTCACGCCCACATCCACTCAGTCACATGCCCCCCTCCACCAAGCCACACCCACAGGAAACAGTAGGCCGACCTGGTCCGAACCAGTAGGAACCTATCTCTGATGGAAAGTAACCAAGAAGAGAAGCCACATAGAACTAGGGAGACAGGCTCATTTTTGCCCTCCCCGAGCCCCTGTGCACACCCTGCATTTACCTGCACCAAAAATGGGCCACATGGGGACTCCTGGGAGGAAAGGGGAGGAGTGGGAAAAGCCAGCCAGGAGTGAGGTTTGGGGATTCTTCAAGCTGCATAGAATCTTAGCTAGAGGTTCTTCTGAACCCCTGCAACCCCCCAGCAGCTCACCCCTGGTCTTATCTCTGAATCAGAGGTGGTATTCAGCAGGTTCTGACCAGTTCTGGAGAACCGGTAGAGGAAATTTTGAGTAGTTCGGAGAACCGGTAAATACCACCTCTGGCTGGCCGCGCCCCCATCTATACTCTGCCTCCTGAGCCCCAGCTGATCGGGAGGGAATGGAGATTTTGCAGTATCCTTCCCCTGCCACACCCACCAAGCCATGCCATGCCCACCAAGCCCCACCCACAGAATTGATAGTCAAAAAATTTGAATCCCACCACTGACACAAATACACGTATCCTCTCTGAACTGGCATTCGGGGGAACAATATTCCAAGAAAAAAAATGGCTTAATAGAATATTTGTAGCTCAGGGTTAACACCAGATCAACAATCAAGAAGTAAACAACATTTCAATCAAGGAATTATCAGCTCAGAGGAACAAACAATGAACAACAGCTGATCAAGGAGTCAACCAGAACATTCCCACCAACATTGACAGAAAAGTCATTTAGATATAAACAGAGTGTAAATCCCACGCCCTTCTAGGACTGATGATGTTACCTAGTTGGATCATGAAACATCTGTAAGAGAAAGTGAAGCTCAGAGAGCATCAAAGACTCCACAGTCGTCCTCCTTGCACTGATGATGTTATCTAGGTTGGTTAATGAAACACCCACAAGAAAACAACCAAGCTGAGATAGCACCAAAGACCCCACAATTTTCCTCCTCCTCTTCCCTCCCTCCCTCCCTCCCTCCCTCCCTCCCTCCCTCCCTCCCTCCCTCCCTCCCTCCCTCCCAGCAAGCCCCACTCCCTTCTAGCACTGATGATGTTACCTACTTTGGTCATGAAATTTCTGAAAGAAAACACAAAGCTCAGAGTTCACTAAGGACCACAAAGTTTGAATTGAACAGCCAGAAGTTAATCTTTGGTCTTCTAACATGATTAGGAGCTAAGAGCCATCGAGTGATATTACAAGAGGTAAGAAGAATGACTCAGGTCTACTCAAAAGAGGAATGTCTTCTCCCAGCCTCCAGTTAATCAGATTAACAGAGTTGGAAGGGACCTTGCAGGTCATCTAGTTCAACCCCCTACCCAAGCAGGAGACTCTACATCTGCCTCTACCTAGGATCGAACTCACAACCTCCTGCTTGGGAGGTGAGAGCTCCACCTCTAGGCCACAGCAGGAGATGATTGGTGGAATTCCTGCCACAGAATGTAGAGATGGTCCTCAGTTTGGATGGTTTTAAGAGAAGAAGAATGGTAAGAATGCCCAGGAGCCCGGATGGCCATTCAACATCACCCAAAGCTACCGTTAGGTTTACAGAATCATTGTTGACAAACAAATAAATGCACGACTAGGAACCATGGAGAGGTTTTGGTCAGATCCAGCAATGCTGTTATAGTCTGAACGTTTACAGCTTTGCTTTGATCTCCTGGGGATTGAAACATGAAACCATCAGGCAGTTAGTTTCTCTCTGTCTCTCTCACTTTCTCATTCTCTTCTTCTCTCTCCCTCCCTCTCCCTCTCATTCTCTCTCTCTCTCTCTCATTTTCTCTCTCTCATTCTCTCTCTCTCTCTGTCATTCTCTCTCATTCCCTCTCTCTCTCATTCCCCCCTCTCATTCTCTCTCATTCTCTCTCTCCCTCTCTCATTCTCTCTCTCATTCTCTCTTTCTCGTTCTCTTTCTCTCTCTTTCTCTCATTCTCTCTCCCTCCATCTCTCTCCCCCTCTCTCATTCCCTCCCTCCCTCCCATTCTCTCTCTCATTCTCTCCCTCTCTCCTCCCTCCCCCATTCTCTCTCTTTTGTTCTTTCTCTCTCTCTCCTTCCCTCTCTCCCTCCCTCTCTCTCATTATCTCTCCCTCTCTCCTTTTAATATACTTTAGAGTTTTTCCTCTCTCATCACCCAAAGCTGGGCAGCAACCAGCTCCAGCCCCTTCCATCGGCAGGGCATCCGATCCTCTTGGCCAGCATGTAGCTCAAGCTTGAAAAGCAATCTCAGCCTTCCTTCTTCCTTTCTAGCCACCCTGCTTGGGCAATCTGGCAACAGATGGCTGCAGAACAGCTGGCCCTGGGAAAGGCCTTCCTGGGGTCGGAAGGTCCAGCTGCGAGCCGGCTGGCTTCTCCCAGGCTCATCTGTTCTCCTGCACAGCTGGAGTCGAAGGCTGACGAGGCTGGAAATTTTAAAGCACAATTTGCTTCTCTGGGCCAAGGGGGATTCCTAAGGAGGAAAATCTATTTTTTTTTTTTTTTGGTCAGGCAGCATCTATCTTGTGGGATCCCTGATATATGGGGTTTCAGGAGAGAGAGGAGAAAAATGAGGGAAACTTTTGCTGATGGAGAAACCATCTCTCTCATTCTCTCTCTCATTCTCTCATACTTTCTCATGCTCTGTCATTCTCTTTCTCACTCTCTCTCTCATTTTCTCTCTGATTTTCTCTCTTATTCTGACTCTCTTTCTCATTCTCTCTCTCATTCTTTCTCTCACTCTCATTTTCTCTCTCATCCTCTCATTTTCTCTCTCATTCTGTTTCTCACTCTCTCTCATTCTCTCTCGTTCTCATTTTATCCCTCATTCCGTCTCTCACTCTCTTTTTCACTCTCATTCTCTCTCATTCCCTCTCATTCTCATTCTCTCATTCTCTCTCATTCTCTCATATTCTCTCTCATTCTCTCGTATTCTCTCTCATTCTGTCTCACTTTCTTTCTTACTCTCTTTCTCTCATTCTCTCATTCTCTCTCATTTTCTCTCTCATTCTCTCTCTCATTCTGTCTTTCACTCTCTCACTCTCTCGCTCATTCTCTCTCTCATTTTCTCATTTTCTCTCTCATTCCGTCTCTCACTCTCTTTTTCACTCTCATTCTCTCTCATTCTCATTCTCTCATTCTCTTATATTCTCTCTCATTCTGTCTCACTTTCTTTCTTACTCTCTCTCTCTCATTCTCTCATTCTCTCTCATTTTCTCTCTCATTCTCTCTCTCATTCTGTCTTTCACTCTCTCACTCTCTCGCTCATTCTCTCTCTCATTTTCTCATTTTCTCTCTCATTCCGTTCTCACTCTCTTTTTCACTCTCATTCTCTCTCATTCTCATTCTCCCATTCTCTTTCATTCATATTCTCTCTCATTCTGTCTCACTTTCTTTTTTACTCTCTCTCTCTCATTCTCTCATTCTCTCTCATTTTCTCTCTCATTCTCTCTCTCATTCTGACATTCACTCTCTCACTCTCTCGCTCATTCTCTCTCTCATTTTCTCATTTTCTCTCTCATTCCGTTCTCACTCTCTTTTTCACTCTCATTCTCTCTCATTCTCATTCTCCCATTCTCTTTCATTCATATTCTCTCTCATTCTGTCTCACTTTCTTTCTTACTCTCTCTCTCTCATTCTCTCATTCTCTCTCATTTTCTCTCTCATTCTCTCTCTCATTCTGTCTTTCACTCTTTCACTCTCTCGCTCATTCTCTCGCTCATTTTCTCATTTACTCTCTCATTCTGTCTCTTTTAAAGGTAAATTTTTTAAAAAGTTTTTGCACTCTGCAGGCCTCCCAAACCCTCTGCACGCCTCACTTTTTGTGAAAAATGGTGCATGCAGAGAGTTTGAGAGGCCAGCACAGTGCTCCTGGGGGATGGATGTGTGTGCAAAAACGAGCAAAAAATGGCCCATTTTTTGCCAAAAACAAAAGGGCTTGCATAGTTGTTAGCAGGCTTTTAGAGTGCTCCTGGGGCTGAGAGGTCGGGTGGGGAAGGCAGTGGTGAAATTCAATTTTTTTTTTACTACCTGTTCTGTGGGCGTTGCATGGTGGGCGTGGCTTGGTGGGTGTGACAAGGAAGGATACTGCAAAATCTCCATTCCCTCCCCACTCTGGGGCCAGCCAGAGGTGGCATTTGCCGGTTCTTCAAACTACTCAAAATATCCGCTACTGGTTCTCTGAACTACTCAACATTTCCACTACTGGTTCTCTGAACTACTCAATATTTCCACTACCGGTTCTCTGAACTACTCAACATTTCCACTACCGGGTCTCTGAACTACTCAACATTTCCACTACCGGTTCTCTGAACTACTCAAAATTTCCACTACTGGTTCTCTGAACTACTCAACATTTTCACTACCGGTTCTCTGAACTACTCAAAATTTCCACTACCGGTTCTCTGAACTACTCAAAATTTCCACTACCGGTTCTCTGAACTACTCAAAATTTCCACTACCGGTTCTCTGAACTACTCAATATTTCCACTACTGGTTCTCTGAACTACTCAACATTTCCACTACTGGTTCTCCAGAACCTGCTGGATTTCAGCCCTGCTGGAAGGAAGAGGCTTGTGACACATCGAGAACATGCCACCATCAGAGCGCTGGTTCCGTTTGAGCAAAAAACGCTTTGGCTGCTATCTGGGGTACCATCATCCTGCCTTTCTAATTGCTCTCGGGGACGAGAGAAGCAGACGGGAGCGGGGGGGGGACGGGGACCATAGTAACTCTTTTCAGCTTGCTAGCCACGGCTGGGTGTGCACAGCGGCGGAACGGGCCGTTGACGAGAAATTGTCATGCCTGCTTGTCGAAATGAACGAGGTGGCTGTCGCTGTTCTCAGTTAGCAGATGTTTGATCCACTGGAGAATTTCACAGACAAGAGCCGAGACTGGAATGAAAGCAGAGAAACGGCTGGCATTGGCAGAGAACCCGAGTCTTGTGAAAAGATTCTCTTTGTCGGCCTCAAAAGATCCTAAAGTTGGCGATAAGAGACTTGATGGTGTAGAAAGTTAGCATCCACCCCCTCCTACGGCGTTTCCTCAACAATAAGACAAGGTCTTATTTTCTTTTGACACCCCGCTCCAAAAAATAAGCACTTGGCCTTATTTTGGTGGAGGTCTTATTATTTTTGAGGAGCAGGAGGTGGCGAGCGTGGTCACCTCATGGTTGCTGCTGTGTTGCAATATTTTTGGGGAGGGCTTATTTTAGTGCATGTGTTCAAAAGCCAGATTGGGCTTATTATCCAGGGAGGTCTTATTTACAGGGAAATGGGGTAGAAGACTGAAATATTTTAGGAAATATTAAAAAGGCAGAATATTGTATTTCCCCTAAAAGAGAAATAGAAATCGTAAGGGAGACCGAAACTCAGAGCTTCATCTCCCTGCGCCCCATCAGGAGATATCTGGTGCCCATTGAGAAGGCCTGTGTCAGCCTATCTCCCAGACAATTAGAGTTCTAAGGTGATGGGATTAAGACATGACCTTCCAGGACATTATAAAATTATCTAGCAGAAGGGTTCACTGCATTGCAAAATCACCTGGGTTCATAGCATCAGCCCAAGGTTCAACCTTGTGCTTCAAGGTTTTGACGACCATCTTCAAAGTGCTCCATGGCTCGGGACTTAGTTATATGCGAGACCGTCTCCTGCCCCATACATCCCTCAGACCGATACGCTCCCACAGAGAGGGCCTTCTTAGGGTGCCATCGGCCGGACAATGCCGACTGGCGACACCCAGGGGAAGGGCCTTCTCTGTGGCGGGCTCAGCCCTTTGGAACGACCTACCCCCAGAACTTCGTACCATCACCGACCTCCGCCTCTTCCGCCAGTGTCTAAAAACACACCTGTTTCATCAACCCGGCCTAACATAACCTCCGCTGGGACTAGTTTAGATAGTTTTATTTCGGGGATTTTAATTGATTTTTAGCACAGGACAGGCATTTAATAGGTTTTTAAATTTTGTATTACGATTTTGTATGTATTTTAAATTCCTGTGTGCCGCCCTGGGTCCTTTTGGAGAAGGGCGGGATATAAATCTAATAAATACGTAAATAAATAAATAAACCAAATGCAGCTCAGACAAACATGACTCCACGTGGGTGTCTGACAGCAACTAATAGAATACATGCTCTTGCCACAGGAACAGGAAGCTCAAGTTCAAAGCCCAAGAGAGGGCATAAATGCCTCTCACTCTCCACTCCATGTGTTCAGTTGCAGCAGGACCATGTGCTTGGTGGTTCTGGTTTGCCATTAAATCATCTTTCCAATCAGTCTCCGTGTTTCCAGTGTCTTTCTACCCACTTGGTATTGAACCAGATGGACATGTCTCCCAACAATGGAATCAGGGGAAGGGGTAAACTTCTTTGCAAGCTTTAGCTCGGAGGACTGATTGCATCCCCTTTTGGCAAGGTGTTATGGAAGCAGCTTTGCTAGATTTTAAGAAATGGGGACCGTTCTCTCCCCCCTCCATTCTGTAGGTTTATTCTGTCCTGCCTTGTAACGTAGCTCCCGTGTTCTGATTTCAGGCGAAGAGCTTGTGAAATTGGTAGCAGAATCCAGTGATGGGCACTTGGCAGCTTTCTAATTTACCTCTGAAAATGTGGTGATCTCGGGGGTTTGTGTAAACGTTGCAAAGAAAGAGCCACTCATTTAGATGAAAATGATGTTTGTGGGTGGGTTTTACGGAGGCACAATCTGCTTCAGCGTGGCACAGAATAAAAGAACAGGAAGGTGATTCTCTGCCTGATCAGATCAAGGAGGCTTATTTTGCAAGGTACAAAGATACGCACGCTGGGCCAATGGCCTTCTTTCTGCTGTTGTTAGTTGCAAAGTCATGTCCAACCCATCGCAACGACATGGACAACGTTCCTCCAGGCCTTCCTGTCCTCTACTGTCCTCTGGAGTCCATTTAATCTCACACCTAGGCTGAGCTTGTCAATCAGACAGGTCGGCAGTTCGGTGGTTTGAATCCCTAGCACCGTGTAATGGAGTGAGCTCCCGTTACTTGCCCTAGTTTCGGCCAACCTAGCAGTTTGAAAAAGCATATAAAAATGTTGGGGTCATGTCTTGGGAATTCCCATCCCCCCTTGCATTACCCTAGAAGCCTATTTTCTTATCAATAACAACAAAATAATAATTATTAGGAGTAGCAACTTTTTGAACACCATTGGCATTGACAAAATCACCATCAGTTAATTGCAAAATGCAGCTTTACCTGGAACAGTTGAAATTCTGTGATGAGACCTTTAACTCCATCGAACAACCCCAACTGGTTATCCCAAGTCCTAGGAAAAGGCTTGATAGCCGGCTTAAAATACCAAATCTAAACGAAGCATCTGGCTGACTGCGCAACCAACCATAACAATAATATAACAATAACCTCAGATTCTGTCCTTTCATGATGTTAAAACTAAGTAGATAGTAATCTAAACTATTATTATCTCTCATATCTCCTACCCATCCATCCATCCAATCTTCTATCTCTAATCTTCTGTCTTCATCTCCAATTTCCTGTCTCTGTCTGTCTGTCTCTTCTATCTCCAATCTTCTGTCTGTTTATTTTCTCTCTCTCTCTCATCTCTGTCCCTCTCTGTCTTTCTATTGTCTATTAACTACCTACCTACCTACCTACCTACCTACCTACCTACCTACCTACCTATTTATTTATCTATCTTTCTTTATCTAATCAATTCATCCATCCATCCATCCATCCATTCATCCATCCAACAACCTACCCACCCATCTATCCATTCAATCTTCTATCCCCAGTCTTCTTCTTTTTCACCAATTTCCTCTCCGTCTGTCTGTCTCACCCATCTCCAATCTCCTGCCTGTCTGTCTATTCTCTCTCTCTCTCTCTCATCTATTTATCTGTCTGACTGTCTATTATCAATCTCTATATCCATCCATCCATCCCATCCATCCATCCATCCATCCATCCATCCATCCATCTATCATCCATCTATCTCTATCACCTATCCATCCATCCTTCATCACCGAACCCAGGGAAGATATATTTCATGCATTAATATGAACAACCCTCCCAATTCAAAAGCCAAATCATCATGAGAAGAATTCGGGGATCACTATAGATGTTTGTGGCTATTATTTAACCACATTGTCAGTTCCCTGTTTCCAGTCTTGGGCTCGGAGAGGCTAGTGCTGCCCCAGCTCCTTCAGGCTTTTTCCGTGGAAAGGCATCCAACTTTGCAGAAGTATCAGGGAAAGCAAGACGAGAAACCATTGAGGCTCCATTTCAGCGATAGAGATATGAAGGTAAACAGCATCTCTGCATGTCTTGGAGTTTCCTCCTTCCTGGCGTTTACTTTCTCCCAGTAGAGAGAAAGGTTAGCTGAGATCATACAACCAGTCGGATGCCCAGACTCCAATTCCTTGGGGCTAATTACGAAACAACATTAGATAAAAGTCAACATATGTTGTAAAAAGCTCCATGCTTCATTGCCTGACAGTTTGTAACAATGTGCTCTTGTAGCAGCTGTCAAGCAGTAATGCTGGAAAATGAGTAATATGCTGATTTATGGATATCGGCTCTGCCCTTGCGCTCAAATCAGCTCCTGCAAGACGATAGCTGCCCCTTTCAGCTTTGCAGGGTGGAGGGTGGGAGGGGCTTCGAAGGGGCTTTTATGTTGTCGGTTTTTAATGCGGTGCAACGCCTGGAGTCCCCCTGTGTGAGGCGAGCAGCGATATAAATCTACTTACTATGAATAAATAAATAAGAGAGACAGTTTGAACTGAGGGTCAAGGTGTTGGCCTAGAAATCAGGAGACGGTGAATTCTAGTCCTACTTTAGCCATGAAAGCAAGCTGTGTGACTTTGGGCCAATCACCAGGAGACGGTGAGTTCTAGTCCCACCTTAGGCATGGAAGCCAACTGGGTGACTTTGGGCCAATCATCAGGAGACTGTGAGTTCTAGTTGTGCCTTAGGCATGAAAACCAGCTGGAGGACTGTGGGCCAATTACCAAGAGACTGTGACTTCTAGTTCCATTTAGCCATGAAAACTAGCCGGGTGTCTGAGGATCAATCGCCAGGAGATTGTGAGTTCTAGTCCCGCATTAGTCATGAAAACAAGCTGGGTGATTTCCATCCCCCTTTTCTTTCCTTTTGGACTTTAAACATCCTTGTGGCATTGCTTCTACTCACACATAAACACTTTGCTAAACTACCAAGACAAGGATTACAACCGAAATCATCCCAACTGCACCCAAATAGAACAAGCAACCTATGTGCCCAATGGCTAGTTTGCCACTCAAAAGTAAAGCACATACCTTCCACCCCCAAAATTCAAAGAATGGAAAACTGTGATTGCCATCAAGAGAAGGAAATTAGAATATTTAGGACACGTGACACATTAAGAAGAACAAAAGTCAATTATTTTAATTAACTTTGCAAGAAAAAGGGGGATGCAGCGGCTCAGTGGCTACGACGCTGAGCTTGTTGACCAGAAAGCTTGGCAGTTCAGTGGTTCAAATCCCTAGCACTGCGTAACGGAATGAGCTCCCGTTATGTGTCCCAGCTTCTGCCAACTTAGCAGTTCGAAAGCATGTAAAGATGTAGTAGAAAAATAGGGACGACCTTTGGTGGGAAGGGAACAGTGTTCTATGCGCCATCGGCATTTAGTCATGCTGGCCACATGACCATGGAGACATCTTCGGACAGTGCTGGCTCTTTGGCTTTGAAACAGAGATGAACACTACCCCCTAGAGTCAGGAACGACTAGCACATATTTGCGAGAGGAACTTTTATACCTTTACCTTGTAAATCCTCACATTCTTGCATTGTTGCAGCAAGAGACCGCATCTGCCTGTCTCGATGCAGTTGGGAATCTTCATTTATTAGCGCGCGAAGGGGGGCTCTTGCAGCTTGTTCCCTGAAAAAGTTTCATATTCAGCTCGTTTTTGCCTTTGCTTCCAGATTGAAAGAGACACAGCCTCACCATTTTTTAACGTGCTATTTTTAAAACCAGCCTTCTCTCTGCTGCACAGGCTGCTATAGGTTACTGAACTAAAATTTACCTAACCCATATGCTGCCGAGAGAGAAAGAAGAGAACGCTTAATTGGCATTTGAGGGGGAGGGGGAGGGAATCTAAACTTACTCGCATCCTTTTGCCATTTAGTGCTTCTATTTTTATTTTTAAGCCTCGCGTCGTCGGGGAAGCAACTTTTTAACGGAGTTTGTCGGTGCAAACGATTTCAACTCAACGGGAAGGGGAGGTCTCTTGAGTTGAGCTTGGCCCCCTGTCCCCAAAGATGCTCCCCACCCCACCCCAAAAGGCAAATGGGCTTCCTTGGTTCTTTTCCTTTCCACTTCACAATCAAGAAGCGTCTTCAATTCTTCAATTGTAGTTGCATTTATTAGTTTGTCAAATATGTGCAAGATAGCAGTTATAAATAAAACCCTGGAAAGGAACAAAAGAAATGAATTCAGAGAAATGGAGACAGTAAGACAGGGATGGTAGGCACGCTGGTGTGCTTATGCATGGCCCCTTTATGGACCTCTTAGGAATGGGGTGAGGTCTGTGGTGGACAGTTTAAGGTTGGAGCTGTGAGGATTAGAGGAAGTAACCATATCCTCTCCTCTTCTGGATCCGCTCCTCTCCGGCATCTTCTCTTCTCCTCTCCCACATCCTCTTCCCTCCCTCATCCACTCCTCTCCCACATCCTCTCCTCTCCTCTTCAGTCCTCTCCTGCATCCTCTCCCCTCCTCTCTCCTTTCCACCTTTTGGAATAAAACTAGACACCGCAGGACGGGCCAGGTTGACGCCTTTGAAGGCCGAAAGGAAAATGAAGAGAGCACAAGCCACATTAATGCTGCAACACAGTTAAAAGTTTGGAGGACAACTGAATAGCCACAGCAGATTAATTGAGTTTACCAAACGAAAATCCAGAGGAGTGGGGACGGGGAGGAAGCCCGTGCATTTGACAGTCGAATGGATGCAGTGTTTACAAACTTGCTTTAAGGGCCACAATAAACCAAAGACATTCTCCAATCCAGGGGAGTTTCATGGAAGCACATTTGAAAATGGCCCAACAATTCACAATGAACTTCTCCACTGCGTGCTTATTGTTGCAACAGGTGCCATTAAGGAACAGATAACAAAAATAGAATTTATAGCCTTGGGAATGTTGTCACTGGAAAAACAAATGATACAGCACATGAATGATTTTAATAAAAAGAAAGTGGAAATTTGCCCATTAGATGAATGCTGAGCGACCTATCTGTATAAATGAAGATTGAGTTGCTGGGAGGTTTAGGAGCAACTATAAGGGGAAGTGGGAAGCTGAAGCAGGCTCGCAATTTTGAACTTTTTTTTCTCTTTTAACAACCCTGTAATCCTTTGCATCAGTGTGAAGTTGGGGCAATTGAATGGAGCTGAGAGTTTACTGGCCAGATGCCCTTCCTGACACCTATGCAGGGTTCACAGCAGATATTTTCTCTTGGCGCCCAGAGAGAGAAATATTTGCCGCCACCTAGGATCAAACTCACAGCCTCCTGATTTTGAGTCAAGAACATTAACACTCCGCTCACTCAAATCTTCAAAACTTAGACGTACACCACATTTACACAATACAATACGAACAGGAGCTTCCTGTTCTTTCTAATAGCAATTGTCAACCGATGCCACTCACCTTATATTATTTCCCCTTCTATTATATTTCATTTGGGTTTCACCATTCTTAGCCCTCTTATTATACTCATAACTACTGTTTTTTAAGTTTTGCTGTATTCCTTCATTGGTTCTTGTTTCTTTCCTCCATTAATTAAAAAAAAAAAAGAAATATGGGAACCAGGGTTTAATATTGAAAAATAGTATCCATCTCGCATTTCGGGACATTAGAAGTCCTTTACAGTTCCAGTTTCATGAACCAGGAGAAATGTACTCTAAAAATAGGTGAATTGGGGCAGTGGACTCAAGTGATAAAGAGTGTTGGAGGTGTCCTACATTCATACGGATTGTTACACTATTAGCTGCTGAATCTTTAAGAGTTTCTCATTATCCAAAAGTCTGTGAACTGCCACAGAGAAAGCATCAGTGTTAAAGTGAGAAACGTCTAGATCGGCCCCACCAACTTTAAATTTCAGCGGCCAACACAGCTCTTAAAATGGGTTATACAGTAGGGAGAGGGGGGGAAGCCCCTCCCCACAAGGCAGTGTATGTTTTAGGAGATGGTACATTTTTATAATCGTGCAATAAGGCCAAGCATTCAAATGTATTTTAGTCCTGCTCTATGGTTTTCCTTCCAAAGAGGATCCTGGTTGCACGAAGAATAGCCCTCCGGAGGCTGGAAACAGCCCATTGTCCAACTTTTGGTGGGCCTGGTAAGTCCATTTTTTTGCCCCCACCAAAAGACAAAGGGAAGAAGGCCATTGGGTCAGAAAAAAGAATAAAATGAAAGAATTCCTGGAGAATGTTGGGCATTTGGGCACACTGAGCTGGTCTTCACAATAGTTGAGTTAAAGTTGAAAATAATAATCCCAGTCACCTTCAATTGTTAACCCAATGATTTTTGGAGTGTTTTTTTTTTAAAGATATATATCTTTGAAAGCTTGGAATAAACCTAAACAATGGATTGATTGAACCTTCAAGTTATTCCGCCCCCCCCCCCCGGAGCCCCACCCAATAGATATTAGAAAAAAGGAAAGGAAAGACAAAAACAGAAGATATTCAAGTTGGGAGATGATTCATCTGTGATTTGTTTTGATAACAATGATGGTGATAATAAACGTTTGTCAATCCCTTGGCTGTCTTCCTTTTCTTAGTAAAGGAACATAATAACCTTTCCATATACATATTCATTATTTACTAACTTGATTCCACAAATTCAGTTAACTTGGTTGTCTTTGTCAGATTTTCCTTTTAATGTTGAAGTTCTATGTAAATATTTAATCACATTGGTTTATCGTGTTCTATTGTATTAGTTTCTCAACATCGCTTCTCAATTCCCCAACTCAGAATATTCTATTCCTGGCTACATTCTCTTCTCCTTTTCAATCTTCATGGCAGTTTTCCACTGGTAAATTTTTTCTATTTGTTTACTGGGAATTTTGTCTGAAAATAGCTCTTAAGTCTGAAGAGAAGACTTTAGGGCCCTAGTACTTTCTGATCATCCTAGCATTTAAGGGGACAAACCACATGGGATCTGAATCTGATAGGAGACATTGGTGTAACTCTCTTCATGTGCTATCTAGCGTTGGCTCTTCTATTCCAAACCAAAGGCATCAAAATTGCCTGCTACAATGTTTTCTCCAGCTTCAACTTCAAGAATAGACGGGCAGACAATAGATAGAAACTCAAGGTCAACCGCTCCAAACTCGATTGAAGAAAATACGACTTCAGCAACAGAGTGGTCAACGCCTGGAATGCTCTCCTTGACTCCGTTGCTACATCCTCAAACCCTCCACAGCTTCAACCTTAAACTGTCCAGCATGGACCTCACCCCATTCCTAAGACGTCCGTAAACAATGATCGCAGATTCTTCACGAAGTTTATGTCCTGTAACGGTGGCACCATCATTATCTCTTGGGAATATACAAGGGGCAACTGCAAGAATGGAAATGAAGAAGCGGAGAGCACCACCCCTACCAGTAATTCCATTCTTTTCTGTTGGGAAAGCTGAGAGAGAAGAACAACAAAAATGCCAAGTGCGATTCCTCAAAGTTCATTGCAACAAGAAATAAAAAAAGAAAAAGAGACATGCTCCTCTTCCACCAACTCCTAAAATGCCAAACAGATTTGAAGAAATGGATAATAAAAGACAAAGTACAAGTGATCCTTTTCAACTGTCATTTGTCGGCCATTTTGTTTCAACTGTCATTTGTCGGCCTTTTTGTTTGCCTGGAGAGATTCCTGTTGTGGCTGTCACTGCTGTCTGTATTCCACCTGGTGCAGGTGTTGGCACAGCGCTCAAACCAATTTCATTGTAATTTTATTACAATAGTATTACAATGACAATAAAGATGATGATGATGATTATTATTATTGGGGGCGTACATAATCGCACTAGCATGCCATCCCTGTCCTACTGCCCCCATTTATCTGTATTTACTTCCTTTGTTCATGTTTATGTCCATTCTTATACCTGTTGTCTTGTACATGTTTGACAAACTAATAAATGAATAAATATAATAAATGTGCTCCATTGCTTGAAAGACCCTCTGTAAGTATACAAGTGGACACAACTAGACAGCCCTCCTGCCGGCTGCTTCGATTGTTGATTTTGGCAGTCTGTCTACTGCAGTTATAATTCAGTTGCCTAACAATATGCCACCTGTTCCCGCAAGTGTGGAATTAAAATTAGTCAACAGATACATATTCTTCCTGGTAAAGCACTCCTTCCTGTCGATGAAACCAGGTTAATGGAATCCACAGTTATAAAGTGAGGGTGAGACCTGCCATGAGATGTCCAGACAAAGTGGAGTCTTTATTCGTGGCTTGGGCTATTAATCTCACCTCGCCTCTGTTCACTTCGGTTCTCTGTTTTCAGAATAATCTGCACGCGGTGGCCTTGATTAGTGTGTGTGTGTGTGTGTGTGTGTGTGTGTGTGTGTACGCACACGCGAATGTATAGAGTGCCACACGATCCTTCCCTAACCTTTATCTTTTGTTTGTTTGTCTGCAAACTTCAAGTCTGTTGATCGAACCATCTAATTGTGACTAATGATGTTTCATCAACAATGCTCATACTCTAAAAGATTGAATTCACAGAGTGAAGAAACCATTCAGAGCGGTGGTGGGATTCAAATTTTTTTTTACTACCGGTTCTGTAGGAATGGTATGGCTTGGTGGGCATAGCAGTGGAAGGGTACTGTAAAATCCCCATTCCCACCCACTCCAGAGGAAGGATACTGTAAAATCTTCATTGCCTCCCGATCAGCTGCGACTCGGGAGGCAGAGAATAGATGAGGGCGGGGCTAACCAGAGGTGGTATTTATCAGTTCTCTGAACTACTCAAAATTTCTGCTACCGGTTCTCCAGAACTGGTCAGAACCTGCTGAATACCACCTCTGATTCAGAGATAAGACCAGGGGTGAGCTGCTGGGGGGTTGCAGGGGTTCAGAAGAACCTCTAGCTAAGATTTTATGCAGCTTGGAGAACCCCCAAATCCTACTCCTGGCTGGCTCCTCCTACCCCTCCCCTTTCCTCCCAGGAGTCCCCATGTGGCCCATTTTTGGTGTAGGTAAATGCAGGATGTGCACAGAGGCTCGGGGAGGGCAAAAATGAGCCTGTCTCCCTAGTTCTATGTGGCTTCTCTTCTTGGTTACTTTCCATCAGAGGTGGGTTCCTACTGGTTCGGACCAGGTCAGCCTACTGTTTCCTGTGGGTGGGGCTTGGTGGGGGGGCATGTGACTGAGTGGATGTGGGTGTGAATGATGTGAGTGGGTGTGAGTGACGTCAAGTTGGCCACACCCACTCAGTCACATGCCCCCCAATCTTGCCACACCCACTGAACTGGTGGTGAAAATTTTTGAAACCCACCACTGGTTTCCATCCATAGTTTCTTGTCTTACTTTTGGGTGCTTTGTAAAATAGTTTGACTCCCTCGTCTTCATAAGAAGCCCTCAGATATTGGAATGTGGCTATCATTGAGTTCTTGCTAGCCAGGCTCAATTTGTCTCGCTTTGGGCACCTTATCTGAAGAAGGTTCTAATGCTTGGAGAAGTTGGAAGGAAAGAGAAGACAAGTTGATTTCATTACGGTGGCAATGGCTGCACTGTTGGAAGATCTAATGTGCAGTTTGCAAGGACTAGATTTGAATGAGAAGAAAGAACACTAGGTTTGCACACTTGAGGTGAATAAACACCCCAGTGAAGATGGACTTCTGCTCTTATTTTTCAGAATTTCTCTATTTCTTAGAGCAGGGGTGTCAAACTCAATTTCATTCAGGGCTGCATCAGGGTTGTATTTGACCTTGGCAGAGGCTTGGGGCATGGCCAGCTTGATGTCACTCATGTCAGAGGCACTGTTAGCAAAAATGGGCTCCCAAGCTCCGTTTTTGGCTGCAACAGCTTCTTGCAAAACTCTGCCAGCGAAAATGGATCTTGGGAGGGCTTCCTCTGACCCTCGTGAGCTCCATTTTTGCTGGCAAAGGTACTGCAGGCTCGTCCATTGCTATTTCCAGGGTGATCCAGATCTAAGCACCCAGCAGGTCATATCCAGCCCCTGGGCCTTGAGTGTGACACCCCTGCCTTAGTGGAATGTAAACCAAATAATATAGCCAATGAATCTGCTCCCAAATGTAAAATATCCTAGGTGTCTAAGAACCAAGGGTGAAATCAACTTCCCTTTGCTACCAGTTCGCAAACGTGAGCGCGCATGTGCCACCCCCGTGCATGCACAGGGCCTTCTGTGCATGCACAGAGGTTCAAAAACGGACATGATGATGTCCTGGCGGGTGAGCAGAGCCTGCTACAGAGCGTGCCTGAACGGTAAGTAGAACGGGGGCGGGGAATCCGCTGTGTCACGTGATTTAGATTAGCTAGAAAGCAGGAGATCCTGTTTTCTAGCCAATATAAATGGCACGTCACATCTAATCATTGGGGATACCGGTTCGACTTGAACCAGTAGCATTTTTAAACTACCGGTTCGGGCGAACCGTTAGCTTTTTTAACTAGTCCAAACAGGTAGCATTTCACCTCTAGTCGTAGCCCTTCTTTTTTTTTTTTAACTTCTACATCGCTTTTTGTGTTGCCCCGAGAATTCATCGTGTGTACACACTGCACAAAGTCACCCATAACCAACAGAGAGAACGTTGAAGATCCCCCCCACTGCCTCGGCCGCCTTATTTTCCTTTCCAATTTTCTCTTTCAAATGCCCTTCCACGATTTAAACCGAGGCTCGCGAGACAGCCGAAATCAAATCACCACTTCAATTTGGGGGCCTCCATTCTTATAAAAGCCGCTTTGACAGAAATCTAAATAGTGTTCCAGCATCAATGTTCCCAATCAAATCTCTGCTCTAATCAATTCATTGTCAATTATGCCCTTCCCCAAAGCTATACTTAAACCTTAATGATCTCTTTATTTCTAGTTATTAAGGTCTCGCCAGGGACATTTGCTGTGCAAACACCTTGCAGTTCATTTCTATTTTGTATTTTTCTGGCCCCAGAGTAGCAGGGGCTTTGTGTCTGATGCCCTTTTATTGTTTCTGCCATTACCATATTTTATCAGCTCTTCCAAAAAGGCTCAGTTGTTTTCTTCTCTCTGACCAGTAGCTAATGTAGCATTTTCTGGATATTTTACTTAAAAAGAAAGAAAAGAGAGGCGGCTTCGAATAGGGTAATGAATCATTTAGCTGGTCTGTTGCTAAGGCAGGTCAATTCTTATCAGCGAAGTGTAGGCTGATGGCCGGTGTCCCTCTTTTGTTCTGAAGAATTACCATCCTTCTGACATTTGACAATAGCCAAACTTGACAATGGCCTCACGTGCCGTGCATGAAACAAGCAAAGGGTTCGTAGGCAAAACAAAAGACTTTCCATTTTTCAAAATAAAAATCCGCCGTCTACCCCTCTCCAAAATAGAGATGTTCCAAGCTCTGTTGAAGAAAAGCAGATTGCTCGCTGCTGATGTGCCATAGGATTTGGGGAACATAGGAACACAAGAACAATCTTGTTTGTCAAATCAAATCAAATCAGATCAAATTTTATTTGTATACCGCTCCCTCTCCCCGAAGGGACTCGGGGCGGTGCACAGGGGATTATAAAACATACAAACATAAAACAATATAAATATCTAAAATCAGATTAAACTACTGTGTCTTCTACTTTCAGATCAGGGGTGAAATTCAGCAGGTTCTGACAGGTTCTGGAGAACCTATAGCGGAAATTTTGAGTAGTTTGGAGAACCGGCAAATGCCACCTCTGGCTGGCCCCAGAGTGGGGAGGGAATGGAGATGTTGTAGTATCCTCCCCCTGCCATGCCCACCAAGCCATACTTTTATTTTAGTATAAAAATTTGCATTTCACCACTGCTTCAGATGAATAGGGACATGGTGACTCAGTGGCTAAGATGCTGAGCTTGTTGATCAGAAACGTCAGCAGTTCGGTGGTTCGAATCCCTAGCGCCGTGTAATGGAGTGAGCTCCTATTATTTGTCCCAGCTTCTGCCAACCTAGCAGTTCGAAAGCATGTAAAAAGGCAAGTAGAAAAATAGGAATCATCTTTGGTGGGAAGGGAACAGCGTTCTGTGCACCTTCATCATTTAGTCATGCCGGCCACATGACCACGGAGACGTCTTCGGACAGCGCTAGCTCTTTGGCTTTGAAACGGGGATGAGCACCGCCCCCTAGAGGTCGGGAATGCTTAGCACATATGTGTGAGGGGAACCTTACTTTCAGATCAGAGGTGGGTTTCTGCCGGTTCGCCCCAAATTGGGTGAACCGGAAGTGGTGGTGGCGGGAGGCTCTAGCCACTCGCCTGGACACTCCTGCATATGCGCAGAAGCATCATGAGAGCTCATGAGTGTGCATGCGTGCACGGACGAACCAGTAGTAACATAAATTGAAACCCATCCCTGATTCTGGTGCATTTATTTTCATGGCTCATCCTTCCTTACCTTCTGCCAGCTCACAAAATCTAGTTCTGCAGCCCCATCCCATATTAAGCCCCTGCCTCCCATGACTCATTTGTGGGAACGCGGCTAACGTTTGAGGGGAAAAGTTGTGAGCGAGCAAATCGCCTTCCCTTTTTTTTATGAAAAGAGGGAAGTTTTCCTCAATTAGCCAGCAGATTTCAGCCTGGCTAAAACATCCCTTTTTGCAAAAGAATTAAGTCCTCGGCATTCTGTCAATTATGTTCTCCCGAATCTGGCGCTGTAATTAAATGCCAGCTGACAGTAAATATCAAACTGCTTGCGAGCTGTTGTGAAGTATAGACAAGTGGATTCTCTGTGATTGCTTTGGGTAATCTGCTCTTTAAACTTTAAGGCCAATTAAACGCACAAAGGCGATGGCCGAGCCAGTTCCTCCTTGAACAAGAGTGTCAAGTGGAAATGAACCCACAGTTGTGCAATTCCCTCGGGTGGCGGGGGAACTTCTTAGCAAAAGCAACAAAATCCTTCTCTTTGCCTGTTTCCCTTCTGACTTTATTCCCCTGCCTCTTAAGGTTCTCTCTTCCCCCACCCCCCGCCAGGCCAAAGTTTTTATTTTTATTTTGTTTTACAAACATATCAGTGTGAGAAGAGTGTGGCACCTGACTGCCTTACAATTTAGTACAAATAAAATAATATTCTTCGTATTTACTACAGTTCAGTCTTACGTCGTTTTGATAATAGTAGCATATTGTTAGATTATAATCTTACATTTGATTATTCAATATTTCGATATGTTATTTTTGTGCCAATCACCATATTCTATATGTCACTCTTTCGCTACAAATAAAAGATTATTAATCATATTTGTGGCGTTTAAGAGACGTATATCGTTCTAATAGTAATACACATATTTATGAAGTTATAATCTTCCATTGTTTAAGTATTTGATTTAATTATTATTAAGAGGTTTTTAAGAGACCTTAAGGGATGCGGCTGCTCAGTGGCTAAGATGCTGAGTTTGTTGATCAGAAAGGTGGGCAGTTCGGTGGTTCAAATCCCTAGCGCCACATAACAGAGTGAGCTCCCGTTACTTGTCCCAGCTTCTGCCAACCTAGCAGTTCGAAAGCACATGAAAAATGCAAGTAGAAAAATGGCTATCACTTTTGGTGGGAAGGAAACAGCTTTCCGTGTGCCTTCGGCATTTCGTCATGCTGGCCACATGACCACAGAGACGTCTTCGGACAGCACTGGCTCTTCGGCTTTGAAACGGAGATGAGCACCGCCCCCTAGAGATGGGAACAACTAGCTGGGTGTTTGTATTCAAAACGAAAAGTTTTTTTGTGGGAACCAAGGGCATTCCAACAGGGGGCTGGGGAGAGGAGGAGTAATCAAGCAACTGGCCAGGACATCTGTTGGACAATATGACCATGACTTGGGGAGAAAGGGGAACTTTTACCTTTTTAATCAGGTGAAAACCATGGGAACTTTCAGAGTCGGCTTTCACTGGTTGTGCCAACATGATGTATCCTATAAACTGTCCTTCGAGGAATCTATCTGCCTCGGAGTTCTGCTTTCTATGGGTGCATTCCAGTGGTGGGTTCCGGATCCCATCACAACCAGTATGCTGCGATGGGGCTGTGCATCCACCACATGCACGTGCGCTGTGCATGCATGTGCACCGGCCGCCCTGCGATGCGCCAGCTGCTTGGTGGAGCATCGCACAAGCACTGTATGCTGCGTGCGTGTGCACAAATGACCCAGTTGGGTCAAATACAGGTAAGGAGGGCAGGTGGGTAGGCCCTTCACAGTGCCTGCTGCTCCCAGGGGCTTCCTGGCTGAAACCCACCACTGGTGCATTCCTTGGAACGCTGGCACCTTGACTCAAAGAATCCTGATGGAGCGATACAGTTTTGTGCGACCCGCCTCTAAGCATCCTGGATTTCTCCGCTCTAAAATTAGTCTTCTCCAAGCATCTGACTCTCTTTTGGACTGAGCTTGATAAATCCCTTTCCAAATCAGCGTTGAGCTGAAGTCATTTTGATGCTTTGCTCGATTATGAATAGGCGGCTAGTTGCCTCTGACGGGGTCCCTGAGCAAGCTGAAAGCACTTGCACGGCTCTAAGGGTGAAGTCTGCCGTGCAAAGCTGGCCATTATGAAGCAGCAGTAGGGATATAATTGTTCTGCTTGAAGCCTGCCACCAGCTTTGCTGCATGGCTTCTGGGCTACATATCAGGGTCGGATGAGACAGTTGAGGAGAGCACATCTTTCTCCTTCTGTCCTAGCAACTTTTTACAGAGGCACAGTTGAAAGCATTTTTAGAAACTGCATCACTGTTTGGCAGCTGTGCCTCAGATAGAAAGTCCATACAGAGAGAAGTAAGGACAGCCGAGAAGTTTATAGGAAGCTGACTTCCTGTTATTCTGGATGCTGCTTGTAAGCGCTGTGTGTTTAGTGCTCAAAGCACTGTAAGAGACCCCCACCTATCCATGTCATTGTCTTTTTTTGTTGCTGCCCTCTGGAAGGAGGTTCTGTAACACCTTTGCGCCATATGCCATCCATCAGGTAAACTGGCAAGGTTCATTTTTCTCACAATGTACATGTATACATCCAAATTATGCGTTGTTTCTTTGTGTCATATTATATATATGGATATATGCATAATTTTGTATTTATCTGTCTGTCTGTCAGTCTATCTGTCTATCTACATATATTTATGTAGAGTATATTGGAGGTGGTGACCCTTTGAGAACTGCGTGCAATGAAGTTTCATTGTAATCTATGCTGATTATTGTACATTTAAAGTGACAACAAAGTTATTCTAAGTTCTAAGTCTCAGTCTTCTGTCTGGTTGATCCTTCCTTCCCCAGCTATCTTACAATGCCAATAGTTAAGATTCTGCCCTGAGTGTTGAGTTCAACAACTGCTCCCCACTAAATCATACCAGAGTACTTGCGCCTACTATTTTGGTATCCTCCATGACAGGGGTGAAGTGTTACCAGTTCCAACCTGATAGTAAAAAATGCGATCGGTTTGGGGAAAAAACGGTAGTTCCAATGATCAGCTGTGCGACAATCAGTTGGGCCGCACAATTTATATTCGCTAGAAAACAGGAAATTCTGCTTTCTAGCGAATCTAAATTGCACAACACAGCTGCCCTACTTACCTCACTGTTCTACTAACCTTTGCAGACTCAGAAAAGGCTTCTTAATCCTCCTTTTTCAGCATTGCATGGTAGCGCCTGCAGTGCACCTGCGCGCGAAGTGCACATGAAGCGAACTGGTATCAGACTTCAGAGCATTTCACTCCTGTTCCACGTATTTAGTGGAGGGTTTTGTTTTTGCTTTGTGTTGGCCGTCTGCTGGCAAACAGGCCCCTCTATTTACAAACCAGGGTGTGCGTGTGTGTGTGTGTGTTTTACCTGCTTTGAATTTTGCCGTTGCTGTCGCTCATTGAGCGATCTAAATCAAGATGTAGTCGCTGGTTCTCATTCAGCTCCATCTGCTCCGTTTTCAGTAGCCAACAGAACTCTCCAGATGCCAGGCCTTTCGAAAGCCCAAATGGCATCGTTTCTGCCCAGGAGAATGTGTGAAGGGGAACTTTAGCAATTGCAGGCAAAACGTCCTTCGTACAATTCCGAAAGGAGGTGTGAGCGTGCCCAGGAATCATGGAATCAAGCGACGCAAAGGGGTGTGATGAAAAGGCCACGGTAAATTGGCTAGTTGATATTCCAGAGAGTATCGGCATTTAGCTACAAGCCCGATTTCCACAAAGGGCCAAAGGTTAGAGATGAGGTTTATGCATCTAATTAGTGATCATTGTTAGGTTATTGTATAGGTTAGGGGCAAGAAAGACCCTTGGGCTGTTTTCAATTCCTCCGAAGAGGAAGGGCAAAAAATGGGCAAAGATCAAGGGTGAAAATCAGCTGGCGCCAGCATGCGCATGCACACTGGAGCTGACCGAGCAATGCCTCACGTGTCCTCAGAAATGGCTCTGCATGCCACCTGTGGCACACTTGCCATAGATTCACCATCATGGGTCCATTCACGAAGAATGTATGTTATGAAATCAAATGTCACAATGGATGTTTGGGAAAATGCACATCTCTGGGTCTCTGGTTTTCTATCGTTTGCTTTTTTTCCAGAGCCAAACGCCGGTAGGAGATGGTTGGACGTGGAGACCAGCAAAGCATTCCACGGACAGAATAGATGGTTTCGGTCATAGGAAATACAGCCACAAGTTCTGGGAATGGCGCTGGTTCCATTGCCACCCATTCTGCGCAAGGTTGAAGAGGCTTCCTCTGCTTCAACGGAGCCCCGAGTCTCTTCGAAGCCCCCTACAGAAGCCCAGCACTGAAATTTGAATAATGTATTCTGTTTCAAGGCTGAGAACTTCAGCATTCCATCTGTGACAAGTTCTGGAATAATTACAACTGAAGATTGCTTGGTCCCTCTGCCAGGAGGAGAGAGAGAAAAAAAAGAAGAAGAAGCGAGCAAAACAAGAATTGGAATGCCAGCAATTACAATTAGGGAGATCTTCTGCCTGAATACATTTTTTTTCTGAAGATTGGAAGATGAAGAAAACAGGGAAGCAGGACTGTCTGTCGTAGGGAGATGCAGAAGGGACAGCAAAACGACTCCAAAGGAGACGCTACTGAAACAAGATGGCTTTCCCCTCCTCCATTTGACTTCAGGTGTGAGAATGAATGGACGATTGTCACCCATCTAACCTGGGACTTTTGCAGTTAGTTGTAGACTTTGTCTACACCGTTATAACTTGATTAATTGTATGGATCGGTGATAGCGAACCTTTTCGGCAGTGAGTGCCAAAAAGGGAGCGTGTGCATATGTGTGCACTTCATGTGCGTGGACGCATACATCTGGGCCACAGCCTGGAAGAGGAGCTTCCCAGGGCACGTGCATGCACCCTAAAACGAACTCCCAGTTTCCGACACACGCATCCGCATCAGCCAGCTAATCTTCTGGATTTTTGGCATGCATTTGCATGTGATGATTAGCTGGCCGGCGTGCATGCTGATGCAGGAAAATGGAAGGCCAACATGAATGCCAGCTGATCATTGTATGAACATGCGCACCAGAAAAACGAGAGAGGAACTGGGTGACGCCGTGCACGCCAGGCGACATGGCTCCGCGTGCCACTTCAGGCATGCGTGCCATAGGTTTGCCATCACGGGTATAGATCAACTTATAATTGCCTGACCTTCCACATCAATTTACAAAGAGTTGTAACAAAAAAATATCAGCCATCGGGCAAGTCCTGAGCTGTGGGACCTGAATTGTGGCTGTTATAGATCTGTTGGTTGAACCATTGTAGTTTCTTTCTGAGCCTATTTAATGTTGGACTGCATCTATTGTGCTTTATTAAAGTCTGCTAATTCTTTTGTGATAGATTCTTTGCCACAATCCGCACTGGCCCCAAGTAGCATGGCCCTTGGGTGCAATAGTTGGACACGACCAGCACATCTGGACGATGAAGGATAATAGGAGCTGTTGCAGCTCATCAATATTTGGAGAATTAAAGACTCACCGCCAATATTAAGCACTCTGGCTTTGTCCCTGTTCTTCCCTTCTTGTTTGTAATTTGCTAAGATATTGAGCTGTGCTGCTCCAAGGTGATTCGGGTCGCTTCCAGTCTACTTACTTCTCAAAGTTTGATTGTCTTCTGGTTTTTGGTACTGTTTCCTGCCCATGTTGAATTCAATTGGTGAGCTTTCCCCCATGGTATTGCTTTGGGTTAGGAGAAAGTACCTTGCTAAAGCTCTCTAAGGAAGAGACAGATTGGGGACGGTTGTGATAACTATTGGAAATATGGTCACTAGACACATATAAGGTAAAGGTTCCCCTCCCACATACAGTATGTGCTAGTCATTCCCGACTCTAGGGAGCAATGCTCATTTCCGTTTCAAACGCGAAGAGCCAGCGCTGTCCGAAGACATCTCTGTGGTCATGTGGCCACCATGACTAAGCACCAAAGGTGTACGGAACACTGCTACCTTCCCACCTTCCAGGTGGTTCCTATTTTTCTACTTGCAATTCTACATGCTTTCGAACTCCTAGGTTGGCAGAAGCTGGGACAAGTAACAGCGCTCCATGGCACTCCATGGCACAGGACCTAGTTATTTGCGGGATCGTATCCTGCCCCATACATCCCTTCGGCCGATTCGCTCTCACAGAGAGGGACTTCTCCGGGTGCCGTCCACCAGGCAATGCCAGTGGGTGACGCCCAGGGGAAGGGCTTTCTCTGTGATGGGCCCGACCCTCTGGAATGACCTTCCCCCTGACATTAGAACGACCACGGACCTCCACTCCTTCCGCCAGAAACTCAAAACTCACCTGTTTCATCTAGCCGGCCTGGCCTAATTCCATGCCTCCCGCCTCAGTTTGTAATTTTAAATTATTTTATTTGGTTTTAAGGTTAAGTTTTTAATTTTTATAAATTTGTACAGGGGATTATTTAATTCGATTTTAGTCTATATGTATTGTTGATTGTAATAATTATTATTTTTTAATTTTTACCTGTACACCACCCCAAGTCCCTTCGGGGAGAGGGGGCGGTCTAGAAATCCAATAAATAATAATAAAGGCACTTACATATGTAACTGCCTTATTATGTTTGAGGGGTGGTGTGGTGGCTCAGTGGTAAAGGCCCTGAGCTTGTCAGCCGGACAGCCCATGTTTGAGTCCCAAGTGATGCAAGATGGGGAGAGCTCCCATTCTCACCTTAGCTCCTGACAACCTCTCATATCCTGTGGATGCTTGTGGTAGAACTCTCCCTTACTTACTGTAAATTACACATTGGGTAAATGGACCTACAGTACATGCGATCTTCATGACATGTCTTCGTGTCTATCACAAGATCAAAAATGGCCGCCTCTCCCCCAGTAGCAATCAATCGGAGCTAGATGTGATGCATCCATCTTTTTTTTTCTTTTTTTTAGAAGAAATCCTGCACAATCTCTGCCCAGTTTGAGTTTTTTGCTGACAGCTCTGTACTGTGTAATCAGAACACTGATAATGGAAACTCCTGATAAATGAATGAGAAAATACCAAGGGGAAAATTTCCTATACAACAACAGTATTATTAAACAGCATTTAAGTCCTCCCTAATTGGGACATTACTGTGACTCTGACATCCAATAATAAAGACCATGGGAAGTGGCTCTGACACCTCGTTAACACTCAATTAATGCTGCTCTGTGAAATCTAGCCGCGTTTGGCAATTGGATGTATCAAAACAGTAAATGAAAATATATATATATATATATATCACACAACGGAACTCCTGGCTTTCTGTCTAGATGGTCTCTGGTGATGAGCCGAAAGGCAGAAAAGGAAACTATGTCTCCTCCCTTAATTGGGGCCCTAACAGGGTGTTGTGGAATAATTATAGATATTAACCCTCCTGTCTCAGCTGATGCAATTGGGAGAGCCAGGCTGAATGAATGGTTTAAAGGCTCCTGCCTGATAAGCAATACAGCCCCGGTTCGAATCCCAGTAAGAGTATGACTAGCTGATGAGAGCTAAAAAGCTCGAAATAGATCTATACTAGTCTCTCTGCTTTATTTATTGATCAGCTCATAAAAACTAACATATATATATATATGTGTGTGTGTGTGTGTGTGTGTGTGTTAGTTAAAACAATTATATATATATATATATTATATATAATTATATATAATATGCAATTATATAATATATATATATATATATATATATATATATATATATATATATATATATATATATATATATATATATATATATATATATATATATATATATATATATATATATATATATATATATATTATATATATACAATTATATATATAATATAAACCAAATGTCTTTGGTTGTTCAGGTTTTCTCCCACATAGAATTGGAAGTATCTTCACGATGTTTCGTCACCTGGTCACATGGCTGGAAAGCCACTCCCACCCTTTCACATGGCTGGAAAACCACTCCCACAAAGCAGGCCACACCTACAGAAGAGGTTCTAAAAACATTTGAAACCCACCACTGATTCAGAGCATCTTTCCAATCAGCCTCCAGGTTTCCAGTGTCTTTCTCCCCACTTGGAACTGAACCCAGATGGACATTTCTTCCAACACCCTTCAGATACACACACACAGGCTCCTCTGCGTACATACTGATTTTAATATGCAACGACAATTCCTTTGCCTTCTTGTATGCCATTAGAATGCAGTGAGAAGGCGGTGACTTTCAGTTCACTTCAGGTAAATCTAGTGAGCATATGTAGAACACAAGGAACAGATGTTTAATTTCTACTTGCAATTAAAATCCAGCAAGATATCTGACGTATTAATTCTCAGACCTTAGCTTGCCTGCCTGCCTGTCTGCTTCCTTTGCTTCTCTTCCTTTTCCTATACCTATTATACTTTACCAGAGCCTCTTGATTATGTTGCAATAGATTCTGTGCTTCAGGCTGGGCATAAATAGATATTTCTCTCTCTCCCTGTCTCATCTGATTAATCCTTATTGCTCTTTCCCTCCCAGTTTTTGTTTTATACCTTTTGCTAATGTCATAGAAAACACAAATGAGAATGTACAGTAGCAAGACAGCTGAAATACGGATCTTTTTGGGCTGAAGAATAGCAATTCCAACTTTTCATCAAGGGAGCAAGTTTCTTTGTCTTCTTATTGAACTGTCACCACTCCTGGTAACCACTTAGAATTTAGAACAACGGAGTTGAAGGGGACCTTGGAGGTCTTCTAGCCCAACCCTCTGCTTAGGCAGGAAACCCTATACCACTTCCGGCATATGGTTATCCAACATCTTCTTAAAAACTGCCAGTGTTGGAGCATTCACAACTTCTGGAGGCAAGTTGTTCCACTGATTAATTGTTCTCACTTTCAGGAAGTTGCTCCTTAGTTCTAAGTTGCTTCTCTCCTGGATTAGTTTCCACCCATTGCTTCTTGTCCTGCCCTCAGATGCTTTGGAGAATAGCTTGACTCCCTCTTCCTTGTGGCAGCCCCTGAGATATTGGAACACTTCTGAGCATCTAACCCAGCATTTCTGATGTTGCAGCTTAAGAATGGCTTCCAGGTTTTCCCCACCCAGATGAAAGTTCAAGACCTTGCCCCCACACCCACAAGTCCATACCATGGTCCCATCTCCCACTGCCATGTTGGTAGTTCCACCCATCCGGTTCCGGTCAGGTGCAAAGGTGCGGAGACAAAGGATGACCTTGGCTTTCTAGAAAAAAATTTGTTATGGCTACTTAGCATCTCACTCCATACAATCCCCCCTCCCATTTTTCCACGATAGAAAATGCATAGTAGAATAATAGAAAGTGTGGCAGGTCAAAGACCCCAAAGAAAAGATGGCTGCAGGCCTGATGCTGCATTCTTTAACCCTGTTCTCGCCTAACTTTTGATTCGCCTACCCTCTCTTCTCTCCTCCTCCTTCCTTGCTTTTTCCTCTCGTCTCCCAATTTCTTTCTTATTACCCTGCCAGGTTCAGTCATGCCAAAAATAACATGATTACTAGTCTCGGGTCTCGTAACACCTGCCCTGCTTAGTCTGACTATAACTGCTCAATTAGGCCAGGCACACAAAAGAGATTACAGGAATAATCCCACCTTAACTTAAAAGGCATTTTGTCCTGCTCCGAGGAGCAACACCGAGAGAACAGGAGGGCCATTGCTCAGGCTGCATCAGCGCACTTATGCTCACGAGTGTGTGTCTTGTGACACATTTCCTCTATATGTGGCACTTACCACCATTACCGAGAGAAGCATCTAATGGAAAGATGTGCCCATGTCTAGATTAGCCATTGATTTCTTGAAATTGGTTCCTTATTGTCATTGCTGAGTGCAGGGAACCTGGGACAAGGTCAGCCCTGATGATTTTGCGCATGGCTCGGTTTTCGCAAATGTGTGTCCAACAGCCACATTTATTCCCTTGCCTGGGAATGTGAGCACCGAAGTCTCAACCTTGAGACGCCGAAAACGATGGGCAGCTTCTGGCAAGGGTGAGGGTCTACGTGGTGTGGGATAGAGCCACTTATTTTGACAGGTTCCCAATTTAACCCAAACCAACCTATAAAACATTATTATTATTATTACTATAATCATTGGAGTGTTCGGATAGCTCTTGGTCTAAAAATATCTGTTCCTCTCACAAATAATTTCAAGAAGAAAAGAGGAAGAGGAGACAAAGATGAAGAAGAAAACTTTGTTGACTCAGACCTTTGACCGTATCGAATATATAAAACTGAAACATTTATTTATTTATTTATTTATTTATTTATTTATTTATTTATTTATTTATTTATTTATTTATTTATTTATTTATTTATTTATTTATTTATTTATTTATTTAATTCGATTTGTAAACCGCACCAATCTCCGTCGAGACGGACTCTGGGCGGTGCACAGGACATTAAAATCTACAATAAAATAAATAACAAATATACAAAAGTTAAAAAGAAATTAAATAATAAACCTGTGCTAAAATTCCCATTAAAACCTATCTAATTTAGCTGAGGCTCTATCGTTCCTAGATTTAAATTCTATGCTAGTCCAGCTTGCTGAAAGAGGTGTGTCTTAAGTGAGCGGCGGAAGAGGGGAAGGTCCGTGATAGTGCGAAGTTCGGGGGGAGGTCGTTCCAGAGGGCTGGCCCTGCCACAGAGAAGGCCCTACTCCTAGGGGGGGTCGCCAGCCGGCATTGACAGGCAGTCGGCACCCTGAGGAGGCCCTCTCTGTGGGAGCGAATCGGTCGGTGGGAGGTATGTGGCAGGAGGCGGTCCCGCAAATAACTAGGCCCCAAACCATGGAGCGATTTGAAGATGGTAACAAGCACCTTGAAGCGCACCCGGAAGGCCACCGGTAGCCCATGCAGCTCGCGCAGGAAAGGTGTTACATGGGAACTTCGAGATGTTCCCGAAATCCCCCGCATGGCCTAACTAACTAACTAGACTAACTGGAGCCTCCGGATGCACCTCAAGGGGAGCCCCCAAACTGAAACATAAAAATGAAATAGATCCAAAGAAAAAGAAAAAGAAAGAAATCAAAGAAGAGCAACAAAGATGATTAGGGGACTGGAGGCTAAAAACATTTGAAGAACGGTTGCTGGGTGCGTCAAGTTTAATGAAAAGTTTAATGAAAAGAAGGACGAGGGGAGACAGGAGAGCACTCTTCCAATATCTCAAGATCTGCCCCAAAGAAGAGGGAGTCAAACTATTCTCCAAAGCACCTGAGGGTAGAGCAAGAAGCAATGGGTGGAAAATAATCAAGGAGAGAAGCAACTTAGAACTGAGGAGAAACTTGCTGACAGCGAGAACAATTAATCAGTGGAACAACTTGCCTCCAGAAGTTGCAAATGCTCCAACACTGGAGGTTTTTAAGACGATGTTGGACAACCATTTGTCTGAAGTGGTTTAGAGTTTCCTGCCTAAGCAGGGGGTTGGACTAGAAGACCTCTAGAAGAGAGACCTCTATACACCAAGAGAATCTAGAGCAGTGATGGCTAATCTTTTTGTCATCATGTGCCGAAAGCACATGCGTGCACTCACACCCATAATGCAATGCGGATGCTACACCCACCGTGCTCCCCTCACCCCCTAGGCATGCGCGTGCAACCCCCCCTGTGCTCCTCCACCCACACCCACCCACGTGTGCGCACAATCCCCACACCCCGTTTTGGGCCTAGTAGGCCTCACTGCAGCCTCCTGGGACCAAAAATGAGCCATGTAGGGTGCACTGTCCCCCTGTGCTCCACTGTCCCCATGCATGCACATATGACCCCCTGCACATGTGTGCATGACCCTCACGTGTGCATGTGCCCTCCTTCCCCATGCATGACCAAAAATAAGCTAGCTGGTGGGAAGTGTGCATGCAAGTGCAGTGGAGCTGAGCTGGGGCACTGGCTTGCGTGCTCCCAGAGAGGGCTCTGCGTGCCACATGTGGCATGTCTACCATAGGTTCACCACAGAGGTGGGTTTCAAATTGTTTTAGAACCTCTTCTGTAGGTGTGGCCTGCTTTGTGGGAGTGGCTTGCCAGCCATGTGACTGGGTGGGAGTGGCTTGCCAGTCATGCGACCAAGTGGGAGTGGCTTGGCAGTCATGTGACTGGGTGGGTGTGGCCAACTTGTAAAATGTGGTGAAACTCTGGCATTTGAAGCACGCTCGTCTTAAAACTGTCAAGTTCCAAGACCCTTGTGCCCCTAACCCTTTAGAAAAAAAAACCCCAGGGGTGTTCAAACCTGACAGCTTTAAGACTTGTGGACTTCCACTCCCAGAATTCCTCCTCTCGCTCTTCATCTTGATGATGTGGGGACAGGCGGGGGGGAGGGAGCTGTAACCGGTTCTAAACGGCCCTGTAGATTTGTGGAACCTCCTCTATAGAAGAGCTTAGAACTGGCAGGAACCCACTCCTGGTTCACCATCACTGATATAGAGACTGTTTGATGCTTCGTGCATCTGAATGCCATCTCCAGAGGATCCCGAACAAACAAAGAAATTATGGTACATCCAGGTGAGAAGCCTAAGTTCATGTTACCTAAATATCAATCATTGTCGTCTCTGCTATATCTCCTCTTGAAACCAATTTTGAAATCTGGGCAAATATCCCTAAGCTCTAAAAATAGTTTGGGGAGAAAAAAAAGAAAAGCCGCAGATGTCCAAGATACAGCAACCATTCCTACTTATCTGGAGGTTGCCAACAATTGTAGGAGATCTGCCACATTGGTGTCTTTTCATAGCTTTGACAAGGGGAGGGGCACCATAATTTTGATCTGCTCTTAGTTGATATACTGTTAGGCACAGGGTGACCTGTGGGTCAACTCACATGGACTAACTACTAGGGGTACTATCAAGATCAAGTGAGGTACAGATATCACTCTATAAAGCCTTAGTAAGACCACGCCTAGAGTACTGCATCCAGTTTTGGTCCCCACACTATAAAAAGGATGTTGAGACTCTAGAAAGAGTGCAGAGAAGAGCAACAAAGAGGATTAGGGGACTGGAGGCTAAAACATACGAAGAACGGTTGCAGGAACTGGGTAGGTCTAGTCTGATGAAAATAAGAACTAAGGGAGACCTGATAGCAGTCTTCCAATATCTCAGGAGTTGCCACAAAGAAGAGGGAGCCAAGCTATTCTCCAAAGCAACTGAAGCCAGGACAAGAAGCAACTTATGAAAACTAATCAAGGAGAGAAGCAACCTAGAACTAAGGAGAAATTTCTTAACAGTGAGGACAATTAATCAGTGGAACAGAAGTTACCTTCAGAAGTTGTGGGAGCTTCATCACTTGAGACTTTCAAGAAGAGATAGGTCTGCCATTGGTCAGAAATGGTGTAAGGTCTCCTGCTTGAGCAGGGAGGGAGGGGTATTAGGCTAGATGACCTATAAGGACCTTTTCAACTCTCTTAATCTGTAACTGTTACATTTTCGATTGGTTAATAATTCAAGTAAGCCAAGTAATTTTTGCTGATTTGGGGTTGCTGTTCAGATCTCAAAAGCTACTGAGGGTATATGGTGCTGATTATAAAAAACGAAGCAACTGCTATCTCTGGCAAATTCAGTTTTGATGAATTTAGGTTTTTCCATTTTTCAAAATCTAATTCTATTTCCTTAAGTCATTTTATATAATTGTCTTCTTTTATCGTTGCATGTCTTGCTGTTCAGTACGGGTTATATTCCCAAATATTTACCTTTCTTAACTATTTGAAAGTCCACCTTTCCTGCTAGATTTTCTTTGTGTTTTTGTGTAAGGTTTTTTTTTTTAACTCTAACTTTTAAGTTTTTTTCTCTGTTTATTTTCAGCCCTGTAACTCTCTAAACTCTTCCATCTAACATTTTCGGAATGGTCTCTAGTGGTTCTTCTACAATGAATACCAAATCTTCTGCAAACGCTTGAAATTTATATCTTTCCCCTCTTAACTCCATTCCCTTGATTTCTAAATTTTGTCTGATATTCCCGTTCAAAACTTCCAAAGTCAATATAAATAATAAAGGTGATAGTGGCCATCTTTGTCTTGTTCCAAATTCAGTTTTGTAAAGCAAGACTGCTGCATCTTTCAAAAAGAATGGGAGAGAAGGCAGCGGAGGGGATATATTTTTTTTCTGTTCCTTCCTCGCCCTCCTCAACCCAAATTGCTAAATAATCCAGACAACAAATAGCAATTCCATTAGGAAATCAATGTTCCCATCTTGCTTTCCCTCGGCTTCCCAAGATCATGAAGCAGACACCTCGTCCTGATAAAACCTCTTTTATTTAGATTAAAGGGAATTCCTCTCCAGCAAAGTTGGAGTCTTAAGGATCAGATTCATACCGCGTTGCTTTTTGGAGTTGTCCTGAGAGAATTTCAGATCCAGCTGACAGAAGCAAGAGGCGTGATTAAATGCTCCTGTCCTGTTGTTATCCCAGATAGGGAATGACTTGGCTATCAACTTTATTCTAACTCTGGAAGAAGATGGCGGTGGCAGTACGAGATGTTGCAAATGACAGTGCGCCATCAATCATGGATGTGCATGTATTAAGGAATCATGGCGTTCAGAAGCAGGAAGCACGGAATACTTCAACAGCAAATAGACGATAAAGTGGAGGCATCTCGGTGTGGATTTTCCTTCTCCTGCAGAATACATCATTGCTATTGTGGAAGCCGCCAATTCTCCGATGGGTTGGCCCAGGGGTGGCCTTTAAAATTGTTAGCAAGCTCTTCTCTGCCCAGTTGCTGGATGGGCATGGCCATGGTGGGCATGGCCTAGTTGGCCTTCTGCACCACGGCCAGGGGGGGACATTTTTGCCCTCCCTGGGCTCCTGGGGAAGGCAAAAATGGCTTCCCCATGCTTCGGAGGCCCGCTGGAGTCTGGAAACGGGCCTGAACTTCCCGAACATCTGGTAGGCCCATTTTTCACCCTCCTCGATCCTCCGCATGAACCCTGCGCTTACCTGCAACCAAAACGGGCCATTTGGGGGCTACTGGGAGGGGCAGGGTGGGCGGGGCCTGCCAGGAGTGGGATTTGGGGGTTCTCTGAACTGCACGGAAACTTAGCTAGAGATTCTCCCGAACTGCTGCAAACCCCCAGCAGCCCCACCCCTGGATTGGCCCAAAATTAATTTTGACAAAGGGCAGAGACACATTACCGAAGGAGAGAAGAGAAGAGCAACCAAGAGGATTAGGGGGCTGGAGGCTAAAACATATGAAGAACTGTTTAGGATTGTGAGGCCACCACAAAACAAGCCAAATGCAACGTTTGCTTCTACACGAACTATTGGATAATTAAAAAAAAGTGAATTTCACCACTGATCTTGTCTCTAAGAAGACCGGGTCGAATTAAACAATTCTTTTTCTTTGTTATCTCTTACATTTTTGCCCTCTTCCCAGAGCAGCTGGTAGATTATTGTTTTTGTCCTCTTCTTTTGATTTTGAACATAACGCAAGCAGCTTTTTCTCCAATAGCTTTAGCATCCTTCACAAAGCTCAGTTCATTTTGAGGTTTAGCCTTCTAAAAAACATTACAGAGTTATCTCTGTCTCACACGTCCCCTTTCTTGGGGACCTCTTGTTTGTGTCTTTTTTTTAAAAAATGGTTTTGTTTTTAGATCTTCACTGTGATTTTTGTGCAGCTGCATTCTCATCATCCACTGACTTCCAGTAGTTTTTAATTGTGGTTGTTGCCATTGGTGGAATTGTTTCTGATCATGCTTCTCATATCGCATTTTTTTAAAGGATCTCCCATCCATCTTAAACAGGGGCGCGGTGGCTCAGTGGCTAAGACACTGCGCTTGTCGATCAGAAAGGTCGGCAGTTCAGCGGTTTGAATCCTTAGTGCCACGTAACGGAGTGAGCTCCCGTGACTTGTCCCAGCTTCTGCCAAACTAGCAGTTCGAAAGCACGTAAAATATGCAAGTTGAAAAATAGGAACCACCTTTGTTGGGAAGGGAACAGCGTTCCGTGCGCCTTCGGCATTGAGTCATGCTGGCCACATGACCATGGAGACGTCTTCGGATAGCGCTGGCTTTTTGGCTTTGAAATATAGATGAGCACCACCCCCTAGAGTCGGGAACAACTGGCACAGATGTGTAAGAGGAACTTTTACCTTTATCCATCTTAGATATTTTCTCATTTATCTTCTCCTGATATCCTACGAATCTTTGTCTGGGAATTTAGCACCCACCCCTGTCCTAGAAGAATGAAATATTCTAGGAAATATTAAAAAGGCAGAATATTTCCCTGGGTGAGAAATGGAGAAACATGTTTTTCAGTCAGGAAGCAGACTCAATAGCCCCCATCCTCCTCAATAGCGCATGGTTGATGTCAGTGCTTAAGAGATGAAGAGTTGGTGAGGTCTATTCATAAGCAAATATCCTCACCCAAGATCCAACAAAGGTAGGATTAGCCCTCAGCTCTAATAGGAAATTGCCCAAAGTCCATTCATTACATCATCCAGCAAGATTCAACCAAGCCTGGGACTAAGACAATCTATAAAGTTATCCCTGCATGGTCCCATGGGAGTCTGACAACCAATCAGAATACATTTCTTTCACAGGAACAGGAAGCTCCAAGGCGGGGCCCAAGAGAGGGTATTAATCAGAGGTGGGTTCCAGTGGTGGGTTTCAAAATTTTTTAGAACCTTTTCTGTAGGTATGGCCTGCTTTGTGGGACTGGCTTGCCAGCCCATGTGACTGGGTGGGAGTGGCTTAGCAGTCATGTAACTAGGTGGGCATGGCCAACTTGTAAAATGTGGTGAAACTCACTTAACAACGCTCTTGCTTAGCAACCAAAAGATTGGCTCAGAAACTCTGACATTTGAAGCACACAAGTCTCAAAGCTGCCAAGTTCCAAGACCCTTGCACCCCTAACCCTTTAGAAAAGAAAACCCCCAGGGGTGTTCAAACTTGACAGCTTTAAGACTTGTGGACTTCAACTCCCAGAATTCCTCCTCTCGCTCTTCATCCTGATGATGGGCGGACGGGCGGGGGGGAGGGAGCTGGAACCGGTTCTAAACGGCCCTGTAGATTTGTGGAACCTCTTCTATAGAAGAGCTTAGAACTGGCAGGAACCCACCCCTGATGGGTTCCTACCGGTTTGGACTGGTTTGACCAAGTAGATAGTAACTTAGCTGGCCATGCCCCTGAACCAGTTCTATCGGCGGTGCCATAGGTGTCACCATCTTGTTTTTTGCTTCTGTGCATGTGAAGAAGCATTTTTTTTATACTGTGCATGCATGTATAGCGTGCATCAAACACATGCCCCCTGTGGTATCAATCTCTCTCTCTCTCTCTCTCTTCTCTCTCTCTCTCTCTCTCTCTCTCTCTCTCTCTCTCTCTCTCTCTCTCTCTCTCTCTCTCTCTCTCTCTCTCTCTTCCATGTGCTCGATTTTTTCCCACCCAGGATCTCAAAGCATGTGGTCCTGTCCAACATGAAACCATCTTTCCAAACAGCCTCCATGTTTCCAGTGTCTTCCTCACTTGGAACTGAACCCAGATGGACATTTCTTCCAACAGGGATTTATTAAAATCTGTTATACATTATATCATGTTCTGCTTTAATTCTCATTCATATCAATGCACGATCTGTTTTTCCTGTGTGTGCAAGTCTTGATTTTTTTTCCCCCAGGACCTTCCTTCTGATTATTATTAAATCAAGGATGGTCCCCTTGTTCTTTCTTCCACTTTTGAAAGAAGCAATAAGAGATTTCCTAGCACCTTGGCAGAGATGTTTCCCAGCAGATGTCAAGATGACTAAAGCTGCTCATTGCTACTACTACTTGCAAGCTTTTAGGTTTATTTTAATTTGGGGGGGGGGGGAGGGAACACATTAGGGGTAACTTTTTCCAACCTGGACACCAGAATAGTGTTGTTTTCGTGCTTTCTTCCACTTTGCTGAACCCAGATGCTCTCAGCAGCAGCACCAAGCCATTCCTTTGGATTGCTGTTCAAATGTGAATATTTTTAATCAGAAAATATCCACATCGCTGCACTGATCAAAGGCCCATCGCGGTACTGAAAAGCTTGCAACCCAAATGTTGACAACAAGGAGACAACAGAAGAAGAGGAAAGAAGACGGAGACGAGAATGGGCAACAATGAAATATGTTCTTATACTCCCTCCCTCCCTCCCTCCCTCTCCGCTTTCCCCTCCCTGTCTCCCTCTCAACTTCCCTCTCCCTGTCCCCCTCCACCTGTCTCCTCCTTCCTCTCCTCTCTCCCTCCCTCTCCCTCCGCCTGTTTCCCTCTCTCTCCCCTTCCCTCCCTCCCTCTCCCTTTCTCCTTCTCCTTCTCCCTGTCTCTTTTTCCCTCTCCCCTTCCCTCTCCTTCCCTCCCCCTCACCCCTTCTCTCCCCTTCCCTCTTCCTGTCTCCCTCTCAACTTCCCTCTCCCTGTCCCCCTCACCCTGTCTCCTCCTTCCTCTCCTCTCTCCCTCCCTCTCCTTCTGCCTGTCTCCCTCTCTCTCTCCTTCCCTCTCCCTCTCTCTCCCTTTCCCTCCCTCCCTCTCCCTTTCTCTTTCTCCTCCCTGTCTCTTTCTCCCTCTCCCCTTCCCTCTCCTTCCCTCCCCCTCCCCCCCTCTCTCCCCTTCCCTCTCCCTGTCCCCCTCACCCTGTCTACTCCTTCCTCTCCTCTCTCCCTCCCTCTCCCTCCTCATGTCTCCCTCTCTCTCCCCTTCCCTCTCCCTCTCTCCCTCTCTCTCCCTTTCCCTCCTGCCCTCCCTCTCCCTTTCCCCTTCTCCATCTCTTTCTCCCTCTCTCCTTCCCTCTCCTTCCCTCCCCCTCCCCCCTCTCTCCCCTTCCCTCTCCCTGTCTCCCTCTCCCTGTCTTTCTCTCCTCCTCTCCCTCCCTCTCCCCCATTTGACTCCCCCTCTCCATCTATCCCTCTCCCTGTTTTCCCCTCTCTCCACTCTCCCTGTCTCCCTCTCTCTCTCTCCCCTTCCCTCCCTGTCTCCCTCTCCCTCTCTCCCCTTCCCTCCCTGTCTCCCTCCCCCTGTCTCCCTCCCCTTCTCTCTTTGTACAGTTCATGGATGTGCTATGATTTGTTGGAAGAGAAATGTTATGCCATTGTTTGCTAGTGTAATTTCTGAGATGAGCCTTAGGGATTTGTCACCTGACAGTTTGTTGAGTTGCCCGAATTACAACACGAGCCTCAGTGACTGAAAAAAGTAGGCAGTTTCTTGTATACTCAGGGAGTCGTCTTAATTGTAACGTTAATCGTTTTTCCCTTTTGGCTTTTGAACACAGATTTTGCATCTGTCCAGCTCCTTGACAAGGAAGCAGGGGATTAATTTTTATTTTTGGCAGGTAGACATAGCTTTTCAAAAAGCGAGCCAGGGATATTTTGCTGCTGTAGGAACAGGCCTAAGTATCAACAGGCATGGAGATTTAATAACGCAGGTAGCAAATGGTCAATCATAAAATTTCCCACCAGCCTTCGGAGGAGTATCAGTATGTTTATTTTTTCATCAATGGCATATAAGCTAAAATCACTTTATTGCCGTTTATTTACTGCGAGCACATCGGCCCATATTAAATATGAAATACTGGGTTTTTTTTTTAAAAAAAATTAATATTTGTTATTGTTTTGCATCATAAATTCCATTTCCCTTTCTATATTAAACGTTGTGAGAGAGCGCGCAATTTGGGTGTCCTCCTGGATTCCCGGCTGTCCATGGAGGACCATGTGGTGGCCGTGGCCAGGGGGGCGTTCCATCAGGTACACCTGATGCGCCAATTGCGCCCCTTACTGGACCGGGCTGCCCTGCGCACAGTCACTCAAGCACTCGTGACGTCTCGACTTGACTACTGTAATACTCTCTACATGGGGCTTCCCTTGAGGTGCACTCGAAAGCTGAAGTTAGTCCAGAATGCAGCCGCGCGGGTGATTACGGGAGCGCCCAGACACTCCCATATAACACCAATCCTGCGCGAGCTGCACTGGCTTCCTGTGGTCTTTCGGGTGTGCTTCAAGGTTCTGACGACCATCTTCAAAGCGCTCCATGGCTCGGGATCTAGTTACATGCGAGACCGTCTCCTGCCCCATACATCCCTAAGACCGATACGCTCCCACAGAGAGGGCCTTCTCAGGGTGCCATCAGCCAGACAATGCCGACTGGCGACACCCAGGGGGAGAGCCTTCTCTGTGGCGGGCCCAGCCCTTTGGAACAATTTACCCCCTGAACTTCGCACCATCTCTGACCTCCGCCTCATCCGCAAGTGCCTAAAGACACATTTGTTCCATCTAGCCGGCCTAGCGTAACCTCCATAATGACTTTTAGACAGTTTTAAATTTTGGGAATTTTAATTTGGTTTTAGCGCAGGATCTTTATCAAATAAGTTTTTTAATTTTTTTATGTGATTTTGTATGTATTTTAATATTCCTGTGCGCCACCCTGGGTCCATTTGGAGAAGGGCGGAGTATAAATTTAATAAAAGTAAAAGTAAAGTAAAGTTGTGTTTTCTTGGTGTTCAAAGTGTTAGCATGTAAACATCATAAGCATATATGCGATAATACCAATCGTTATTGAGAAGTATACGATCTTCCATTGTGATATCAATTAAAATAACCATCTAACAGTGGTACGAAGCAGCTTTCAAGAGGAGTCCTGATTTTTTTTTGGATATGTGCCTGTTCTCTTCTAACTTCCCATCCATCCAGTCATCATTTTGCCATTATGAGGCAGGCAGAAAGACAATAATCCTCTACCCTCCCTCGCCATATCTTCCCTGTCTCATTAATATCAGCGTTCCCGCCTTCCATTTGTTCAAACCTTCTGCAAAAGGGCATCCTATTCTTGACCCATCCTTGAAAGGAAGATCTTCTTCACTTCAAGCGTCCATGTTTCTGTACTTTCTCTGTAGAAATATCTTCCTCAGAATAGGCTGCACACATTATGAAATCCACATTGCTGGCTTTTCAGACTGGTGTTTGCGTGTGTGATATATACATCTCTCTGTGTGTATTACAATACAATACAATACAATACAATACAATACAATACAATACAATACAATACAATACAATATAATAGCAGAGTTGGAAGGGACTTTGTAGGTCTTCTAGTCCAACCCCCTGCGTGGGCAGGAACCTTATGCCATTTCAGACAAATGGCTATCTAACATCTTCTTAAAGACTTCCAGGGTTGGGGCATTCACAACTTCTGGAGGCAAGCTGTTCCAGAGGTTAATTGTTCTCACTGTCAGGAAATTTCTCCTCAGTTCTAAGTTGCTTCTCTCCTTGATTAGTTTCCACCCATTGCTTCTTGTCCTGCCCCCAGGTGCCTTGGAGAATAATATGCTCCAGCATAACTCTGGAATCGGTGTGTGTGTGTTCCAGCATAACTCTGGAACGCCTTGAGCAATTTCAACCAAACGTGGTACACAGATGACTTACTCTCTAGAGAAAAATACTGTGGGGGGTAAGGCACCCCTAACACCCCTCGGGGTGTGTCTTCTGTTAAGATGCAGCCTGTTGTGCCCTTAAATGGCTTCTACTGTACTGCCATAAAATGGCTTCCGCTGTACAGCGCAGTGGAGTGGCCATGGTAACGGCTTCACAGTACTCCACAAGGGGGCTCCCTCGGGTAAGGGGGGAAAACAATATTAGAAATTACGATTTGTCCAGATATTTTTCCCCCTATAAATAAATACCTGGACAATGCCGGGTTATCGGCTACTCCCAAATATTTGGCGAGAATCAGGTGGAAGGAGACCTCTTGGGTATTGGGTGCCAAAGCCATCCTAGGACAAGGGCAACAGAAGAACATTTTCTAGCCAGGAAAGACTGTCTGTGCAAACTTCTAATATAACACCAGCCTGGTTGTGCTCCGCAGCTGCAAGCTTTCAGGAGGGCATAATTTAAAAACCAATCTTCCCTTTTAAAAGAGAACAGGAGGAGAAAAAGCTTCCCATGAAATCAGTTGCTGGCGATGGAGACAGTCTAGTGGAACAGAAGAGAGCTTCTTCTAAGCTTGCAAAACAGCCAGTTCAGTGACCTTCAGGGGAGAGGAATCTAATGTTGCTAGCAACAGAAAATACATTTGCAAACTAATTAAAACTCTGCATGCCTTTAAGGGACTCTCTTTCACCAGACACTTCCCAGCACCTGATACAGCTAGCAGGGGGAAGAGAAAGGGAGCAGGTGAAGTTTTTGATGGGAACAACTTTTTGACGGAGCGGCACAGGAAAATTATGGGTTCAAGCAAACCGTGTAATGAAATCTTCCTTCTGCCTGTAGTTATTTCCACCATGGAGCAACTGCAGAGACTGGGACCCTGATCCCAGGAGAAGATGCGGCTGCTTTAAAGAGTTGAAGACCGGTGACTATGGTGGACCACAGCATAATGTTCTCTTCTAAGGACCCCGTAATCCCACGTATCAGGGTGGAGTCGGGGCAACTGAAAGGAGATGAGTGTTTACTGGCCAGATGCCCTTCCTGTCACCAATGCAGAGTGCAGCTCTAGGCCACTGCTCCACTCATCCAAAAAACAGCACAATGCCCTAGTTCCCTCATGCCGAACCTATGGTAGAGTGTGCCAGAGGTGGCATGAGGAGCCTTCTCTGTGGGCATGCATGCCATCACCATCTGCTCTTCTGGCTTCCGGCACACACATGCTGCCGGCCAGCTGGTTTTTGTGGGCACCAAAGCAGTGGAAAATGGCCAAAAAATGAGGCTGGTTTCGGGGGGGTTTTCTGGCCATTTTGGGCTTGTTTCGGGCTGTTTTTCAGGCTGCTTTCAGGGCCATTTTCAGGCTATTTTGGGGCCCAAGAAATGGCCCCCAAATGGCAGAAAAACAGCAGAAGAACAGCCTGAAAATGCCCCCCAAACAGCTTGAAGGCAGCCATAAAACAGGTATCTGCACACCGGCCAGCTGGTCTTTGGGTTTCTGGTGCTTCAGGTTTGGCCACTCAGTGCCAAAAACATTCACCATCTCTGCCCTATTTAAGACAACAACAACAATAGTACAAACTAGCGAAATGGAGAACAAGAGTGACTAAGAGTATCTTTTGTCCTCATCCAGATAAACTTGGAAGGATGTAAAGCCTGGCCTTATTACTTCTATGTTGGCATAATGATGGTTGTATGATGGTAGGAAGGGCCATCAATCACTAGCAAAGAAATGATTACAAACAGAAGGAAAATTGCACTGGGCAAGAATGCTACACAGTAACTTAGATTTCGGCTGGATTTCCTCTCTTGTTATTAGTTTATAATCTCCATCCCAAAGATGGATTGCTTACAGTGTACGGTGCAATAGTGGGTGACAAGAGAAGGGAAAGAATCTACTTTGCCTTAAGTGTATGGAAACCCACCCATCTGGATTGTTCAATTTGGAACTAAAATAAAGAAGGCAGGGCCACCTTAGGCTACATCCTGACATTTTAGCAGACTTCTTGACTTGGACAAGAAGGGGTGTATTAATACAGCACCGGGACTGTTTGCTGAAGATCCCATGCTTAAAGAGGTGGAGACTCTGGAAAGAGTGCAGAGAAGAGCAACAAAGAGGATTAGGGGACTGGAGGTTAAAACATATGAAGAACGGTTGCAGGAACTGGGTAGGTCTAGTTTAAGGAAAAGAAGGACTTGGGAAGACAAGATAGCAGTCTTCCAATATCTCAGGGGTTGCCACAAAGAAGAGGGAGTCAAAGGACTAAGAGTGACAGTAGCGCCTGCGGTGAGCATGCTTGGGCAAAGCGAACTGGTAGCGAACTGAACTGGTAGCAGAAATTCAGAGCAGTTCACTCCTGCCTGTAGCCCAGTATAGGGCAACTTCTTATGTTCCTGAGATGTCGCTTGTACACTTAGAGCAAAGCTATGCTTCTACTCAGCACTGGAAGGGCACCCTGAGACACATGATATGGACACATGAGTCACCTGCAGTTTATGCTGTGGAACTAAGAAACAGCATAATGGAAACCAGAGGGGAACAGATGCTCCCCAAGGACAGTAAACAAACAAGGGTTGCAAGCACAGAGCTTTTCTGCGAGGAGCAGATGGGCTATGTGTCACCCTTCTGCTATAGACATCCAAGAGTGACTCAAAAGGCTAAGTGTGACCTCCAGACTCGCAACGAGGTTGCTCTGGTACAGGCCTTCGCTTGAGACAAGGGGGATGACTCTGAAAGGCAGAGCAGAGCAGATAAGTGGAATGCAGGAGATCAGTGGTGGGACTTGAGTAACTTAACAACCGGTTCTGTGGCTGGGTAGACATGGCTGGTTGGTCATGTGACTGGGTGGGTGACGTCACTCATCACACCCAGCCCCACCTCTCGGCCACTCATCTCAAAGGCAAAGATCAGATTCAGGTGGTTGGGGCTAATCCAGCGGTGGGATTTTATCAGTTCAGACCAGTTTGGGTGAACCGGTAGCTTCGACTATGCCGTGTCATACGTGCTCAGTGAACTGGTTGTTGAACCGGTGGGATCCCACCCCTGGTATAATCCCACTACTGGCTGGCCCCGCCCCTGTCCATTTTTTTGGCCATTTTCAAGCTGTTTTTAGAATATTTCCAGGGCATTTTTTGGGCCGTTTTCAGGGCATTTGTAAGCAGGTCTTCAGGCAGAATTCAAGCAGATTTTGGCCTGAAAAAGGGCCTGGAAAACAGGACGGAAAATGAAGAACCAGGGCGGGGCCAGATAGTACTCTGCCTAACTGTGCAGAGTATTAAATACTGGTTCACCCGAAACGGTGAGAACTGGCAACAGCCCACCTCTGCAGAAGACCTAGGTCAGGATAGTTAAGCGATATCCCCGCAAAATGACACAAATAATTTCTGTTTCAAGAAGTCAACTCGAGGAGCAGCAGAGTTGCAAGCGAGCTAAAGGGTTTTCCTCCTGCCAAGCTGAAATGCTCCCCACACATTATTGAGTTGGCAGCAAACTAGACTGGCATGAAATTGGCTGTTCACGTCGCTGATCCTTATCCTGCCTCTATTGTCTCGGTTTCAAGTCACTGCGGTCCTTGGACTTCCCTCTGAGATAAAAAGGGAGAAAGCCAAACAGATTTTAGGCACCTTGAGGCCACCCATGGCTCAATGGGTGGCCATGAAATGAAGGGAAAGGCATTTTTTTTTTTAAATGCCACAAGATCTAACAGAGACTTTAATTTGTTTTAACTCATCGGCTGGAAATGAGAGGGAAGTTAATTCATGGGGACCATGGCAGACAAAAAAACAACGGTCTGAGCTGTGCTTAGAATAATAGGGTTGGAAGGGACCTTGGAAGTCTTCTAATCCAACCTCCTGCCCATGGTAGAAGATCCTAGACAAATGGCTGTCTAGTTTCTTGATACCCTCTGTTAATGGAGCACCAACAACTTATGGAGGTTCCACTGATTAATTGTTCTTATTGTCAGGAAATTCTACTCCTTGATTAGTTTTCACCCATTGCTTCTTGTCCTGCCCTCAGGTGCCCTGGAGAATAGTTTGACTCCCTCTTCTTTGTGGCAACCCCTGAGATATTGGAACACTGCTATCTTGTCTTCCCAAGTCCTTCTTTTCCTTAAACTAGACCTACCCAGTTCCTGCAACTGTTCTTCATATGTTTTAGTCTCCAGTCCCCTAATCATCTTGGTTGCTCTTCTCTGCACTCTTTCCAGAGTCTCCACGTCTTTTCTACATCATGGTGACCAAAACTGAATGCAGTATTCCAAGTGTGGCCTTACCAAGGCCTTATAAAGTCATATTAACACTTCACGTGATCTTGATTCTCTCCCTCTGTTTATGAACTATTCCAAATATGGTCTCACCAAATCGTTGTAAAGTGGTATTGAACACCATCCAGTGAGTTAAGTACGACTGTTTTTCCTCCTCCTCCTCCTCCTCCTCCTCCTCCTCCTCCTCCTCCTCCTCCTCCTCCTCCTCCTCCTCCTCCCCCTCCCCCTCCCCCTCCTCCTCTTTCTCTTTCTCTTCCTCTTCTTCTTCTTCCATCATCTCTGGTGTGTCCAGTGGATCTTCCTTGAATCTCTCAACCCAATCAAGCAAACTTTCTCATTAGATTTAACTGGAAATATCTGGATAATTTTTTAACTGATGAAAGTTGTAGGCACAACTTAGTTCATGAAAGCATTGAATGCAATGAAACAAATTATGTAGCCACCTAGGGAGACAAAGATAGTTGGAAAGAAAGGACAGCAAAGATAAGAAAAGATCAAAGAAGCTGGAGGGGGACAAAATTTGCTCAAGGACCAAAGCTTAGCATGGCATGAAAATAATTGTAGCTGATCGCCTGAAAACCCTTGTTGGTTTTTTTTCCACGCAATTTCTTCTATCCTTTAATTCCAAGGCTTCCAACCTTGGTTAGCTGCTGCAATATTTTATCTGCCAGCTCTGGGCTTTCTCACTAGAGGTTGAAGAAGACATGATTAATAAGAAGAGAGTCCTGTTCACAGATGGTCCCTCTCAGTGAAGACAGCTGCAGACTCTTTAAAAGGATGAAGACGGAGCCTTGCAGTTTTAATTTTCTCATTCCTGTTTACTGATTTGGAAAGGAATTCATCCTCTCGCAGTAATTTACAACACCACTGCTCTTATTTAATCTTCCTAGGAAATGTGCAACTGGGTTAAACATGTGCATTAGATTCCTTCTGACCCATATTTCTTTCCGCGATTGGCTGCAAGGATTGAAGAATTCGTCTGGGAGGCTGCCGTGAATATCGAGCGGACCTTGCGAGGTGTCCATGTTCTTACGGCCAAAGCTATGCGCAATATCCTTGTGCAAGTATCTTCTTTTGGATGGAGTTTTGAAACAGGCCTGTTTCAGGTCACAGCCTATTTCACATAAAACCCTAAGACAGTGATGGCTCGAGTGCCAAAAGCGGGGTGGTGGTGGTGCAGGGGGGGTTGTGCATGGGTGTGCCACACCCATAATGCTATGTGTGCGACCCCCCTGCTTTTGGCATGCTTTTTTCGCCCTCCCCAGGCTCCAGAGGCTTTCTAGGAGCCTCCCTTCCCCACCTCCAGAGGGCGAAAAATGGCCTCAAAAGAAGTCCTAAATCAGCTGGCCAGCGCACACATGCGTGCTGGAGCTGACAGCGCAATGCCTCACGTCCCCTAAGAAATGGTTCGGCATGCCACCTGTGGCACCCGTGCCATAGGTTCGCCATCATGGCCCTAAGACAATAATTCTCAGCATTTTCTTCACCACGGAATATTTTTAAATAACTTTTGTGGCCACAGACTGTGGCCACGGACCCCCCCCCCCCCAAGATTTAACTCAAGATTTAAAGCTGCTACATTGCATCAAGTATTTGTGGACATTGTGCCACCCCCTAGAGGTCTATAGACCACAGGCCGTGGTGAGTTCTGGATCCAGTCACAACTGGTACGCTGCAACGGCACCGGGCATCCACCTCGGGCATGCGTGCTGCGCACACATGTTCACCCTACACTCTTGGGTGCTCCAGCTGCTCGGTGGAGGTCTTGCAGGCACCATACACTGCACACATGTGCACAAATGGTCCAGTTAACTTAAATACAGGTAAGGAATGCGAGCGGCCAGGTGCGCCCTCCCAAGCACCGTTTCGGTACTGTAGCCGCTGCTCCTAGCTTCCACCAGTATGCCCATACTAGGGTGTACCAGCTGGAACCCACCACTGACCACAGGTTGAGAACAACTGCCCTAAGACATTGTGTTGGATTTGACTTAGCATATTATCTGAAACTACCCTTTGGCAGTTTGCACAGTAAAGTTTAGGGCTTAAGGTGTGCTAACCTTGTGGTTTATTAACCAAGCTTTGGTTGAACAAATGTTGTTGCGTGGCCTACTCTTATCTTAAAGCTCTTGAGCAATGTCCTACAATGGCCAGTAAATCCACCAGAGCCATGGGGGTGCAGCGGTTAGAATGCAGTACTGCAGGCTACTGTTGTGACCTAGGCTTCCTTAACAAGCATGAAGCAGAGTCTTGGTCCCAGCAAAAACTCTTTTATTTACATTGCATTCCTTTCATTCGCAGTCAGCAAGGCTTGGCAAGCAGTCTTTCAGAGGAAGGTTTATCCACACGCACCTTATCTCACTTGGAGAGCTGCCAGATTACTAGCTTCCAAATGCAGGGCAACTGAAACGTGGCACAGAAACTCTTTTAGTCACAAACAGAACTTTCCACACTTGAAACAACCGAAGGAACAAATTGTTTCCTGCAAAAGCCCCCTCCCCATTCGTTCCTCTTTTGTTTCCTGAGGGAGGGGCCAATCACCTCCAAGGTGTGGCTTTATTCCCAAGTCGACCCAGCTTTCTTAGTTGTTCTTGTTCTTGTCTGCACATGCACACATTGGGATCAGGCTCCAGCTGTTCTTCTGCCTCACTGCTATCTAGATCCCTCTCTGCCTCTGACACAGAGCCCTCATCTGAGCTTCCCTCAGCTCCCAGGACTGGCCCATGTTCCTCCCCAACATCCTCCCTGTCTGACATTATTGCCAGCTCTGTTGGCTGCCGATGGGCCACAACAGCTACTTCTGCTGGCTGCCAGCTGCCTGCAATTTTGCAGTTCGAATCTCACCAGTCTCAAGGTTGACCCATCCTTCCATCCTTCTGAGGTCCCAGATTGTTGGGGCAATATGCTGAATTTCTAAACTGCTTGGAGAAGACTGTAAAACTGTGAAGCACTAAAAGTAAAGGTTCCTGTCGCACATATATGCTAGTCGTTCCCGACTCTAGGGGGCAGTGCTCATCTCTGTTTCAAAGCCGAAGAGCCAGCACGGTCCGAAGATGTCTCCGTGATCATGTGGCTGGCATGACTAAACATCGAAGGTGCATGGAATGCTGTTACCTTCCCACTAAAGGTAAAATAGGTGGCTCCTATTTTTCTACTTGCATTTTTTTACCTGCTTTTCAACTGCTAGGTTGGCGGAAGCTGGGACATATAACGGGAGCTCACTCTGCTATGCGGCGCCAGGGATTCGAACTGCTGAACTGCTGACGATTCTGATTAACAAGCTCAGCATCTTAGTCGCTGCCCCAACATGTCCCTTTTGAAGCGGTATATACATCTAAATGCTATTGCTATATATATATATATTAAGAGATGGATTTGCTTTCGGTTTCCAAGCCCAATTTCTCAGCAAGGTTTCCTTTTGCGAAGAGCAATAATTCAATCCTGCATACTAATGTAATCTTCTTATTGCAAATAAGCCAGTCTGACAGATACTTTTAAGAAGAGATGTGGGTTTTGAAAAGCTCTTGATGGCACTGTCAGTAATTAGAATGTAATTGATGTAATTGAGAGCCCAAGGCCTTTTTGTTAAACTTATCTGCATATTTTTTAACACTTTATTAAATCTTTGTTTGTAGTAGTTTTCCCACTCCCTGCCATCATGTTCCTATTTGTGCATTATCTAGCTACTGTTTGCTCCCAGCTAGAGATAAATTCCAACTAATCATGGCTCTCTTTGCAGTTTGCCACATACCTTCTAAGAAAAATCACCAGGTGTCAAATATTTCATTGCTGCTGCTAAGAACAAGGACTGGAAAGGACAGTGAACAAATTTATGTCCAAACTGACTTTCCATTTGGTTGAACTATGGCTTATAATCACAGTCTTTCTGCTTTACTCTTTCTTCTGTGCACCACTTCCAAAGCCTCACCCAGGTGTTGTTTAATGCTGTTGCTCTTTTACAGAGATGATCAATATTTTTTTAAAAAAAAATGAAAATAAAGATAGGGAAGAGGGGAAGGGAAAGAAGGGGAAAAGAGAAACGTGGAAAAATGGGACAAAAAAAAGGGAGGAAAGCATTAACTTTCAACTCTTTTCAGCTCACTCAAAGATAATGACATTACTCCCTCGTGTTTTGTTTCATTTTTGCTTAGTTGGTATATAGCAGTGATCCCTAACTTTTTTGTCCTTGGGTGCCAAAAATGCAAGCACCCATAATGCAAAGCGCACCCCCCCCCACATACGCATATGTGCACAACCCTCCCGACGCTCCACCAATGTGCGCTACACTGCTTACCTCCAAGCTGAGCTTGGTGTTTCTTCCAGGGGTGGGGGCTGGGGAGAGGCTGTTTTCATCCTCCTCCAGGCTCCAGAGGCTTTCCTGAAGTCTGAGGAGGGAAAAACCACCTCCCCTTATCCCCCGGAAGCCCTCCGGAAGTCCCCCAGAAGCTCTCTGGAAGCCCTCCAGAAGTCCCCTGGAAGCCCTCCAGAAGTCCCCTGGAAGCCCTCCAGAAGTCCCCTGGAAGCCCTCCAGAAGTCCCCTGGAAGCCCTCCGGAAGTCCTCCAGAAGCCCTTCGGAAGCCCCCCAGAAGCCCCCCAGAAGCCCTCCAGAATTCCCCTGGAAGCCCTCCAGAAGTCCCCCGGAAGTCCTCCAGAAGCCCTTCAGAAGCCCCCCAGAAGTCCCCTGGAAGCCCTACAGAAGTCCCCCGGAAGCCCTACAGAGGTCCCCTGGAAGCCCTCCGGAAGTCCTCCAGAAGCTCTCTGGAAGCCCTACAGAAGTCCCCCGGAAGCCCTCCAGAAGCCCTTCGGAAGCCCTGCAGAAGCCCTTCGGAAGCCCTCCAGAAGCCCTTCGGAAGCCCTGCAGAAGCTGGAAACAAACTTCCAATAGGCCTGTGGGGCCCGTTTTTCGCCCTTACGAAAGGCTCCGGAGGCTTCCCTGAAGCCTGGGGAGGGAAAAAATGGTCTCCCCAGCCTCTCCAAAAGGCGGAAAAATCAGCTGGCTGGCACGCACATACATGCTGGATTTGATGGCTCGCGTGTCGGCAGATATGGCTACGTGCGCCACCTGTGGCACACGTGCCATAGGTTCGCCATCGCAGGGATATAGTAACCATTTTTTATAACAAGAAGCTATTTAATCAGCAAATCCCAAAGTCAGAATTTTATTTTAACTATCGCAAATAAAATATCAATATCAATAGCACTTATAGACTTATACACCACTTCACAGTGCTTTAACAGCCCTCTCTAAGCAGTTTACAGAGGCAGCATATCGCCCCACCTCCCCCCCCAGCAATCTGGGTCCTCATTTTACCCACCGCGGAAGGCTGAGTCAACCTTGAGCCTGGTGAGGATCGAACTGCTGAACTGTAGCTAGCAGTCAGCTGAAGAAGCCTGCAATACTGCACTCTAACCACTGTGCCACCTTAGCTCACAAAATCTAGACATGGTTTTTAAGAAGAAACAAAACGAGATGCATTCTTTTCTTTCATTAAGGCGTAGAATTTGGCCGTCTCTGCTACCGATAGTTCCGTCAGTTTTTCCAGCTATTCTTCCATTGTTTTCCATAATGAGCCATGGGGGTGCAGTGGTTAGAATGTAGTATTGAAAACTAATTCTGCTGACTGCCAGCAGTTCGATCCTGACCGGCTCAAGGTTGACTTGGCCTTCCATCCTTCTGAGGTCAGTAAAATGAGGTGTTGGGGGTAAGATGCCGACTCTGTAAATCACTCAGAGACAGTTGCAAAGCACTATGAAGCGGTATATAAGTCTAAGTCCTAATGTGGAATTAGTGTATCTTTTTATTTGTACCTGGAAAACATTCTCACCATAGTCAACAGCAAATACAACAACACAATTTCCAGGTTTTTCTCTCTCTCCAGGTCTCCTGTCCATTAAACCTATCTTTAAATGCTATTCCTCATACAGTGGTACCTCGGTTCATGAACTTAATTCGTGAAATGACTCTGGTCACAAACCGAATTGGTCGTGAACTGAGGCACAATTTCCCATAGGGTTTAATGTAAATCCGGTTAATCCGTTCTGACCTTGTTTTTTGGTCGTAATTCTTGAACTGACTCTGTTCGCGAACCGAATTGGTCGTGAACAGAGGCACAGTTTCCCATAGGGTTTAATGTAAATCCAATTAATCCGTTCTGATCTTTCTTTTGGTTTTAATTCTTGAACTGACTCTGGTCGCGAACCAAATTGGTTGTGAACCGAGGCGGAGTTCGTGAACCGAGGCGGAGTTTGTGAACAGAAGCGGAGTTCGTGAACCAGACCATATTTTTATGAACTTTTCCGTTCGTGAACCGAAACGGAGTTCGTGAACCGGAGCGCATTTTGAGGAACTTTTCTGTTCGTAAACCGAATTGGTCGTGAACAGAGGCATTCGTGAACCAAGGTACCACTGTATATTTCTCAGTCTCTGGAGCATCCTAGAATTCTCCTCACTATAAGTCAGATAACACTATGGCTCAATTGCTATATTCTTCTGAACTTTGAAGCTTCATTGATAATTTTCTGAACATTAACCACAACGATTTAGCCATCATTGTGCCAAAAGTAACACTAAACTCAACACTGAATCTCTCTCACTTCGGTGGTGGCTCGGTGATGCCATGGCTTCTTCTATTCACACTCCAACCCTGCTTTTCATCTCATAATTATTCTTTTTCCTAATTTTTAAAAGACCACCTAATCAGTGAACATGCCGGGAAGGACTTCAGGTGATTTTTGAAAAAAAACACAATCTGGAGAGGAAAGCTATGGCAAAGCTAGGCAGCATACTAAAGAGCAGAGACATCACCCTGCCAACAAAAGGGTGTATAGTCAAGGCTCTGGTTTTCCCAGTTGCAATGGATGGCTGTGAAAGTTGGACCATAAGGAAGGCTGAGTGCCAAAAAATGGAAGCCTTTGAACTCTGGTCCTGAAGAAGACTCCTGCGAGTCCCTTGGACTGCAAGGTGATCAAACCGGTCAGTCCTAGAGGAGATCAACCCTGACTGCTCTTTCAAAGGCCAGATCCTGAAGAGGAAACTCAAATCCTTTGGCCATCTAATGAGAAGGAAGGACTCTCTGAAGAAGAGCCTCATGCTGGGAAAGATTGAGGGCAAAAGAAGAAGGGGACGACAGAGAATGAAGTGGTTGGATGGAGTCACAGAAGCAGCAGGCATGAGCTTAAATCGACTCCAGAGGATGGTAGAGGACAGGAAGGCCTGGAGGAACATTGTCCATGGGGTCACCATGGGTGAGACACGACTTCGCAACTAACAACAACAACAATTCCATCTAGCTGTCTGTTGGCTCTCTGTCACAGACTAACAAAATCATTTAATAGAGAAACATTTTTAATGTGAATCTGTCTCACTCGTTAGTCCAATTCGTATTTCCGTTCCCCGATGCCTTCTTTTGGAATGGGGAAGTTGGGAGAATGATGTTTCTGTAGTCTAATTGCTTAGGCATTGTGTGTGATTTGCATGATACTTTTTTGTTCCTTTGCTTAAGAATGTTTTGGATTGGGACTCCAATTGCGAAACTTTAGAACCAGGATGAAAAAGCAAATAAAGCGTGTATTATATAATATATGCGATAGGGGATCATCATTTTACAACAGAGTCTGTTCGGCATATTAATAGCAACTGGAGTCTCCAATAACAGAAATTGATATTATTATTTCAACCACAAAAGGAAGGGTAGAGAATTGTATTCTTCAGTTGCGTGGTCTGTTTTGGTAATCTACATCAGGGGTCTGCAACCTTTGCAACTTTAAGTCTGAAGGACTTCAGCTTCCAGACTTCTTCAGCCAGCAAAGCTGTCAGTGTCAGGGCCTGGGCCAGGGGTCCCCAACCTTTGCAACTTTAAGTCTGAAGGACTTCAGCTCCCAGACTTCTCCAGCCAGCAAAGCTGTCAGTGTCAGGGCCTGGGCCAGGGGTCCCCAACCTTTGCAACTTTAAGTCTGAAGGACTTCAGCTCCCAGACTTCTCCAGCCAGCAAAGCTGTCAGTGTCAGGGCCTGGGCCAGGGGTCCCCAACCTTTGCAACTTTAAGTCTGAAGGACTTAAGCTCCCAGACTTCTCCAGCCAGCAAAGCTGTCAGTGTCAGGGCCTGGGCCAGGGGTCCCCAACCTTTGCAACTTTAAGTCTGAAGGACTTCAGCTCCCAGACTTCTCCAGCCAGCAAAGCTGTCAGTGTCAGGGCCTGGGCCAGGGGTCCCCAACCTTTGCAACTTTAAGTCTGAAGGACTTCAGCTTCCAGACTTCTCCAGCCAGCAAAGCTGTCAGTGTCAGGGCCTGGGCCAGGGGTCCCCAACCTTTGCTTTGCTGGCTGGAGAAGTCTGGAAGCTGAAGTCCTTCAGACTTCAAGTTGCAAAGGTTGGAGACCCCTGATCTACATAGCACAGGCATTGCTGGCTCCCTTTTTGATTATTACAATGAAAAGAAAGCAGGAAGGTAACGAACTATTGTTTACTATTTTTTGGCAAATTTAGGACACTGGTAGAAAACCAGTGTCCAATCGAAACTTTGCCTTCCTGGCCAATCAGCAAATTTTCTCTTCTCATATCCTCCCTTCCATGCTGAAACCCAAATCCCACTGTATCCCTCACTATTCAATCTGAAAGAGTTTAAGCATGCATTTTAGGGGCTTCTCAAAAGCCGTTGAAGTGCCTACCCTTTGTAATGGGATTCCTTTTGTTGGAAGAAATACGCATCTGAGTTCATTTCCAAGTGGGGGGAAAGATCCTAGAAACATGGAGGCTGCATGAAAAGATGGTTTAATGGTGGAAAGGACCACATGGTTTTGAGGTCCTGGGGCGGGGGGAAGGAAAAAGATGCTAAGAGTGCCCGAGTTTTATGCCCTCTCTGGGCTTTTGAATTTGAGCTTGAATTCTGATTGGTTGTCAGATTCTCATGGCTCTCCTGCACCATGGGGGCAGAGTGTGTGTGTGTTTGCTTTCCTCGAGCCTCTGGGAGGGCAAAAACAGCCTCCCCAGGGCCCATTTCCAACCTTCTCAAACTTCTCGTAGGCCCCATTTTTCACTTTCCCCAAGCCTCCATGTGCGCCTTGCACTTACCTGCATCCAAAATGGGCTATGTTGGGACTCCTGGGAGTAGCGGGTGGGATGGGCGGGGCCAGCCAGGAGTGGCATTTCTCCCAGGTGTGTGTGTGTGTGTGTTTCTCCAAACTACATAGAATCTTAGCTAGAGGTTCTCCTGAACCCCTGCAGACCTCTAGCAGCCCCACCCCTGCTTACAACCAAAACAAAAATGATACCTTCTGCCTGACATTGTGATAGGATTGTCCACTTTGGAAATTGAAATGGGAGATAGCTAGGATTGGAAATTCGGAGGCTGAAATCCTTGAGGCATTCTGAATCCAAGAGCTGGCTGAAGAAACATCCGCCGAGTTTTGAACGATTCCTCCTTGCGCTCAAATTCTTTGTCCCTCATACAAAGGAGCAGAATTTTAGAACAGTCAAACTGTAAATAGAAATATGTTTCTTATCACTAGCAGTCAATCACATATTGTACCATCTGGTCTTTGTCTATTAAAAGTCCTTGCCTCTTCCCCCTACCCCCACAAAAAGAAACACCTCTAAAATTAATTATTGTTTCCACCAGTTTCAACGGTTATGTCTGACTTTGATCGCTGTACCTTAGCAACTTTTTGGATCAGCCGTATATGATTATCCAGGTGTATTGGTGGAGAAAATGCCTAATAATTCCTTTGTTTTAAATTAGTTGGGAAATTGAGAAAAAAATATTATTTGCACCACCATTTTGTGGGGAGACTAATTGGATGCATATTCATGTGTAATAACATATTGCACACATTTTAATGGGCAATATTCCATTTACTGGAATAATATAACCCATGTTCAGTGTTGCGTCCAATTTAGAATTTATCCTTCTGGCTTTGTGCTGAATTTATATTTTATCGACAAAGAAATAAAGGGAGACGAGTATAGATCTATTTCAAACTATTTAGCTCTCATCGGCTAGCCATAACCTTCTGGGATTCGAACCTGGGCTACTTGCATATTAGGTAGATGTATTAACCTCTAAGCCATGGGCTCTCCTTGCTTTGTCGCCTATGGGAATTGGAATAGTTGGTCGGCCTCCTGCGAAGGCTCCTGGATTGGGGCTGAAAGGTGAAAGCAGAAGCAGTATGCTCCATCCCATAATTGAGTAGACCAGGTTGCCCTGATAGACTGGTCCCATGATGGTGGTGGGGAAACAATCTGTCCCATGGTATAGCCAACAAAGCAAGGACAACCCATGGCTTAGAGGTTAATACATCTACCTAATAGCAAATCCCAGAAGGGTATGGCTAGTTGATGAGAGCTAAACAGCTTGAAATAGATCTGTACTAATCTACCGTTATTTCTTTGTCGGTAAACATAAATTCAACACAAAAAATAATTTGTCATGAAAGTGACTGCCTCCCAAGTTCGCACCTACCCGCGAGAGCCGGTTGGTGAAATTTAGAGAACCGGTGAGAGAGGGTTCCACCGACGTACCTGGAAGTAAATCTGGCCCGGCGCTGCCAGTGACCCAACGGGAAGGGAAGGAAAGGAAAGGAAGGAAGGAAGGAAAGAAAGAAAGAAAGAAAGAAAGAAAGGAAAGGAAAGGAAAGAAAGAAAGAAAGAAAGAAAGAAAGAAAGAAAGAAAGAAAGAAAGAAAGAAAGAATTTATCATCACAATTGAGTCCAAAATTTTGGTTGCTAAGCAAGAGCGTTGTTAAATGAGTTTCACCACATTTTAAAAGGTGGCCCACCCTGTCACATGACTGCCAAGCCACGCCCACAAAATAGGCCACACCTACATTTGAAACCCACCATAAGCTGCTACCATAAGGACATTTCTTTTTTTTAACATTTAAATGAACAAAAGGTTTCCTACTAGCTGATAACCCACCATTGGCCGGGTATTTATTTACCCTAATCCTGTATTAGACAGGAAAAGCCCTGATTTAGGTGACCATTAGATTAGTTACAAATGTTTTCCCTGAGCCCCCAGAAGCGTCAAGGAAAGGGATATCACCTTGTGGCTGATCCTTGATCATTTGGTATGCTTAATAATCAAAGCCTTGTTGAAAATGTCCGGACCAAATGCAATTTCTAATGTTGGATTTTCCCCCTTACCAAAGGGAGCCCCCTTGTGGAGTTCTGTGAAGCCGTTACCAGGGCGACTCCCCTGCGCTTTACAGTAGAAGCCATTTTAAGGCACAACAGGCTGTATCTTAACAGGACACACACCCCGAGGGAGGTGTCTTATGCCCACAGTATTTTTTTTCCAGAGAGTAAGTCATCTGTGTACCAAGTTTACACACACACACACACACACACACACACACACACACACACACACAATTTCCCCACTTTTGGGGGATTAACTAAATATTGATATATTGGTTGTGATTGCAATTAACCAACTGGCTTGTCACTTAACCCTTACATCATGAGCTGAGAGAGTGACTGGCCCAAAGTCACCCAGTTGCCTCTCATACCTAAGGTGGGACTAGAACTTCCAGTATCCTGGTGATTGGTCCAAAGTCATCCAGCCAGCTTTCATGCCTAGAACTCACTATCTCCTGGTGATTGTTCCAAAATCAAGGCAGGACTAGAACTCACTATCTCCTGGTGATTGGTCCAAACTCACCCAATCAGTTTTCATGCTTTAAGGCAGGACTAAACTCAGTATCTCCTGGACTCAGTTCGGGTCCCAAGCTTAGGATTACCTGTTGCAACTCTGGAGGAATTTTTTTTTTAATATACAATAATAAAATACTCAAAGACAGAAAGCCTCAGATCTTTTAATGTCAAGCTTGTTTGGGTTATTATTAAAAATAAATTGGCTGTGTCAGTGTGGTTCTGGAAGTCACACCATGGATGTGTGCGAGAAACACCTAAGCTATAGAAATATTGTAGATAAAATCTTTTTTTCCCCCCTTTAAGGAAAGGGAGGATAAGTGTATTCTTTGGTAAGTTGGAATCTTCAGGGGGCAGAAAGCTAAGAGGTGGCTTGAAAGCATTTAAACACTCCACTTTTTTAAAAAAAAAAGGGGGGGGGGTTTGCACAATGCATTTTCAGCCTAGAGTGATGTTTTAAAGCAAAGTTTTCCTTTTTTCTTTTCTTTCTCCATTTCCCCCCTCCCTCTTTCGCTTGAAGAGTTTAAAGGCAGGTAGGGGAGCTCTCATCAAAAATATATATAAAAAACCCTAATAATGTGGTATTGAACTGGTCCTTTGACAGCTAATCCTTCAAACATGATTCTGCTTAGAGGAAAAACTGTGAAAGGGGAACAAAAAAAAGAAAGAAAGAAAGAAATTGCACAGAATTCATATTTTTTTTCCTTCTGCTTTGGTGGCGAGAGGGAAGAAATTCTCAGTTTGTATATATATATATTTTAAATCCTTGGGATCAAATTGATTTTTTTTAAAAAAGAAGAAGAAGAAGAAGCCATAGGGGGAAGAAAGAGCATGGAGGGGGAAAAACCCTAATATATCTTAGAAAGGAAATGGAAGAGTTCAGAAACTGTGTGTTATAACTCTTCCTGGTTGTTTAATAGAGAAGCTGGGGTATCCTGTATCTCTCTTTCCGTTATACTTTGGTCTTCTGGTCCCACTTGAGCTGGTTTGGGGGAGCGGCTTAGAAACCAGGAGACTGTGAGTTCTAGTCACTGCTCAGGCATGAAAGCTGGCTGGGTGACTTTGAGTCAATCACCAGGAGATGGTGAGTTCTAGTCCCACCTTAGTCATGAAAGCCAACTGGTTTTGGGCCAATCACCAGGAACTTCTAGCTCCTCAGGCACAAAAGCTGGCTGGGTGACTTTGGGCCAATCAGTAGGAGATGGTGAGTTCTAGTCTTCAGGCATGAAAGCTGCCCGGGTGACTTTGGGCCAATGACCAGGAGATGGTGAGATTTAGTTCCACCTTAGTCATGAAAGCCAACTGGTTTTGGGCCAATCACCAGGAACGTCTGGCTCCTCAGGCACAAAAGCTGGCTGGGTGACTTTGGGCCAATCAGTAGGAGATGGTGAGTTCTAGTCCCACCATAGTCATGAACGCCAGCTGGATAACTCTGGGCCAATCACCAGGAGACTGTGAATTCTAGTTTCTCCTGCATGGAAGCTGCTTGGATGACTTTGGGCCAATGACCAGGAGATGGTGAGTTCTAGTCCCACCATAATCGTGAAGGCCAGCTGGATAACTCTGGGCCAATCACCAGGAGACTGTGAATTCTAGTCTCTCATGCATGAAAGCTGCTTGGATGACTTTGGGCCAATGACCAGGAGGTGGTGAGTTCTAGTCCCACCATAACCGTGAAAGCCAGCTGGATAACTCTGGGCCAATCACCAGGAGACTGTGAATTCTAGTCTCTCATGCATGAAAGCTGCCCGGGTGACTTTGGGCCAATCACCAGGAGATGGTGAGTTCTAGTTCTAGTTCTACCTTAGGCATGAAAGCCAGCAGTGAATTTGGACCAGTCACCAGGAGACTAGGTTCTAGTCTCCTCTTAAGCATGAAAGCCAACCGGATAACTCTGGGCCAATCACCAGGAGGCTGTGAGTTCTAGTCTGTCTTCAGGCATGAAAACCAGGTAGGTGACCTTGTGTCAATCCCCAGGGAACATAGCATTCTAATTCTGCCTTAGTCATGAAAGGCCAGTGCAGTGAACCGTGGCATCGATCTAACCACGGCGGGTGGGGTGGGGTGGGAACAGCTCTTTATGTGGTGTTTCTCCCCAAGCACCTGGAATCTCCATCCTCCCTCTTCCCTCTCTGTGATCCCGCCACCCTTCTTTTTAACGATCTTCCTTCCTTCCAGCAAATGAGGCGTCTCTGCCACCCACTCCTTCTCTCTTGCAAGCAGATTCTTAGCACTCCATTATCTTAATGAGGACTCACACCGGATCCCTCAACCCTTCCTGACATCCTGCAGGCAGGTGGGGGAAGAGGTGGGCCAGGTAAAATGTCAATTTCTATGGCTTTCATTACGCCGGCCCCTTTTTCCCCCCAGGATGGTGATGGCAACATTGGCTCTTAATGCAGCCGCCGTCTTTTGAGACGCTCTCGTTTTTTCACTTTCTTGAGCTTGGAGGTCATTCTCTACATTTGAGTCAGGCTTTTTTTACTTATTTATTCAATCGCTATTTGGTTGTCCCTTAAATCCCAGCGACAGGTCATAAAGGCGATAAATCCCTAAGTGTTTAATAGCCCCAGAAGTGGGGGGGAAACTTCATTCCGAGAAGTCGCAGAACTTCAATTTGGAAGGTTGTTTCAGAAAGTGGATACAATTCAGGGATGGGATTGAATGGCTTCTGAATTAAATCTCCAAATTGAACCGGCGCATTGGCTTTGGCGGTTATTCATTTAGTCACTCGCAGACGATCCATTTTGTAGCTTACAGAGCGGCTCACAGCTGAGCAAATTACAGTAGCAAAGAGATAAAAAACACAGCTAGAATCTAAACACCATCAAGCTAATACAAGTCCTCCATCTGTAGCAAAAATGTTGTCTGAAAGAAGACCCCAACAGGTTCCCTTGAATACCAGGGGACAATAACAGAATAACAGAGTTGGAAGGGACCTGGGAGGTCTTCTAGTCCAGCCCCCTGCTCAAGCAGAAGATCCTTCACCAGGCCAAACAGCTGACTGCCCAATCTCTTCCTAAGACCTTTAGGGATGGAGCACCCACACGTTTTGCAGGCAAGTCATTCTCCCTGTCGAGAAATGTCTCTTGAGTTCTTGGTTGGACCTCTCTTTGATGATCTTCCACTTGTTACTTCATAATGTGGGGGTCAGAAATTGAGAAAACATAGTGCTGGGTCCCCAATCATTGCTTCTCATATATAAAGGGAAGGGTCTTTGAGTAGCTCTTTTCTCTGGAGGCAATTCTGTAAGCATCAGGAGGCCAAGCCCCATAGAGTTTTATAGGGAATTTCCCTTGTACATCACCCAGAGTCCCTGTGGGAAGATGGACACTTTCCAAGATAGATAGATAGATAGATAGATAGATAGATAGATAGATAGATAGATAGATAGATAGATAGATAGATAGGAATAGATAGATAGATGATACAGTATATAGATGGATGGATGGATGGAAGGGTGGATGGGTAGGTAGGTAGGTAGAATAGAATATGATAGATAGATAGATAGATAGATAGATAGATGGATGGATGGATGGATGGATGGATGGATGGATGGATGGATGGATGGATGGATATGATTGATAGAAATGATAGATGATAGTAGAAGAGATAGATAGAGGGATAGATAGGTAGGTAGGTAGAATAGAATAGAATAGATGATAGATAGATAGATAGATAGATAGATAGATAGATAGATAGATAGATAAATGAGAGAGAGAGAGAGAGAGAATAGATAGGATAACTCAGAGAGCACTAAGAACTCCACAGTTCCACCCTGAGCTACAAATATTTTCTTCTATTGATACATATTATGTGAATTGAACCAAAGTGAGTTATGACCAAGAAGAAATTTAAGTGCATGAAGCGATGCTAACTGAACAGATCAACACAAGGGCTCTAGGGGGCCATTGCTTGGAGCTCTTCTTCATCCCAGGGGTATTTTTCCTGGCCCGATGGGGGAGGACAGAGTACCTGGAGGAGGGCAGTGAGAGATGTGGTGGTGCCAAGCAGCGTTTGGGTGAGTCTCCATCCAAAACCCCGTTGACATTCTACTGAGAATGTCGACATTCACAAACAATCTGTCATCCGGCATTTGAGGGCTGGATGGAATTAGTTGTGGTTGTTGCAATTTGAGCCTTGCCATCGTGACTAATTGACGTTATCCAAAGAGGTTGTAATGGTAATCTCCATCTCTTGAACAGAGTGCTTGAAAACAAATGCAACATCTGGAGACTCCCACCTTATCTGATAAATGTGGTTACCAAGGGAATAAAGAAAGCTTCACTCCAGCAAACTCACAAATAAATGGGATTTTCAAAGGGGAAATACCGATTGTCTTCGACTTCCCACTACAGTGGCAAGCCGATTTGGTTGTTGCTAACCAAGGCAATTGTCGAGTGAGCGAAGCCCAAGTTTACGTCCTTTTGGTTACGGTTGTTAAGCGAATCCCTGCCATTGTTATCATGGGATCGTTGTTATCGAATTGATCATACTCCTAAACCATAGATTTAGATCTCCATAATGGTTAGATGGTACGGTTGACAGAATGGTCCTTGCCATCGATTTTGACTGTTGTCTCCCACCCTTCAGTGGGGCCTGGCTGTACATCCACATGTGATTTGTTTATCTTGTCTTTTGGTCCATGATCGCAATAAAGTTTTTATTATTATTATTATTATATCATGTGATCGTTAAGCAAATAACCTTTGTGGGTTGGAAGCCAGGTCTTGCCTTCACACCTACAAGAGATCTAAGTCCAGGCCAGTCCAGGAGAGAGAGAGAGAGAGAGAGAGAGAGAGAGAGAGAGAGGGAGGGAGGGAGGGAGGGAGGGAGGGAGGGAGGGAGGGAGGGAGAGAGAGAGAGAGAGAGAGAGAGAGAGGTGGAGGGAGAAAGAGACCCCCATTAGGTAATAACTAAGGAAAGCAGGTGTAAACAAGGGCCTTTTTTGTATTGGTGCCTTCCTAATGGAACTTTGAAGGCGCATTTTTGCACAGTTCGGTTGTTAATTCAAGGTAGATGTCTTCAGTTTCTTTTTTTGCTCTTCTTGAGATGGGAAGAGAAAGGCTTTGAATCTTATCTCGCTGAATGATTCATGACGGTTGATTATTGATAAAAATAGAGCTTGTTTAGTGTTTAGATTTTCCTTTTTATTTTTATCGGCAAGCTATTCTGCAATTCATCCTAAAGAACAGAATAGACGTTAGCAAACCACTCAACGTGCCAAGACAAGACAGGATGTTTTTGGTGGCAGCGTTTCTCAGCCAGGCGAACTTGAAGATGTCCCAGAATTCCCCAGCCAGCACCATGCCTTCATTTGAAAACGCAGGTAGTCCTCAACTTGCAACAGTTCATTTAGTGACTGTTCAAAGTTACGACGGCACTGAAAAAACTGACTTATGACTGTTTTTCACATTTACAACTATCGCAGCATCCCCATGATCAGCTGCTTGGCCAGGGGTTCATACTTATGACCAGTCCCAGGATCACGTGATCCCCTTTTTGACTAACCAAATCAACGGACAATCCTGATTCACTTAACAACCAGATTACTAACTTATCAACTGCGGTGATTCGTGTAACAATGCTGGGGGGGCAAAACTCACTTAACAAATCCTCACTCAACACAATACATTAAACTTGACCTCTACTTGCCCTGTTCTCTGCCGGCGTTAGATGCAGATACAGATTAACAGAGTTGGGAGGGACCTTGTAGGTCATCTAGTCCAACCCCCGCTCAGCCAAGCAGGAGACCCTACACCATTTCTGACAGATGGCAGTCCAGTCTCTTCTTGAAAGCTTCGAGGGATGAAGTTCCCACAACCTCCGAAGACAACTTCCGTTCCATCGATTGATTGTTCTCACGGTCAGAAAGTTCCTCCTTATTTCTACGTTGAATCTCTCCTTGGTCAGTTTCCATCCCTGATTCCTCGTCTGACCTTCGGGTGCTTTGGAAAATAGCTTGACCCCCTTCCTCCTCTCTGGGGCATCCCCTCAAATATTGGAAGATGCTCTCCTGTCTCCCCTGGTCCTTCTCTTCCCTAGACTAGCCAGGCCCAGTTCCTGCAACCGTTCAACGTATGTTTTACGATGGCCTTTTTTCTGCTGGCCATTTTACAGCACCCTTTTCAACACCTGGCAGCCAGGTGAGCTGCCAAGGCATCGGAACCCAAGACAACGGGCGAATTCGTGTGTCCAATTAGGCCTCCGAGTGACACTTTGCAAAAAAAAAGTGGCCGATTATTTGCTTGATGCCCGTCTCTTCCACGCCACTGCATTAGTCATCATTAGCGCCACGGCCTCCTGTCCTCCTGCACCCACTCCTCGCCCACCCCCAGAGCAGAGTTCGCCGGGACTGGCATCGTCACGGGCAGCTCATTAACGTCTACTGATTTGAATGAGGTTGCCTGACCCTCCTTTGTGAATCGTGGCCGACAAACGATGCCGCCTCAAAGATGCTCGCCCGTCCGCTGAAGGCCGACGCCTGGTTAGATTTCCAAATGTCAGGCCGAGAACAGGAGCTCATTAAAAGGGTGTGTGTGTGTGTATGTGTGTGTGAAGAAAGCAAACCAAGGAGAGAAGAGATAACAAAACCTCTTCCTTTTTTGGGGGGTAGTGCCACCCGTAGTGATTCTAGAACAGCTTTGATTAATGAAGTGTGGAATAATTTTGGGACGTCTTTCGCAACAGATGAGGCAGCTTGTTGGTTTCTCGTTTTCCGCTCATTGGATGCGCGTAAATTTGCGATGATGATGATTTTGGATTGGCAAGAAGTGGGCAGGAGAAGAACAGGGACTCGGGCCATTTTTTATTTTTTTGCCAGCCACCTCTCCAGGGTCCCTGGGTTGAGCTGTCCGCGTTTAATTTACCTCCTTCGCTGGGCTGGAAATTGCAAACCGGAAAGGCTTCAATCAGGGATATGTTTGACATGCAGATTTATACACGGCGTGGCAATTCCTCGCAGAAGAGAAAGGATGTATTTTCTTCTGCCTGGAATGGGCCAATCAGCTCAAGACAGCCTTGTAGATAGAGGCCTTTGTGCTTAACATCATCCTGCCTTGTTTTCTTCTGTGCTTCTGCTCCGAATCTCCTCCATCGGACCTGTTGGTTTGGGGGGGAGGGACTGCGTTTGAAGGGGTGGGGGAGGGAGAAGGTGGAGATAGAGTCAAATGGCCATGAGAGAAAGGGAAATGATGCAAAATGGACGGTGTCAAATCATACACACATATGTCCTTCCTTCCTTGCTCCCTTCCTCTCATTTTCCATCCCTCCCTTCTTTTCCTTCTATCCTTCCTTCCTCCCTTCCTCTCATTTTCCCGTCCTTCCTCTAATTTTCCCTCCCTCCCTTCTTTCCTCCTTCCTTCTACCCTTCCTTCCTTCCTCTAATTTTCCCTCCCTCCCTTCTTTCCTCCTTCCTTCTACCCTTCCTTCCTCCCTTCCTCTCATTTTCCCTCCATCCCTTCTTTTCTCCTTCCTTCTACCCTTCCTTCCTCCCTTCCTCTCATTTTCCCTTCCTTCCTCCCTCTCATTCTTCCTCCCTCCCTCCCTTTTTCCTCCCACCCTCCCTCCCTCCTTTCCTCCCTCCCTCTCATTCTCCCTTCCTTCCTTCCTTCCTTCCTTCCTTCCTTCCTACCTCTCATTCTCCTTCCCTCCCTTCCTCTCATTCTCCCTCCCTTCTTCTCATTCTCCCTCCCTCCCTTCCTCCCCCCTTCCTATCTCTCATTCTCCCTCCCTCCCTTTCATTCTCCCTTCCTTCCACTCATTTTCACTTCCTTCCTTCCCCTCATTCTTCCTCCCTTTCTCCCTCCTTTCCTCTCATTCCCATGGCAGGGTGGAGAATTCTGGGAGCTGCAGTCCACCCATCTTAAAGTTGCTGTGGTTGAGAAACACTGTCCTAACACTTCATTCTTACAGGTAAGATAGATGATCGTCCCCTTGGAATGTGAGTCTCCCCCCCCCACACCTGTTTTTCCATCAGTCACATGACCAGGAAGGAAGGGTGAACATATTCAGCCCTGCCCATATTTCCCAGTCCATGTGATGACCAAACACACATGCACACCCCACAAACTCAACACTGAGATGCCACACAGTCTTACATCATTCGTAAAAATATTGCAAACATCTCCTCTTATACACACCCCGTTATAATTTCCAGATGCAACTTCTTTGTGTTTTCAGCATCCTTCTAAATCTGTTTGGTTGGGGGGGGGGGTGTCTTTCTTGTGATAGGGTTGTGAGGTTCTACTACAAAATGCAGTCAAGGATCGCTCTTCAGTTTTGTGTACACACACATGTGATCAGCAATCAGGAGCCAATCAACCCTTCTTAGTTTGGTGAGCTCAATATTCGGTGTGATTATGAAAATAGATGTTGGGTTTTCAACGAAAGCAGCCGGGGGGCCGGGTTTGATTAAATTAATTTGTATTGATATTTTCTCTTCTTGATTTGTCTTTGTGCACTGTTTAAATTCTTCTTGTCACAACAGGAAAACAAAGGGGGAGAACTAAAGACTGGCTACAGGAGGGGGGAAAAAGAGATACTCTTTCCACATTTCTTAAAAATAATATCCAAATATATTAAGTTGAATGAATTAACATTAAGAATGTGTGTGTGTGTACACATAGAAACAGACACACACACACATATACATCAGTGGTGGGTTTCAAAAGTTTTTAGAACCTCTTCTGTAGGTGTGGCCTGCTTTCTGGGAGTGGCTTGCCGGCCATGTGACTGGGTGGGAGTGGCTTGCCAGACATGTGATTGGGTGGGAGTGGCTTGCTGGCCATGTGATTGGGTGGGAGTGGCTTGCCGGCCATGTGACTGGGTGGGAGTGGCTTTCCGGCCATGTGATTGGGTGGGAGTGGCTTGCCGGCCATGTGACTGGGTGGGAGTGGCTTGCTGGCCATGTGACCGGGTGGGAGTGGCTTGCCGGCCATGTGACCGGGTGGGAGTGGCTTGCCAGCCATGTGATTGGGTGGGAGTGGCTTGCCGGCCATGTGATTGGGTGGGAGTGACTTGCCAGCCATGTGATTGGGTGGGAGTGACTTGCAGGCCATGTGATTGGGTGGGAGTGGCTTACTGGCCATGTGACCGGGTGGGAGTGACTTGCCGGCCATGTGATTGGGTGGGAGTGGCTTGCCGGCCATGTGACTGGGTGGGAGTGGCTTGCTGGCCATGTGATTGGGTGGGAGTGGCTTGCTGGCCATGTGACCGGGTGGGCATGGCCGGCTGGGCAGTCATGTGACTGGGTGGGCATGGCCAACTGGTAAAATATGATGAAACTCACTTAACAACGCTCTTGCTTAGCAGCCAAAATGTTGGCTCAGAAACTGGCATTTGAAGCACGCAAGTCTTAAATCTGTCAAATTCCAAGACCCTTGCACCCCTAACCCTTTAGAAAAAAACTCCCAGGGGTGTTCAAACTTGACAGCTTTAAGACTTGTGGACTTCAACTCCCAGAATTCCTCCTCTCACTCTTCATCTTGATGATGGGCGGACGGGCGGGGGGAGGGAGCTGGAGCCGGTTCTAAACGGCCCTGTAGATTTGTGGAACCTCTTCTATAGAAGAGCTTAGAACTGGCAGGAACCCACCCTTGATATACATCCTTAAAAGTTATTTTATACATGCATATATACACACATATATTCTTAAAATGTGAGGCACTCCTTAATGAAAGAGAAGAGTTTTGATTGAGCCCAAAATCATTTTTTTCCCATATGTCATGAAATTACAGGCAGACAAGATTCCTGTTGGTGATCTATTTTCACTGGGGTGAATTTAATATATGTCCCCTGGTCATCCTGCCAGTTGTTTAATATTTGATGACTGTTAAATGCATCCACTTAATTTTGGCATCCTCTTAATTTGGCAAAACAGGAAGATTAGCCAATTATTTTTCACTTTCCAAGAAAGAACATCTTTTATTCTAGTTCTATTCCAACACACTTTTTCAGCAGCCGCTAAATAATGCAATTGTCAAAATATTAAATGTTGAATAATAGCCAAAACGGGATTAAAATGGATAATGGAGAGAAATTGGTTTGAAATAAATCAGTAACATGTATAAAAGAACCTTTGTTTGTTTCTCTGTTTTGTTCCAATAGATTGTTGTAACTTAGAAGACAATAGACTAAAAATAGAGCTGTGGGGTATATTTAAGTACCTATATGCATTTGTATAATGGGTTAGCTTAATTCTATTTTATGACACTTTTGCCTGTATTCACTTATCTTGTTTCTGCATTTAGGAATAGAATAGAGCTGGAAGGGACCCTGGAGGTCTTCTAGTCCAGCCCCTTGCTCAAGCAGGAGAACCTGTCCTATACTATTTCAGACAAGTGGCTGTCTAATCTCTTCTTAAAAACCTCCAGTGATGGAGGACCAGAAGTGGTATTCTGCAAGTTCTGACCAGGAGAACCGGTAGCGGAAATTTTGAGTAATTTGGAGAACCGGTAAATACCACCTCTGACTGGCCCTGTCTCCATCTATTCTCTGTTTCCCAAGTCCCAGCTGATCGGGAAGAAATGGAGATTTTGCAGTATCCTTCCCCTGCCACACCCACCAAGTTACACCAAGTCCACCAAGGCACACCCACAGAACTGGTAGTAAAAAAAAATTGAATCCCACCACTGGTACCAACATTTAGTACTGTAAGGAGCCCCAGACCACTCCTGAGTGAAGGAGTAGAATGTCTGCCAGTTTGAACTGAGGTAATGGAATGTGAGGCAACTGGCAGTTGGAACAGAGTTCTTTTCAGGTGGGGAGGGGGAGTAGAATGTCTAACTCCTTAGCATCAGAACGTGTTGATTACTGTATAAGAATTACTAATGATCTGATGGTCATTAAGAAAAATCCTTTCTTAGCAAGCCCCTAGAAGCCAAGAGGAACATATGTGCCAAATTTCAGGTTTGTAGGCTGTACGGTTCTGGAGATTTCATGATGAGTGTGTGGTATTTGGCTTTTATATAGATAGATGAATGTAGGAAACAGCCTTTAATAAAGTCTTACCATAGTTCCTACACTTCCCTCCTGGAACTGAAGAAACATCTTTGAAACTTCAAAGGAAATAAAAAACCAAGTTCAATGACCTTTTGCAAAAAGCACCTTTGATGACCTGCATGGTTAAGAATTTCCATGGACATTCTCTCCTAGAAGCTTCAAGCTCAGATTGTGCTGACTCTAAATTTGGTTTTGATGCTTTTACCAGAGTGTTGCAACTGCGTGTAACTCTTCTGAAACCTACAAGCAGGCTTAAAGTCTGCTAGCTTCCCGGGCCAAACTTCTCGCGCTAGTTATTTTTTTCCTGTTTTCAGCGTTATGCCAACAATACCATCCACAATGTTGTATTACTCAGTTGCTGTGATTTGTTGGGGAACATATGCTTCAGTTAACTGCTATCCAAAACTGGCAATTGACTTTATCATTGTCATATTATTTATCATTTCCACAGCATTATTTTTTTCCCTCCAATGCTGAGACATTCTTTACAGTTCCTCTGTCATTTATCCTTCCAATGACAACTGCGTTCGGGTTGAAAGATAATTATTTCCTTTAGGCTACCCGATAAGTTGTCGGACTGATTGAGAATTTTGTTCACCAGGACAGACAAGCCTAACCAGACCTACCACTCCAGCAAACTACACTTCGCCACTGACCTTGTAGAGTGGCCATAAATAACAATAGTCTTCTCTTTTTACTGCCTACTTAAGAATGCAGAGGAAGAAGAGATGCTTTAGTAGGGCATATGGCAAGCTACCAGACATGGGTGATAGATGATGTTTCACTCAACGGATCAAAAGTTGAGCCAGGTTTTCCTCAAAGAAGAAAGATATTTTCAGGGACACTATATTATACTACATAAGGTAAAGGTCCCCTTCACACATATGTGCTAATCGTTCCTGACTCTAGAGGGCAGTGCTCATCTCCGTTTCAAAACTGAAGAGCCAGCACTGTCCGAAGATGTCTCCGTGGTTATGTGGCCAGCATGACTAAATGCCAAAGGCGCACGAAATGCTGTTCCCTTCCCATCAAAGGTGGTCCCTATTTTTCTACTTGCATTTTTTACGTGCTTTTGAACTGCTAGGTTGGCAGAAGCTGGGACAAAGAATGGGAGCTCACACTGTTACGTGGCCCTAGGGATTCAAACTGCTGAACTGCTGACTTTCTGATCAACAAGCTCAGCATCTTAGCCACTGAGCCACTGCGAGCCCTTTATATGACATACTTTATATCTAATTAAAATTTTATTTAATTGATAGTGAATTCCTCTCCAGCAAAGTCTTTCCTCCCCCACTAGCCTTTCAAGGTAGTTCACAATGATCAACCTTTATCAGGCTTGGAGAGTGGCCAGACCGATATCTTTCAGAGGGTGCAATATTTAGCAAGAATGCAGGAATCAGCTAATTGTCTCTTGCAAACTCCCCTCCCCTTTCTCTCCTCTTTTACTCCCTATGGGAGGGGCCATTCACTGTCCACCTTACTGTCCACTTTACTCCCAAGTTGACCCCTGTTCTTTAGCTGTTCCCTTCATCTGGCAACTCTGCACATATGCACATCGGGAATGCTGTTCGTCTGCCTCACTGATGTCTGACTCCGAAGGCAGCTGATAACTGGCATACAGCTCTGGCCCCATCTCTGCCTCTGACACAGAGCCTCCTCAGAGCCTTCCCCAGACTCCAGGACTGGCCCAGGTTCTTCCCCAATCTCCTCATTGTCCGATTCTGCTGCCAGCTCTGCTGGCCTCTGGCGGGCCACAACAATCGTTTGTAAATCCTAGGCTCCTTTTTCAAGCAACCACACTTCTTGGTTCTATCTATCATTAGACAATTGTGGGTCAAAGCTCCTTGCTGAGCAACACAAGGCACTTACTGATATTCCGATGAGAGCGGATTCCCTGCATTTTGGGTTTTCCAACCAGCATGTTCGCAAAGAATGCTGGCAGTTATTATTTGGAGAAGTGTCAAGGTGATGAGTTCCAGATTTCAGATTCCTTTGTGTTCCTTTCCCTTTTCGACAATGCCTTCCTCTGTTTCCCGGAAAGAGGGTTTACTTATTATGTTAGATTAAATCTGCCACCTATGGAAAATATACTCCAAGCTGAGTTGTTGCAAGACTGATCAATTGTTGAGCCTTCCGTATTTTAAGATCCTTATCTGGAAGGTGCTTTGAAAGATAGTTCCTTTTAGCTCCTCCGGAGAGGAAGTGCCAAGACACTCTCTTTTCCTCTTAGAAGGTACCCAATAAAATGTAAACAAACTTATAGATTTCATCCGATTCGCCTTAGTCTCTTCATCCTCGCCCATTAATAAACTTCACTGACAAGGGAAGGGAAGTACGTATCTCTCTTATTTAAAAAATAACAACTTGCTCTGCTTGTGTCTTTTTTTGTTAAGATCAAATGCTTTCCTACTGGTAGACCAAGTCATTAAAATGCCAGGATGGCTGTTTAGCAGATCCTTTGCCTCCATGCTGTAAGAGATCTGTCTATTGGCAGCCTCTTCATGCAAACTTTGGCTCCCCTTATAGAGTTTCAATGCCAACTTGGAGAAGTTAATAGAAAACTTTGATCTGTTGCGAGCAAGAAACCAAAAACTGGGATAGGGTTCAAAAGTACTACGAGTTTATTTCATGCTACTCATACACAAACATCTGATCTACTTGTATGATCAAGGCAAATTGACACTAGATAAGAGTCAATGGAAATCACAGGGGGCTGGACTTATGGATCTCTTGTGGGAGCAAAGTGGTTCCAAACTGATGACATGTTTGACCTCTCCCTCTGGTCCAACCTGGTCATGTCCTACATGATCAAACTGTTGGTTCTCTTGGCATGCTTTCAAAGAGATGGACAGCAAGAGCATTCTGTTTAATCAGACACGGATCTAGGCTAGGGTGGAAGTTAATCCTGTTAATATTATTTCACTTGTTCAACAACAGTTCCACTTTTTGGAAGTACAAAGAATAGAAGTGATTATTCTGCCTGACGCTCGTTTGAATACCAAATTGGGCATCTGACAAATCAAATAAAATGGCAAATAAAATCTGTAGATCTTTATGCTACTTTTAGAATCAACCATCCATCCATCCATCCATCCATCCATCCATCCATCCATCCATCCATCCATCCATCCATCCATCCATCCATCCATCCATCCATCCATCCATCTATCTATCTATCTATCTATCTATCTATCTATCTAAAAATGACTGTATGTTTGTGTGTATGTTCCACCGTAACTCTGGAACACCTCGTGCAATTTCAACCAAACTTGGTAAACAGATGACTTACTCTCAGGAAAAAAATACCACGGGGGTAAAACACCTCTAACACCCCTCAGGGTGTGTGTTCTGTTAAGATACAGCCTGTTGTGCCATAATATGGCTTCTACTATGCAGCACAGTGGAGTTGCCATGGTAATGGATTCACAGTACTCCACAAGGGGGCTCCCTCCGGTAAGGAGGGAAATCCAAAATTAGAAATTATATTTGGTCTGGACATTTTCCTGGATAAATAGATATCCAGGCCACACTAGGCTATCGCCTAGTCAACAATAAAAGAAGAAACAGAATAGCACTTGGTAGAGCAGTCTTGAAAGTTGGAAAATGTATTCAAATGCCATGATGTGTGTCTACCTACAAAGATCAGAATTGTGCAAGCCATTTTATTCCCCGTGACCATCTATTAGATGAGTATTGACACCTTTGAACTTGAGCATTGGTGAAAACTCTTGAGAAGACCATGGACAGCCAAGAAAACAAACCAATTGATCATCAAATGAATCAACGTAGAGTTTTCTTTAGGGACACAAATGACCAGGCTTAAATTATCCTACTTCGCACAAATTATATGAAGACCCACATATGGAAAACACTCTAATGGTGGGAAGGTTGGAATGCAAGCGCAGAAGAGAACAACCAGCCGCAAGAATGACTGACTCAATTACAATATTGATGAGGACACGATTGGTAGACTTGAAAAAGTAGGATCGGGCTAGATCAGGATGGGGGGGGGGGAAATCTATGTGGCCGCTAGGAGTCAAAAATGACTTGATGGCACATAATCAATCCCTTCATCCATCAATTATGTTACTTGAGTTAAAAATAATTAGAACATTGAAAACCTATCTTAGATAGGATGAATTGGCTCCACAAAATGCAGATTTCTTGCAATTGCTGATGCCTTGAAAATACTTCCACCATTTTCACCCCAGTGGTAAACTGAGGAAATCTTACTGATGTAATAAGCCCTCCATCCACAGCTGCTTTATGGGAGCTAATTTTATCACTAGCTTTGGTCATTGTTCTTTAAAGCTAAAGGTTCCCATTGCACGTATGTGCTAGTCATTTCTGACTCTAGGGGGCGGTGCTCATCTCCTTTTCAAACTGAAGAGCCAGCTCTTTCCGAAGATGTCTCCATGGTCATGTGGCTTGCATGACTAAATGCCAAAGGTGCACGGAATGCTGTTACCTTCCCACCAAAAGTGGTTCCCACTTTTCTACTTGCATTTTTTATGTGCTTTTGAACTGCTAGGTTGGCAGAAGCTGGGACAAGTAACAGGAGCTCACTTCATTACATGGTGGTAGGGATTCAAACCGCTGAACTGCCAACCTTCTGATCGACAATCTCAGCGCCTTAGCATCCTGTAACAATAACCAATATAGAGGCAGAATAAATATTCACTCGTATCAGTACTTTCCTGGTCATTGATTTTTATTTGAGGTCCTACTTTCTATCCATAATAACATTGGTAAAAATAGAATTTGGAACCTCATAATAAGACATTCTCTAATTTGAGAATGTCCATGTTGGGGAAATGCATTGGAACTTATATTAATCCAATTTCTTTGCCAGATGAGCACATTCTTGTTTTTAATTCCTAGTCTCTTAAGTTACAGTATATGTTTCATTTGATGCTGTTGATTTACTTTTATGAATTGTTTTTAATTTTCTGGGTGATGTTTTTTTAAAAAAAAGAACTTTGATGCTTGCCTGAAGGGAAAAAAAATGGGAGTAGAATATAATAAATCTGTGAAATAACATATTCATGATTTTCTAGAATAAAATCCGGGGTAAAGGCATAAATTCAGAGGCAGAGTCCCTGAGATGAACGATCCTCAATTCTGAAGAGGGCAGAGATGTGAATATATAATTTTAATATTTATATATATGCTGGTCTTGTTGTATTTGGGTCTTTTCCCGTGTAAGATTGAGATCTTTGCAATGTTTTGGCGAGGTCTCACTCGCCATCTTCAGGCTGGCGTCTGTGGCTTCGCAGCTGCCATCTTTCTATAAATCTTGGTGGGGTGGGGGTGGAATGCTGGCTTTGTTGCTGTGAAAGGGTTGATTGGCTGTGTAGTTGCATCATGATTGGTAGATGGGTGCTGATTGGTGCTATCTCTGTGTTCATTGTTCTTTTGTATTGTAACGGCCTGGGTAGTGGGTGGGGCTCGTCAGTTGGCCAGTGCTGGTTTCCAGATGTTTGGTAGGCGGGAGGTATCATCACGTTTGTTCATGTTGTGGGGGTGTTTCTCTATTTCGATGGCTTCCTGATTATTCTCTTGTTGAGCTGTTCAGCTATATATATAATGTCTGAGAAGGAGAAGAGTAGACAAGGAGAAGGAGAATAAAGGAGAAGATGACAGAGGAAGAGGTGGATAGAAGGAGAAAAAGGGGAATATAGATAAGGGGAAGGAGATGATTCTTTTTTTTTTTTAAGAATATAATAGAATTATTTTTTTAGTGATAGATATATTTTATATAATATATACATTATATTTATTAGGGATGGATAGATTTATTAGAGATGGATAGAAAAGGAGGAGCAAAAAAGGGAGGAAGAGGAGGAGGAAGAGAAGGAAG